>CM032639.1:1986576-2633589 GCA_019097785.1 Fraxinus excelsior
AAAGAAACGCATTGCGGATCTGGAGGCAAAAAGCAAGGGGAGCCCGGATGAATATTTCACCAAACGCCACTCACCATTTACCGAAATTATCCTAGCAGAACCATTACCCGAATAGATGAAAATGCCTCAGCTGGCCGGATATGACGGGGAAGGAGACCCCCTCAGTCATCTTGACAAATACTCTTCTTGGATGGAGCTTCAGGGAGCCGGAGAAGCCATCATGTGCCGCGCCTTCCCCTTAACTTTAGGAGACAAGGCTCAAAGATGGTTCAGGAGATTACACCAAAGATCAATAAAATGTTGGGACGATCTTGCCGCAGCATTCCTCGCCCAGTTCATGGGTTCAAAGGCAAGGACCACTCCCAAAGAAAGGTTGGTAAGCATAAAGCAAGGGAAAGCAGAATCCCTTAAAAGCTACCTAGACAGATTCAACAAACAATCCATGGAAGTTGAGAAAATTTCTGACGACGCTGCGCTCATGGCAGTTTTGTCAGGACTGAGGCCCAAGACACGATTCTGGTGGTCAGTCCATGAAGATGGCCCGCAAACGTACCATGGACTCTTAGGCCGAGCTGAGAAGTACATCAGTGCAGAAGAGGGCACTTCGGATCACGAGGATGTTAAACAGAACCCCCGTTCCCCGCGGCAAGCAAAGGGGAAACAAACGGAAAGAGACGGAGGTAAGGAGAGAAGGAAAGATAAAAGGGACCAAAGCCGCTCTAGACCGTATCCCGATAGGTCCCGCGGCTACCACCCTTTGGATGCCAGTCTGAAGGAGGTCTTTCTTCAAACCGAAGCAAAGAAGTCTTTTCGCCGACCCCTGCCTGGAGGTAAAGAAACAGCTGGGAAGAACCAAGCGAAGTACTGCCGATATCATAAGACAGTGGGACATGACACTGACAACTGCCGAGACCTAAAGGAAGAGGTGGAAGCCCTCATTCAGAGAGGCCATTTACGGGAGTTCGTAGCAAGGCCAAGAATAGCGGGTCCGTCCAGGCTTCCGCAGCCTGACCAGCGGGGAGAAAATCAACCAGCGCGGCCCGAACCCTCAGCTCGCGACCCCCAGCCCCGTGCTGAGATTCGAATGTTGGTAAGCGGAAACCAATATTTAGAGGGTTCAAGAAGAACTAGGCGCAAGCTGGCGCGTGATGCTCACGTACACCAAAACTTTAGTGTAAGATACCCCGCATCGGAACCCGCTGCTTATTCGGGCCCCGAGTGGTTCGGATTTTCAGAGAAAGATGCACAAGGAGTTCTGCAAGACCAAAGTGATGCGCTGGTTATCGCAATGGATGTGACAGGAGTCCGAATACACCGAACTCTAGTAGACAACGGGAGCTCGGTCAATGTGCTTTACTACCAAACGTTGAGGCAAATGGCCATACAGGATCAATACCTTCAACTGTACCCCCGTAAACTTCAAGGGTTTTCCGGCAATCCGGTCGAAGCTCGGGGACAGATTGTACTCAGTGTCGAGTTCGGTGAACCCCCATGCTACAGAAAAATCCTGGCGGATTTTGTCGTGGTCGATATCCCTTCAAACTACAATGCCATATTGGGGAGACCTTTATTGCACGAACTACAGGCGGCAACCTCAATGTATCATTACTGTCTAAAGTTCCCCACTCCGAACGGACCAGGAGTAATACGTGGGAACCAAGTTGAAGCGAGAGCCTGCAACGTAGACTTACCTAAGCCCCTGGTTGGAATGCTGGATGGCCGGAGCTGCCAACAAGCTGAGACATCGGAACACGAGGATCCAATGATAACCGAACTAAACGAGGTCGGTATGACATGCACAAGAGAGTCCTCCCAGACACGTTGGATCCAAGAGTAAAAACACGAGGTGGAGAACCTGTGGAAGAGCTGGACGTCATCCGAGTTGGTCTAGGCGTCCCGCCCAAGGAGCTGAAAATAGGTCATGACCTCCAGCCCCCAGTGAGGGATCAAATTATCAGTTTCCTTCAGGAAAACCTCGATGTATTTGCCTGGGAACACGCGGACATGAGGGGAATCAATCCAAAGGTCATGTGCCACAAGTTAGGAGTTGATCCCTCCGCACGGCCAAAACAGCAACGAAGGAGGCCTCTTAACCCAGAACGATATGAGGCCCTCAATAAGGAAGTGCAAAAGCTGCTCGAGAACGGATTCATCCGCGAAGCGAAATATCCAAAATGGATCGCTAACCCTGTACTAGTGAAAAAGAGCAATGGAGATTGGAGGGTGTGCATAGATTTCACCGACCTGAATAAAGCATGCCCTAAAGACGGATTCCCTCTACCAAGGATTGACCAAATGGTGGACGCCACTGCTGGGCACGATTTGCTCAGCTTCATGGACGCATATTCAGGCTACAATCAAATTCCCATGCATGAACCGGACCAAGAACACACGGCATTCGTCACCGACAGAGGTCTGTACTGCTATAAAGTTATGCCGTTTGGTCTCAAGAATGCAGGAGCGACCTACCAACGTCTGGTCAACTCCATGTTTGCCAAACAAATTGGGAAAACCATGGAGGTCTACGTGGATGACATGTTGGTTAAGAGTGCAGAGGCTTGGGAACATCGGCAACATCTCGCCGAAATGTTCGAGATCCTAAGAACATACGGGATGAAGCTAAACCCCCGTAAATGCGCATTTGGAGTAAGCTCAGGGAAATTTCTGGGATATTTAGTAAACCGCAGAGGAATTGAAGCTAACCCAGATAAGATAAGGGCCATCATTGAGATGCGTCCTCCATCCAAACCAAAGGAAGTTCAAAGCTTAACAGGACGGATAGCCGCCTTCAGCAGATTCATGTCGAAATCAACAGACAAGTGTAAGCCCTTCTTTGACGTGCTGAGAGGAGGAAAGAAGTTTGAATGGACGCCGGAATGTCAGGTCGCTTTCGACCAACTAAAATCACACCTATCACAACCACCGATGCTGTCCAAACCTAGAGAAGGGGAAACGCTCATGCTATACTTGGCAGTCTCGGAGCATGCCGTCAGCGCGGTGTTGGCCAGGGAGGAGAACGGAATACAGCACCCAGTTTACTATGTTTCTAAGGCCCTGCACGACGCCGAAGTTCGCTACTCCCCACTGGAGAAGTTGGCCTATGCTGTAATAATCGCTGCTCGGAAACTGAGGCCATACTTCTTGGAACATTCCATTGAAATCCTGACGAGTCAACCTTTGAGGCAGGTACTGCAAAAACCGGATACTTCAGGGAGATTGGTAAAATGGTCAATTGAGCTCGGCCAATTCGATGTAAGGTACAAACCACGCACCTCAATAAAATCTCAAGCGCTAGCCGATTTCATTCTTGAGTTCAGCTCAGACCCTGTGGGACAATCACCTCCCCATGCCCCTTGGAAACTGTTCGTTGACGGATCCTCCACGGATGAAAGAGCAGGAGCTGGGATAGTTCTAATAAGCCCAAACCAACAACTGTTCTGCGAAGCGTTACCTTTCGACTTCAGCGCTTCTAACAACGAAGCTGAGTACGAGGCCCTGATAGCCGGCCTCCGGATGGCAAGCGAAATGAAAATTGATTGGCTGATGGCGTACAGTGACTCCCAACTGATAGTAAACCAAGTCAACAAGACCTATCAAGCCAAAGAGGAAAGAATGGGCAAATACCTCCAGATCGTCAGAAGCGAACTCCAGAAGTTTAAAGATGTCCGTATCAGACAGGTCCCACGAACTCAAAACGGGCACGCTGATGCACTAGCTCGGTTGGCAACCAGTGAAGGAATTGAGAGGTTTGATAGCATACCTGTTGGGAGAATCCACCGCCCTGCAATTGAAGAAGCTGAGAAAATCCACATGGCGACGGAGCCCAGACACTCGTGGATGGAAGAACTCGTTACGTACCTCCAAACGGGTATATGCCCAGAGGATCCCACCTTGGCAAGGAAGCTGAGGGTAAGGTCAGCAAGGTACACGTTGATCGACGGCATCTTATATAAGCGAGGATATGCTGCGCCACTGTTAAGGTGCCTGGATGAGGAAGAAGCCCTTCGCGCTATGAAAGAAATACACGAGGGGATATGCGGAAATCACGCGGGAGGACGGTCATTGTCACACAAAATCATGCGCCAAGGGTACTTCTGGCCGACCATGAAAAAGGATACGCTGGAGTTCACCATGAAGTGTGACAAATGCCAACGGTTCGCACCTAACATCAAACTCCCCCCTGGAGAACTGAACTATGTAATGGCACCATGGCCTTTCGCAAAATGGGGGGTCGATCTTATCGGTCCCATGCCTACGGGAAAAGGGGGACGAAGTTTGCAATTGTGGCTGTTGACTATTTCACCAAGTGGGCTGAGGCTGAACCTATGACGAAAATCACCGAGCACAAAACCACTGAGTTCATATGGAAGTCAATCATATGCAGGTTTGGAATACCTCACTCCATAGTGACGGATAACGGAAAACAGTTCGACAACACTCGCTTTGCAAGTTTCTGCGAGGAATTGGGAATACAGAAACATTTCTCCACGCCGAATCACCCCCAGGCTAACGGACAAGTTGAGGCCATCAATAAGATTATCAAGCATACGTTAAAAACAAAGCTCGACACTCTTAAGGGAGGATGGGCAGAAGAACTCCCCAGCGTATTATGGTCTTATCGCACTACTGCTAGAAGTAGCACTGGAGAAACCCCTTTTTCCCTAGCCTTCGGGGTAGAGGCCGTGATCCCTCTTGAGGTTGAAATTCCATCTGTCAGAACTCTGATGTATCAAGAAGACAGGAACGAGCAAACATTACGAGAAGAATTGGATTTGATAGAAGAGAGAAGGGATGTTGCTGAAGTCAGAAATGCGGTATACAAACAACGCAATGCGAGATACTACAACCAGAAGGTAAAGAAGCGAGAGTTCGAGGTTGGCAACCTTGTCCTAAGGAAGGTCTTCCTGGCGACAAGAGAACTAAATGCTGGATCTTTAGGACCTAACTGGGAAGGTCCTTACAGGGTAAGCAAGGTACTACTCAAAGGGGCTTACGAACTGGAAGATATGGAAGGCAGGATTTTACCGCACCCCTGGAACGCAGAGCACCTCAAAAAGTATTACCAATAGGTTGTCGTAATATGCTGCCTCTATGAATAAAAGCATGGTTATCAGAATGACTCTCCAAGAAGTACGGCGTCCATGCCGGGTGATTCCTAAGCCCTACTCACGAAGTAGGCAGAATCTCTTATAAAGCCCTACCCATGCCGTAGGCCGAGCTAATGTTGTAAGTGCTGCAACACTTAGCATGATTCCTAAGCCCTACTCATGAAGTAGGCAGAATCTCTTATAAAGCCCTACCCATGCCGTAGGCCGAGCTAATGTTGTGAGTGCTGCAACACTTAGCATGATTCCTAAGCCCTACTCATGAAGTAGGCAGAGTCTCTTATAAAGCCCTACCCATGCCGTAGGCCGAGCTAATGTTGTAAGTGCTGCAACACTTAGCATGATTCCTAAGCCCTACTCATGAAGTAGGCAGAGTCTCTTATAAAGCCCTACCCATGCCGTAGGCCGAGCTAATGTTGTAAGTGCTGCAACACTTAGCATGATTCCTAAGCCCTACTCATGAAGTAGGCAGAGTCTCTTATAAAGCCCTACCCATGCCGTAGGCCGAGCTAATGTTGTAAGTGCTGCAACACTTAGCATGATTCCTAAGCCCTACTCATGAAGTAGGCAGAGTCTCTTATAAAGCCCTACCCATGCCGTAGGCCGAGCTAATGTTGTAAGTGCTGCAACACTTAGCATGATTCCTAAGCCCTACTCATGAAGTAGGCAGAGTCTCTTATAAAGCCCTACCCATGCCGTAGGCCGAGCTAATGTTGTAAGTGCTGCAACACTTAGCATGATTCCTAAGCCCTACTCATGAAGTAGGCAGAGTCTCTTATAAAGCCCTACCCATGCCGTAGGCCGAGCTAATGTTGTAAGTGCTGCAACACTTAGCTTAAGATATACGAGAAATTCTTATAAAAGATTCCTATAAAAACTTAAAACGACTTATACCGCAAACAAGCGAAAAGTTCTACTAACTAGTCCATTTGAGAGTTGCGAATTTAAATTATGAAAAAGCAAAAGTAAAACATCAAGCAAAATATTTCCATTCATAAAAATAAAAGGGCACAGGAGCCGAAGAATTTGAAGAAATACATAAAGCTAAGGATTAGGGGGATTGGGAGCGAGCTCATCAAGTGTAATCGAAGGAGCTTCGACTTGTTGGGCCTCAACGGCTTTCAGCATCTGATCCATCTCCTTCTCTTGCTCCTCCTGAGCCTCCACCAAAAAGGCAGTATCCCAGTCCGGCCTTTTCAGGTTGATGAATTTGACGATCTCACCCATAGCCAGGACATATGCTTCCTGGGCAATGGCGTCAAAAGCTGGAGAAGCTCTCCACTCCTCCACAGCCTTAGAAACCTTCAGATCGGTCTCTGCCTTTAAAGCCATGGCCTGAGCTATGGCTTCATCAGCTCGTTTCTTCTCAAGTTCAGCTCTGGAGTTCGCCTTCTCCCCCCACAAGTGCAGCGCCTTGTTCTCGTCGAGTAGCCTATGCTCCTTAGTAAGGCAGGCGTCGAGCTCTTCTCCCATCTTATCCAACCGACTCTCGTAGCTTCTCTTTTCCTCCACAAAAGCAGACCTCTCCGCTTCAACCTCAGAAAAGAGCTTGTCGGCTTTGGCTTTGAATTCCAGCACGGAATCAAGTTCTGCTTTGACCTGAAAGGCACGAGGGTAACATTTCAAAAACATAAGAAGGTTACTAATCAAAGTATGAGATACTAAAAGTAAACTCTGTACCTTGTCCACCACGGAAGACATGTGGAGAACAGCTCTGTGACAATGAAGCTGAGCTGTGAGGACGTTTTCCCCGACGGGCATCTCATTCAGAAATTGTTGCTCCTTATCAGGCCAGCTCCGTGTCATCAAAACGGCAGACTCTCTGAGGGGCGAGGGGAAGGCAGCAACTGATTCCCTTGCTGGGGAAGGAGCTCTAAGGAAGTCCAGAAGGATCTCAGGTCGGCGCCCAACCAAATCCTCAACACCCGACCTCTGAAGGTCAGGCTGCTTCTCCTGGGACTTAGAAGAGGAAGCGGCAAAAGCCACCGTAGCCGCCGTATGAATAGGAGAGTCTGGGAGGACGGGATCAGGCGACAGGCTTGATGGACGACGCCTCTGCAAGGGCTGCTCGTCTTCTTGTTCCACCTCATCTCCCTCAGGTCGGGTTGGCCCCTTAGCAGCAACCTCCTCTCTCTTCCTTTTTTCGGCCTCAGCCGCCTTAGCCGCCCTAGCCGCGCGAAAATTCAACATATCCGGTCGTTGGTCTGAAAAAGGCAAAGGATAAGGTCAGTATTGAACAGAGAGCCAGTAAAACCAATAAAACATAAAAATTCCCTTACGAGAGGCAGTAAGAGCTGGGGCCCGAGATCTGCTATGCGTTGAGATCGGAGGAATAACTCGGAGTAGACCCGCTTGGAATAAATTGTCGTTTGTAATTACAAACTTGCAGGATCTCTCTCTGTTAGGAAGCGCTCGGATTGAGTCAGCCCGCTTCTGGATCGTCGAGCTCAGGTGGCAAGGTCGGTAAACTGCAAAAATTACAAAGAAAAGGCAGATTAGCCAAACCAGACAATGGTTCCACAAAAATGGCAGTAAGAACCCTCACTTACAAAGGGAATGATAAAGGGTGGGGACTACATCCCCCTTGTCCACCTCGTCCGGATGGAATTGCCACTCCCCCAAAACAAAAAAGAACTCCTCTTTCCACCCTTTGATCGAGGAAGGCGTATCTAAAACTAGTGAACCCCCCGTCCTGGGCCTAGCACTAGTATACCACCAACCCGTTTTCTTCCCGTCTTCTTTAAAGGTAAAGAGGGAGTTGAACTGGGAGACGTCCATCTCCGGGTTTCCTAACTGCTTCCACAAAATCAAGGTCGCTATCAAGGTCCTCCACCCGTTTGGACACAGCTGGGTAGGGGCTATTCCCCAGGAAGAAAAGAACGACCTAACGATCTTCGGAAAGGGCAGCCTTAAACCAGCCTGCAGAATGGCGCCGTTAAGGGCCACACATCCTTCAGGGGGGCTGTTAGCTCGGTCGGAAGAAAGTGGCACCACTAGTTCTACGGAAGGGGGGATGCCATACTTGGCCCTAACTGCAGCTAATGAACCCTCCGTCACTACCGACCTGAGGCTACTCGCTCCCCAAGTACCACTCTCGCTACTGCTCTCCTCGCGTACCCTCTCTTTCCTTAACTTACGCCTATGCTCCATACTTCTAGGTGAATTTGATGTTGGGTTAGGAGGGGGCGGAGAAGGATAAAACGACGCGATTGGGGTGGGTGTGAATATTTCCTGGCAATCGGAACTAGCGGACGATGCACTAAATGACTGGGTGGACGAAGATGGTACAGATTCTCCCTGTTGATTTCCCCAGGACTGCACACGGGATTCGTCCGAGCTCATGTAAGCGTGTTAAAGAGTAAGTAATGCACAAAAGAAAAGGTATCCTAAAAATGGCAGGAGAATACCTGGGCAATTATCTTGGTCGGAAATTCAGGGAAAGAGAAAGGGACCGAAGAGTTTGCGAATTCAGGAATGGGGAAAAATGGAATTCGAAAATACTAAAGAAAGACGGAAGGAAGCGTTCAAGAATGGAAAAAGGCGGGATGTAAACCGGCAGAAAATGGCAATAAATGCACGCGGCTGTCAATCAATGCCTGGAAAGAAGTGAAGACGTCTAGCCACCCCCTTGGCGACAGGTGTACCTGGCGGCGGCAGAAGCAATTATTACGCGGGTTGGTACTTGTGCCATGACAGTTAAATAAGGTCAGACTCTCATTTAAAATTAGACCTGACCTGGGGGGTAACTGTTGACACCGACCTCCGAGGTCGTTGAGCTCGGACTGTCATGTCCCAATGAGGACGAGGAAAAGGGAGTTCGGTTATGCGAGATCAGGTCGGCAAGAGCATAGCTTCCCCAACAAGCCATTGTAGTCTTCCAAGACGCTACAGTGGCTAATCATTACGGATCACTGACAAGATCTTTTGGCATCAAACCAAAGAGATACACGTGGAAAGGTCCTGTGTCAGCGCCCACCTATTCCCCCAATCAGAAACCTTAGCCTGCTTTAGTAGACAATGCATTTACTACCTGGATCAACAAGTCCCATCGTCCTCAGTCAATAGTACAACGTTAAGGTCGAGCGCCAATCCCGTTAGGACAACACCCCCAATCAGCTCGGCTCAGTCCCTGGGTTGATAAGACATAAGGATTAGACGTTGTTATGTTCCTACTATAAAAGGCTCAGAAAACAAAGATGGCGGGGGAGGCAGACAGAAAGTCTAAAGGAATACATTAAGGAGAAAAACCCCAGCAAACCCTTTTGAATATTCAAAACTATCCACAAAAGAGAAGTAATTGTTTCAGAGACAATCTAACATTCTTCTTCATTGTATCTTTTAGACTACTTTCTGCACTCTTAGTTGGCCTTAATCTTGTTCATGCAATTTTGAACGTCAACAAAAATAATTAAAACAATGACTAAAAAAGGAAAAGGAAAAAGAAAAATGAAATTGTTCATCCCCCACCCCACCCCACCCCAAATCAACGAGTTTAGAAAAAAATTCACAAATTGCGCAAAGTCCAATGGTGAAGCTTTATTCAGTAAAAACAATGGTTTCAGCGCTTCAGCAAGTCATTAGAGATCTGTTTCTTCTAGTAACGGATCATGTAACCCTTCTTCGGCATCGTAACTCTCGTCGCCTGCCGCCACTCTCACCTGCAATGACGATAGATTCACTTATTTAAATTAAACCAAACATATTATCACAATATACAGCTAATTAAATGAGAAAACAAAAGATTTTATATCAAGAACAAATGCTTACAATGAAAAGTTGGAACAGAGGCTTTGGCCCTTTTGTTTACTATTAGGGGATAATTATGAGAGAATTTCCAAAGATTCATATGTTTTGGTTTCACAGTAGATCCAATAATGAAATGATTGGATCCAAAATCTGAGTGGGGAAGAAGATGAATGTGGCGAAGTGGGTTGGGTTGGGTTGGGTTGGGTTGGGACAGATTTTTTTTTTTTTAATAATTATTTTATATTAAATTTGTATAGTTATCATTTTGACCTTCTTATATTTGGATAAAATTAATTTTCTGGTCAAATGTCGGTCAAATCATCTATTTGGACCTCTACTGATAGTTTTTCAAATATTTGAAACCTTCCCAGACACAAATTAAATGTTAGGATAAAGTCTGCAAAAAAGTTAAAGATTACGGACTGCTACTGCAATTTTCCCTTTTTAAATAAATCTGAAAAATTGGAAAAAAGGAGAACCCCGTCCGCCACCCTTTTTTTTTTGGTCATAAAGATGATGGTTATATCGTTCATACAACGAGTTTTATTGCCAAACTTCCACTTACAAAGTTAGTCACCTAATTGTACGGACCTAGCATAGCTTGAACCATTCAAACAGGTCCAACTCATGACGACTAAAGGACAGTGTATGCTCTAAACGAGGATTTATACAATATGTATAGATTATAGTGCATAACTTGTGAGTTTGGTCTTGAATTTCCAAAAGCCAAAAACAGAAAAGATCAATGGTTGTACACTTGTATATGTCGAATAAATATACTACTGCTAATATATTTCAGCTCAAAATTTAGAGCATCTTTAAGCCTCATTTTTTCAGAAGAATATATTTTAAAATAATAGCTTGGTGATTAATATGTAATTAAAAAATAAGAAAAAGTTTTAGATTTATGTATAATATTATTTTATTGAAAAAATGTATGGTTGGAAAAAAATAATATTACACGTAAATCTAAAAAAAATCGCATTATCCAAAAAGTTACTATTACCCTAGTTATAATTAGGGATGACAAAAAAGTTCGACGGCTCGAAAAAAGCCCGAGCCAGCCCGTGGCCCGACGAGCCTGCTCACATATTTTTTTAAAAAAAAATTAAAATAGCTGCATCAACTAGTGCCAGCTGCCTTTGCATGCAGCTATTTCTTGCAGGCAGCAATTATGGTATTTAAAAAAAATCAAAAAAAGGAAAAACCCAGAGCCGGTTCGTGCAATCCAGTCATTTCAAAAACCCGAGCACGTCTTAGACGAACCCATGAGCCTACTCGTGGGCTCCTTTTTTTAACGAGTCACGAGCTTGTAAAAAAAATAAAAATCAAAAGTCTGTGACCATTCCGCAAACGATCACTGAATTTATTTCAGTGACCGTTTTGGTCCTTCATTTTTTTATTTTTTTTCAAGTTCATTATTTTTCCTCTATAAATACTCACCCTAATCAACCATTTTTTCTCACCAATTTCAATCTCTCATTATTTATTATACTATACTCTCTACAATTTACATTCTTCAATCTCAATTTATCAATTATCAACAATTCATTTCATTATTTCATACAATACTACATAATCTTTATTCACTTCTCAATTCTATATTTCTACATTCAATTTCTATTATTCATAACAAATGAATTCACGATCATTTGTTCAAAACTTGTTCGGTATAGATAACGAAACACAAACACCTGCCCAAAATCAATTTGAGAATGAATTATCCGGTCTCAATGAATTACCAATCCCCAAAAATATTGAAGATTTCGACATTTGTGATAGTCATCCAATTAATTTGGATGACGTTGATGTTACATCTAGTGTTCCAATTAATTTGGAACAAGATGAAGAATCTACATTTAATATTCCCGATGCACGAGGGAAGAGAAAGGGGAAGAAGCAGGCAAAATGTTGGAATCATTTCAAATTGGTTCCTATTGGTCGTGTGGTCGATGGACTTCCAGAAACCAAAGCGGTATGTAAATACTGCCATCAACGACTGGCATGACAAAAAAGCATTGGAACCACTCATCTCAACCGTCACTACAAATCATATGCGGCCAAACATGGGCGTCTTCCAGCTAATCAAATGCAACTACAATTTGGTACTCCAAAAGCCGATGCTGTTACTACTACACCACTTTCTACATGGATATATTCAAATGAAGAAGCTTGAACGAGAATGGTGAAGTTCGTTGTCGCGGCGGAGCTGCCACTAGCAATAGCGGACAACCAACATTTCATAAACTACGTCAAAAGATATCTTCGATCGAGGTATCAAGGGGTAAGTCGAAATACTCTTCGTTCCGATACAATTGCACATTTTCTAAATGCAAAGCAACTATTGATTTCGAATTTGAAAAAATATGGGGGTGTGATATCTTTAACTTCAGATATGTAGGAAATGATTAATAAGAGATGTTATATGGCTGCAACTGCATACTACATAGACCCACTTTGGGTCATGCATAAAAAATTATTACTTTTAAAATTGTTGAATATCCGCATAACGTTCAAACTATATTTAATGCTATTATGTAAATAATTAGAAAATATAAATGCGAGAGTAAAATTCGTTCTTTTATGTTTGACAATGCTATTGTAAATAATGTTGTTATCGATAAATTGTATAGAGTACTTCAATCTGATTTCGGTGACTATTTATTTCATATTCGATGTGTATGCCATATTTTTAATTTAATAGTACAAGACGGTTTAAAACATGTTAAGGATGAAATTAACCGAATTAGGAATGCACTTATATATATCAAGGTTACACCTAGTAGAAAACAAGGATTTGAGGATTTTTGTGCAAAATCTGGGATGACGGATACGAAAATCTTTATTTCTGACGTAGGTCATAGATGGAACTCAACATACTTATTACTAAAATCATGTGAATGTTATGAAACATTAATTACTGAACTTTATAACAATAGACATGTTAGAGACGAAGACGATATTATCTTGAGTAAATCCGATTGGAATATAGTTTTTAAAATTAAAAAAAAAATTGACAAGTTTTTATAAGTCCACAAATATATTGTCTGATATTTATTATCCCACTAGTGTATAGTTCTTGAACGTCTTTATATAACTGCTAAAGTTTTTGCGAAATTTCTAAATGATCCCAATTTTCATGTTGTTATATATTCTATGGAACTGAAATTTAAAAAATATTGGGAATAATTATCTATATTATTTCCTTTAGCATGTGTCATGGACCTTCGATATAATTTATCGGATGCTAAATTTATAATTGATCAAATATCAAATGCTTTAACTTTTAATACACATGTTACTTATAGGAATTTGAAAACGACGTTCCATGAAATGTATGAATTATATGTTTCACAAATGGGTACACATATTAATCGTGTACCTACACATACTCCTCTTACTAATATAACAGATGATGACGTTGAAATTTTGAATTTATTTGAAAGCATGCACTCGTATAGATTTGATACACTGCATATGCATGTGGTTCCTCTAGTAGTAGTAGTAATTTAGCTTACACTGCATGTACTCAAACTTTCAGTCGTAATCCAAATCCAAATGCGTTACTATATGAATTAATTGATTACTTTAGTTAACATTTGCCTACTAACAAAGCAATTAGTAAAAGTTCAGAAGATGTCCTTGAATTCTAGCGAAATAACGAACGTCGATGACCAGTAGTTTTTGCAATGGCAAAAGATCTACTAACACCTCCTGTTAACATTGTAACTTCAGAGTCTATTTTTAGTGGAGGGAAGAGAGTTCTCTGTGAGTCAGAAGTCGACTAAAAGAAAATATTTTGGAAGCGTTAATGTGCGTGAAGGACTGGGAAGACGCTAATTATCGAATTCAAGATAAATATGCTGAAATTGCATGTAACCAAGTAAGTGATATTTAATTGCACCACATTCATCACAATATTTTATTTTTCATACCTTCATAATTTTTTTTAAAAAAAAAAATTTGTACACGTAACAAGTTGTTCGTGTACAATTTTTAACTCCGCCTACTCGATTAAAGGAAGTAATCGGTCCCAAACCCGAATAAAGGATAAGGTAAAAAATTGTTTACAAAATATGTTTATATATATTTTACTTTAGGTTCTCATTTCTCAACAAATAAAATTTTGTTCTTATTATTTTAAAAATTAAAATTATTTTGAAAAATGTATATTTAAAATAAAAATATATAATGTTTGTGCATATATATATATATATATATACTAGGTTTAAGCAACGTGCAATGCACGTTTGCTTAGTTATATATAATTTTTTTGGTTCATTAAATAATTAATTTGAATAATGTTAAATTCTAAATTAAAATATTTAAGTTTGTGTTTCGTACTATTATATTATATTAAATTTTGTATTTAATCATGAACTTTTTATACATAATAAAATAATAGATAATATTATAATACAAAACTAAATAAATAAATATTTTTTCTTCATTGAGTTCAATGTACCTTACCAAATAAACTATTAGCATTTTAAAATTAATAATATTCACATCCATTTTGTTTTTTTAGTTTCATTTTTTCTTAGTGACTAAAATGTAGTAGTACAAAGTTTTTTGCATTTTCCATTCATTTATTAATAATGTTCTGAAAGGCGTAATGCATTGCGAGACGTCGATATTGAGAATCAAGAATCACAAGTTTAGGCATGTCAATACGAAGAATAAGCGTCATAATACGTTTCGTATTTTTAATATTATTTTAATTATTTTTAAGACATTAAATATATTTTTATTTTAAAAAATAGATTTTTTACTATATCATAAAATCATCTAATATTTAAAAATAATACTTACTAAACATTTAATATAATACTATAATATTGCTAAATAGTGTTAGGAGAATTTTAATTTTTTTTATTAATTAAGGAACTAAACATGAGCATTAATCATAGGATTTATACGAAAAGTTTGCGGATTTGATAATTCCGATATCTAAAAATGGAGATGAAGGATTTTGATTCACAATCGAGAATGATTTCGACGTGAAGTTTGTGGGAATTCAACTGGGGTCGAACCGAATGCAATAAATACATAAAAATAATTTAAAGTAAATCTATCTTTACTAATTAGATTCATTATATATCCTACAATTAGTCCCAACACTAAAAATTAAAAATAAATATGTTAAAATAGTTTACTTTGTTAAATTAAAATATTCTAAACTTATAGAAAATAATATCTAACATTAATATATTAATAATCAAGTGCAATTTAAATTAAATTTGAAAATTAAATAAATGAAAGAATGAAAGTGAATATTACAATTTAATTAGTTGTAATTCAAAATCAAATTAGTCAATTAGATATACATTTTAAAATGATTTTGATGAGCATTTTAACATTTATTTTTTGTCACTATCCCACATTGGAAATTTATAAAACTATTGGAGTTAAGAGCATATATAAAATGCACAATCCCACATTAGAAGTTTATGAAACCTTTGGAGAGAAGTATATCTATAAAATGAGCATGACATCCAATACTTCTACATGGGCTTTAGAATTGTAAATTTTGAAGCCCAATTATGGAGTTAAAATATTTTTAAATTAAAAAAATTCCGTTAGTTTTTCCGTTAAATCAAGAAATTCTATAAAATGAGCATGACATCCAATACTTCTACATGGGCTTTAGAATTGTAAATTTTGAAGCCCAATTATGGAGTTAAAATATTTTTAAATTAAAAAAATTCCGTTAGTTTTTCCGTTAAATCAAGAAATTCCGTTAGTTTTTCCGTTAAAACAACAAAATTCCGTTAGATAGCCACTTTATATATAAAAGAGATATATATATATATATATATATATATATATATATATATATATATATATATATATATATATTTTTTTTTTAAGCTTAGTAATTTAGTAGTTAATAAATTATACTTATTAAAAAAAATGGACGAGCCGAGTGGCTCGTTTTGGGAGAGCTCGACCAAAAATCAACGAGCCGAGGTATTGCCACCGTCGGATCGACTCGTTGACATAGCTAGTTATAATTTGGAAAAAAAGAAAAATGAAGCTCAAACCCCTTAGAAATAGTGGGAATCAAACAAAGGCTTACTTTCATGACAAATTGGGCAAAACACACTCACATTTCCATCAACTAGAACAATTACATCAACAAAGTCTGGGTAAATTCCCAGTACAAGTTCAATACTGAATTATCGATAAAGCAAGAGTGTTGAGTTACTGCTCCCACCAAGTGCTGAAATACAGCCAAGGACACTATACTTTCGTAGTCGTTGGTGGGAAAATAAATTACATCACATCTAGACAAAATAGTAATTTATGACATACTCTAGTTTTACAAAGAAAAACTTCTATTCAATCACACCAATAGGACCATGCATTTTCCATTCGACTGAAAAGGAAGACCATTATATTTTAAGTTCCGAGAACATATAATTTATTTATTTTTCGTGAATTCACCCATTTGTTCACCTCAAAGGCCTTGAAAAAATTGTCACGACAATAGATACAGCATATAACACGCAGAGACAGATTACTCTAATCGAGAAGACTCACTTTAAATCCAAGCACCAACATATGGTTTTGGAGCAAAAATGTAGATTCGTCTCAATCATCACTCAGTTTCATCATTTTCTGAGTTCCCATCTTCATCGGAAGACTGTTCCTTTATATGCTCTTCTCCTGCTGCATTCAATTTTGTCTTTTTCTCTTGCTTCTTTTGTTTCTTCTTCTGTCGTTTAACACGCTTTTTTGCTGTGCGCTCTTCTGCAGCTTTTAATCTTTCTTCCCTTCTCTGGATGAATTCTGTCATTTCTTTCCTTTTCTGGTAATCGGCATCCATCCTTGCAAGCCGATCTTGTTCTTTCCGTCTCATCTGCCTGTACTGTAATCATGATCCCCCACCACAAAAAGGTGTTAAATCTTCATACCCGTAGATAAACATTGATGTGGTAGACTAAAGTGATTTCCATAATGACAATAAGCGCTAAAAGTGGAAAACTATTTGAGCTTATTATTTTAGAATTGTCCGTTTACAATAATTTGCCACGTCTAAAATAAATTAGACCTTCCAAAATTATGCATGAATCAGAAGAAAAGAAACATGGTCTGATCACATAAGATGCTCGGTGATTTGCTCTTTAAAACCTAATATGCAAATCCATAAAATTGCACATAATATCTAAAGAATAGTTTGTCCAATCTCTGCCTCCAGCATTCAGATCAGCTGCATATTTTAATCCACCAAAGAATTAATTTAGACATAACATGACTGAGGAATACTGCCAGACAGAAAAAGAACTCTATTTTCAACAAAGCAAATCAGCTGCTACATGCCATTCATTAAGAGGAGTCACTTGCCAAGTATAAATTATTATGAACTTGTGATTTTGTTCTTCAATAGGGAAATGAATGTTGAAATGGGTTTCCCATACTTTATTCTGTATATTACTCAATGTTTGCAACTAAGGAATTTTTCAGCTGCCTGTGTTGTGGCATTGTATTTGTTTAGACATAGTAAGAGATTTATCAGTCTAGGAAAGTAATCAAAATAATATTTTTTTGTATTGGTTTCATACTTGCGAACATTTTCTTACATATTTATTGCTTACAAATTCATATGTAAGAATCAAACAAAAGGTACAATCATAAATGAAAGCTCAGAAGTTGATAAAGATTTGGTTCATCCCCAACACGGATCAATTGTAATGAAAAGGTACAAACTCAAACTGGGTTGCATTTCACAATCTCACGTCAACATGGATCAATTGTTTAAGAAGGCGAGTGAGCTTACACCTTGATGTTTGTGAGGCAAGGCGTACTCTTGACAACTTGAGGCTTATGCACCTTGGACATTAGGTGTACACCTTGCAGCATCCACCACAAGAAATACGAGGTTTTCACCTTAATTTGAATGGGTTTGGGGTTGACTTATAAATGTTCAAATTCAAGTCAATTTATTTACCAGCGGTGTTCAGGTACATTTTTAGGAGCCTAGCTTTAAAAACTGGGCTGAAGTGAAAAGAGTTTGTTTTGAGATTTCATTGTTGGGCTTCTATATTTGCTTCTCATTTTGGGGTTTTTATACCATGGTAGACTCTCTAAACAAATTGACCATATAACCACATGACTGTGGGAGAGGATTGTCCCAGATTAGCTCCCAACTGATCAAACAAGAGCAGCTCTCACCCGATCTTCTCCAGATATAATTCTCTCCACTTCCACCACGAGAAGCACTAACTTCCAACAAATATATTGTGACTACATAGAATTCAACCAAATGAACCACCATTTTGCTTGTTCTATATTGCTATGGAATTCCCATATAGAATAACATGGGGGTAAAGAAGAGTATGAAATTGTTCACAAATGGCAACACGTTATCTTAAGTACAGACATTTCATACTCCATGTTCAGGTGAACTAGGGAAACTATAACGTGATTCTGGTAAACGAAAACAATTTCCATGAACACTCAATCCAAAGGAACCAAAACAGACAGCAAATTTAAGTGATATATTAATGCTTGATAGCAAAAAGCGGTATGCAATACCTGGTGGAAGTCACCGGAGCCAGAACCAGCTGAACTACCGGATGTGTTGTTGACTCGAACAGGCACGCATTCATTAATGCGGCGTAGTTTCACCTCCAGGTCCTCATCTTCGGGGTTGGGTGGGGGCGGCGTATACTCCACTAGAGCAGTGGAAGAAGAAGATTCTGGAGGCCGAGGAGGGAGCACCTTCACCTGCCTCTCCGCCACCGTAACCACCTGCAGGTCTCCTGCAGCGACGGACATCGGCCTATCGGATGACGATGACATACTAATTTTAAATTTCTGCAGAACACTAGAACCCTAAATAAGTCTAATTGCACTATTTATTTTTCAATTCGTTTTACAGAATTGATTTGGGGAAAAAGGGAGGAGGATAATTATTGAAGCTTGAAAGTGCTGTTGTAGGGTTTCATTTGGAGAATCCGAAGATTCCGAACGCGGAAGGTTTGCGATTGGAATATGGATTCTTGGACCCCGCCGATCCGTATGTAAAACTCAAAGTCAAAGCCCTCTTTATTTTCTGCCCAAGCCCAAGTAGCTTTTATCCATATTCGGGACACAAATATTGGGCTTCGTAGTCAATGTTTTGGGTCGTTAACAGTCAGGCCTCAACTTAAATGGGCCCATATAAACAACATTACCCAGAGAGCAGAAGAGGAGGAGGAAAGAGGGAATAACACCCGAGCGAGCGAGCGAGCGAGGGAGAGAAAGTGGATTAAAATGATAAAACTGCTGCGAAATTGAACAAATCTTTGATCGAGCAATTGAACAGAAGGAAAAAGAAATAGTGTGAATCAAATGTTGTGCATATGGACTTGATTGATAAAGAACCTATCGTTGAACTCCACTTTTATCATTAATTATGAGACGGGCGGGTCACTGATACTATTTCCATTTTTGTCATTGGGCTTCAAGCATATAGAGCACCAGATCAAAAACCTGAATAAAGTTTATTAGAATTCTTTCCAGCTGCCTGGATTTTTCAGTGTCCTCAATGTCCACTTTCATCAAGCTTTGATATGATATTGTTGTGCTGGTTAACAGTTTGTTCTATTATTTTCCATGACCAGACAATTAATGACACATTTTTATAACTATGTTATCCTTGTTGGGACTGAAACTAACTTAAGTGAGAGAATTTTTTATTTGCTCAGGATTGAACATTACACTTGCTGTTATGTTATGAGCTGCTCAATGGTTTTCTGATAAACTTGTTGCCAATGATATGTTGATCTAAAAGTTTGAAGTCCCATCCCAGACATTCATATCAGAATATTTTTGGTTAGTTTATGGGGCTCAGTCCATAAAACAAAATAAAGAAAATTCTGTGAAACTTTCAATCGAGACTTTACTGGAGGCACCAGTCTTGGTTCTTGTGGCAGATGAAATATGGGTTTTTACACGAATAAAACCAATTTGATTACTCTAACTCTAAGTGATAAATTACCTAATGTTTGGTAACTATTTTCAAGAAGTTACCAATCAGCTAGCTCCCAGTCTTATTGTAATTTGTATTTCTAAGCAGGGGCGGACCCATGAAGGGCCCAGCGGGGGCGGCCGCCCCCACTGAAAAAAAAAAAAAAAAAAAAAAATTTTAACAATTTTTTTAGCTTTTTTTCTATCTCGAATGTAGCAAGAATCTAATGAAACTCATGTTTTGTATGTAATCTTTTTCTTTTTAATCTTGTTACATGTTCTTCAATCTCATAGAGTTGGATGGTTAAATTTCCTTCCCACTTGAATACAGCTTGTCAGAAGGGCTTGGAGATGATTTGACAATTGAAGTCCACGATTCGAAAGGAAAGTATTTTGGCCACGTAGTAGTTCAGGTGGCTAATATTGTTGAAAAATTGGTATATTATGTAAATCTCATTTTGACCGCCTGTGATTGCAAAAAGTGATGGTAAGAGTGAATATATTTGTGGGTTTGATACAGAGTGAGAAGCTTCGTTCATGGCCTATATAGCATGAACTAGTTGGGAAAATGCAACTAAATCTAAACTATTCAACAACTCAAAAAAAAAAAAAAATTCGGGGGCGCGGCCTACGAACCCCCGTAAGCCCCCACCCCTTCAACTTTGGACCCTTCTACTTTAGCAGGTTAGCTCCATCCCTAATCTCGCCCCCTCAAAAAATAAATCTAGGTCCGCCCCTGTTTCTAAGGAGAAGAAGCCGGTTTAGTTGTGCTTTTCGAAAGCAAATTTTGAAACTAAAGCACGTGGAGTGATAGGTAGTCAGTTTCTGGTCTTATGTTTAAGGTTGGAATGAAAATGACACTGGGTTATAGAACCAGTAAGTACGAAAGAATCAGACACTAGACACTCTTATTGCGTGATCCTTCCTCTCAAGTGTACTTTATTTCACATTCAAATGTCGATGCACATACGTTTTCGGCAGGCCCAGTGTAAAATACTGGAACTTTCAGCATCTTTGGGGAAAAAAAAAATATGAGAGGCTGATGTTTGATGATGCAAAGGCTGATAGAAAACAGAAGGCATGAAAAATTACACTTAGGAAGGGATATAATTGTGTATCATTATAATTCAGGAAGCATAGAAGTAGACTAGTTGTCTTAAATTTGGTATGATACTGATATATGATTGACATAGATTCTAGGTGTACAATGCAAAGTACCTCTGCATTGGCACATAGTTGACACAATTGATTAGGCTTCAGAGCAAGTGAAGACTTTGTAAACAATTCCATAACTATCATCTTAGCATTGTGATCAGTGAGATCTTTTTAGTTGCTTTAATTTTTACCTACAGATGTGTCTATTTTTTTTATTGTAGTCTGGTATGGACAGAATTGATGTCTTTCTGCATGGGTTGAAACTTGGTTATTCTGTCTGGATCTCTGTAATTGTCAGAAGCTTGATTGAAGCATTGTGCTTTCTATCTCTCATGAATTTATAAATTCATCATTTTTTACTTTTTCCTTAAACGGCATCCATTTCTTTGGTTGGTTGCAGTGGCAACAAATGGACATTGAATATACTTTCTGGCAAATGCTTCACCTATGTACCTCTCCAAAAGTGGTGTAAGTATCTGGCATCTACAGATTGCGCCGATTATTTTTTTGACTTTACCTATAGAGAATTGGATGGTCATCCAAATTTTGAAACACCATATTTTTGCGTACTGAATTATTCTTTTATAAAAGCTTCCCTATCTTTAAAACTAATGAGCAAAAATGTTGAAATTAAAAACTGATTGATCACTAAAATGTTGGGTTTTACGTGAGGATTGGCAGCAAATGTCCTTACTTCCATTTAGTCTTGTTGTCTATAAAAAATCCAATAGTGTTCATCTAAAATTCTTGAAATGTTATCCCAAGAACCTATAACATACCACATGTTTGGCTAGGTGATTAAATACGACATTCCTATTCCATTATGCATATTATTTTATTCACACACTAGGTAACAATTTTTTTAATTTTATGGCCATTTCTCTATGTTGCTTGTAATTTGTAATTCTAATTGGTTTTAAGCATTCCATGGTTATTCCCATTTAGTAACTAATATCAGAATGCACCTTGTTCAATCTCCCCGAAATTTGGATTATCTAAGTCTAGTTTCGCTAGTACCTAACTGATGCATAAAGGTTTGAAATGAATTATGGGTTAGTATGCGTATTTTGAGAATGGTGGTGGTGATTGATAGTGTATAAAGAGTTTTTTAGGGAAATTATCGTTCATGATTTTGCACAACTGTTACGGGTAATTTTGCTAATCCCGGGTACATAAAATAAGAAATAGTTATTCTCATCAGTTCTTTTGGATGTTTTTGGGTTTCTGGTGAAATCTCTTCATGTCGCATGTACTACAAAATGGATGCAGATATCAACACACATGTATCATAAACGTAAGTGTTCTTTACTTTTACCTCTTTCAGTCTAGCTAACTACTTGGGTGCAAATCAATATGTTGCCATCTTTTTAGGTTGAGGACTCTATTTACTATGCTGTGTATCTTGGTCTTGTCATATTTGAGCACTAATATGTCAAAAAGTTTTAAAGAATTCTCGTTCATTCAACATTATAATCATTACGTTTTCTCTCAATATTCGATTAACTCGACATGATTCTATATTAAAGCCACCATAGATTTGTGAACAAAATAATCTTGAAGACTTATTCTGCTTAGTAGTTTACAACTGGAACAATTCTTTGGTTACTTTTCTTGATGTGATAGCAGTAGCTTTAGCCTGAGTACATATTTATATTAGACCTTTCTGTTTTGTGGGAATAGATGAACTTATCTTCTTTGTAGTCTGATGTTTTGGCTGATACTGAACCATTTCTATGTTATGTGAGTTTACACTTTTCATATTATGCTTCAAGTATATTGCATGATTGGTGAATTTTCTGGTTGGTTGGTTTTATAATCCATTCTTTACTTCTTTTATGACCTCCACTTAGTTTGATTCAATCTAAATTATGATAGGGAACAAACAATTGGATAAATTTGACGGGTTTGTAATGACATCATTCATAGTTTTTTTCTTCATGTTTCTTTGTTGCAGAAACAAAGAACCAATGGGCACGTGATGGTCCCGCTTTTGTTGTGATATGCAGTCTTCTTTTGGCAGTTTCTACAATAGCTTATTGTGCTGCGTGAGTGCCTGTGAGCTTGCTTTCTATGGCGTATTTAAGGATTTTGTTATTGATGAGACTTGTACGAGGTTTCTTTGGGTTATGTTGAATAATTAGAGAATATTTAGTAGTCAATTCTTAGTTGTGATACTTGCGGTCGTTTTTGGTTTTTAACATTTGAAAATTTTCTCGAAAAGCTTCCATGTCACTGTCCTTTTAACTTGTTCAAATATTTCCTTTCATATATTATAGTACCTGCTCATTAATGCTGATCTGTCCAACGATGTGCCATCTGTCATTTGTTTCAGGTATGATCATAGTGCGGGACATGCTGTTTCTGTAGTTATTTCAGTACTACTTTTCCATTTCCTAATAACTGGGGCAGTTTTGGCTACATTTTGTTGGTAAGGACTGAATGTATTAATAGGTTAATACTTACAATTTCAAGTACCCAAGTTACCTCTCTCGGTTTGTTTTAAGGTTTAATTTGTGAAGCTGTAGTCTTGCAATAATTTTATGATGTGTGCATTTGAATTCAAATTAGAAACACAATTTATTCTTCTTCACTACACCAAACTTCAAGTTTATTTACGTGACAATTCAAGTTAAGAATATCATTTTTGTTGAGAAATTGAAACAGCAGGAAGAAAAATGAAAAGATAGAATTTAATACGAAATTCATATTGAAAGAACTTGATCAAGAGGATATGAGGAACATTTATTATTCATCAAAAGCTCAAGTAATACTTTGAGTACATTGATCTATTTATAGACTAAACTATCTAACAAACTAACTACATAACAAATAGGAGAAGGATCTAGAATAAGCATCTAATATTGGAATACTCTAACACTCCCCCCTCAAGATGGAACATCTTGAATTGTAGAGAGAAAAGCAGAGAAGCATCTGGAAAAGAAGCCTGGGTTGGTCTAGCTGAGAAGCAATCCAGAGAGGGAAAAAAAAAAGCAACATAATTCAACCGGAATAAGTGAGCATCCATGGCTCTAAAACCGGGCATTTGTTGAAGACAAACATCATCAACATTGATGAGTAAAAGGAAAACTGGAAATGCTAAGCAAACTCCAGCAAGGAATGTATCCCTCTACACCCTCTGATTTTTCCAATGTTCTTGGAGAAGGTTTGGGAAAAACTGGATCAAAGATTTATGGTCCTAATGCTGGAACAGATTACAAGGACAACCAACTTCGCTTCAGCTTGTTATGTCAGGCAGCTTTGATGGCACCAAGAGTTATGAATTTAACCAGCATCAAATATTTCTCAGGGCCATATGGGGAAGATGTTATCTTCATCGCCAGTGATTGGCACACACAGCTCTGCTTCCTTGCTACTTAAAGACCATGTACCAATCTACTATGCTTCAAAAAAGCAATTAACTATGCTTCAGACTTGGCCTGTGCGTACACCTAGACCTGTAGCCTCAAAGCTTGCTGCTGATACTCCTCTCCTGACTGGCAGCGTGTTCTTGATGCTTTGATACCATGTTAAGAAATTGAAACAGCGGGAAGAAAATGAAAAGATAAAATTCAATACGAAATTCATATTGAAGGAACTTGATGAAGAGGATATGAAGAACATTTATTATTATTCATCAAAAGCTCAAGTAATACTTTGAGTACATTGATCTATTTATAGACTAAACTATCTAACAAACTAACGACATAACAAATAGGAGAAGGATTTAGAATAAGCATCTAATAACAAATGGGAGAAGGATCTAGAATAAACATCTAATATTGGAATATTCCAACAATTTTATTAGAAGAAGAAGAAATGATGGTAAGCCTTGTCCCAAACTCCCAGTGGTAAGGTTTCTTCTCTGGGAGCCAAGGACATTCATATTGAAAGTAGAAATACTCTACACGTGTAGGTCGTTGGATGCATAATTGGACTGTAGATCCATAAGAAGTGCTTTTCTATGATTTGAGTTGGGTGGATAGTAAGAAGGGGAATTAATATGATGCAGGACGCAATGGTCATACTGGAATTAATTGTAATTCTAATGAGTGATTTTCCCTTATCTAAAAACATTGTGGAAGAAGTAAAAAACTGATTTTTCTGAGCATACACTTCTCAAAATAATAAATTTCAGTTTTAGGTATAAAATTGCTGAATTTTGTTCCTCAAGGTCTCAAATTGAATTAGTCTTGGAAAGTTAATTATTTTCTATCTTTTTACTAAGACCAGTAGTGAAATTTGGCCATGAAATTTGTCCTATGAATTTCACTATGGATCAACGTGAGGTGCTTTCTGACTTGAACTTGTCAAACATATTCGATTTGCAAATAAAACCTTCAAAAGCTTGGGGGCCCTTTGGATTTGTTCTCATGTCAAGTTTATTTAAACTTGTTGATCTGGTAGTGCCGTCCTCAGAAGTTTATGGGACTGCAGAATTACGAGGAAAGTAATTGAAAGGGGAAATAAATTCTTTCGTTTTAGTGGAGATCTCTTCCCCCCGTTTTCTACCTTGCCTGATCCCTAATATTTTAGTTTTTCATTTTGGGATAATTGTAGCAGCTATCAAAGCGACTCTTTAATATTAAAACCTTGCCTTTATTGTTTGGGAATTGCTCTTCATGATCACTTAAGTTTGCTAAATGGAAACTCATTCAGCAAACTTTATACAGGTTCTTTACAAACAATTTTCTTCAAGAAGAAGCTCCAAATATCCATGTGGTTGAGGAAAGGGTAGAGTAGCAAGTCCTCAGTTTTTCCCTTCCTCTTTTTGACATCTGTGTATTATTTGATATTCTCCTTGTTTATGATTAATGGAGTTTTTTGCACTTGTTGGGAAAATCACACTTTAGATCCGTTTCAGAAACTTTACTATTAATAACTGGTGTTTCCTTGCTAACTTGTTCTTCACCTATGTTCTGAAGGTTGTATGCCTTTGATGTACATTGCAACTCTTTCTTCCCAATGTTTGTGTTGCTTTACGGTTAGTATGACATGAAACTAGTTACCTTATTGGAGTTCAGTCTAAATACATACCGAAATGCTGCTGATGTCTTCGTTTTCTGGCAGTTGTGCATTATTTTCTATCCCCTCTTCTGGTAGCTCATGGTTTCATTCCTGAATTGTTATCAAATTTGCTCTTCATGGTGGCTGTTTCCTACTATCATTACCTCAATTTTTTAGGCTATGATGGTAAGATAAATTTTAATTGACTTGCCTTTCCATTTATTAATATGCACTTACTATATGCCTCGTTTTCAGTGACTATTGTCTTGCTGATTAAAACAGAAAAAATGAAAAACCTTCTCTTGCCAAAATTAATATCTATTGATCATTCTTTTCTCATTTGGTGGTTTTTCTTATCCAACGGTGCAGTATTGCCCTTTTTGGAGAGAACCACTTTATTTCTATATCCAATTGGCGTCGTCATAGTTCTTTTCCCTATCAGTAAGTATCTTAATACCTTGTTTTTATTATGCATTCTCTTCTTTTGCCTAGCATTTGAACATTTTGACTTCCTTGCAGTGATTTTGTGTGGCTTCAATCCATCTAGATATTTCATGAATGTCTACTTTAGTCGATTGCTATAGATATAGCTAATCCTTCGGACTGAACAGAACACAAAGGAGATCCAGTAAGATACTCGAAACACGTGGATACTTAAATGAGCTCGTTTGCAGGTTCTCTTTTATGCACAAGGTTGATGGTCGTGCCATGGGGAAGCTTCAATAGGTCTGATTAGGTATTTTCGCGGCTGAAATTTTGTAATTGAGTAGAGGGGTTTTGGAGGGTTTTCTTCAAACTGAGAATTTTGATTAATGGAGTCATTATTACAACCATTCCGTGTCTTAATTCTCGCCTGCCAAACCTAGATATTATAAGTGACATGTTACAAGGAAAGAAAATTCTTCTCTTGACTGTTAGTGTTCATCAACATTGATGATAAATGATAGTTGTCAATTGGCAGCATTTCCCAACGTATAAAATTGTGTTCTACGTGAAATACTGATCTTGATTCGTTCTCACAACACTCGTGTTTTCAACTCGAGTACAGTTCACATATTGGTACAAACTGGAAGAGTAATAGCAAATTCTATTTAGAATCCGTTTGATTGGCGGAGTTTTCTATGGAAGTAGGAAAATATTTTCATACTTTCACTTTTTTGACTGTTTGATATGTGAAATTTTTCACGGAAAATGTTTTCCTCCCTTTTTCTAGGTACAACATTTTGATGCACAAATGGTGAAAAATGTTTTTTCACCTAATAGGTGGGAAAACATTTTCCACCTTTTTTTTTTTTGTTTTTTTTTTTTCCTTTTTTGCAATGAGAACAAATTATAGACACAATGATAAAAAAATTCACTTTTATTGACAACTTTCATGTAAAATAAAGTCAAACGAATGATATTCGGTATGGTAATTTTTTTTCTTCCAAATTTTTTTTTTGACAATGAGATTAAATTTTAGACTCAATAGTAGAAAAAATTATCACTTTAATGGACAAATTTCATAAAAAACAAAGTCAAATGGACATCAAATTTTCAACAAGAGTAAGCAACATTTTCTTTCATTTTTATTAATTTATTTTCGTTGCTTTGGGTTGTGGGGCTTGCTTCCGTTATTGCTACATTGTTCTATGAAATTGGAGTTATCGTTGGATTATTCAATGAAATTGAGATGTATTTTTATTCATTGGTTGCATATGGTGCAAGAAATCTTTTAGAAAATTATCAAAACATGTATCATAATAGCTACTTAGTCTCAAAAGTATTTGACTTTCAAAAACTCTGTCAAATCCCGCCCCAACAAGTAATAACCATTTTATACACTATTGAGAGGACTAAAATGGTGACAACAGTTTGTGGGGGAAAATGATGGTCCCATGTGATAATTAGTCTTCATTGTCTGCTAGTCAACATTTATCACCAATGTAAAACAAGAATTAGGTAATGTGTCGATAGAAGAAACTTGTCTTTCTTATCCAATATGGTCCAAACTTGGGCATGCCGGTAACATACAACTCAATTTACGTGTGTCGATAGATATCAAATTCGTTTAAGAAAAAAAGACTTAATTTTGATATATAGACAAAAGAATCGAGTACTAACCGAGCATGACTAACGGGGTGATGAACTCCAAAGGAGTATTGATAACGCCCATCAATATCAACTTCCCATCAACTTTCAACAGAGAAAGGTAAGGCACCAAAGGATGAAAAACTGGGATTGTGTCAATAATATAGTCTAGTGAGTCAACCAGTTCTTGCATCCGAGTTGAGTCCGAGCTGACCAGGTAATCATCAGCCCCAAGATGGTCCAATGCCTCCTCTTTTTTCTTCATTGAAGAGCTTATCACAGTAACATGGTGGCCCATAGCCTTTGCAATTTTGACTCCCATATGTCCAACCCCTCCAAGCCCTAAAATGCCCCCTCTTAGCCCACTCTTTTTTAGACCAAAATGATTTAATGGGCTGTATATTGTCACCCCGGCGCAAAGTAGTGGCGCAGCCTGTTCTGCTGACATACCCTCTGGAATTTTTACCACGAAGCTGTAAAAGTAAACAACATTAATCAAACATGCCATACTCGTGCAAGTCAAAATCATTTTTTTTTTCAAACATTTAACACGTAGAGGTGTCAAGTGGATCGTACTGACTTGATTACAAAGTGGCCTAGGTTGGTCACGATGTTGTAGTAGGCCATATTTCTACGTTATCCGTCTGGACCGTCTCGGTCCATTGACCCATCCAAAAGTGGGTAGGACCAAGGCCGGGACCGTCACTCAAGTCAAATTAATTAATCAAAATCATTTTTTAAAAGTCATGTCGAATTGAACCTTCTTCTTTTAACATTTGGGTCATAGTGTTAAGTTTAAACGGTTTAGCTAGAGGTGGCAATGGGCTAAGCCGGCTGCTCGGCTCATTACTCGCGAGTCGAGCTCGGCTCGGTCCGTAAGCTCGTGGCTCGTGAGCCGAGCCGAGTTTCTGCTCCCGATTTTTACAAGCTCAACGACCGAGCCGATGAGCGGCTCGATTGCCACCTCTAGGTTTAGCACTTAGCCTTTTTCATTGGCTTGACTAGATTGGAAGACTCGACTCATTTTTACACTACTAAATGTTGATTAATAGATATCAATATACGTAATTAGTTAGTAAAGAATAAGTATGGATACAATTTGTTGATGTGACTTGATTTACTTCCAATACGAAAAAATTCTTGTATGAATAGGTTGTGTCGATGCTTACTTTTGATTAACCACCATTGCATCAGCAAATCCCCCTTGGGTGGGATTCCCATCAGTGTAGACATCATTGTAGGACCAAATCTTCTTGTTGCAGTATTGTTCAATGTCTGATTTGCACGGGTGACAATCTCCACAGCATCCGACGATACAGCCAACTCCGACTATATCTCCGACCGTGAACTTGGTCACACAGGATCCCACCTCCATAACCTCACCTACCACCTCATGACTATGTATGGCAGCACAAAAATTAAAATTATTATTTAATTTGGCAATAAATGAAAAATAAATAAACTTAAGGTTGGACGTATATTTATGTCTTTAATTTAATTATTACAGTACATCATGGGTGTCTACTCATTTATTTAATTAATTATATTTCTAAGAATGTTAAAGTTGTTGGTATTGTGACATCCAGATGAATACAGGAATAAAACAGAATAATGTGGTCAGAATTGCACCAAGTTGTTTAGATTTTTTGCTTGGTCCCATGCTTATCTGTTTTGCAAGAAAATATGCCATAATTTTATTTTTAATTATTTTATTACGAAATTCAAAATTGTGTTACTCTCTTTGTCTACTGGTAGAACTATAGAATGCATCACAATTCAATTGCACGATAATTCAAGAATCACACTATTACCTTAGTAATCACTGTTACGGTCGATAATAAATAGCATTATTCCATAATTATTGATAATTAGAGGAGGAATGATGCTAAGCTTCAATTTTAATAACATATTTCATCGACTATTATTAAAATCTGCTAAAATATTTAATAAAAAACTCTCTCATGCATGCCCTTAGCCTTTATTTGGTTTAGCTAAAACGGTTAATTAAAATCAAAGAGAAAATTAACAATTAATTTTGACTACACATTTCACGAGGCTCACAATATTTTTCACTTTTTCAACCACGCGTTTCATCAATTTTTTTCAAAATCTGCTAAAAATTTCCAAAGGAGGACTTAATCTCATTTATATTAATGACTCCTTAATGTGGTAATTATCCCACTATCATATGTAAGGGTTTTAAATGCTAGAATAATTCTACTTATTATGGGCATGTTTGTCTCCCATTTTGGGTGAAGAAATAGAGTTTTGAATAGTATTTTTGGAAAATGTGTGTTGAAAAGTAAAGTAATTTTATTGATTTGTGTATAGAATATTTTATTAAATGAATATGTGGTCGAGATTCTTTATCGTAGCAAATAATGTTTGGGAAAATAGATAACAAAAATGAGATATTTATACAAGTCGAGAATATAGCGCAGAGAGAGAGAGAGAGAGTAGGTAGGGATACCCTGGAACCATGGGATAATTGGACATGCCAAGATGATTTTTGACTTGATGAATATCAGTATGGCAAATCCCACAGTAAATCACTTTCACAAATACATCTTCAGGGCCCGTACTCCTGTCAATGAGCCAGTTCCAACACAGAATAATTAGATTAAGAAAAGAACAAATCACACATATATACTTGGTAATTGATATACATGCATGAATTTGAACCTGAGAGTGTATGTATAAGGTGTGAGAATCCCAGAAGGGTCTGTGGCTGCCAATCCTCTTGTTTTTCTCTCAACTTCCAAACTCCCCATAGAACCCTTTACACTTTGAATGTTTGCTGACTCAACAATTTTGCTGCCTGCTCAAAAGAATCAGTCTTGTATGGTGGATTAGTCACAGTGAATGTGTCTACACATAGAGATAGATAGAGATATATATATAGAGAGAGAGTAGAATTATGGGTTAAGAAAGTAAAATGAAAGAGAACTGTAGAAAGCAAGTTAGGCAATTCAGGCAGCGACATTTCAACATAAATAGACTTGTCAAGTGGGTGGGGTGGGGTGGGATGGGGTGGAGTTGGTGAACAGAACTTTCCGTTATCTAAATGACTAAATCAAAAATGTTATGAAAAATATGATTATAAATAGAGTCGTAGTTCCCTAGGTTTGATACACATTAAAATTTTAATTATCATTCTTCTACTCATTTTCAATTACACATTTTTTAATAAAATAATATTTTTCATCACATCAATAATTTTTCTTTCTTTTTCAACCACACATTATCGATCAATCCACTATTTCAAAATATATTCTTCCAAAATAATGTAACTCAAACACACCCTTATTAAAAAATATACAGATGTTTGAAAAATGTTTATAAATAGATAAAAATAAATGATGACTAAGAAAATAATACTTATGAATATTACAAAAAATGTTTATGACAATCGTTTATAAATAAATTCCAAACGTGCTTTTACATAGTAGTTTGTCATCTTATATTTAAGCCTAATTTTAGGAGAAAAATATAAAAGTTTAATTTATATATAGATAGAAACAAATGGTGTATAAGTAGATTGCTTGTTGTTACATTGGATTATATAATTGAAAATGAAATTTAACCAAAATTGAGGGTATGTTTCGTCAAACATTTTATTAATATTTTAGATGTTTGTCTCGTCGAATAGAGTTATTCTTATTATTTAGTAACTAGTAATATAGTCCACCAACAAATGGACAATAAATAATTTTTAAAAATTTCCTATTAATATTAATTTTCTAAACATTTTTATTCTTTTTCAGAAAAAAAACATTTATTTTTTGGAATTGGTGGTTAGGTGAAAATGCCACGTCATGATTCATCATGCACCTGTCAGCTTACCTTTTTTTTTTTTTTTTGGCATTTGTTATGATTTAAATGAAATGGTTGAAAATTATTTATGGCCTTTACACTTGACAGTTACTAGGGAGATAAGATTACAAAATATTCCTCTTTCCATTTAATTTGGATTTATACATCACAATTTTGAATTTTCTATATCAATCTTTTGTACGTTATATCTTATACCCAAGGAAACAAATTGAATGGAATGAATATAGTTTCCATTCACAGCAAAACTAACATTTCTTTTATGCTTCGAATAAATTTTGGAGTCTCGAAATATAGATCTTAAATGTTCCTTGAGCTCTTTTCCATTGAGAAAATCTCGTGGTTCAGTCGTGTTCGTATTGTTACTCAAAAGCATAAATAAATCATATATGTGTCGATACAATTAATTTTGGAATTTGTGAAAATAAGAAAGGAAAATAGTTAAGCAACGTTTTGCACACTTTATTTGAAAATCATTTTTTCCTTAACTCTAATTTTTCACAAACAAATACTAAATGAGAGAATTTAGTACTTTGGATTTTTTAGATTAACGAAAATGGTCAATTTATCGTGGGAATGCTCGAAAATTAATAACGTACGACTAACAATGGGCTGAGAATAAGTCAAAGCAAGTTTCATTGAAAATGTTCATCTACTCACATGCATCAGGAAATAAGTCAATGAGACTTGAAAATGATCACCTTACAAAATAATTATTCACCAATGCGAGTGAGTCCATGGCACAATAAATCCCTCAAAAATTGATAGCAAGGTCATAAGAGTGAGAAAATTAGTCCCTCAAAAATTGCAATACATCTAGTAGTGTACGACGAGATTTTCTCAAAAAAAGAAAATCTTAGAAAAAGTTGCAATCATATCGTGGTTTTTGCACAGTCCCCCAACTCCGTATTGGCCACGTGCCACCACCATTCTGCATAGCAACATAGACAATCTATTGGCGGTAGTCGCCATTTTGATTAATATAATATAAAGTCCCCGTTTATTTAGCAAAAAGTTGATAAAAATTTAAGTCAATGTGACCAATCAATTTTGATAACATATTTCATGAAACCTTCAACTTTTCGACTATACATTTCATTTATTTTTATCAAAATTTACTAAAAATCTGATTTTTAATTAAATCAAACATAAATAAAAAGATAATAATTTATGTATGATATAATGCTGATGCTATCAAGATAATATTCTAAAATTCAATTGGTAACTAATATTGTGATTTGAAGTCCAAATACATGATGAAGAGGGAATCAACACCAAACACAAGTTTAAAATATGGGAAAGCATTAATTTACAAGAAATCTTTCACAACCACCACAAAAACTACAAAAGCAATAACCATTCAACTTTGAAGATATCCTACTTGTTATAGATTGATGGGTTGAGATCTGTTGTCCAATTTTGATATCTAATTAACTGTTCAACCAACTAATTATCAACACGCCATCAATTTATTGAATTAGTTGTGAAATTAACGAGGGTAAATTTGAGATTATATGCTAATTATAGATGACGTGTTAATAATTATTTGGTCGGATAGCAAAATTAGACGGCAGATCTCAACTCTAGATGGAGACATTCATCCCTACCCAACTCAAAAGAATTAGGGTTTTGAGTTCGGATCCTCAACTATGAGAATTTGCTTTTATGTAAAGTTTCAATCCTTCATCCCCATAGTCACTACATACTAAATCGAATGGTACACACAATGACTGTGAATCCCCGATCACGATAATTTGGATCTTCTTGTTCTAGAATAATTTAAAGTCAGTGTAAATATATTCATTTCCTTAAACTACAAAACAAGACGAGACTAAAAATTTACGATAAATTTGTATGATCGTGATTACCTTTTTTGGCGAGCAGGTGATGATCGTGGTCTTCAGAGCAAGGAATACCCTTCTTTTTGTGGATTTTTTTTTTTTTTGGTTCTAGTTGCTTTTCATTTTGTCTATTTCTGTGTTTTCTTCTGTTTACTAAGTCAAGTATAAAATTATGTCAAAGACTTCAACTTGTCAATTACAAGTGCTTAAATCGCTAGCATTAGTGACAAAAAATCGGACATTTGCTCATAAATTCTTAATTTAACATATAAGCAACTTGCAAGGTTTGTTTAAGCGTCAGTTTCAAAGACGTCCTTCAAAACAACTACTATAAATATTGGAAAATTCATATGATGTGAAGAAGAAATCAATTAATTCAATCTCCAAATAAGCGGCGCATGCATTTAACCTACCTTTGACTTAGATTTATATGGGATTTTACTATATGATATAATTGTTAAATAAAAAATGATTTGGGTGATGACTTTCAAACCAAAAAACAAACTTATCAACCTTACCAAAAATTGAACACGGTAATGGCAAGGAAAAGAGTAATAAACACCAAAGAAAGAGAATGTCAAATTAATGCCAAGAGAAATGGGTGCAACGTCGAGACAAGAGTTGAACTATTTGTCCTTAAATCGAATTTGCTCTGCAATGGTGCCTATGGATGATCGAAATCAATTCCCAAGATACAACGACAATCTTCTTTTGTTAGTAGCACTCCAAAACACAAGAATCAACGAACCAAAATTATGTTATTCTACTCCTTTTAAATGAAATGGAAAACGACTTTTACATCATTTTTGATATTATGACACATGATTAGATAGTTTGAAAAAATTAAACACTTTGTCGTTCGAAAAATGCTAGACGTACATCAAAAAGTGTACATCAAGGTCTACATCCCCTCACATGGAGGGGCCCATTTGAATATTTTATTTGAGTGGGCCCTCTACCCATGTGAGGAGGGTGTACACCGTGATGTACACCATAATGTACTCCTAGCATGGCTCTTGTCGTTCAATACTTTTTGAATTCACACACAATGTACACCAAGACGTAGCACATGATACGTACACTTAAATATGAGACAAGTGACTGAAGATGGACCTTTAATAATTGGTTAAAAAATCCAAGCTAGGCACAAACCCATGAAAAGATGGTTTAGCGCACTGAAATGAAATGATGTGATCATGTGATCCTATCCATTTCCGTTGACACCATCAATGTTGTTTGGTGAAAAAAGTAACACTTGGACGAATAAAAAGTAGAGAGAGAGAATGTGGTGTTATTTTAGACAATATCTTCATTTCTATTATATAATATAAAGTTAGTTTGGTAAAACTTGTTGAAAATTGGTTAGGTAAAGTTATTTATTAACGTCGTTCGGTAGGGATTAAAATTGAAAATATGGTCGTTATTGGATCTCACGCGTCTAATAAAAATCAACAATAACAACTAGTTTTTTTAATTTTAATCTTATTTTAATCCTTACAGAACGGGCCCTAAATTGCATTCCGCGGATTATCAAACAAAAAATTATAAAATTTGACCAAGATCTAAATCCCCTTTTGGTTCAGCTAAAAAATTACATTATAATTTAAGTCAAATTCAACAGTTAATTTTAACCATGAATTTCATGAGACCTACAACTTTATAGCCACGCATTTCATTAACTTTTATTAAAATATACTTAAAATATAATTTTTATCTAAACCAAATAAGGACATAATGTCTTTAGTTTTATATTGCAATGTGTATTTTTCACGTGTTGGTTGTTTGCTCCTTGGAATTCAGCACGATAGTTTACATGACAGATGACTCGTGAAAAATGAGTTTAGAATAATTCTATTCGTACATAATCATTTACCGAATTTTTTATCGAATTGACAAGTGGCGGCCCCCTATTGGGGGGCGTCCATGGGCCCGGGCTCCCCCAATAGGGGGCCGCCACTTGTCAATTCGGTAAAAAATTCGGTAAAGGATTATGTACACGTAGCGCAATCGATGAGTTTATTCTTATCAAAGTGAACAAAATTTGTAACGCGATTAAAATACCATACTCAATAAAATTTAACACTTACAATATTTCTAAAGAATATTGATCCGTGCTAAAAATAATATTAAAATACGTAAATACTGAGAATAGCATGGAAGAGTTTATTGTCGACCCTTTTTTTTTTTATCTAGATAATAAAATATTATTTAAAAAAAAAAGTAATGCAACCTAAATTTTAAGCATAATAATAATGTAAAACATTGCTTTTTAAAAAAAATGTAAAATCTCGAAATTAGCGTTCAATTTCAGGGAACAAAGTGAACTATTTTCAGAAGTGCGGAAATTTTTTACACTTTTATCGCTATATTGTCAATTTTAACGCCCTTCAATGAATACAATTTTCCATTTTTTCGAACTAAGTCTCACGTCTACTTTAAAATCTTGCAATTCTGCAGAAATATATAATTCTTTGAATAAGATTATGTTATGGCTTAACCTTGATAAAGAAGAGAGCGCGCTCGAGTTCGATTAGGAAGAGAGAAGACAATCATCTAATCAATCTCAATGGTAATATTTTCATGAAATTCTAAAAGAAATAATTATTATTTAAAATATAAATAAATTGATTTCTTTGATCACAGTCTGGATAGTTCTGGAACATCACCATACGGACCATTTAAAGGGCTTGAGGGTCCTTCGTGTCCCTTAACTGGGCTTTGGTATATCAGATATATAAACTAGTTAGAGCATAAATGGAATCAAACTCGTGATTTGATGATGAAAGATCTGAGCTAGTTAGAGGGCTTGGTGGGTTGTTCGTGTCCCTCACCTGTGCTCGGAACATCGTGATATGAACCGGTTAAAGGGCTTGGTAGTTCGTGTCTCTCACTTGGGCTTGGACTAGATTGACACAAACCTCCATGTGGGGTTGGAACATCGCGATATGAACCAGTTAAAGGGCTTGGCAGTTCATGTCCCTCACTTTGGATTGGAACATATCGATATAAATCACATGAACGCTTGTTAACTTTTCATGTCATTCACCCATACTTGATATGAACCGATAAAAAGTCTTGCTCGCTTCTGTCCCCCACTTGGGCGGGGAACATATCAATGCAAATCACTTGAATGGCTTGGTATTCCTTCATGTCCTTCACCTATGCTTGGAATATCACGATATGAAGGGCTTGGTGGTTGTTCTTTTTCCTTACTTGAACTTGTAACCGTAAGGTATTGTTCATTTGAAGGGCTCGATAGCCCTTCTAGGGATGGTATATCTTCTCTTGATATTTGATCGGTTCGGTTCTATCCAAAATCAGATCGTACCCACCCTAAACTAACTTATTCCAATAAGATGGGGAAAATTTCTTAAAATTGTACCACACATCATTCATCCTCGTTGCATTACTATAACTAACTATAACATGTTAAAATTTGGTGCATTCAAAATAACAAGCAAATCTTTCACACGTTTTATTAATCGAGCATACTACTTTCAAATTTATTGTATATTTATTACACGGTACTGATTAACACTTAATACATGCAACAATAAATAAGAGTTTTTTTTTTAATAGAATTATTTTCCATATAGATCTCCCTTCCCAAACGTGCTATCATTTTATCAACGGTGTCCATCTCCCGGACTAGGGCCAGAATTAACTATTCTGCCTGAATTTTTCTTCTGGCCATTAAAACTGTTTCTTATTCCCTGGCTTGGCTCGGAAATCTCCACCGGCTCCAAAGCCAGCTGCTTCTCATTCAAGCCCGATGTCTTTTGCAGTGTCCGGCTGGCTTCGGCTGTGTAAAAATCCTGGCTCAGTAATATCATAGAGAAAATAAGAAAAAAGATTGTGAAAAATTGGTACAATTTAGCCATATCAATTTGTGGTGATTGTAACTAATCTCGTGTTTATGATTTAAGGGAATTCGAACGCATTAATTTATAGTGCTAGGATCGTGTCTTCACTAGTTTACGTGACTGTTATTTGTAATTGTAATTTGTCATTTGGAGTAGACGATATGAAATAGATTTTTCTATGAATGGAATGTTCGTTGCACATGACTAGACATTAAAAGAAAAAATAAAAGAGTAAAAATTATTAGACTCGACTTTCAGGGAAATTTCGTAGTCAAACTTTATTTTCTTTAATAGCAATTTAGAGTTCAATGTGAGAAAAAGAATTGCTTAGGAATTTATAGTAGTAGATATCTTTGGGGAATTTAGAGTAATATGATAATATTGGTTCTCGACTTGATTTAGATTGTTTTATATCGTACAAATTTGTCTTCGACACTCAAAATTTTAATTGGGGAAACAAAATTTATACATTGAATTCGAACAAAATTAAACCATCGGGACTCAACTTTGTCGTGTTTCATGATCAACCTTTGTTGTTCCAAAATTGTCATTCAATTTTGCTTTTCAGATTTTACTTCAGAGTTTCGTCACTAAATTAAATTCTTGAGTAGCCGCCACCTTTGGGCTGTGGGCTTGTGGTTGGAGAACCAAATTCAATATTTCCAAAAATGCTGGAAATTTCATGGGAACAAGAAAAAGATTTAGGCCCCATTTGGTAGGGATTAAAATCAGATTAAAATTGAAAAACTAGCTGTTATTGTTGACTTTTCATATTTTCAAATTTAATTGGATTTTAATCCCTACCGAACAGGCCCGGATGTAATGTTTTGTTTTTAAGGAACAAAACTTTGTATTTCAACGGGGTACAGTTAACGCAGTACTATTATCGAAATATCGAGTCATTTCAGCATGCAAGGATGCATGTTTTAGAGTAACGGGACAAAATTCATTGCATAAATAGATATGGACAAAGTAAATATAATAATAAATTATTCAAAAGTCTCTCAAGATTATCTCTATTTAAAAGGAAAAAGATACGTATTTTGTATAAAAAATGGCGTAGAAGTTATTATTGTCTACAAACTTGGACCTGAGTCCTATACGTGTAAAATACAATAGACGAACTTGATGTAAATTTATTCTAATTTTAGAAAACTAAAGAGATAGGTGTTATTTTACCTAAATTAATTAAGATCTCATGTCTAATCAAATCTAATTATTCTCGGATAGGATAGGATAAGATCTCAAGTCGAGCAAATGTGATTATTCGTAGATATCATAATTAAACTTGTTGATTCAAATAAGAATCTTGCTACATTTACGGTCATTAGTGGGCTGTAATTTTTACAGCCCGCTAACATGCCCACTAATTAATTAATTAGTGGGTATCACACTAATGTTAGTAGACTATAAAAAGTGGGCTGTAAGACTGTACAAACATCATTTTTCTTCGAATAAAATTTCACGACTTGGAACATAACTTTAGATTTTTAATTTTTTTTTGTGAAACCACATAATTTAAACAATTATTAGTATAACTTGAATGAGTTAATTATGAAACCACATGAGATGAAGAAAGTTGACAAAAAAAAAAATTCTTAATGCTATAATTCTACATATGAACAAAGATACTTGTTAATAAAATGTGTTTCGATCGCGAACTCGACTACAACCATGCTTTGATCTCTAGTAAAGCACATTGTCAACCTAGCAAAAAAAAAAAACGTGATATGTGACCTTTTAATTAAAAAAATTATATTTTGAGAAATAAAGTAAGGTTCGAAAATGTTTTAGAAATTAGTAGTTTTTTTTTTTATCAATTTCACGTTTTCCAGTGCTCAAGGAATCATGTCCCAAAAGTTGCTTTTTTCTCGTTCATAAATTATTTAAAGGAAAAATTACATTATCTTCAACCTAAGGCCTCAGTATCAAAGTCAGTCTTCAACTTTTAATAAAAGAATGAAGTGATGGTTACATATTTTTCTTATTAGACTTTACAATCAATATCCATAGATGAAAATGTACAACGATCGTTAAATTGCAAAGCGACCCCGTAAAAATATATCTCACTTCAACTTTTTTTTTTTTTACACCAATCCAAGTTGGAGTGCAAAATTTAGTTTTATGAATTTAAATCCATGAGATCCACGTAACTCTTTAATTTAGATTTGGACAATTTCATTATTTGGTGACTGGTTATGTAACGATAGTGAAATGTTAGAAACTAAATTGTTATGTTTTAAATGTTGGGGATGAATTTACAAACTGAGAAAATACACAGACATTATAGAATGGTCCACAAACTATCGAAAATATAACAAGTAGTTCTATAACCTCATGCTTTGACACTTAAGTCCCTATTCTTTAATTTTTGTAATATGTAGGTCCCTATTCTTGGTACTGTTTATTTATTAGTTAAATATTTCGTAAAACTTATTTTATTTATAATCTCATTATAATTTCCTCCAAACGAGGCACTAAATTTAAAATATGACCAGATTCAATGAACGTCCCTGTTGTAGTGCCCAAAAGTCGATAAAGCGTGATTCACCTTGCCTCTCGGCTTTCGTTTACCAATTATATTCTTCCAGTTTTACCCTTCTCGATTCAAAAGTCATATTACATATAGTCTGAGGTTTTCAGTCCTCTCCTCTCCTCTCCTCAATTATTATCTGAACTGTGTACTCTCGACGGTTCTTCGCCGCTGCTGACCGCCACTAGGAAATGTCTTCTGACGGATTCCGGCCACTGGACGAGAAGTTATTGGTGGAGTACGTGAAGGCAACTCCAGTATTGGCTGATAAGCTGGGCAACCAGTTTAATAAGCTGGAAATTGAAGAAGTGGGCGATGGAAATCTCAATTTTGTGTATATCGTTATTAGCCCCTCTGGCTCCTTCGTTATCAAACAGGTAGCAAGATCAGTGCTCTCAAATCATTATTTAGAATTGGATCGTCTTGCTAGAGTAAAAAGTTTTTCTTTTATGTATATATTTTTATTTGCTAGCCATTTTTCGGCGTGTTCTCGACACATTAAGCTCCCAAGAAAAGAAAATGTGTTGAAAATCAATGACAGATGACGTTACTTTGATTTGATTACAAGATATGGCTCCATCAATCAGACTTAATACCGAAGGGCTAAAATTCATCCATTTTCTTTGTATAGCCATGTTAGCTAGCTAGTGGTGATTGAGAAAGATGAGGGTTTTGGTCAATTGGTGTATATAGTTCTTACATTATCTTGGAAGGAGAATTATTTGGGGCAGAATTTCCTGACTTTATTTTGATTTGCAAAATAAGAAGCAAGAGAAGAAAGTGGGACCGGCTATCCAGGGTAGTAGAGGAGACTTTAAAATTAAAAGATAACACCAGCATTCTTGGAGTTTCTTACATATTTTTTTGTTTTTTAGGTAATGTCATATAGAATGAGGATTTCAATAATATGAATATTATATTGTCATCTTACTCTAGCAAACCTTCATGATAAAAATCTACCTCGCCAAAGTTTTAATCAACCGGAGAAAGCTATATAATTCTCTAACATATTACATATTGGAGTGTCTAATATATAGAACAACTTCTAAATCAAGTTCCTTAAAATCTGAAGGTGTGTCATTGGGTAGATGTTAAGAGTTAAAAGGCATCTTTCATATAGATCAAATATCATTTCTCAATGACCTTGAGGAAAACTATGAATACCGTTCCTTCTCAAACTGTTCATAAATCTCTGCAGGCTCTTCCTTATATTCGTTGTATAGGGGAGTCATGGCCAATGGCAAAGGAACGTGCCTATTTTGAAGCAATAACACTAAAAGAGCATGGTCGCTTGTGTCCTGACTATGTTCCTGAGGTTTACCATTTCGACAACTCAATGTGTTTAATTGGTATGCGGTACATTGAACCTCCTCATATAATCTTAAGAAAGGGATTGATTGCCGGGATTGAGTATCCATTGCTCGCAGAGCACATATCAGACTATATGGCTAAAACTCTATTCTACACGTCCCTTCTGTATCTTACGACAACAGATCATAAAAGTGCAGGTAAGCAATTTGCTTGTTCTTAAATAAATATAGGTTTATGTATTTACTACTTAACAATAGATTCACAATTTCATTTTTTTTTTTCTTTTTGACCTTTTTATGATCATCTAACAGTTGTACTAGATCTACAGTTGACTACAAGTGTTTATCAGAAGGTTGATTTATAACTTAAATGTGAAAACTCTGCCGGTAGCTTTTTGTTTAGTAATTTCAGACCCCCGAAGGCGTCTAATTTGTCCGTCTCTTATGTCGAGTTCCATGGCCTTCACACCGTATCTTTTCTGATCAGCACCGTTATCATTTCCATTCATGTCCTCTCATCATCTTCTTCTCCCTTTCTAATCCAGCATTAGTTTTCTTCCTGGGTTCCATTCTCTGCTAGATGTAAGAAATAACGGCGAGTTTAAGCTCCTACATCAAGTAATGTAGGGAGTCAGAACATATGTACTAGGCTGTTCATCCTCGTTAGTGAATTTTAACTATATTACATGCTTGGATATGCATGTCTCATTAGTACTTCAATGCTTTTGCAGTTGCTAAATATTGCGGAAATGTGGATATGTGCAGACTCACTGAGCAGGTTGTCTTTTCTGACCCTTACAAAGTGTCTGAACATAACCATTGGACATCTCCTTATCTTGATTCTGATGCCGAAGCAGTTCGGGAGGATAACATTTTGAAACTTGAAATTGCTGAGCTAAAATCCAAGTAATCTGCAGTGTTAAAATTTGATTCTTTATACTGCATTTTATTAATTTTCAATAGATGCGGAATTTTTCCTTATATTTTTTTGGTAACCTTCCAGATTCTGTGAAAGAGCCCAAGCTCTTATACATGGTGATCTCCATACAGGTTCTGTCATGGTGACTGAAGATTCAACTCAAGTTATTGATCCAGAATTTGGTTTTTATGGGCCAATGGGATTTGATATTGGAGCTTTTGTTGGGAATTTGATTTTAGCTTACTTTGCACAAGATGGACATGCTGTCGATGGGAATGATCGAAAGGTATATTCTGACTCCACATTCCATTTCATCACCACTAATTTTCTTACTATCTTAAGTTTTCTGCAGCAACTCTCTGCTTCGCTGGTATATGTTTTTTCTTGAAATTTTTACTTCTAAACTTTAGTTGTCTATTCAGTTTTCTCATCTCTCTCTCTCCAACCCCATAGAAATGGCATCTTCTAGAATTTTCCTTCTCATAGTTTGCTTGTTGGATTGCTTCCATGCCAATTAGAGTCTCATCATGCATATAGTAAATAAATTACTTATATTTGTCCATGTTATGATAGAGGGAAGTGCTTGAAATTAATAAATTTCTGTTGTGTGATTTACATGGACGCAAATATCCTGTGCCCTGGATTTTTAGTTTGAAAGCAAGATTTATTGTAAAAAATTCAATTTTGTTAGTGAGTTTCTTGGACGAATTTGTTTCTGGAGTAAATTGGAATGGCCGTTTTGTTTATCCTCGGTATGACCACTTCAGTTAAACATTGAAAGTAGTACGTTCGAGTTGTTTGTTGAGGCAACAGAGTGTTCTTCTGATCGTTTATTCTTCACTTTGTGTTTGTATGGCAAAGCATCAATATTTGTTGAATCAGGCACGTCTTTGGCTAGGGGTCTTTTATACAAAGTGGATAGTATTTTTGATTGCCCAAAATCAAAATGACATTAGGATAGAGTAATTGTACATCTGGCTGCCAAATAGTGTGTTTGTATGTGTATTGGGATCATAAATAGTTGTGCATTGCCCCTAGGGAGATGAGACATACGTGTGTGTATTAATATCTAACATTGTCATTAGGAGACAATTTCTCCTTGTAGGCTCAACTCTCTGCAACTTCTATTTAGATCATATATATCAGCATAGTTGATGATTTTAACTTTGATAAATTCAGCTGTAGAGGATGCAAATGTCAGCTGAAAAGAAATGCGGAGCTTGTCACTGAAGAGAAAGTTGTGTCCTAACTGGTTCCTCTTTTTCCGTGCTTCATTACATTTACTCCCCAAGTAACATGATTTAAGGTCCCAATAACCTCCTGTTAGCGAGGTAGTAATAAGAAGGGCCAGATTTGGGATTTATTTACCTTTTTGGACTTCTTCTGAAACTTCCATGTCAAATTTGCTTTCAAAATTTCCTATCTGATTATGCCTGTTAGGAATGTGTGTGTTCTTGTCCATGTTTTAATGGAACTAATGCCATTCAATCTGTTAGTCCGTTTGTAAGAATCAAAGGATGTCCAGGAGAATAATTACTCATCTTGATTCAGTAGCTTATCAGTAAAAATTTCTTCGATGCAGCCATATAAAGTTTGGATTTTGAAGACTATAACAGAGACTTGGAACCTCTTCTATAAAAAGTTTACTGCTCTTTGGGATGAACACAAGGATGGTCCTGGAGAGGCATATCTTCCAGCAATTTATAATAATCCTGATGTACAGTTGCTGGTAAAACAGAAATACATGAAAGAACTTTTCCACGACACACTTGGATTTGGTGCCGCCAAAATGATAAGGTTAGATGGCCTTTCTCCTCTGTGAATCAGATTTTCAACATTGCGTCTTTAATTGTACCTTCTGCTATTTCTCTCCTATATCATATACTTGCAATGTCTTTGATTGGTGTAGAGTTTATATCTTAAGATCAACGTTTGTACATCACAAGCTTTTATTGCTCCTTTATATACAGTCATCGAGAAAGAATGAAACAGTATTTCTTCCTTCCTTTCTGTCGTGTTCCAATGTGTTTATTGAGCTTTCTTCTAATTAATTTAATTATTTTTTTTAAAAAAAAAGCATAAAAAGTGAAGAAAATTCTTGACACCAATTATTTACGAGTGAGTATTACACCAAATATTGTTCTTGTTATGGGGTTATTTGGAGTTCATAAATTTTGGGGGTGGGGAAGCAAGAATACAGCAAAGCTTATTGTCATTTTCAAGTACTTGAGCATTTGGGTGGATCTATAAGAATTATGTACTTAATGCATTTTGCATTTGATGCTGCTCCCTGCTTTTGTTACTGCGGATAGTTAATAAGTGAAGATGATAAACACACATCATCGATTAATTGCAGGAGAATTGTTGGGGTAGCTCATGTTGCAGATTTTGAATCCATCAAAGAGGCTAAAAAACGAGCAGTGTGTGAACGAAAAGCTCTTAACTTCGCCAAGAATCTTCTGAAGGAAAGAAGAGATTTCGAAAGCATTAGTGATGTTGTTTCTGCAATGGAGCAACTCGATTCACAATAACTCATCTTCATAAATTACATATTTTGGGATATCTAGATCTGTGTGTGAATTGACTAAGAATAAACTCCCTTGTGCAGTGGAAGGCTTCTCCTTTTCATTATGGATTCATATGTTTTGCTCAAATCCAATAGTGAGTGAGGAATAACAAATGTGTATACTCGATCAACACGATTCTATTTTCCTATTACTTTCATTTGAATTTTCTTATTTCCATAAAAAGTTTAAATATAAAATACTAATCCCTGAATTAATCTCAATAGTTTTTGTCGGGCAACATAGATTTTGAGGCTGGAACATCACCATACTTGGCCTTGTACTCCAAAGGTTTTCCCAGCAACTCAAAGAAATAATTATCACTATATGCATATCTCATTTTCTTGTTCAAAGCAGCAGTAAACCCATTTCTTTAACTATCACAGTACTCCAAAAGTCTTGCTGCGACGCCATACCCTTCATCCCATCTTTCACCTTCACCTGGTTTAGTACAAGTTCGTTGTAAAACTTTGATTTTACCATCACGTAATCTGCTATACCTTCGAGGCTTCTCCACCCCCATACCACCATCGGAATACGCATGTCTCATGGTACACGTATTTTTAAATGCTTTTTTTTTTAAACGATTTAAATTGAAAAAAATAAACATAAAAATTAAATAAAGACATTGGGTGATATAGGGTATTTTGAATATTTCGAGACCGGGACCACGTTCCCTGTTCCTCACACATTTGCCATTTGGAGCATAGATTTCTATCCCTGTTCAAATCGGGGCAGTGTCGAGTGGGTCGAGTGCTTGAAATGTTTCCATCATGTCATTAATCTAAACACGAAATGATGAGGATTTGGTGGCGACGACAGTGGAGTCGAAAGGGTCGAGTGAAGGTGTTTGGGCAGGCAATGAGGAGAGAAATGAAGAATACGATTTTTTTTTTCTTTTCCCATTTTGCTTTTATTTACCTTTTTGTTTATTAGGTCGTTATTGGTCTCACCCATCTAATAAAAGTAAACAATAACGACTATATTTTCAATTTTAATTTGATTTTAATTTCTACCAAACACCCTCTAAATATGAATTAAGCTAAATGTACATTCTTGGTTAACATTAGAATGACACTCCTTAAGTGGAAGGAATCTGAACAGTGATGGAATGAATGTGTAAATTGATGTCACGGAAGAGTGTCAAACTTGTTATCAATCATGATGTACATGTAGCGTGATTGATTAAATATAAGAGTAAAATCATCCATCTGAATAAAATTTAACTAGGTATTTAAAGCTAAGAGTAAAATTGTCCACTGGGGACCTAACTGCTATCAAAATAAAAGGTTCAGGATGTAAATGACATTCTTTAAATGTTGACAGCAAAAGTGTAACAAGTGACAAAGGTTGTGACCTTCACTGATATTTACCAAAAACATTACAAAATTTCCTTTGCTTGTTACACTCCCACCATATCTCTACGATTTCTAACTTTCTACACACAAAATCAAAATAAAATAAACTTAAATTAATATCTTCTCGATCTTACATATTTACCAGTGCTTCCATTTCAGAGAAAAATCGACATTTGAAGTCCAAAATTTGCCTAGGCAACCAAAAAGTTAGCTTGGGGAGACAAATTCATCGGTTCGAGGAAACATTGTTGAGCATGGCAGCAGATGACCACATATCAGCCCCATTAGAGTCTGCTACATGTAGAGTGAGCTTCAATGGCACCAGACACAAACCTCTGCTTCTTAGATCATCCTTTCGTTTTTCACTACTTCCGCGGATTTCTCCATTCTCCTATATTCATTGAACAAAACAAACATAGATGCGAATTATTCCGTGCTAAAGTTTCTTATTCATCATTTGATCCGAAGTTTCAAGTCATGTAAACTATTGATGGTACCAAAAATATATGGATCTAGACGAATAGAAAAGATCAAGCCAGAAGGAAAGACCATTCTTGGACCATGAAGTCGAAACTCAAAAGTATGGACCAAACAAACGGACTTAACCCATTTAATAGGACTTCTGCTTCTTATAGAAGAGCTTCGTCGGGAAACTATATTTCAAACCAGCTTCCTCTTAAAGCCTAGACGGACAAAGCAATCCCAGGAAATTATCCAAACATGATTAAAAACAACTTCATAGTATCAAAAGTAACTTTTGACTTTTCAAAAGTCACGCCAAATTGGCCCTAAATGGTGCCCAAAGTAACTCCTTTGAATCTGTGATGTTGTAACTATAAAGACAGCAAGTTTCTTATGGCTAAAAGCAAAACAAAGAGGCGTGAAAATTCTCAAATTTAAATACACGTATAGACATTCTACCAATCTTTCTAACCATCTCATCCACCTAGGGGCTTTGGGCACTCGACGCCTTTTTTATTGAAGGCTCGTCGACGAAAAATACTAGAGCCGCCCAAGAACAAACGTCAGACTAGGTATTCAACTACATTACACTTGTCCAAGAAGCATTTGTTGCAAAATTTAAGCAGTAGCTATAGCAGATTGATATCAGTACTGAGCACAATAAGTAAAAGAGAGAGGCAGGTTAGTACAAATTTTAGATTTAAAAAAAAGTTCTGACAAGAAAAGGTACAACTTACAGTGAGGGAGGATGAAGGCTGCAAATATGGAGAAGAGAGAACCTGCACCTGATCCTGCAGAAATCTTATGTATCCCAAAGCTTCGTGGAGTACTGATGCCGTATCAGTCTGCACCCACCACCCGCCCCGTTCATAAACACACAAGAAAAAGGAGGATTTCAGATCAAATGCATTTACTTTAAACCTAATTTGATTTGTTTATTAAAGAGGGTGTCAAAAACTGAGGATGAACCTTGCCAAAGGGTGACACAAGTTGTTGCAATGCTGCAATTCTTTCTCCGAGTTTCTCTTTCTTCTTTCCCTGTATCATGCATGGAGATTGCAGAAAAAGGTGTTCGAATTACGCATTTAGCATTAATAAATTCACACAGTTAATTAGTGTGTGAGACCTTTGCAGGGCGGGTGATAGTAGAATTTTCTGATTTTGTCTTCTTACAGCTTCCGACAGGAGCCCGAGCATTCGCCTCAGGGTTCCTTGAAACGTTTCTCTTTTTCTACACGAGAAAATTAAAAAAATAAAACCATAAATTTAATTTAAAGTTTAATTGCAATAAACCGATAAAAATATTTAGAGTCACAAACAACAACATTGGACTTGGGCATTGTGATAATGTTGCTCGCTTTCGTCGAAGAAGCAGAGGATGAATCGCTGCATGCCAACCCAGATTTACTTTCCTTTTGATAATCACCGAATCGCAGTAACTTCGGAGAGTTACCAGATGAGAAAAATGGTGAAAAATTGAAACACTCATTTGCCTCAAGATTCATAATTTCATCATCCCCTAACAGAAGCTGTGAATATCTCCCTTCGACTACTGGTTCACCCTCAAATGCCCCATTGCTCGCCATTGTTAGACCAAAAGAAAATTTTGCTTTTCGTGATTGTATAGGAGTAAACTACGGAAGCTTCTTCTCTTCGAGTTAGCTATGAACTTTGTATCTATTGTATGCAAAATCTTGGGATGGAGTAACGGAGAGAGAGAGAGACTTTGGTTTTATCGTCAGAGTCAAACTTCAAAACCATTCCCAACATTACCCAAGAAAACAGTGATTTATACATCCAAAGCAAGTGACCCTCCGGTTCCGGACCCGAAACCCGAATTTGTGAAAAATGGATCCGGGCGAACAGGATTTCTGGTGTTTGGCGTGGCGAAACCTGAAACTCAAACCACTGAGACTAACCCATTCGTCCTACATGCATGTATAACACGGCCTATGGACTTTACGCGTGTTTGTCTATTGATATTAGAGTGCCATACAAAAAATGACAATAATAGAATTTACACTTAGAGGTGGGTTCGAACCACATTATTTTGGAAAAATGTATTTTGAAATAGTAAATTGATAGAGAATGTGTGGCTGAAAAAGAAATAAACGTTATTGATATGATTGAAAATGTTATTTTATTAAAAAATGTGTGGTTGAAAATGAGTAAAAGAATGAAAATGAAAATTTTAATATTGTTCAAGACAGGGGCTTAGAGACGAATTATATACTTGGATGATCAAATGACCAAATCGTTTCATGTAAATGACTAATTACAAAATCGAATATGAGCATTCAGGTAGGATGGACGAACTTTCAAAATTCAATAGAGTTCGGGTTCTCACTTTTCAATGTTGATTTAGCCTATGTTTGAGCCACATTAAAATTCTCATATTCATTCTTTTACTCATTTTTCACTACACATTCTTCAATAAAATAATATTTTTCATTACATCAATAATTTTTCTTTTTTTTTCAACTACGCGTTATTCATCAATCTACTATTCAAAATACATTATTCCAAAATAACGTGGCTCAAACACATGGCAAAAAAAAAATGAAGGTAATTAAAGTATTAAACAATGTTTAATAAGCATTACCAAGATAGAGGTGGGCGGACACGTGAGGTTAAAAATAAAATAATTAGAAAGCGTAAGAAATCTGCAATCCAACTGACACAACACATCTTTCATAATTTACATGTCATAAATGCCATAGCAGACATCTTTGTTTCATTGTTTCTCGTGTTTTTCCAACACACACCTCGTCCTTCGTCCTGCCATCTCTTCCCGCGATTCAACATTTGACCACTTACTTTTACTACTATTTACATATTAGTCCCCCACCGTCACCTTAGTTTTCGAGCTTGTTCTGCCGCCTTCTACGTTTTCTATTTTTCCTTTTTTCTAGTTGGACGTATGGCAAGAGGTGACAAACAGCTCTCAATCACAATTCGTCTCGCCTCAGTTCCATGAACGATTGGGCTTAATCTTCAGACAAACCACAAGTCGAGTTGGACATCTTTTTTTTTTTTTCTTTAACGAGCATAGCTTGACTCAGCCCACAAGTCAAGAAATTGAACCTAGCCTAATTTATGAAGACAAGTCAAGCACAACCTGTTCACAGGATCAAGTTAAGCTCGGACGTCCACTGTTCGGCCCATTGTCTCATCTACGTCTAGCATTGAAAAATGAAATACAAGCCCAACTTTCTTTTTCTTTCTTTCCCGATTAATGTTATTATTCATCTAGAGTTTAGATAATCAACCATCTACTAGGACAGACCGCATCCCATCCATGAATATTTCACCATGCCTGTAGGGGCGGACCCAACACCTGGCCAGCCCCGCGGCCGCCCGTGTTGGGTCCGCCGAAGCATGAAGAACCGCCGGGAAGCTCAGCGGAAGAAGGCAGAGCCGGTGAGATTTTTTTTTTCCTATGTTATTGTTTTTCTTTGGGGAAGGAAGGTTCTTTGGGCCTTGTTTTCAAACAACAAGGCCCAATTAATTGGGTCATTTTACAAACAAAACCAAATTGAAAATTTGAAACCCAACAGGCAACGTAGAAGTTAAAACCGTAGAGAGGAGAGGAGCTGACTGGGAGTCGGAGACTGCTGGGGGCGAGGCGATCTGCGACGTTGGGGCCTGGGTGCTGTGCGACTGTATTGCTGCTGTCTCCGTCAACTCGCATGGTGACTAGAGAGCCATGAGTGTACTGGTGAGGTGAGGGACGATGCTCTCGGACTCGATGGTGCTGGCTTGGCTGTGAGTTTCTCTTTTCATTTTTTGTTTTTTGTTTTTTTGTTTTTTGTTTTGTTTCTTTCATTTATTCCTTATGTAGTTGTTAAATTGTGTTGTGATTATTGTGATTTTTGAAATGTGAATCTTGTGATTATTGAATTTATTGTGATTTTTGAAATGTCAATCTTGTGATTATTGAATTTTTTGTGATTTGTAAGTTGTGAATATTGTGATTTGTAAATCGCTGAAATTTATATTGACAATTTGGCATATAATATAATTGATGTGATTTGTGAATATGTGATATGAAGTAGTTAAATTGTTAGTCATTGTAATTTGTAATATGCCGATAATTGGTAAAATGTAATAATCAGGATTTGGGAACAGGAATAGACACTTACTTTATTTCACTCTAATTGTTTTTTTAAATACTTTTATCAATTACATGTAATTCGTTTAGTCTATTGTTCTGATTTCTGAATCAACTCCAATTAAACAATGTGTAGATTGTTTATTAATCAATTTTAATTGAAAAATAAATTGGGACATTTTGCAGATTATGGATCGATTTTTCAACCGAAACGAATGTCCATACTTAGTTCTTCTTTGTCTAGTTGTGCATCTAGTCCCGCCACTGATTATAATCGAACACAAGAGTTATTAAATAATACAAAGAAGACCCGACACTAATTTAATATCATATAATTAAATATTAATAAACGGTCTCGCTCTTACGATCGCTGATGGTCGATGTCTGCCCAGACTAAGTTTAGATCCTGGGTCCGCCACTGCATGCCTGAGCCTGACAAAACAATGCTATTAAGCCACGGCCACGAGGATTGTCAAAATACAGCCTCCGTAGTCATCCCACATTTTACCCACATAATTTCATAAAACATTACAAAACAAAAACGCCTTTCCCAATGCGTTCCATTCTTCTATATAATTTTAATGGAAGTCATCTCATGTTTTTTTATTTTGCATTGCAAATTGTCACAAAAAACATAAAATAAAAGTCGCAAAAAGTCAAAATTTCATGAACATTCCACATAGAAGAAATGAGTCCCTGTGTTTACTGGGAATAAAAGCAAACACTTGGCGTGCAAGGCTGACTATCAAATGCCACAAATTCCCTTGAGCTTATTCGCCGCAGCTTCATCCACCGAATACTGCAAATCATCACAAAAATCTCACAATAAGATACAAACAAAATGCAATTGCACGAAGAATAGCAGACTCTACAAAATAATTAACAATTTCATTTACTTCATCGACCTTATTGAGGACCCAGAGGGAGTGAGTATAAGTTCGGTTGAGGAGTTCTTGAACAGAATTGACGTCATTCGGATCAACCTCTCTGTAATTGACGAAGTTTTCACGTAAGTATTTGGCGTAGTAAAGCCTTGTGTCCTTCGGCAGCCGCCTCACCAGCCTCAGCACTTCCCCATAGGCTCTTAGTGCCTTGTGCATTTCAGTATAAATTCAGATTCAATTTCCAGCTGAATTAAGAGCGAATTCGCTTTTTATATTGAAATTTTGAGGTGTTAGTTCGATTGCATTTCAGTACAGAAGTACAAATGGCGGTGTTTTTGGGAAAAACGATAGTGAAGAAAAATATAGCATGGTCTCGTACTAGGCCCATTGGGCTGAGTCAAGTTTACAATTGGGAAATTATAGAAAATCAGGGTTTTAAAGAATGACTTTTAAAAATCAGGTCTACAATTTCTTTATTCAAAAATCAGGTATTTTATTTTAAATATTAAAGTCTTAATCTATCAAAACCATAACCTAATTCATTTCTTTCCATTCCCTCCCTTCCAATCTATTCCTCTCTCCACAATCCACCGCCTGTCGCCTCCACGACCACCGCCTCCGTCACCCACTGCCCTTCTCCCCTCCTCCCCCTCCCACTGCCCTTCTCCCCTCCTCCCCTTCGTCGCTGCTGCAGTTCTCACGCCGCTCCACCACACGTCGCCTCTACGACCGTCGCTTCCGTCAGCTTCTCATTTCTCCCTCCCCTCCCACTGCCTTTCGTACGGAGAAGCCGCGCTCAGCAACAATGAAGTCGCTGCGTGTGGCTTTGCACAGATCGGCGGCGGCGGTTCTTCGTGCCTAATCGACAGTGGTGGTTGCGGGTGTGTGCACCGTCGCCACCAGCAATGAAGAGGAGATCGGAGCGTCCGCTGTGCAGTGCCTTTTCTCTCTGTATGTGTTTCTTGAAACGGGTCGGAGTGCTTTAAGCTCGGTTCAGGACCTCGGGTGGTGGTGCTTTTGTAGTTTTGGATGGTATGCTGTGAATGGCAGCATCGGTGCTGCTGCTAGCAGCCGACGTCTGTGTGTGTATGTGTGTGTGTGTGAAGTTGTGGTGGTTGTTGGTTGCGACTGTGGTTTAGATCTGGTTGGTGGTGGTGTTTTGTGCGGTGGTGGTGGTTGTTGAGAGTGTGCACTTTGGGTCTCTGTGTGTTCTGGGTCTATGTGCAGTGAACGATAGTCGGTGGAGTGGAGTTGTGGTTACGGGTGTGTGCTGTGGGTGGCGACGGTGGTGGTTGTGGCAATGACAACGGGATGAAGAGTGTTTGTAATTTTGATTTTGTGACTAAAAATATGATATGTGACCTTAAAATTAGGTAATCTGTGACCATCAATTTTTTATCTATGATCTAGAAATTATATAATCTGTGACCGTAAAAAATCTGTGACTAATTAATTTGGAAATATGTGACTGTGTGACCTGTAAAATTTGATCTGTGACCAACCGTAAAAAATCTGTGACCAATTAATTTGGAAATCTGTGACTGCGTGACCTGTAAATTTTGATCTGTGACCAACTAATTTTGAAATCTGTGACCAACGAATTAATTGTGACCTATAAAAAATTTGAACTGTGACCGCCGGAATAATTGTCGGAATCGGAGCAGTCGCCGGAACGATTGCCGGAGAAGAGCGGTGGTCGGAACGTTCGTCGAAATAGTCCCCGGAACAGTAGGGGTGGTGGTGGTGGTGGAGGTGGGGTAAGTTAATTATATTATTTAATAATTAATTAATAAACATATTTTTAATTAGTAAATAAATACCTGAATTTTGCATTTTGAAACTTGACACCTGAAAAATGATTTGTGTCAAAGTTAACACCTGATTTTTGAATTCTTCCCTTTACAATAAGTCTAAAAGCCCAACTATTTGCTTATGGATTGGATCATGGCTCATTAGGCTACACAAATTTGTCACCAACAAATTACTTGGGCCTTACCTATTCTTGGGGTTCTAGGTAGCAGCAACCTATGTTGCCTAAGCCCAGCACCGACGCTAATATTAGATAACGGGAAAAGGGGAAAAAATGCGACCTTGACCGTTTAATATGTTGAAATCAAAGTTGTTGTATCATCTTAAATAAGCTCGAGCAAAGCTAGAAGCTCGATTTGCAACCAGAGAGCTTGTAATAGATCTTGATAAGTCAAGCAATTCTTATATAACCCAGATCACCATACAACTCGGAGTGCACAAAAACTATTAATTATAATCAAATATATGTGGTACTTGACCACGGGAAAAGTGTGTGTGTGTATATATATATAAAAAGAAGATATTCACTCTCCAATCTACCAATCACACAATCCTAAAGCATAGAGATGTCGGTGCACTATCAAATTATTGAATTTAAAACTCGTATTTCATCATGAAGCATCAAAGAGTAATTTGTTTGGAAAGACACGTCCATTTGTACACGCTGAAATGCGCACTCTCTTCATCTCAAACATTGAACACTTTGTTTAAAATCCTTTCTTGACTTTGCCATTGGAATCTTTACACTCTTGCTAACCCTCGAGATTAACGGAACAATTATTTTTTAGCTCTAGAGAAAATTCTTTCAATAGATCTTTCAAAAATATTCTGCAAAGATCTTGGTATCAACAAATGTATTGAACAACATTAATTTTTACAAGCAAAAGTGGAGAAATTGACATTACAAGAAAAGGAAATCAGCATTGTTTGTTAACAAAAAAACAAAATTAAATATCTGAGAATATGGGTTGCTGGGCTGGTACCCAACCCTTCCATGTTCTAATGTTCATGGAAAATTCAAGATTCATCCATCAATCCCAATTCCCAAAGCAGCTGGGCACATCACATGCAAAAATTGTGCAACGGAAAGAACTGCCCATCAACAAAGCATGTCAAACGTATTAAAAACAGTTGTTTTTTCTGAAGAAAAGGGTAATGTCCAGAAAGATTTGGGTCCCATGTTATTGCAGTACATGCCGCGTGCATTCAAGGCAATGGCTGGCATCTACACCAACCGCCCTTTTGCTCACGGGTTGTTGTTAAGTACTTACATTACATTCTTTCCATTAATAAAGAGAGAAAATATTGCGTCTTTAGCTTCAAATTCAAGATTTTGAGTGTGATTCAGTAAGAAGTTTAACGATGCTGAAAAGAATTGAAGTCTTTTTATTTTTATTTGTTGTTGTACATTTGGGATTTTTGTTTGGATTCGTTCATGGGGTTGCAATGGGAGATAGGAAGGGGGTGAAAAAGCCCTTAACAGATAAGGATGTATGGAGCCCAAGACAGGAGAGAGCAGAGAGTTCGAGGCCTCTTGAGGTCAGTTTTAATGAGCCGGCAAAGCACTGGACTGATGCTTTCCCCATCGGCAATGGCCGCCTCGGTGCTATGGTTTGGGGTGGTGTTGCCACTGAAACTCTCAATCTCAATGGTAAATTCACTTATTAATATACCATTCCACAAAATGCACATTTGGTATGTAGTATTTGACGGGTTTCTTGGGATTGGTGGATTTTAATGCCTTCTGTTTGTTTCTTAGAAATCAAGAAGTGGGATTAGAAGGGCTTCAATAATTTGCAAGTTTTCATGATTTTTGGTTTTTCTGCATTTCTTGGTAGTCAGTCTGGTAGGCTGGTAACAACGTGGCTTCGAATTGTGTAATTTCTTCAATTAGAACTGTTTGTGTTACTGACTTATTTTTGTTTCTGATAGTAAAGCCAGCCATATTATGATAGTGGTGAAATTAAGGAGCCAATGATTAATTTGTTTAACTTACTGGGAACTTATAATATTTTGTGTAATGTTTCTGAAACTAGAATATATTGTACTCAATTTCAAAGTTCTTAGGGATGCAAAATTGATGGCTGAAGTTTGAAATTGAACTAATATTAGTATGGACAAGGGTTTGAATGATCTAATCGAGGGCTTCTTCTTTTCTCGTTGGAACAGAGGACACACTTTGGACTGGAACTCCTGGTTATTATACGGACCCTGGTGTTGCCCCCATACTATCTGAGGTCAGAAAACTTGTTGATGATGGACAATATGCAGCGGCTACCACAGCAGCGCTCAACTTGTCGGGAGATCCATCCAATGTAAGCTGCTTGGTTACTTTCCTATTCGGTCTCTCAGTTTCAGAATTGCAGATAGATGTGGATTTTTAATGGCTTTAATGGCTATTGAGGCTGTGCTTCACGAAAACTTTTCTCTTTGAAATGGTCAATGCAAAACCATGTTTATAAATTGAAGACGCCCTCCAAAGTTGTAAAGAGAAATTTTTTGGGTAGCAACATCACAAAACTGCATTCTTGAACAGTAGTTGGTCTCGACCAGTAAAAAATAAAAGAACAAAAATTTAGCCCATCCGTGTTAAAAAAAACTTATTCCCTGGAAGTGGGCATGGTTAAAACTGATAACCTTTGATGCATTTGCCTGGATTTATGTGACTGGATCTTGTTTTGATGTTTAGGCATTATTAACTAAAATAAATACTTTAAAATTATTATGTTGTCTTATTATGCTGTTTATTTAGAGTTTGTTTGAGCCATTTTTTTTCTTTCCAAAAATGCATTTTGAAATAGTGATTTGATAGAGAATGTTTGGTTATAAAATAAGGAAAATTTTTGGATTTGCATGTAATATTATTTTATTGAAGATTGTGTGGTTGAAAATAAGAGAGAAAAATGTATTTTGGAAATAATGGGGACCAAACAAGGGCTTAATATAAAATTAAATTGAATCAGGGTGCTAATCTCCTTTATTTAGCGGACCGCGTTCTTGATTATGTTTTGAACTTATTTGATCATTACAATGAGAGGGAATACGCTGTATGGGAAAAGGTTCGACCAGTATCATTAATTGTTGATATTTCTCATTGAAATAAAGGTTTACCAGCTCCTGGGTGATATGAAGCTAGAGTTTGACGATTCTAATGCCACGTATGATAAAGGAACGTATAAAAGAGTGCTGGATTTAGACACCGCAACGGTAAAAGTTAAGTATTCTGCTAATGAAGTAGAATATCTGCGGGAATATTTTGCCTCGAATCCAGATCAAGTGATTGCGATGAAGATTTCTGGAAATAAACTGGCACGATTAAATTTTACTGTATATTTAGACAGCAAATTGCATCACCATTCATATGTAAACGACAAAAATCAAATTATTATGGACGGAAGTTGTCGGGGCAGAAGGATTCCACCGAAAGTCTATGGAAATGACAATCCTATACTAAGAAGCCCGCCAAAATCTAATGAAAGCAGCAATCCTCAAGGAATTCAATATTCAGCTGTTTTGGATTTGCAGATTAGTAATGGTGCAGGTGCAGTGCGTGTTCTCGATGGCCGAAAGCTTCGAGTCGAGGGTTGCAGCTCGGCCATTATCCTTCTTGTTGCATCATCATCATTTGATGGGCCTTTTACCAAACCCGTGGATTCAAAAAAGGATCCTAAATCTTCTTCGATAAGTAAAATGGATTCAGTTAAAAGATTTTCATATGCTGATCTTTATGCACGCCACATTGATGACTACCAAGCTCTTTTCCATCGCGTCTCACTGCAGCTTTCAAAGAGATCCAAGAATGTGACAGTAAATCCTTTAAGAGAAAACACAGATGAGACCATCTCCACTGCTCAAAGAGTCAAGTCTTTTAAAATCAATGAAGATCCCTCTTTGGTCGAGCTTCTATTCCAGTATGGTCGCTATTTGCTAATTTCTTGTTCACGTCCTGGGACTCAGGTGGCAAATCTGCAGGGGATCTGGAACAAGGACACAGAGCCAGCATGGGAGTATGTTTTTCTTTGGTCCTCCTTTAAAATATATTGCAAAACTTCTCTTTTTTTATTCTTTACCCATGTTTGTTGAAATTTTCTTTGATGCCCATAAATCTGACCTTCTGTTTTCTCCCTTTTGCAGTGGTGCTCAACACTTAAATATCAATCTTCAAATGAACTATTGGCCTTCTCTCCCTTGCAACCTTAATGAATGCCAAGAGCCTTTGTTTGACTATATCTCGTCTTTGTCAATTAATGGAAAGAAAACTGCTGAGGTAAGATTTCCTTTCTGTTTTGGTATGTGTTCATCTTAAATCCTTATATATCTAGAGTTTTAAAATAGACACGTGCGTAAAAAAAAAAGGAATGCCCTAATGATAGCAAAAGTAAACTATGACTTGTAGACGACTAGATAGTATAATCAAGATTCAGTGCACATGCAAGAAGTTAATTTATTTTGATAGGTAATTTTGGAAGATTTTATGTGAAACAGAGAATTGATACCCCCCCTAAAGTTGCAAATTTCTTGATTCTTACCTTCCTTGATTTTACTTGTGCTTTCTACCTACTTACCGACTTCAACATGTTAACTTCCACATGTAATCAAGCAAAAGAAATGATTAATGATACATTTCTCTCTGATTTTCACTAAATCACATGATAGTAAGGAACCCACAATTTGGATGGTTACCCAATGGATACTTTTGTCAATGATGTTACCAATGGAGCTGGCTGACTGAGGGATGAAATGAACTTTTTTCCAGGGTCTGTTGATTACATTTATAGGTGATGAGTCTATTAGAGACCAATTTCTAATTTTTAATATTTTATGATGGTTAAGATATGTGAAAACAGATATGCAAATTGTTTTTGTTCTTTCTGAAAACAATTTACTCGGCACAAAACTTACTTGACCTTGTTTGGTATGCACTAGAGGACAGCACTGCACATGATTACAGAACAAATTTTTCTTTCTAAATCTTGTACACTGCTGTCCAGTCAAGTTTATCAAATGTGTCAACATTGTCTATGTACAGCCTTCATGTATTTAGTTGCAGTATGTTACAGGTGAACTATAACGCAAGCGGTTGGGTTGCACATCAAGTGTCTGATTTATGGGCAAAAACTTCTCCGGATCGTGGTCAGGCCGTATGGGCTTTATGGCAGATGGGTGGAGCATGGCTCTGTACACATTTATGGGAGCATTACACCTATACAATGGACAAGGTAAGAATACGTCAGTGTTTATAATTTCTGCCCATACATGGTCAAAAACATTGTTTAATCTTGATTAATGAACTCTTTCATATACAAAAATCAAAATGTACTATCGGATATTAATCGAAAATGTATTGGAAATTTTAGGATGTGGTGGCATGGAATTGATTGAATATTTGGCTAGATATTTGATCACTTTTAAGAAATTATACAATCAGGTATATCTTTTCTTCCTTGTTAGGTGGAAGAAAAGTATCTGAATATTTACTCTTAAACTAGTTTCTTATTCAACTAAGCCAAGGTGGGATTGACTGAAAACCTGTTGGATCCAAGAGATGATCCTAAAATTATACTTAAAATCATTTTGTCTTTGTGGATGGTGTTACTTTGTATTCAGTCTTTATTGATGTTGAGTTGATAGGATAATTTTACCATGCCTTCTAATGGAACAATATGTCTTCTCGTCTGTAATTCATAATTTTTCATACTCGAATTCAAATAGAGTTGTTGATATCTTCTTTACATAAGCGTACTGTTGTGTGAACTAAGAAAGTACCCTAAGCATGTTGCAAATATGTAAATTGTTGATTTGACTTCTGGTATTTTTATACACGAGTAGGATTTTCTAAAAAATAAAGCATATTCCTTGATGGAAAGCTGCGCTTCTTTTCTGTTGGACTGGTTGATTGAAGGCCATGGAGGATTTCTTGAAACGAATCCCTCAACCTCCCCCGAGCATACTTTTATTGCTCCTGATGGTAAGCCTGCGAGTGTGAGCTACTCATCAACTATGGACATGGCAATCGTTAATGAAGTTTTCTCTTCCATTGTTTCTGCTGCGGAGGTAGATCTTTCCCCTGAATAAATGAATTTTATTTTCTTTTATTCATCTTAGTTTGTTGAGTGTTAATTTAATGTTGAATTGATATAAAGGTTTTGGGGAAAAACGAAGATGCTCTGATTGCAAGAGTTCGCAAAGCTCAACCACGTCTTTATCCAACCAAAATAGCGAGGGATGGTTCCATCATGGAGTGGGTGAGTTTAGAACTTCAAATCATTTCATAGTTTTTCTTCTCTTTCTTAGCTCGAATGCTTTTGAGAGGGTCACAATGAGAAATTATATACTCCTTGTCCTCTTTGTCGTGACAGGTGCAAGACTTTGAGGATCCTGAGGTGCATCATAGGCATGTATCGCACCTATTTGGCCTATTCCCGGGGCACTCAATTACTCTCGAAAAAACTCCCGATCTATGTAAAGCAGCAGACTATACCCTATATAAAAGAGGTCCGTATTTTAAATGAGCTTGAAGTTGCACATTCGTGTATGCAATTCCCCTACCGGTCATCTCATTTATTACAATTTTGTTTTTCTTGTTGAGAGCTGTGTACTATTCTCAGCTTTCTTAAGATTTCTTGCGAATTTTGATGTCTTGAATGAAACAGGAGAAGACGGTCCAGGGTGGTCGACTGTGTGGAAAGCTGCTCTGTGGGCACGTCTTCATGATAGCAATCATGCATATCAGATGATCAAGCATCTGTTTGATTTGGTGGATCCTGATCGTGAAAGTGACTATGAAGGAGGACTTTATAGTAACCTATTTACTGCCCATCCCCCTTTCCAGATTGATGCAAACTTTGGGTAAGCATCACCTGTCTCTACGGATATTAAACTTCAACGAAGTCCAGGGACGACTATCATAATTTCATTTTTTCTCTCCATTTAATACTTCCTGATATGCTAATTTTACAATTTATGGTGCCAGATTTTCCGCAGCAGTTGCAGAAATGCTAGTTCAGAGCACAGTGAAAGACTTGTACTTGCTCCCTTCTCTTCCGCGGGATAAATGGGCAAATGGTTGCGTTAAAGGCTTGAAAGCACGGGGCGGTGTTACAGTTAGCATTTGCTGGAGTGAAGGAGAACTTGATGAATTTGGGCTGTGGTCAGACAATCAAAATACTGTTAAGAGTTTACATTATAGAGGAATTACTGCAACAGTAAAAATATCATCTGCCATAGTTTACACTTTTGATAAGCAGTTAAAAGGAGTCAAGACTCAGTCTATGTATTGATTGCAATTTCCTCATAGGGATAATGCTATGTGCACATAACATTATCCATAAGGGCGACATAATGAACACATGGCACCCCCCTATTGGGAGGGCGCCCGGGCTCCAAATAAAGTTACATATATATTACATTGTTACTTTTTACCACATTTCTTCAATTAATGTTAATGTATTGAAGAATGACTATCAACATGTAAAAGCATTATTTACGTTTCCGTGTTAATAACGAAGTACATTTGATAGGAACTTACACGAAACATGATTATACAATTCTATTGATACTAGTGGACGCACGTGCTATAGTATAGATGGTTATGTAATAGCGTTGATTAATTTTTTGAGACATCACTAATTAAATCTTATTTAGCAAAACTTCTTCAATAGAAAACTTGAAAATTACAAAGAAAAATAAAGCTCGATTGAAAGTTCAAAACAATAAAACTTGGTAAGTAGCATAACCCCCATATGGAGATCATGAAAGTTCAAAACAATAAAACTCAATTGCTTGCTCAATTTCAAAGTCAATCAATGTGCATCTTATATATTAATATATTTATTGCATGATAGTCGTCATTCCAAGTTGAACTCCAACTCATCATAACCAACATTTATCTCATGAGTTTGGGGCAACACCCGATCAACCTGACCGGTCAGGTCGCAGGGGTCAAGAGGGCAGCACCCCCTCGTGGGGGTCCGACGGGCAACACCCCAGGTGGTAAAAAAATAAATGAAATTCAGTATTTGACAAAATTACCAAGAAATAATTCATTAATAATTTCGAAAATCGCCACATTTTGCTAAATGTAGAAAAAGAATTTTACATGCATCTTATTACAATATATTTATCAATTATAACCTAATGTGATTAAAAAACAAGAGAGAGAAATCATCTTGAATTCTTTCATCTTATTTCATCTCTCTCCACAACAATTTTAGAGCTAATAAAAAAAATATGTATTATGTATCTATTAAAAAAAAAAAAGGTGCGCGCACGGAGACAAAGCAATTTGTTTTTTTTTTTATATATATAACATTTTGAGTCAAAACGAACCAAAGCCAAGTTTCCATACAATCAATTCTCATTCAAATTCCCAACAACTCCTTGAAAATTTATTGTTAATTTGCAATTCACAAATCACAATATTAAATTTGTAAATCACAAATCAATTTGTAAAAATATACTAAAAGCTAAAAAAAAATAGAAGAGAGGGCTTACAAGGCACGGGCGCTAGCGGAATCCTGAATGTGGTTCACGTTGGCTGGAGCAAAGCCGAACGAAATTTAGGGAAAAAAAGAGAAAAATGGCGAACGAGGAACCTTGTCCCTGGCAGCAAACTCCGACAAGCAAATTGCACAATCAAATAAATTTTCGAACCTTTATATTTGAGAGTTTTGCTTTTGTTGAGAGTAAAACACATGCCTTCTTCGTTTTATAAATGGAAATAAAATGAAAAAACACACAAAAACCAAACGACATCGTCTTGGTTAACAATACATTTTCTTGACACCTGTAAAATGAACATTGCCCTTCAAAGTGGCTCTTTTATGTTGTTAGGAAATGATAATGAACTTCTATGGATCAATGACAATGAACTCTCGACGGATGGACGGCGATTCCAAGGAACTAAAGGATCTAATAGAAAATTTGATTTTTTTATTTCATCTTCCTATGAGGTATCACGGAGAAAATTTCACGTGGAGTTCTATTAATAGTTATGCTTCACGTACAGAAGCAAAATGACCAGAAAATGGACAGGACACTCATAGCAGGTGGTGATTTTTTTTTCTTCAATATTTCATTCACATAGGACCCACCTCATGTGAGTGTTCTAGCTAGCTTATGTGGAGACATAATTATTCTTAGGGTCGTGCTATGGGTAGATGTGTCCATAATGGACACCCTGCACCTCCCTGTTGAGAGGGGGGAGCAATGGCTTGTTGCCGTTAGGCGTTCCCCCAAATAGGGGGTATCGGGTGTCCATTATGGACACCCCTATAGATATGTACCCACGACATTTTCCTTATTCTTAATGGATTGTTGAATGCACTAGATTACTAGTGCAAATATCCATTTTAATGTGCTACATGTACTAATGGTAAAAAAATCCGCTCGACGAGACATCGCCCTGACGGGTTGGCAGGGCGGGGTGCCCAGCCTTGGGTCTGGGGCGAGACGGGATGCCCCGCCCCGAATCCGTCCTGTGAAGAATAAAAATAATAATTAAATACAAATTAAAAAAATTTTAGTTAACTATAATTTTTTGAAAAAAATAAATAAATAAATAGGGCAGGAAACGGGGTAAGTCCCCGCCTCGCACCCACCCCGTCTAAGGCGAGACAGGACGAGATGAGAGTGCCCTATCCCAAACTCGCCCGGTTGCCATCTCTAGCTAAATAAGAGAAACTAAGCCCTTGTTTGTCTACCATTTTTTCAACCTCTGTTTGCTACAGTAAATAATATCCACCATAAATTTACCCAATAAAATATTCAACACATAAACCAATAAAGTTACTTTAATTTTCAATCACACATTCTCCAAAAAATATTATTTGCTACATCATTCTTGGTTCAATAATAGTAGACAAACAAGGACCAAAGGAGTTGGGAAAATTGAAAATGACCCAACATCGTCAACGTTGGACTTTGACCTCCTATAATTAATCCCCAAAGGACAAAACCCTTTTCACAAAGCCCTAGATTCTCCTGATTTGAACGCTTTGCTTGCCGACGACACAAAACAACAGGAAAATGGCTTGGCGTGGTTCGCTTTCCAGATCTCTTATGTCCACCGCGAGGGCTTCTGCCTTCCGCTCTTCTCCGCCACTCGCCGCAGGCCGCATCCGTCCTCCCCCGTTATCTGCCCCTCGCCGTTTCTCATTCTCCAATCCTAGGTCCCGAATCCCAATTTTGATTTTTTTTTTTTTTTTTTTTCTAACTTAGGATTGATGTGGGTTTGTTTATTTTCTCTGTTGAAATGAGGATTTAAAATCTTAGAAAATGGAACTGATTTTGTTCTGGTTTTCTGACCCTCTTTCAGGTCTTTTGGGTTTCAAAGATTGGGTTCTGAAACGAAATTTTACAATTTCTTACAAATTATTCGATTTTCACTTATGGGCTTCTTTATTTTATTCATTTTCTGTGCAATGTTTAAATAGTATTTTGAAGCCCAAATAATATTCCATTTTTCTCTGCCTCTATTCCATCATTGAATCAATATTATTATGAGACATGTATCTTTTTTCTTTTGGCTTTCTGGGTTTGTCTAAATAGTTTCATATTGTGCGCTTCTTACAAACAGATGTTTTTATTTGTCAATGTAGGACCTTGAGGGAGCTGGGGTGCGTGCAGTCACTGCTACCTCTGCATAATATGGCTGGAGTTAGGCTGACATCTTACTTGGCAACCAATGTTCGAGCCTGCTGTGAGCTGCCCCACGGTACCTTCTGCCGTTCTTGTCAGGATCGCTAGTAGTTTCTTTGTGAGTCTTAAACTGTTGTTACTAGGAATGTACAGCCAACTAATGCCAATGACAAAAAAAAAAACCTTAAAATTTCATATTGTGTTCTTTCTGACGCACATTGATTTTATCACCGTCATTATCTGCGAAATATGTTTATGAGTTGAGTCTGGCTATTTCTGATATATTGTTAATGAGTTGAGGGGTGAAATAGTTGAATTATTTATGAGCTTGTGAAAATTTGTTGATAAGAAAGAGTTGGGATTATTGGGATTGATAGGGAGGACAGGGGAAGATGGGTGATGTCAGCAGCGCTTCCCGACACTCAAATGCAGGACCTGATGCCACATTGTAGGTTTTTTTTTGTCCTTTTTTCTGCATATTGATCTAGTATAATCTTTCTTCGAGCTCAGGATAAGATCCATTAACGCAAGAGCTGTTTCAGTACTGAATATATAATTTATAATTATTAGAATGTTGGACTATCTTATTTCATGGCACGGTGAACATTTATATTTTTTATGGTGTATATTTATATGAAAAGCAAAACTATTCTCACTTGTATAAAGTGAATGATTTGTGATTGAGCCATATGTCTCTTTCTATATATTTTTGCGTGTCCATCTCAGTATATAGTATAGTAACAATTCAATGAAAATTTAAACAAATATGAGAAAAATTAAAAACATAAGGATTGTTTCCTTATCTTCTCCTCCAGCTTGAGATATGGAGAAATCATGAGCCAGATATTGAAAGGTTTTAGTTTATTAATGTTTCTAAAAGATGGAAAAGGTAGAGTCTAGGCGTGAGAAAAGCCTCTGCTTATGGAAAAGGCATGAAGAAGGAAGCTAACCCTATTTTGACCGCCTATAATGCGAGCTTAGGTGCCAAAAGATGTGAATAATGCTAGCCTAAGCGACTTTTTAGTTTTTAAAGTTAAATAAACTAATTAAAGAAAAGGAATTATTATTAATTATCTTAGGATAATTAAAATAATATTAAAAATAGGGAACTGCCTAGGCTACTTGAAGCTTGACAACCTTGGGTTTTACAATTCAAGGCTAATGAAGAAGTTGTACACTTTGTTTATTTGACATGAAATTTGTTATGTGCTTTTTGTACCTTTGTTTCCTATGTTTTCATAATCTTAAATTTTACAGCTACGAGTTTAAATTTTATCAGCTTTCTTGCCTCTCAAGTGCACCCCAACAATTCTCTTTATTTTGCTTTTTTCAAAAATCATTTAGCCCATGTTTGGTAGGGATTAAAATTAGATTTTTAGTAAATTTTGATAAAAGTTGATGAAACATGTGATTGAGAAGTTGTGAGTCCACGAAATGTATAGTTAAAATTAATTTTTGACTTTGACTTAGATTAATATATGAATTTTAAGGGCTTATTATTTTTCCCTCATCGTTTAATGAACTTATGCTTTTTAGATGTCAATATGGCCAATCAATTCATATATGGTTTGAATAATTTGAGAAGTAGAGTATTGAAATATGTAACTTATTAAATGCAATTATTAGAGAATAAGAATTGAGAATCTCTTAAGAGCTTAGTTTTGTGCAATGGTTCTTTAGAATAAAGAGCATCCTGAATTTAGAGATCTCTTGGTAATGCTCTTAAATTTGTGAGGTATATTATTTGGTAGTAGTTACAACAGTAAAAAGATATTGATCCCTGATTTTACTTGACTCTGTTTTCTTGTGAATAAATTTGTAAATTTCTGTGAAGTTCATCATTGTCTTTTATTAACATGTATTTAATTAAAATTATATGTATACTAGAGGCTACTTGAAATCATTTTGCTTATTTAGATTTTTGAAACTGGTGATTGAATTATTGGATTTTGCTTTCGTTTGGTGAGTGTGCATAACTTGACTTTGCCACAGTGTACAATGTTTCGAGTGGCTTATTTTTCTGCTTGAGATTGATGAAGGCAATAGCTGACGAATACAAGGGGTTTTGCACAATTTTTCCTCTGGTTTAGGATGAGGATTAGAATAATTTACGATTTCTACGATTAAAACAGCTCTATATCAAAAACTCAAATTATTTGGGAGGGAAAGAAAGGCCTTATTGAATTCTGCTTTAGATACTCATCTTTAAGCTGCTAACCGCTGTGAATTGACTGAAAAGCTGATGAAATGAATTGTATTGTTTCTATTTATGTCTATAACGAGCATGCATATAGGAATTTCCATACAAAAGTGGTTAAATAGTTTGCACCAAAACACAATGCTCTTGTATCTTATCTGATACAAATTTTATAAATATCTTATTCTATATATCATATAGTTGACTGATAAAGAAGTACTCAACTTTCCATCCAAAATTGAGATTTTGATTTCTTTTAATTTTGTACATGGTTAAAGGATTAGTCACGTATGTGCGTGTCTAAAGAGTGTTGTGTTCACATAGATATTTAACCTTCTTAAGGGTGTCCTTGTTTCTTAAGTTTCAAGGACCCTATTTTACTATCTTTTTTTATCAACACCGTACACGGTCTTTGTCAACATTTGGTTCTTCTGGGGATTTCAGTTGCTTTGAGTGTGCATGTTGGGCTCAAGAAACTTGTATGTACTATTTCAACTAATTGTCAAAATGCCAACCATATTTAAATTACTTATTTCACCTTTTAATTATGCGGTTTACACTATTCCATACTTGTCATCCATTCCATATGGTATTCTTTTGCTAATACAAATCATGCAAACTTATGTTGTGGCAGGTACTTGAAAATATAGATGGACCAGTACACCAGGTGCTCGAATATCTGAGGTCTCTGCATGTAGGTCTATTCGATGGGATCATCCTGTTTGGGCAGGAAAAAATAAGATTTGTCGTGCATAGTTATGTTTTCGTTGACAATAATTGAAATCGTTTTTATATTTGAGGAATTTGTGGGTAGCTTCATTTTTACCTTTCATATTTTATGTCTACGTGGAGTTTGAGTTGTGTTGATCTTATTAGTTGTTGGAGCTCACGGATTTCTGCAGCATGCAAATGTTGTTTGCTGCCAGACACTTGGACATCCTTTTCATTAGAGTTGTACAACTGAGGATCCAATTAAATTTTGGTTATTCAGCACTGCCCAAAGCCCCTTAAACTTTTGTTGTCTGTAAGAGCTGTAATTAGGGTATAAAACTTCTGAACCCCTCATTGCCAAGCCCAAAAAAAGGCATTTGCTCAGAAAATTAACACGTAGGTCGTCTCAGGACAATTCTTAGCTTGTGTTTGATACCCATATTGGGAAAAAAATGAATTTTGGAATAGTGATTGATGGAAGAATGTGCGGTTGAAAAATAATGAAAAAGTTTTAGATGTTTGTAATATAATTTTATTTGGAGAATGTGTAGTTGAAATGAAGAAAGAAAGAAAGAAAAAATGAGAATGAGAATATGTATCAAACAGGGCCTAAGCCGAAGATGAATATGCTTATTCGTCTTGCAGAGAAAGATTTAACCTAGTGATCCAGTGGAGGACTTTAAAGCTTTAATCACCAAGAAATTTTCTTATGTGCTAGCTGTGGATAATAATACAAGGGTCTAATGAAAGGTACCCGATGATGGATACACTGTTGTATTTTAGTTTTATGATGGCAAACAAGAATCTTGTTCTCGTTGGTCCATGGTCCCTTCCCTGCTTTAAGTCTAAACTCAGTTCGAGAAAAGTTCGCTAGTTCAAAAGGTGTACAGGTGGTGAGAACCATTCGATGTTGGGTATAACTACGATTCTATTATCAGCTTATCTGAAGGCAAATTTGTAGTCCTTTCAAATTTAACTACCCCACCCAACTTTATAATCACACAGAACAATTATTTCATATGGGATATGAAATTGACTCAGGCAGAGGCAATCAGCAATATATTTAAAGTTTTGGGGTTGCCTTCAACAGGCACGGTATCCTATGCTTATAATAGACATCAACTATACAAGAATCCAATACAAAATGTCTACATATTAAGGCGCATAAATCAACAACCATACTAATTCGAGAATAATAACACGCCCTCAGGCGTGTTTGTTGAACACAATGGTGATGTGTTTGATGGACAGTATTAAACGGTGCAAGTTAAAAAAATAAAAACTTTAGTCCAAAAAGGCTCGTTTAGATAAGTCTCCAGCTCTAAAAAAATCTACATCACAAGGAGATCAATTTTTATAGCGCATTTTTAATGCGGGAGCATGCTTGAAATGGTAGTGGACTTATTGTGTTACATTAAAACAACCCAAAAGCACATTCGTAAGATGTCCATCGAAGTGAGATCCAAACGGAGTGGGTTTGAAGTGGATTTTCAGGTCTGATTTTAAGTGATATATGTTTGCATCTCACTCATCAACTATAGCTTTTGAACAAAGTGGTTGCATTTCACTACACTATTTCGACTCAAGAGTTGTTTAAATACAATGATCATGTCACATATACTACTAAATGTTATGTTGGAGATCAACAACCATAATGAATTCTAGAAAGTAAAGATCAACGACGGATTTCTTTATTTTTTTCTAAATTCTATCCATGCATCTAGTTCCGCCTACCAAACAAACCGCCTTGTGTGAAATCACCTGGGAATAAAGTGGATCTCTTTTGTTGGGGCGATAAAGTTAATTGTGGGCAACTTGAGTACTCTTCTTATCTTTGCTTATAATATGAGTAGACTCGGATCAAGTACAGAACCTTTAATGCACTTCCACTGTACCCAGAAAATGCCCACTAAATGCCGAAAGACTAGAAAAGAAGCCCCAACATGAAGACACCCACGTAGATACTGATGTTCCCAAAAAAACTAAGGAAAACTGGTCACCATACCCCCCAAATCTTCCTCTATTTCCTACTTTTTATCACACCATTATTGCCAAGTCTGTAGACCCCACCACTTAAGAATAATATTACACAACTAATATGATATAATTCTGCCACCATTCCCAGCAACATCTATATTCTGCATCAAAGCTTATCAATCACTCACATTTTTATTTTAGAGTAGATTAAGGAAAAAACTCTTTCTTGGTGGAGTCCATCCTCTTTATATTTATTCATACCTACCTCATATAGAGCAAAAATAGAGAGAAGATAAACCAAAAAAGTAGAAATGTTAGATCAAGAATAAGAGCATATATTCATCCATGAATACGTGAAGGAAATAGAACAACAAAGATAACTGATCAAAATTCTTTGTCATAAAAGAGAATATCAAACATAACCTAAAATAGCTGTGTCATGGCAGGCAATCCAAACTAGTTGTAAAAGAGAAAATGGGATTTGTCGTATGATTATTGACATTGTTTACTTTTTAACTAATCCAATAAAAAGCCTTTAAAGTTGATGTTGTTTCAAAAGAGATATAAAGAGGACAATGAGAAGTGGGGAATCTAAAGCTTGACAAAGGCAAAAATGAAAGATGACATAAGGTTTTCTTTTGAAACAACTAAGCATTACTTGGTGGGGACAGTGAAGTAACATATGATAAGTTCAAGATGTCCAATATCAATTCCTCGTGTCAATCTCAATTTATTCTATCCCTTTCTTATGGAACCATTTTAAGAGTCAAGAAAGAAGGATTCAATATAGTCTCTTCATCTATTCACTGTACTTCTACCACTAAGAATCAAGAAAAGAAAGCTTATCAGGCAAAAGAAATCTGCAGCTAGCACAAAAAGATGGAAACTGAAAAAAATAGCGATCGTGGAGAATGGTTGAATTTGAGCCTGGGAAGGGATCCATCTCAAATGTTAAAAGACTCGGAGTCACAATCAAGACCTGCTTCTACGAAGGTTTTCTCATGTAACTTCTGCTTGAGGAAGTTCTACAGCTCACAAGCATTGGGGGGTCATCAAAATGCTCACAAAAGAGAAAGAGGTGCAGTAAGAAATTACCAGTGGCACAGGATGGCGATGATGGCCATACCTATTCATACTTCCATGATCAGATCACTTGGCGTTCGACCTCACTCACTTGTGCACAAGCCAGGCATCGCTCAACCGCTTGGAGGAAGATTAAGTGAGGCTAGTACTGAATTTGGAATACAACATCTGCCCAACCACCTGGAGGAAGCAGTAGATTTGCTGTGGCCTGGAAGTTTTCATTTGGATTCAAACCAACCAGAGCAGAAGTCAACGAGTCCAAACAAGCTTGACCTGAATCTCAAACTGTAATTATCCTATTCGTATTATCCCGATTGGAATTATTCATTATAAGTCACTATTTAAAGAGTATGAGCATAACTAGGTTCAGCAATCCAAGAGATGTGCGCTATCATAAAGCAGGACTAGTTCCAGAATTTCCTCCTCGTCTGAAAAGAGATTTACTGTTCTTGGTTTATGATGTAGTGCCTAAGGCCTAAATTTACTTGCTTTTTATATGATTCTAAGCACGTGATGACGTGAATAACACCTGAATACTTTTTTCGATCATGTTTATGCTTATTATAGAAGTGAAAAAAGAAAAGGCGTTTACAAAAAAATGGTTAACCTGAATATATCTTTCAGTCTATTCTTTGCGTCTCCATTCTACTCATACACTGGAGCTAGACTGAACTATTTCAAGTAATAAGGCAGGTTACTAAATAATTCATGATACTAACTACATTCATCTGGTTAGGAATATCTTCAATTGTAAAGAGTCTGTTTGAGCCCTATTTTTGGATAAAAATGCATTTTGAAGTAATATATTGTCGGAAAATAATATTTTGAATTTATGTATAATATTCTTTTATATTGAAGAATGTGTAATTAAAATTAAGAGAGAAAAATGTATTGTAATCTGATCCTCAACTTCAAAAAAAATGAGCATTTACATCTTCAACCTTTCAATTTTATAACAGTTGAGTCCCTATTGATTTTACTTATTTTTTATTGACAAGTCAATTTTGTTAAATATTTTAAAAAAGCTTTGATCGGTTAAAGAAAAAAAAAAATTAAAAAGAATAAAAACCAAGTGTTGCATTTAACTTGGAAGGAACATATGCATGAATCCAGAAGAACAGAAGTAAAAATAACTGGTACTGGAAATCATAATGCTTTATTCACCATAAAGATGTACAAGTGTTTCCACAGCATAATTACCATATCCTATATTAGAGTTTGCAGAATACTAGCCAAACTATTGATGAATAATTGTTTTTCCCTACGAAGAAACAAAAAGGGTGCTTTTGTTACCAGGCTTTACAAAAGATTCAAACAAAGTGGGACTGAAAATTTTCCTGTATTGCAAGAAAATCCAACAAACTTTAGCATTAATGAACCAGCACCTAAGTGAAATGAGTTCTGAGTTAATTGCGAATAATTTGCAGAGGAATTTGTCAGGGATTTATCAGGGTGACATTCTTCAAGAACTTTTAGATAGTCGACTTCCTGTGCACATCATCAAATTTCTTCGTACCATGCCTCAAAATAACGAGCAGGAATTTCTGAGGGTGGACACAATGATGCAACGCATTGGAACTGTCCCAAGTACAATAGACTGTATATTAGATTGTTACAAGGGAATACAAATTCCAGTTAAAGCAGATTTTTAAGGCTGCTTCACTGTAGTGTGACATATTAATGCTAAACGAAAAATGAGAGATACCTTGTGGTCCATGTATTTCTCTCTAACAGCATGTGCGCTTGCTCCCATTCTTAGTTGCAGACTGTGAAGTGTGAGCACACACTCTTTCAATTCAGATGGTTTTAAACCTGTATATTTTTGCAGGGCCAAGTTCTGAAAAAAGAGTTCAATTCAAAATACAATTGAAATACTGAAAACCAGTGAAACAGAAAGCCTGGCATAGATACTGCTAAGTGTCAGAACTTTGAATTCAACATATAATTTGAGAGAGGGATAATTTCACTCATGAGGATTTCTCTTACCCATGGGTGAAAGTTTGGCTTAATTATCAATCTCGAAAGAAAGATGACTGAAGCAGCAATGGTAGATGGAATGAACCGGACGCAATGATAATCCAGTAAACTTAGTTCAGCAATATAACAACACAGGAAGTCAAATTGCATTTTTGAGTACTGGATAAGACAATTTAACGTGGTTAATGATGAGTAAGAATAAAATGAGAAGCAGGAAAAGTAGAAGCATAATAATGTTAAAATAGTGTCAGATTTTCAACCCACCAGAGGTTTTTCTTGAGCAGCCTTGATAAAAATTCTACAAAATCAACATAAAAGCATGTTATCAGCAACAAGAAGACATACTTGTAACCCATTGCCCTGTGACTATGACATGGAGAAAAATGTGTAATAAAACAACAGAACAAATATATTACAAAGAGATTTAAACCTGAGAAATGTTTTTGTTGTGGGATCACCCATTTCATAGTTTAAAAACTTCAGCACATCTCTCTCCATGCGTACAACCTGTAGTTCACCAAAAGAAAGATTTACAGCCAACGCAATATGCTTTCAACCCAAGTCAAACAGCCAAGAGGAAACACAACTCACGTCTTCTTTTGAGTACAAGTTGTCTGTCATGTAGCAAAATTCTTCAACATGAGGTGGACTGATTTCTTCATATTTTCTGCAGTTTTTAGCGGCTGTGAGAAAAAGAAATTGCAGAAAATATACAAAATTGCATGTTTGATAGGAAGGATCAGATTGTATTGGACAATACTAAGGAAACAATTTAAGCTAAAATAATGTATTTTATATTGCCAAGTCTTGCACAAAAGATATAATGAGATTGTAAGCATACGCTGCAAGAAGCATGCAAGATACACCAAGAAGCTGAAGCTTATTCCTGCTCAAGTTGTGGGAAGACAGATACTTGTCAATATAGTTTACAGTAAGATAAGGGGTCTCCGAAACAAGTTTGAATTCCTCCGCGACCTCAACCAACCAATCGACCAGAATTTCTCGCATAGCTGGTGTTATATCCGTCTGAACTGTCTCCATGTAATTAGACAAAGGTCTCCTCTTTGCCTCTACCTAATATTACAAACCTTTATCAGACAACTGTCTTCTGCTAAATTATTTGCAACCTCAAATTGGACCACGTGCAAATTACAGTACTTGATTACCAGCTTCACTTTTTTTCAAAAAGCCAAGGGAATGCACAACATGTTGACAAGAATTAAATCGAGCTAGGAAGGCATAGAAAATGAGAAAAAAAAAATGGGACAACATAGTTTTACTAAAAACCTATATCAGAATCATTGTGCAGCCACTGCTACTGATAAAGGGGATCAAATAACCACTACTGCTAGGAAGTAATGACTGGAAAAGATTTAAACACGAAAATCCCAGATTAGCAGAAAAATTAAGATAAAATCCATAAATGGAATTATAGTCAACAAGAAACACACATGGGCATTCACAAACCCCGACATTAGAAAGTAGTATATGAAAACAATCATCTACTCCTAAAACGGATAAATAAGCAACAGTTTAACTCCAAAACCGAATGCACACAGCTTCAAAATAAGGTCGAGTATAAATCAACAGGAAAATCACAAGAATGGAGAGCACCAAATTTGTGATTATGCATAAGAATAAGAAAATTACCTCCAGGGAATGAAGATGCCGATACATAAGAGGAGCGTGTCCATATTTTTCCGATTCATCAGTTTCTGGGCTAACGTGGAAATCAACATTCACATCAATTTCAGTACTCGCCTTTTTAGCAACCAACACCCCGAACTTCTGTTCGCGTTCAGACACGAATACGGGTTTCGGGGATTTGCTCGGAGCAGATTTTAGAACCAACCCGGCAGCGTCGGACGAAATGTTGGTGAGCTCACCCAGCACGACTCGCTTCTTTGATACGGAAAGCCCTTCCACAGATTCTTTGAGTCTTTTCTTGGATGCCCTTGTTCTGGTGGACGTGGGTACACTGTTTTCTTGGTCGGCCATTGAATCCAAGTTTTAGGGTTTTTGGAAATGGTAAAGGGTTATTGTAATTGTGCGCGGGCGTGAGAGAGAGCAAATGGAACGAACGTGTATCTATAATTTGGTCTTCTTTGGTCAGGGAAGACATTATGCCGCTATTTTTACAATTTCAAAAGCTTAATTTACCGCGCGATATTGCCAGAGAAAAATGAAAATCTACTTTTCACCCAATTCGAAAATGTTTAAATTACGGGGTATAAATAATGTTATCTAGCGCTATCGTATCACGAGACTCATTTAAGGCTCGTTTAACAAGATTTTTGATAAATTAAAAAAAAAAATTGAAATTCAAAAAAACTATTTTTATGAAAATGATTATAAGAGTTTTTAAAAATTAATTCTCAAAACAAAAATTAAAATAATTTACTCCAATAACTCTCTTATAGGATGTAAAAGTAAAACCATACCATACCAAGCGGGTCCTTAATTGGACATATCTTGTGCTGCTGTCACAGAGAGTGATATTTTATGCACGGGTAATACTATATAGCAAAAATTTTCGAAAAAAATGTTTTGTCCCAATTTGATGGAGATTAAAATTAAATTTTTAGTAAATTTTGATAAAAGCTGGTGAAATGTGTATTTGAAAAGTTGTGGATCCTATAAAATGTGTAGTTAAAACTAATTGTTAACTTTGATCATATAATTTGGTTGTGTCTGAGAGAAATTCTCCCAAACAAAAATCAATTTTTGTGTCAAATCAGCCGGTCCCACTTCCTTCAAGATTTTCAAGTGTTGTACAAATTTTGAACAAAAAAGACTACTTTTATCCTCATCACATGTGCAAGATTCTCTCACATGCCTATTGCAAGGGGGTAAAATTGAGAAATGGGTGTAAATGGGCTGATTACCTACTGCAAAAATGTCAGATTTTGTCAATTAAAAAATGTCACAGCGGTAGCATTTTTTATGCCCAACGGTCTAAATTATAATGTTCAGTGCGCCCAGACACACCCAAAATGTGCAGTTTACTGTTTTCATTTTCAATTGTGGTAAAATATCTAAGTCCCTGTTTACCCTCATTAAACAGTAATTTCCATCCTTCCAATAGCAAATATCCTTCCATCGTTTACGAAGTAAGAAGTCTATTGATTCAGAAAGAGAAAGAAATGAATGGCTCGATCTTTTATGACGATTTTCTAAGACGCTTGCGATTTCACTCATGAATTAAGCATGTAATTTTAGTTCACTTCGCAATCTTATGGTTCACAATCACATTCTGTAATTCTCAATTCATGTCATTAGTTTATATTTTCTATTTTTTTGCAAAGTGAATTTATTATTTGTTTATATTTTATTTTTTATAGCGGGAAAAAAATGTTCTAAGATTTATCAACATTATATATGATGTAATAATATATTATCATGATTCTTCTCAACGAATAACCAAATTAATTGAATAAAATATAATAAAACAATTTCTACGTATTCATTTTCAATCACATTCACATAATAAAGTACACGTTTGACACCCATTAATTTATTTTATGATTTGTTATATGATCATTTTCAACTACATTCACACACAAAAATATTCTACACGTATACCAAAAACGTCTTCCTACCTTTTAATCACACATTCTCCTAAAAATACTATTTAAAACTCATTTTTCACAATCAATGAGAATCAAATATGTTAACAATATATACATAAATAAATAAAAATTCCCTACTTTTTAGGTATACATTCTCATAAAAATCACTATTCAAAACTTTATTTTGGGTGTGTTTAAATCACATTATCTTGGAAGAATGTATCCTGAAATTGTAGATTGATGGAGAATGTGTGATTGAAAAAGAATGAAATGTTATTGATGTGATGAAAAATATTATTATATTGAAGAATATGTAGTTGAAAATGAAAATGAAAATTTTAATGTGTAACAAACATGGGTTTTTTTCCCAAATAATAGTTGTCAAATAGGGCTTAAAAAACAGTTTTTCAAACTGCTAAATAAAATGTCTATTCTGCAATCTTAAATGGAACTCTCAAAATAAAATAAAATAAAAACTGAAAATGCAAATCAAACGGGGACCTTATTTTTGGAGAACATGGTTATGGCTCTACATGCAAATTTATTAAAAACAATTTTGAAAAAATAAATTAATTAAAGAATGTGCCCTGGCCTATGGGCTATGACGAATATTATAGAGAAGCAAGCTCTTTCCATTTTTCAAAAAATTAACAAGCCCGGTAAAAGTAAACATCGATGTCCATTTATCATTTGGTTTAATAGCACAAAACGTCCATACATTTGACAGTTAGTGTGCAAAACATCCCAACGTTTCATTTTTTTGCATTTTCGCCCATATTTCAACGTTTCAGTGTGGAAAACGTCATTTTCACTATTTTTCAGTGTAAAATGACCAATATACCCTCAAATTTAAATAAAACAAAGAAAATGAAATGAAAAATAAAAAAATTTGTAATTATACTCCCAAACTTTTTAAAAAGTGCAAGTGGGTCCAAAAGTCTTATTAAAAGGTTTAAGCACAAAACGTCCTTACGTTTGACACTTAATGCGGAAAACGTCCCTACGTTTCAAATATGTTTGTATTTGTTCAATTGCACAAAATGTCCCTACGTTTGACACTTATTGCGTAAAACGTCCTTACGTTTCATTTTTTTTACATTTTCGTCTTTATTTCAACGTTTCATTGCGGAAAACGTCATTTTCACTATTTTTCAATGTAAAATGACCAATATACCCTCATATTTAAATAAAACAAAAAAATAAAAATAAAAATTACAATTGTGCTCCCAGACTTTTAAAAAAGTGCAAATGAGTTCAAAAATCTTATTAAAACATTAAAACCATCAATATTTTCTTCATCTCTCAACGTTATCCTCACTCCACCACCTAAACCACCAGACCCCACCATCATTCAAACCATCTCACCTCCTTCTACAATCATGGGGCTGATAGTTGTGGCCAACACTAACGGTTTGAATGGTGGTGGGGTCTGGTGGTTTAGGTGGTGGAGGGAGGATAATGTTAAGAGATGAAGAAAAGACTGATGGTTTGAATGTTTTAATAAGATTTTTGAACTCATTTGCACTTTTTAAAAAGTTTGGGAGCATAATTGTAATTTATTTTTATTTTTATTTTCCTTTTTTGTTTTATTTAAATATGAGGGTATATTGATCATTTTACATTGAAAAATAGTGAAAATGACGTTTTTCTGCAATGAAACGTTGAAATAAGGACGAAAATGTAAAAAGAAATGAAACGTAAGGACGTTTTACGCAATAAGTGTCAAACGTATGGACATTTTGTGCTATTGAGCAAATACAAACATGTTTGAAACGTAGGGACGTTTTCCGCATTAAGTGTCAAACGTAGGGACGTTTTGTGTTTAAGCCTTTTAATAAGACTTTTGGACTCACTTGCACTTTTTAAAAAGTTTGGGAGTATAATTACAATTTATTTTTTTATTTTTCATTTCATTTTCTTTGTTTTATTTAAATTTGAGGGTATATTGGTCATTTTACACTGAAAAATAGTGAAAATGACGGTTTCCACACTAAAACGTTGAAATAGGGACGAAAATGCAAAAAAAATGAAACGTTGGGATGTTTTGCACACTAACTGTCAAACGTAAGGACGTTTTGTGCTATTAAGCCTCTATCATTTCATATTAGGGAACAATACATATCTAAAGTTTTTACTTTACACTATTTTAAAAATACAAAAACAAGTTTCAAATTTCAAAAATCAGATTTTTTAAATTTTTATTTATGAAATAATAAACTATTAAATCAATTTATCATTACATAATTAATTCTAATATAACATAATTACCCCACCCACCTCCACCACCCTTACCTCTCCGGTGACCGTTCCAGTCACAACTCTTCTCTGGCGACCATTTCATGTCGCAATTTGTTCATCGGTTACAAATTAAAATTTTAAAAGTCACAATTTGTTCATCACAAATCAGAAAATTTATAGTTCACACTACTTGTTTTATGGTCACAAACATAACGTTAATTGAACATAAATTATATTTAAGTCACAATTTAATAACTTTTTATGTCACACAGCATGCATTGGTCACAGTTTATCTAACTCATTTGGTCACATATTGTTTATTGGTCACAATAAACCAAATCATTTGTGACCACCACCAAATCATTTATGATCACCGGCCCCTGCTTCAATCAGGGGCACCACCAGTCCACCATCGTCGCCGCCCAATAGCAACGTTAACATTTCACAACGAACATCACCCAAAACCACCACCGCCACGCACAGCACACATCAAAACAACCACCGCCACACGTACGCAATGCGCACACCCAACCGCATGATCGTCGATCTCGCAGTCCACCACCCGTCCCATACCAAATCACAACGCACACCACATTCACATCAACACAGCATCACCGCACAAACTCCACTGCACCACTCAACTATCAACTGTCGCACCGCAACCACACTCCATTGCAACACAACCCACCACAGATCTAGATAGCTGCAGCCACGTCGTGGTGGTCACCACTAAAAAAAAATGATTTGTCGTGATGGTCCGACGATTTGAGGGAGAAGAGAGGTGTTGGCGGCGAAGGAATGGTCTTTGTGGAAGCGCCAAGTTTTGTTCGTGCTGCGATTGTGGTGGTCGTAAGGTGGGTCGCCACCGATCTCTCCCAATCGAACACTGGGCTGACGCTGTCGTTTAGGGGTGGGGTGCCCTACTTCGGGGTTGGAATGATCGGTAGGGGGGGGGGGGGGAATGGACGGGGATAGAGAGAGAGGGAAGAGAGAATGAAATAATTAGGAATTTAAACCTGATTTATGTATTATTAAAGTTGATTCCATATTTATGAAAATGGAAACTTAAAGACGTGAGGGTGTAATTTCCTCTCCATATTATACATAATGCTAGATTTGAAAATTTCTTGGCTCTTATTTTTTTTAATTTATTTAAACTAGTTAATTATATTTTTTCAAGAGTTATTTTTTGTTTCTCTTCTTCTTTCTGCACAAATAATTACATCTCAAAAATTGTTTCGTCAAAATTAAACATTTTTTTAGAGAGGTTCCCAAAAAATAAATAAATTGAAATAACTTCCCCAGTTTAAAAAAACAATTTTAGACGATTACGACCAAATGTAAATAGACCGCCCCAAATCCATATTCAGCAATTGCTTGCTATAGTCCAGTACCCTGGGTTTTTCTTCTCAATTAGTTCTGTAGTTGATTATCATTAAGCTTATTATCCCAAATGCAACAAATTTTACATCATCAATCAACAGATTCACTGTTTGTAGTATTCAGTCTACTACTTTTACTAATATCTGTATCGACTAACATATTCTACTCCTGTAGGGTATCAGGTGATTGATCTGTCGTACCCTCGATCTTTCTCGATTTTGGCTTTCCATACTCTCGTCCACTGGTGGTAGCCAAGTTTACAACCCCAGCCGAAGAGTTATCCTCGTTGACACTTTCTAGTTCCAGTTCAGGTCGTTTATCGTTGTCTTGATTCAAGGAAGTACCTTCTTTCGAATCAATTTCAGTTTTCTTCAATTTCATTTGCGGTCTGTGGTTAAAGCTCCAACGGGTATTTAAAAACCATTTGCTAACCTGTATGACAAAATAGACCAATGAAATAAAGATATTTCGAATGGCAAAAGAGGAACAGCACGGCAAGATAAATGTATGCACCTGCTGGATTGTGAGCTTTAATTCCTTCGCCAAATTCTCCTTTACAGCTCGTTCAGGGTATTGATTTTTTCTGAAAGATTCAAGGAGTCTCTACACCAACACAGCAACCATCATCAGATATTCAACAGAAGGAATGTCTGAAATTGTATGATAATTTCCTACAGTGGAACAAACAGCTAACCCATAATGCATTCTAAATTGTTACAAGAGTGCAGCGTTTAGAAGATACTGCAGTCACATTCTATATACAATTTCAAATAAAACATGTAATACAGGCCCAAGCACGCACCAGTTGGAACATAATTCCTTGCCTAAAAGGTTGAGTGGTCATATTTGGTGAACCACCTAGAATGAAATGGTCGTAGAAGATAATTCCCAATAGGATTCTAAATTTTTTGGGGAAATGCATATACAACTAGTACCTGTGTTACAGCTTCTCCAAGCCTTTTAGGTGCTGATCTTTGAACATTTGCATCCCCGGAACCTGCTTCAGCTAGTGTAATGTTAGTGCCCCCATCAATTACCTTTACGCTAGTTCTTTTAGACCCATACTCACTCTCTTTCGGGTTTTCATCCTCGGCATCCATTTCATTTTCCGCTAACGGAGTTTCGTCAAGGGACATCAAGGTTGCTTTTTCACGGTTAATCTTCCTTCTCTTTTGAGAAGGAATATCTTCAAAATCTTCATCGCTCGATTCAGAAAAAGAATTTCCATATGTTTCCTTTAAAAGATACATCATCACAACATAAGCCAACCAAGGGAGGGGAGAGAGCGAGAGAGAAGTAACAAACTGTTGTGCTAGAGAAACAGCGTCAAGAAAAAACGTGCAGCAACAGACAAAGCAAAATAAGTGTGGGAAATTGTGATAAAAAATATAAAAAGGATAAATTTTAAAAAATATATAGTGTGCAGTGTAAAAGAAACTCACATCATTCAATTTTTTATAGTCCAACCGTTCTACGTGTCTTTTCCCAGACACAGGTGCATCATTGATCTCCAAAAGGTAAGACAGCTCGCCTCTTAGTGATCGACTCTTCACTTTACCTGCTTTAGATTTTTCTTCATCAGCACCTAGCACTGGAGAAATTCCAGGTGCAGTGGCTTCATCAAGTAGAGCGCCAAGATCCTCTGAGTCAGACGTGAAATCAGAACTTGAACTATCCTGCTTCACCTCCTCATCTTGCACTGGAGCAGCAGGATCAAAATCATCATCTTCTGAATCGTCAAAAGGAAGTCCCAGATACTGGTTGTTATTAGGAGAATCCGCCAAATCATCAGATGCCGAGAAGTAATCAGAATCATCAGAACTTGATTTGTCTCCAGATTCCTCATCACTTAATTCATCTCCTGAAACCTTCAGGACTGCATCCGGCTTATCAGGGTCATAATCATCATCCTCAGAATCATCTGATGAAGACCCAGAACCATCATCCAGCTTCTTCCCTGATGCAGATGCAGAAGCCTCAGGAAAGATTTTCTGTAAATGAGACGAGGGCATAATGAGCAGCTAAGTATTAATTTTTAACTATCCATCCACAAAAGGTTAAAGACTAGACCTCCCAACTTTCAACCACAGAAAGATTTGTTCCCTGGAAATCATTAAGATAACCAATGCAATCAACTTTACAATCACATCCAGGGCAAAGCCAGCCTTCATCATCAGGTGGAACTGTATATACGCCCAAAAAGGGAATAATATTAGACCAAGAGATAAAAGTGAGAAAACATTCAGGACATTTGAAACAAAAGCAGGCTATGTCAACTTAGTGCATGGAATTACTGTCTTGTTTTAACAGGGGTGGTTCCAAACAAAACTGGTGAAATCCACGTAGACATGCACCGTCACAAAGAATAATATCATTGTCCGCTGTCACATCCTTAGAACCACATTTCGAGCAGAAAATCTGCAATGGAAAAAGATGCTTAGAACATTCCCAAACCAATTCTGAATTATAGACACAAATCTAAATCGTGTTGCATGCAATGTCATCATGACTTGCAAGTTGTGTTCTAAAAGGCAAAGACTAAGATCAGTATTTTTTGAGGAAGTAGAAAGCTCCTATCCATGGGGCTCACCAGTTTCAGATTTAATTATTTGACTTTTTCAGTCAACCACGATTCTTTCAAGTTTTCAACAGCTATGATTAATATCATATTATTTACTTGTGAACAAACTCTTGCACGTAATACAATTTCAAGTCATATTCAGCATTTAAAAGGTTTCTGGAATTAAATATTCGAGCAGATAAGAATTAAATAAAACTTCAAAAAAAAAAAAAAACTGCATTGTTCACCGAAACAGAAGAGTGAAACAAAACAAATGGAGAAACACCAAATGGTTTAGCAATGTGTAGTATCACAAATAATGTAATTGGTCTTAGAAGAGAAAATGAATACATTGCAAGAGCCTAATAGCACCTGGACAGGAGAAACGATACATAAACCGAAAGGTATTATCACCAAATAATATTACAATTCTTATTTGGGAAAAAAAAGTCAACGAAAAAGAGCAACTAATTTCAAATAAAACAGAAAAGAAACCAAAGTAAGATTGCAACAAAGATTAAAAAAGAAAAAAAATCTTTTTCTGTCCTAACTCAAGGTGTTAAAATGCATTTTAAAACATTGATCAAGAGCAACAGGGCTGATGGATCCAAGCAAAGGAGCAACGCCACATGCTAAATTCATTTGCCACACAGGAGTACAAGACTGAATTAAATCAAGTGATGCCATCCAAAAACTTAAATATAATGCATGTGATTTAAGAGTAGATGATGATAATGGAACCACTGAACAAAAGGAAACTCCATACATCTTCACTGTCGATCTCTCCTTCAGAGTCAAACAAAGATGCTGGCAGCTTTCCCACAGCAAGCGAAAGATCGAGACGTTGAAATAACTCTCTTATTCTCAACTTGTATTCTAAAATATGAGATTTTGCACGCTGAAGCTCTTTCTCTGGCCTTAATTTTTCCAAGCTGCAAGAAGTAAAATAACAATAACCCATGCTGATTAAGAACAAACCAAGAGCAAATCAGCCAAAAGCTTAAAGACCATATAAAATGGTTAAAAGCAAGAATAAATTGGTTGAGCACCGAACATTACGATTTAATTATCATTAACAATGGGTGCTTAGCTTTTAATTCACGCCATCTATGTTCAAATTAGAAGATCGTTGCATGTAAGAAAACTTCAAAGGATGAGTATATGCAACAATGATGAAAACCAAGTCAAGACAGCTATTTTTACTCATGCTGTCCAAAACCTCCACTAACCCTAGTTAAGAGCCACTAGGACAAGCTCCATTAATGTTCTTCCGACAAATCGAAAACTGTCCAAAAAATGTAGGGTTGAAAAATAATGTGAATTGTGAAATTAAATTATGCATAGTGGGAGCATATAAACTTGAACTGCAGGCTCATATAAGGCAGATATATTGAAGCTAAACCCAGAAATATCCATCAATTGAAACAAAAGGAAACAACATCCAGAACTAGTAACTTTAGGGGAAAAAGATATTCCATGATTGCAGCAAAGCACATACATGGTAAAAATGTATTCGCAATAAAAAAATGAAAATTGACCATCCCATCCCATAACAGGAGCTCAAACCAGCACTTTAGAATTTGCCCCATCTCCAAATAAGTATAAGATATTAAATTCAAGAATCTTCAGACAACATTCTAGCCTAATAAGATTTGTATATTTCTAACGTTTTCCTCATTTTTCTTAAATAAATTGACAATGTTATAAATACATACAAGCAGAGGACCACATTTATTACCATAAATTACTTCCATCTACCACTTCAACGACAGCGTCAATATACCTGAAAAATAAAAACAGAAATCCTAAAGCAAGTATGCACAGATTTTGCAGATCAAACAAACCTTTGTCTTTTCCATCCTTCAGCGGAATAAGCGTCAATCAAGTTTTGCTCATATCTTATCCGGTGCAATAGATATCTAAGATGGGTCCTTGTTCTTGAGAACTCATTCGCTGGACTTTTATTCACCTGGTTTTTTTTTCTCCCTCTCCTTTTCGTTTCCCCATTAGTGTTGTCTTCGACCACAGTGTCCTTAGGATCAGAAGCTTTAGGTTTCTCTTGTGATTTTGAACGCAGAACCCACGTATTGTTCGCAGAACTCTTCGACATTGAGCTTTTCATTCTCAACTGCACAGGAGTTCCTTCTTCAGCCTTCAAGAGACTAGGATCATTGTTTACATCTTTCTCCATCCCTTCTGCTGGTCCAGAAATAGTATTCACAGGCACGCGGCCACGAGGTGTCTCAAAATAGCCAAGAGCAAGAACAACGGTCATTGCCTTGTTTTCAGGAGGACCCTCCAAGTTTTCAATGACTGATGCCGTCGTTATATTTTCTAATAGTGGTCCTTTTTCCTCTGTGTTGAAATTCTTGGTAACTACTCCAGGCGTAGGTCCCACTTTTTCAAATCCAGTAGTGGTCTCTTCTGTTGAAGCTATTTTATTGTCAATGTTCTCATATCCACCCACCTCTTTCTGCTCTATTAGCTCAGTAACCACTATTCCACATTCCAATTTACTGTCCTTTGGTGTCTGGGGTTCAATATTAGAATTCTGGTTCAGAACTTCAGAGATTTTCAATCTTTCTAGTCCATTATACTGGGATTCTCGAGTCTCTTCTTCTCTCGATCCCTTTTGCGCATTTTCATCATTCTGACATATCTGTCCCAATAAGTTAAAATGAAGATCTTTCCTTACTTCAACAGCAGGTTGCTTAGGGCTTGCAGTTCCTTCCATCTCACAATTCTCTTGTTGTGCAGGTACATCCATATTCAGAAAAAGAAAAATTCTCACCACTAGCACTCACGATATAATTCTCGACCAAATCCTCAACCAACCGAAACTCAACACCTCATTTTCCATTTCAATTCACTCGCATTAACCTGAAATTCTCACACACGCAGAAAAAAAGAACAAATAAAACAAATAAATGCTATAACACTCCCTTTCTTGCAAACTCTCAGCTATTAACTTCTAATAATTAAAAATAAAAATAAAAATCGATATTTCAATTACCATTTTACAACAGTATTCCGCAAAGTAAAGCAAAGCATAGGTGTGAATAGACACGGGTATATTTATGTACCTGCAGTCTCAGATCAAGTGTAGAAATCCGTAGACAGCTAGGGCTTTTTTAATTTACTATAATTATTTTATTCGGAGCTGAAATTAAACGAGCGGAAAGGAAACTAATGGCTGAGCTTATTTGTGCTCTCGAGGATTCTCCTCATCGCCAATAAAATATGAAAGGCTCTAGATTTAGTGTGTGTGTGTGTGTGTTCCTGCTTTACCCTCAAAATCAGGCGGTGCTCAACGTACGAGCGTTTGTGAGAGAGGGGGTGAGAGGCGCTTTTGTGTGAGAATTTTCACTTTAGCCTAGTCAAAGACATTTTTTTGGGAAGAAGCCTAATTCAAACATCAGCTTAGCTACGTACGTACCGCTATTTTCAAAATATATTTTTTTCTACTTTATTTTTAATAAAATAATATTATACACAAATTTAAAATTTTCCCTTAATTTTTAATTACATATTTTCCATCAAATCACTATTTTAAAATATGTTTTTTACCCAAAAAAATAAATTTGTGGCTCAACAAACACTAAGGGTGTGTTTGAGCCATACTATATTGGAAGAATATATTCTGAAATTGTAAATTAATGGAGAATGTGTGATTGAAAAAGAATGAAAAGTTATTGATGTGATGTAAAATATTATTTTATTGAAAAATATGTAGTTGAAAATGAATAGAAGAATAAAAATAAAAATTTTAATGTGTACCAAACATATGCTAAATGTCCATTATGTATAAAATTAAGCCCATGTTTGATAATAATTATTTTCAAACTATTTCTTTTATGTATTCATTTTTAACGATATATTCACCCAATAAAATATTTTAAACATAAACTTAAAACATTTTCTTACTTTTTTATCTTAAAAATCATTATTCAAAACTTTATTTTTCCCAATTAATGATTGTCAAACGAGAGCTAAGTTTGACATTGTCAAATGATCGTCGAGCTCATGCCTTCATTATTACATGGCTATCTTCGAGCTCATGACTGCATTATTACATGAGCTATCTTCGAGCTCATGACTCAATTATTACATGGGCCATCATTGAGCTCATGACTTTATTATTACATGAGCTATCGTCGAGATCATGCCTTCATTATTACATGAGTTATATTCGAGCTCATGACTTCATTATTATATGGGCTATCGTCGAGCTCAGACCTTCATTATTACATGAGCTATCTTCAAGCTCGTGACTTAATTTTTACATGAGCTATCATCGAGCTCATGACTTCACATTTGCTATCTTCGAGCTCATGACTGCATTATTACACGAGTTATCCTTGAGCTCAAGACTTGTGAAATTAATTGATTACATTGTCCTCGAGCTCAAGACATTGTCAAAAAGTTAATTAATTATGTAGTCCTCAAGCTCATATGCATCCACACCTAACTTTCGAGCTTTAGGAATGGATGCACGGGGGCCACTGATGTGGTCATTATTATGGATACCTCGAGCATGAGGACTATCATGGTTCTCCCTTTTCGATTATAGGACCCGGGTCCTCGAGCTTGTATAGTCCTCGAGATACCTCGAGGATGGACCCTCCAGAATGTCTCCAAAATCACTTTAGTAGTCCTCGGGGGTATGTGCTCGGGATTTTCCCTTAGCCAAATCCTCGAAGTGCTCCGTGATCGAGAGTTGCTAGTCCTTATCCTAAAAGGACTCTAGCCCTATCCAATTACCTCAATTGAGGAATCATAGGTCCTAAAGGAGTCTTACATTGAGGAACACTTCAAATCAGGAAGAATTAGACTTCTAGTCACAATCCAACACTCATCCCAACAATAATTCCTAAAAATAAGGTGATGAGTCCTACCAGGAGTCCACTACTACCTAGCTCTATAAATATGGAGCCTTGGATCATTTTTCAGGTATGTTCTTTCATTCACATAATTTTACAAGCACATATCTTTTCTCAAAATCTCTCTCTGACTTAATCATCGGAGGGGCGACGAGGACACACCTCGTTGCCTTTGTTTCAGGTACCGGAGGACCTTGCTCGTGCTCGTGCTCAGTCGTCAACCTCGGGATCAACATGTACGATTTTTGGTATCAACACTGATGAAAAATATGTGGCTAAAAAATAAGAAAAAGTTTAAGTTTGCATGTAATATTATTTTTATTGAATAATATGTTGTTGAAAAGACGATATAGAAAAATATATTTTGAAAATAACGAGAATCAAACAAGAGCAAAACGTAAGTCATAGAGCGTCTTTTTATTATGGACGGATTTAGGACCGAATTACCGGGCTAAAAAAAAAAGTGACTTAAGAAATTTTTATTTTCTACTGAAAAATTTAAATGAGCTCGGGGCCCGCCAGATCCGTCCCTGGTCTTTTATGTAAAAGACAAAACTACCTTTCATTTCGAAGTTAACCCTTTTGAATTTCAAATTTGGGATGGTCCGTGAAGGAATCCTTCATGCCTGAGAATTTCCATTGGGGTCTACGAGGATTTCTTCACAAATTTACGTCTTAGTGGATAAATTTAATTAGCATAAAATACATTACTCAACAACATTATAAGAAAACAAAAATAAAAAATTTAGAAACTAACAAAATAAGATGAAGAAAATAACCATTAATATAAATTCTAGAGTTTGATGGGCATGCAAATATTGGTTTGAATCAGCGAGCAAGATCTTAAATCATTTAAAATGTAGCCTAATTATCGGAATTGTCCATTGTGCTGGTGGTATCAAATTCGACGAGCAAGATCGGTTTGATAAAAGTTGCCTATGGGCAAGCACAAAATTTGAGTGGGCTGATCCATGAATCAGTAGCTAAAAAACTTGACCCGAGACGAATTAAATGATTGGACTCGATGATTAACCGTCAAGCCAATGTTAAAATTAAAAAAAAAAAAAAATCAAATATTTTAATTTTTTTAAAGGTTAACCGCCAATTGACATTTCTTTAAAGAAGGTTATCACTGAACTGATATAAGCTACAGGCCAATTCAAAGCTTGTGGTTATTTTTACGGGCCATACTCAATCCAGCTCACGACTCATCGTGTGCCATCCTCTAACAAGATCTGATCGTGTTGGTTCATTACATGTTGGGTGGTTCGAACTGTCTAGCCATTTTTACGCCACTGCATTATACAAACAATTTTTGGAGGATGTTAGATAAAGTGCCCACTTTTTGTGTTTCAAATATGAACCCTCCACCACCCCTCCACCTCTTTCTTAGTTCGGATCTACATTTAGATTCAAATCAAGATGTCGATCTAATCGTCGATCTGAATATAGATCTAGATTTGAATGTGACAATGGAAGTGTGGTAATGGTGATGCTGCAAATGGTGTTGCGCTGGTGTGAAGTGACGGTGACTAAACATGGTTTTGAATCGTGAATCACTAGTGGTGGGTGATGTGGTGGTGGTGGTGGTTCAAATTTGGTTGGAGGACGTAGCGGGCCAGTGATTTTTAACATTTATGTAACCTATGTTTTGTGTTGGTACTTAGATATGTTACTACGCACTACCAGTTTTCATTGTTGGTAGCACAATGACAATCGCAAAAAGTGGCGATTGGCAATGTTTTAGGCCAGGTTGAGTTTTGTTTTAAGAGCTCGACTGATAGCATGATTATGGTGGCTAAAAGCGGCGTTTGAGAGAAAATGGTTTGGGGCTGGTCATGACAATGCAATGGCAAAGATGACGATGGTGAGCAGTGATAGATTATGGCAGTGGTCATCAACGATTGGGATGGTCTTTATTAGGGACCGAATAGAGAGGTGATTGAGATTGAAGATGTTCGATCCGGTTTATGGCAGTGGGAGGGGGTGGCTAAAGGTTGCGATGTCGATGAAAAACTGCGTCGGACAACGTGGTGCTGGGGTTGAAATGGATTATATACAAATAATATATACGTTACCATGCCAACCTTAAAATGAGCAACAGATGTCACTCTATGAATCGAGAAACAAATGACGTAGCCATGTAGGAACACATATACCACCGTAGCAATTAGCAAAATGGTTATCTATTAAGTGGAGAAATTTTATTTTAATTTCAAAAATATTAAAATGAAGTTCTCACTCTGTCAAGAACAGACTACAAGTAACACATCATTATTCTAAAATGTTGTTCTCCGAAGAAAAAAAAAATGAAATGTTGATTTTAAATAAAAATGAGGCATTTAAAAAAAAAAATATTACAAAAAGAGATAAATCGTACAATATTGATTTATAATGAAAATGAAAAAAATTCAACCAGCATCGAGTTCACTGTTAAACATCATTTGAGAAGATGAGCTTTAATCAAAAGGACATACGTTTTAAATTATTTTGATAGTAAGACATATCAATTATGTCAATAATTGAAAGTTGATAGGGTTAAATCCATCAATGGCTACCAAACTTGATTTTATTTTACTATGATCACATAATTTCATACTTAGTGTCACATTGGCCATCAAATTTGATTTTGTTTCACCATAGCCACCCAATTTGATATTTAGTGTCACACTAGCCACCCAATTTGATTATATTAAGCATGTGTTTGGTACACATTAAGATTTTCACTATCATTCTTCTACTAATTTTTAACCACACATTTTTCAATAAAATAATATTTTTTATCACATCAATAAATTTTTTTTTTTTCAACCACACATTCTCCATCAATATATTATTTCATAATACATTCTTCCAAAATAATGTGGTTTAAACACACTCTAAATAAAATTACGGGGTGATTTGACTGAAACTAAGTACGAAGTTGAGTGGCCGATGACACAAAATTAGATGGGTAGCCAATGTTACATTAAATATGAAATTTGGTGATCGTGGCGAGACAAAATCAAAATGATGATCAATATGACACTAAATATGAAGTTAGGTAGTGATTGATGAATTTAACCCAAAATTGATATATTTTACCTTTCATGTGTTTGCAATCTTGAATTTCCACAAACTTCTATTGTTGAGCCTCTTTGTGTCTAATCAAATCTCAACCTTATATTTAGAGCATGTTTGGTAGAGATTAAAATTGAAAAACTAACCGTTATTGTTGACTTTTATTAGACGAGTGAGACCCAATAACGGTCATATTTTCAATTTTAATTGTTACCAAACGGGCTCTAGATTTTTCCACGGGATTGACAACTTTATTTTAAAAAAAAAGTTAATGAAACGTGTAATAGAGTCAGAACAATCTTGACTTCATCAAAATTTATGTTTCAAAAAAATAAAATAAAAAAGCTATCTGAAATTCTAATACACGTGGAAATTAAACTCCAAATGCCTATTCCCAACTGAGAAGTGAGATCCACTAAATATTTATTTTCTATATGATTTATTTTTTATTATAGAAAGATGTTAATTGCATAGGAATTTACAAACTCTACAAAGTAGGCCTTGCAGGATATGGGCCCCCAGGTTTTAAATAAGAGTTGGACTAAATGCTAACTCATTATCCAAAGTCTAAACCCATAATTCTTTTGTTGTCAATGGGCCGGATCATGTTCTACCTGCGAATTAAGCTTGTTTGGGTGCGCTTATAAGCCCAATAAGCCTACATTTAAATTCATATGAAAATTTGACAGCCATAATGTTACAAAAAAGTGGAAATTGCACCTACTCAAAATTTTAAGATGCATAATTCAAAAATAAGATTCATTTTTTTTTCCCAAAAATCAGATAATTATTCATCTTTTAATACTAACGATAATATTGTAAAATTAAATTAATTAACATACCCCCATCCACTCCGCTTCACTTCCAACCCTAAATTTTTCTCTATATTCTCTACATTATCTCATCTCTCTAGCTATTTTCAAACCTAAAGTTTTAATTCCTCCTACGTCTCTCTCCCATCTCCCTCCTCCCTTTCTCCATTCTCTCTCCGTCGACAGCTTAGGCGTGTGCCATCGTCGCAAGAAGCGACCACTACCCACCACTGTTGTGGCGTGCCACCACTGCCTCTGTTCTCTCTCTCCTTTCCTTTCTCATCTATCCTCCATTCTCTATTTGTCGATGGCAATAGCGCGTTGTGCCATCATCGTCAAAGTGGCCTTTGACGGTTGTTGCGCCCAGCTTGAAGTGGTATCGCACCGCTACAACTCTGTGTCATGCGCGCAATCGAGACGCCATGTCATAGTCGTCACGATATTTTGTTGTGGTTTCTTTGATCCGCTATTTTACCGTTGTTTTGGTGTGTTTTTATTGCTGATTATGTTGGAAAAATAATTTTTATTAGTTGGTTTGATCAATTATTTTAGTGGGTCCCGTTGTTGGATTAAATATTTATTTGGCCGAATGTGTTCTACTTCATGATAGATTAATGTAGTGTATTTATTTTCTCAAAACCAATTTAGGGTAAATGAGAAATTAAGGTCAAAAGATGACCACTTGAAGTTGAAATAAATTGTAATAATAAATTGGTGGAAAATTGGAAAAGTGTCAATAACACGTAGGAAAACTAGAAGAATGTTAACAATTTTATATTGCAGAAGTTTGAGACTTGGGTTTGCCCCCCTCCCCCAAAGGGTATCAATAGTCTTTGAAAGGGAGAGAACATGCATGCTAGTAGGTTGGGTCCAAGCTTACGAGCGCGCCGTCGCCGCCGTCCAACCGACCGATCGGCCGGCTCAGCACGTCACGGGTCACGGGCTGTGGGCCTGGGCTTGGGCTTGGGCCAAGCTGATATATTTTTTAGTAAAATAATATTTGATTTATATTATTTTTCCCCGATTTTCTATGGCTGACACGTGTATTCTTCTAGAAGGACGGTTGGCCGTGGCCGTGGCGGTTGCTATTCAAAAGGTTTGTATCTATTGGAGACACAACTTTTCGACTATTGTGTCTTTTGGACACAATTTTTCAACTTCTATAAATAGGCCCATATGCCCCTGGTTTCATTCACTCCAAATCAATTCTGATTTTCATATTCTTCCAAAATTCTTCCTTCATCCATGCATTGTTCATATTTTGCAATCCAGCTTCGAAAAAATATTTTCATGCATTTTAATCCTTCAATTTGTAGAGAGATCAAAACATTAGTAGGTTCATCGAGACTTGTAATTTGTAGTGCTACTATTACAAGTCGAGGTCGTTGTATCTTGGGAGACGAGTGTCGAACTACCGTCTGCACCAGTACGGCCGTACGGGACATTATCTTCTTAAGGAGAAAGAGTCGAACTCTTGCCTCGACCACTTTTTCGTGTCTTCATTTTCGCGTCGTTATTCTGTTTAAATTTATTCACGCTGATTTAATTACTTGCCTATTATTTCCAACAGATTATTGCGGGTTTAGAGGTTTTGTTGGTAGGGTGGTGGATGTGGTTTGGTAGTGTTGTATGAGATGATGGATTCCAGCAGGAAGTAGTAGTGGTGATGTGGTGGTTGATTGGAATTGCATATGAAGGTGGTCGGTGGTTGTTGAAGCAGACGATTGTGGGCGTGGGTGTAGGATGTGGTGGCAATATATTTGGTGGTGAAATCATTTAAAATTGTGATCAATAAATTGGATATTTTATAAGCAATAAATATTATGTAATCAATAATTTGTGACCAATAAATAATATGTGACTTAAAATTTAGAATAACATATCAAATTTGTGATTTATAACCGATTAATAAATTGTGACTTATAAAAAAATTTTATTTGTGATCGATAAATAATTTGTGACCTATAAATTTTTTTGTTTGTGACCCATAAATAATTTATGACCAAAATGTATAGATTTGTGACCATAATGTATTTATTTATTAAAATATTTTTTAATCAATTATTTCATAACTAAAATTTAATAATATCCGATTTTTGAAATTTTAAACTCATTTCTTAGTTTTGAAATGCGTCATAATTAAACTCTTAGATATGAATTTCTCCCTTACAAAAATTTGGTAAATGATAAATTAGTCACAAATTTTTGTAAATAGTAGTAATTGGTACATAATAAATTATTCGCAAATTGTGGGAAATAAATTACTATTTACGAATGATTATTGTCACAATTACCATATTACTTATTAAAGCCATGCTTGACACACTTTTTCGTTCTCATTTTTTTTCATTTCAATCATATATTCTCCAAATAAAATAATATTGTATATAAATCTAAAACTTTTTATTACTTTTTAACCACACATTCTTTCATCAGTCACCATTTCAGAATTCATTTTTTTTTTTAAATGGGTATCAAACACAAGCTAAATATTGTAAGAGAAGTTGGATGTCATTAATAAAAAAAAAACATGTAGGACAAAAATTTGGCACGTGCTGCAATTATTTATTTGATTCTTTATTGTCCTGAGAGAATGTTGAAAATTAAAGAGTATAAGATGCATCCTCGAACCCCCCGAAAAGAATTACGGAAGAAGAGAATGCGACACAGAGAGAAGGCGAGAAGCTTCATTCGAACATCCTCGGGAAAGTAATTCCTGCTGTTGGCCAATGTTCCCTTACCCGGCCATCAGCCTTGGAATTTGGACTTGGTAAGAAATAATTGTCTCTCTTTTTGAGTGTTGACTGGGAAAAAGTTAAAACCAAGAATGAAATCATGCAAATAACGTGACAATAAGTTTTGTCTTTTCCAGTAAGTCTGTTCGGTAGAGGCTTTCTGAAAATAATTTATGAATATTTAAAAACTAGAGAAAAATTATGAAAAATCTACATAAATGAGTCCTAATATTGTTTTGTGTTTAATACGATAATTGAATATATCGAAGTACTTAATTGATATTACTTCTAATTACTTATAAGTATGAATCATACAAAATGTATGAATAATAAGTAGATGAAATCTGATAAAAGCTGTAATTCTACAGAGTGCTCGTTTGAGCCCCATTTTTTTACCCAAAAAACATATTGGAATAGTATTTTGTCAGGGAATATGGGGTTAAAAAAAATGAGTTTTTATGTAATATTATTTTATTGAAAAATTTGTGTTTGAAAATAAGATAGAGAAAAATATATTTTAAATATAATGGTTACCAAATAAGGACTCTGTGAATAAGTAAACAATATTCGAGCTCGTCAATGGACGAAAAATGACTTTAATACTATGTTTGGTATACATTAAAATTTTTATTTTTATTTTTCTACTCATTTTCAATCACATATTTTTCAATAAAATAATATTTTCCATCATATCAATAACTTTTTCTTCTTTTTCAACCACACATTCTCTATCGATCTACTATTCCAGAATACAATATTCCAAAATAACGTGGCTCAAACATGCGATTTATAAAACTTAGCCAACCATAAGCTCTATGCACTCGAATTTACCATGGGCCCCAAGTCTTTCACGTGCACAATTCTTGCAGCAAAGACTTTGACTATGAAATTAAAGGAGTAAAAGATTAAAGCCAAGGATAAAACGAGCGTGGGACAGGCAATCCAATTTGAAATTTCCATGGACCTTCCTTAGCTTTCCAGTACACTTGGTGTTCGAACGTTCTCTTACCCATCACCGTTGATGGTTCAAATCATAAAAGTAGAAAAAAAAAAGTTATTATTCTTTTTCAAATTTGATTGGCCTTTTTTCTTGCTAAAATGTTTGTTCTATGTATCTAGGATGGATTTTGTCATAAATCAAAGTGCGAATAATTCTGGGGTAGAAAACCTAATTGTCGGTAAGAACATTAGACAAATTTGTTTGTTCTTAGTCTAGTTTTTGACTAAAGGAAACGACTTTATGTATCCCAAAAGCACAAATACCCCTTCTTTCACGTAATTAAAATTAATTTTTTAGTAAATTTCGATAAAAGTCGAAGAAATGTATGGTTGAAAAGTTATGAATCTCAATAAATGTATGGTTGAAATTGATTATTGACTTTGACTTAATTTTAAGTTTTAAACCCCATCAAACAAGGCCTAATATCATTGTTTCACGTGCTATAATTTGTGCATGTTTAATGTAAGGTTTTGATTAGAATTGGACGGTACAATGTATGAACTTAATTTTTCTCTTTTTGAATATTGTACTTTAGCCACTGTTTGTCAACCATTAATCTAAAACTCTGTTTGCTACAGTAAGATTATCCACCACACATTCACCCAATAATATATTCTACACACGAATCAATAAACTTACTTTAAATTTCAAACACACATTCTCAAAAAAAAAATACTATTTAAAACTCTATTCTTCTCCCAATAATGGGAGACAAACAAGCTCTTAGTATTATGTTCTTGTTTGATTTTGCTAAAAACTAATTTTTTAATAAGTTTCGATGAAAAATGATAAAATACGTGACTGAAAAATTGTAAATCACATAAAATGTGTGGTTTAAAATGAGTTAGGAAAAAAAATGAGGGCCAAATATAAACTATATAATTCTTCACAACAAGTATATTGAAAGTATTTGGGACTGCTTCTCCTAAATTCTTATATGTGTGAATTATCGATCTTAGTCTTTACTAACTCCAAAAAGCAAAATATTAAAAAAAAGATAAGTAGTTTTACGGACAAAAGACTAACACACCATCTCCAAATTATGAAATTAGAGCATGTTTAAAAATTATTTATAAACAATTTAAATTATAAATAGATGGAAACGAGTGACGTATAAATGAATGGTACTCTCAACACTCAGGTGTCCCTCAAAATGTATGGATAACACATGAGCCAAATATAAACTTAACATATCTACGTACAAACCCCGTTAAATTTATGACGGCAAAATAAACATTACAACATTAATCATAATTAATGAAACTGTGTGTGTGTGTGTGTGTTGGAACAATCGAAGATATAGTGGTCACCTATTGTACGTGATTGTGACATAATTTGACCCAACGTGATCAACTTGCAGTTTGGTCTTAAAACTAATTGTCCCAAAGCCAAATTTGCTTCAACATGCAAAAAGGAAGAAGCCCCGTTACATGTCCATTTCTTCCTTTTGGTCTTAGTTGTTGAGATGTCAAGCTCCAAAGCAACACTTTTCCATTAAAACCTAAGCCATTAATTAAATCCAAGGAAGTTTGAAAAAGTAGGTTTGATTTCCTATATTTTGACAGCAAATTTAAATTGTCCATTCGGTAGTTTTTTTGTTGGAAAAACCGAATATATTAAAGCCGTCACGTAATTTAAAATTTTAGACAAGATGGTCAATGATTAGCCTTGTGCAAATTTAGATTAGTATTAAACAAGACTAGACGAGATTACGGGTGTTAATGCTCGGTTCAACCCCTTAAACACTTGAGAATGGCTCATGTTCAAATTCTAGACTTGGCTTGATCATTTGACTCGTGGACAAAAAATAGCAAAAAATTGAGTCGGTCCATGTTCACGAAAATATATTTCGAATTAAAATCACCATAAATTTATGGTTGATTAATAAGTAATCTAGTGAATTTTGAATCCAAGTATCGTCTCCCAGAAATTGATTAGTTTAATTTTAATAATCACGCACTTAACTAAAACAAGAATAATATGATATAATTATGAATAAATTAATCTACTTATGCAATTACAAGTAAATTAACTAAACTAAATACAAATTATACTAAATGTAAATTGATGTATTTAATAAATGACAACACACTGGGATCCTGAATTTCCATGTAATAATAATTTTTAACCTTAATTCTACACTTTGACAACACGATTGAATTTTGACGAATCAATATTCTTATTTTATTTAACAATATCTCCCGAGTAATGTTAAATTTATTATCATATATGACCCGACTATATTTTAATGACGGATGTTAACATACAAGGGTGCATGAATTTTTATGAACACTTTCTTAAAGATTCGCATAGAACATATTGGTATATTTACGTCCTTTATCGGACCCTATGACAATTTACACCATGTCGAGCCTATTTCACTTCTTTAGAATGTATAAAATAAACCACTAAATTCACACAATTACCGTGCACAATAATCGTAGAGAAAATATAATCGTGTAAATCATTCAAAAGTCAAAAACGTATTTTCAATGTCAAATATGTAAAACTAAAGATTAAAAATTTATATTACAAGATTCATTGTTCTTCCAACACAAATAAATCTAGCCTAATATGTTATGAAGAAGAAAGCAAAAAATATAAATGTTGTTTATTGTCCGAAAATTCTTGAATTCAATCTTGAACTTCTTGGATTTGATCTTATTTTGTTCTTTGCCTCCTTTTACAATTCATTCTCGTCCTAATTATGTTTTGAGAGTTGGTATTTATATTCTCTCTAAAGAGCCCCAAAAAATCTCTAAAAATCGTACATATCATAGTCGACTGCCCAGGTATATCAAGTAGCCCCTGTAATTGAGGTTAAGGGCTGGGCGGCCGCTGACCTATATAACTTGGCGGCTGTCTAGTTATTAGAATTTCTCGAATTTTCCTTTTAACCATTTTCTTCATTCTTTCTTCCATCTTGATCTTCCAGTTAAATTATTTCGATTTTAGTGTTTCAACTTTTACTCAAATACATATTATTAGTCCTCAAACTTCCATCCATTGGCCAATTGATTGTTCATCCTTTTTCAATTGTTTAGAAAATGGGTCTAAAATTGAAATAAGATAATATTAACCCAAGTTAAGTAAAATCTAATACTAAAACGACACAAAAATTAGTAATACGACCCGAATAAATGCAAAAAAAATGCACTTATCAGTCCACCAGCCTAAACGAGTCGGCTTGGTTTGTGTAACTTTTTTTGTGATTGACTCGATCCTCAGCTCGTCCCTACATGAGCTTGAGTAGTCATGGACCGAGCCCAAACTGGTCGAGTTGACGCGTGGCTTGACCCATTCGATATCTCTAAACATGATTGTCGACAATTAATACCATACAAATTCACATTTATATTAACAAGATTACATGGTGCGATATTTCTCCTTTGAAAATATCTAACATCGTACGATTAACGTAATGTATCAAATAAGCAATCGAAGTTTGACAAAATTGAGGATGAATTCTGAATTTGTTTAGCTAATTGGACTGCTTAAAATGAAGAGAAAAAGTTTAACTTGCATGATGGGACACGTTATTACCATATTCTCACTTTGAATTAAAGATATTTTCCTAATATAAAAATGTAGTAGAAGCCTAGAAGGAAAGATACGATAGGGCCATAGAGTTTACCTTGACATTAGTGTTAATTTTGACCCATTCCTGTTTGCACGTTTTTCAAATTTGGCCGCCAGTCTCATTTTTTTCTTTCTTTCAATAAATTGAGAAATATAGTAATAGAGGTATCCAATTGTATTATGCCTTTTTTGCACGACTTTTAAAAGTTAGACATGCCAATTATAAAAGGAATAAATGCCAAATAAAGTGACAAATACTGAAATTGATGAAAAGCATTTAAAAAAGTAAATATTAAGAGCTCGTTTGGTAGAGATTAAAATCGGATTAAAATTGAAAAACTAGCTGTTATTGTTAACTTTTATTAGATGAGTGAGACCCAATAACATCTATATTTTCAATTTTAATTGGATTTTAATCGGTATCAAACGGGCTCTAAGGATGGTTCGATAAAGCTTTTGAAATTTTTTTAACAGTTGTTAAAAATCAATGTTTAAAAAGTTGATAAAAGTTGTGGACCCCATAATGTAATTAAAATTAACCGTTGTATTTGATCTCAACTTTTTATCAAATTTTAAACTGTCCCAAACAAACACTAAGATTGGTTAGTAATGTGTTTGACTTATTCCTAAATTTTTAAAAAGTAAAAATATGTTAAGATGATTTTTTCCTTTTTACTATAAACTACGAAATATACCATTTCCTTAATGTATTGCAAAATAAGTAATTTTCTTATCTTTAAAATCCAACTTTTTTACTCAAATAAACATTTTATGTTTAGCCAAACATGCTTATAGTATCTTGAGTGTGTCAAATTTAAAATTAAGGGCTTGCATTAACGTGTATATTCTATTAGATTATAGAAAGTTTTTTTTTAAAAAAAAAAAACCATATTGCAAATTAATTACACAGGTCGGTTGCATTATTAGTAAATTAATTAATTAGTTGGTGACCAGTGCACGTTGCATGCGCAATTAAAAAATAAAGATTCACAATCAGGTAGTAGTTTCAAATTCTTGTACTGCTAAGTTCTAACTTTTGCAGGCAAGTACGTAAACGTAACGGTCCTTTTTGTTCTAATGAAATTAAATAATTTAAGTACAAAAATTCCAAACTTATGATTAGCTACAACTTGCTTAATTCTTTTGTTTTATTTTTGCGTTTTCCTCATTTCTTTCCCGCACGTCATAGATTATGGACAAGTTTGGCAGAATTAATGTTTTTAGAATGTACAGCTTTATTTTACAGTTTTTTCGTGTGGCCCACCCCATGCGATGGCTGTGAAAAAAACTGTAACTCTAGCATTTCTCATGTTTTTACTTTTTTTTTTTTTTTTTTATACGAGAGTTGTATGAGAAAGTTACTTCTGATCAAATTTATCTGAGAACTCTTCTTATTAAAAAAATATTTAAACATGTTTAAAGACATTCTTAAATTCAGAAGCAATTTTTGCTCTTCAAAATATTGCCAAACAGACCCTAAAAAAAAAGAAGTCCGTGTAAATAGATTCACGTACAATAAGAAGACATTAGTAGATTGATCCTCAATTTTTCTCGACGTCGTGCCATTTTTTCATAGCATCGACTCGAAACGTGTTAAAATTTTTTTTTTAGAGAGAATATTTGCAGCAATGAATTGTGTACGACTAACATAAACTCGACTTCGGTTTTGTTTGATCGATCTAACACTATACGTATTCATTTTCCAACAACAATCTACTCCTGAGATTCGAGTGAAAGTCAACAGAAATTCGAGGAACCGTGCAGGAAATAAGCAACCACGTGATTGCCACGTTTCACTACATTTTGCTTGGATCTGACCATTAAATTTCAACAGTGAGCCACGCTGCCAATTATTATAACGCACCCAACCCTATTAATTATTATTCAATTTCATTAACAAAAAGTTGCACCAGTCAATGCTTCATACGAAATAAGAAATTTATCTGCACAAAGCACAACCAATAAACCTACCATCTCTACCGTTCTTCTGATTAGGACCCGTTTAACACGATTATTGAAAAGTAAAAAATTATTTCTAAAATCAACAATATCATTTTAAACATATTTTATTTTGTGCAAATTAATAATTCGTCTGATTACAAAAGCTTTTAGATGAAACTAATTAAAAAAATCTTTCTCAAAAAGTTATCTATGAGCAAAAGCAAAAGCTGCTAAGACCCCATTTGGTACAGATTAAAATCAGATTTTAATATAAGTCAAAGTCAAACAATCAATATTAACCATATATTTCATGATCCCACAACTTTTCAACCACACATTTCAAATTTTTTTATCGCAATAATTATTATACTAAATAGACATTATAAAACAACTAATCGAGCATTAATCAATTTCGATTGTAATTTTACTTTTTTGTTCCGTCCACAATGTATTATAAAATACGGTCGAAGTGTTGATTTACGTAGTGCTACAAACCACGTTTATAGCAGTTGAAATTGTCGAGTCCGCCGGCAGCCCATCGCTATCTGGACCAACATTTTTACCAGAAAAAGGCAGCGTGTTCCACAGCCAAAGCCAACACAGCCTGTAAATGCTGACGAGGAGGATTGTGGCCCCACGTGTCCCTTGCCTTCTTGTCATAGAGACGTGTTTGGGCCCCACATTGTCTCCTTAAGACCAAGCTGAAAACTATTTAGAAATTGTCCTTCCCCACTTTACCCTGTTGGAGTTTTCTCTCTGTGCAGTGGACCCCACTGTGATATTGGCATGTGACCTCCCCCTGCACTCTCCACGCTCTCTATATAAGTCAATCTTCTTCTTCAAACTTCTCACCATCTTCTCCAAAACTTTTATTCTCTCTCTCAACTCAACAGATTCTCTCTCTCTCTAAAAAAATTTAAGCACATCTTACATATATTTCTTTCTTTAAAATGGCTGTTGATTCGATCTTCTCTTCTCCTTTGGGTCCTCCGGCGTGCGAGAAAGATGCAAAAAAGCTTCAATTCATCGAAGAAATGACCCGATATGCTGATTCAGTTCAGGAGCAAGTTTTGGCAGAAATTCTGAGCAGAAATTCTCACACTGAATATATAAAAAATTTTAATCTCGATGGGGCCGTTGATCGTGAAACATTTAAATCCAAAATCCCAATAGTTACGTATGAAGATCTCCAGCCTCTGATTCGAAGAATTGCTAATGGAGATAGGTCTCCAATTTTATCTGCTAACCCTGTTTCTGAATTCCTCACCAGGTAATTAATTGATTAAGCTTGTTAAAAAACACTTATTTTAGTCATTATAAAATAATTATAAGCATGTGCTTAAAGGACAATCATACAAATTTTGACTTTGTTTTAATCACAGTTCTGGAACTTCAGCCGGTGAAAGAAAACTTATGCCGACAATCAAAGAAGAATTGGATCGTCGTCAGCTACTTTACAGTCTTCTCATGCCTGTTATGAACCTGTAAGTAATAATAAATTAAAGTTAATACAAAACAATTCTTTTTTTTTTTTTTTTTGAGAAGTGAGAGAAAAGCTCTTTTTTGGTAATGGAAATAAGCATTTTCTGATCCGTGCATGATTTTGCATGAAACAGTTACGTGAAGGGTTTGGACAAAGGCAAAGGGCTATACTTTTTGTTTGTGAAATCCGAGACGAAGACTCCGGGTGGGCTCCTGGCTCGACCCGTTCTCACAAGCTATTACAAGAGTGATCACTTCAAGACCCGACCCTATGACCCTTACAATGTTTACACAAGCCCAAATGAAGCTATTCTATGTGCTGATTCTTTCCAAAGCATGTATACACAAATGCTATGCGGTCTCTATGAGCGTGAAAAAGTCCTTCGGGTCGGGGCAGTTTTTGCGTCTGGCCTCCTCCGGGCCATCCGCTTCCTCCAGCTCAACTGGCCACAACTAGCTCAAGACATACAAACTGGATCTCTTAACCCGAAAGTGACCGACCCGGCAATCCAGGAATGCATGACTGGAGTTTTGAGACCTGATCCGGAGTTGGCGGAATTTATTGCCAAGGAGTGTGCTAAAGAAAATTGGGAGGGAATTATCACTAGAATTTGGCCCAACACAAAGTATCTTGATGTTATTGTTACAGGTGCAATGGCTCAATACATCCCAACTCTTGATTACTATAGTGGTGGATTGCCAAAAGCATGCACCATGTATGCATCTTCAGAGTGTTATTTTGGGCTCAATCTCAACCCCATGAGCAAGCCATCTGAAGTTTCCTACACCATCATGCCTAACATGGCCTATTTCGAGTTCTTGCCACACGAACCTAACTCGGTTGGAGTCGCTCGTGATTCTCCTCCCCAACTTGTTGATCTTGTGGACGTAGAAATCGGCAAGGAATATGAACTTGTGATCACGACTTATGCTGGATTGTATCGCTACAAAGTTGGTGATGTCCTCAGAGTCACTGGTTTCCACAACTCAGCACCCCAATTTCATTTTGTGAGACGTAAAAATGTTCTTTTAAGCATTGACTCAGACAAAACCGACGAGGCTGAACTTCAAACTGCAGTCGAGAACGCGTCGCTACTCCTACGCAAACACAATGCTAGCGTTGTCGAATACACGAGTTATGCTGATACGAAAACAATTCCTGGTCATTACGTGATCTATTGGGAATTACTCGTAAAGGACTTGGTAAACTCGCCAAACAACGATGTGCTAAACCAATGTTGTCTAGCAATGGAGGAGTCACTCAACTCAGTGTACCGCCAATGCCGAGTGGCGGACAACTCCATCGGGCCACTAGAAATACGGGTGGTTAAAAATGGCACATTTGAAGAGTTGATGGACTATGCAATTTCAAGGGGTGCCTCCATAAATCAATACAAAGTGCCAAGGTGTGTTAGCTTTACACCAATCAAGGAACTTCTTGACTCAAGAGTCATGTCATCACATTTTAGCCCATCACCACCTCAGTGGACTCCCAAACGACGCCAATAAATGAATTGTACGTGATTTGACCAATCAAGCAAATCAATGATAAATTATCCTTAGATATGTTTGGTTACCTTTTTTCATTTTTTTTCCCTTTGTGATTAGGTATTTGAATGTAATTTAGATATATGAGGACTTCTGAAAGTTAGGTTATGTAACCTGTGAAAAAGGAATGTGACATTTTCAGTCTGGTTCAATGAACTCCCTTTTTTTTCCCTTTTTGTTTCGTCCAAGTAACTGATATTATGATATAGTTGACCAATTTCCATGACTTTTTCTTCATATTCATAGAGCACTATAATGACAAAGAGGAAGAACATCACTAAAACCCACAAAATGGCAACTTTTTCGTCAGTGTTAGGCAATATGGAAGCCTCCGGATAGTACTTATCCAAATACGTGTTTCTTTCTCGGATTCTTGTTCGTTGGGTATTTTTTGAGACAAGTCTGACCAAAAATACTTGATCGTCTAAGCCCCAAGCGTCGGATCAAGAATCAAAATACTTGCATTTTGCATAAGTCTTAAATGTCGGATCAAGATATTACTGTCTACACAATTGTATATATAAGATTCCGTGAATTTGACTATGTATTTAAAGCCTTGCTTGTCTCTGAAATTCATTTTTAACCACACGTTTCATTATCAAAATTTATCGAAAATTTAATCTTTAACTAAATCAAATAGGGGCTAAGTTGGTACTATGTTTTATTAATTTCATAATGAATAAAACACGCCACGTATTGGTTAAAAAGTATTATTTTTTTCATGAAAATTTACTGTTCATGAGCATTTTTTAATTTTTAGGGTTGACCATCATGTTATTCCAACAAGGAGGGCCTAGATACCTTAATCTTTTAAAAAAAAATGAATTAGATCTTGATGCAATAGATTATATAGTAATCCACATAGCATGTGGCTGCAATAATTGCAAAATTCTTAAGAAGAATATAAAAAGTCCATAAATGAAAATATAGAAAATGGGAACGATAAGATTAGCGTATTCTAGTATGGATATGCATCAAGAAATGATAATATGAACCATAAATTAAGGGGAATGACAATGTAATATTTTTCTCACACCATTTATTCACTGTAATATTTTGCTGTGAACAGCTTTAAAACTGATAGCTCGAAAATACGTCAAATATACAAATCAAAAGAAAGAAATGTTTATTATTTTTAAAAACGGAGAGTGCGAAACAAAATCATAATTATTAAAGATGATAATTTTTTATTTTAATAAATTTAAAACTGTCTCCTGCTTTCCGCCGCTGACCGGACAACTTTAATAGTGCCGGCCACCTTTGTTTTTGCAAAACTTCTTTTGATATTTCTTTCATATCAAATCAGTGGGTTGTTGTTCTGTTAGATTTTTTGCTTGTTCACGAACCCAAAAAAGCCAGCTTTAAAAAGAGAACGAATTGACAATGGTAATCTCGTCGAAAACTGGACCATGCATGCATTTATATGAGGATTTTGTCTATTGGGGTTGGTCTTGTTAGAAAATGATTTTGGTTCAAAACAAATAAATGTTGGAACGAAGAAATGCGATTTTAAAAAAAAAAAAAAAATTATACCTTGCGGCCGCATGAGTATTTACTAGGACTAAATGTCCCGGTATGGTTTGAACCATGCGGCCGCATGGGTTTGTACCTTGCGGCTGCATGGTACAATATTTTAACCGTTTGGAGGTTGATTTTTGCCTGTTTGGAATTCAAATTTGGTGGCTTTTGGAGAGTTTTTGCACCACTTTGTGTAGCATTGTTTCTAGGCTATAAATAAGTGATTTGTGATCAACTTAAACATTAAGAAAACATACAAAAAACTATAGCCCCATTTTGAGAGAAAATTTTCATTTCAAATTTAATTTTTTTCTTCATATTCATAGTTCTTGAGTGTTCTTGATTCTACAGGATTTTGCTTGATTGTTTGAGCATTAATCTTTTCCAAGGCTTGTTTAAAATCCTGCAAACCATTTGTCATCATCCCTTCAAACAATTTTCAATCCTAAAGGGGGCAAATATTGTTTGAGGACAACGATCTCGTGATCAAGTCTTTTGGTGGATATTTCAATTTTGATTTCTTATCTTCAAGTTAGTATTTGATTGCTGCAACATTATTACATTTTCGGTGTATTCTCCATTCATTTTTCAACAGGTCTAGAAATGTCGATAAGGCGAGTCGGCTCACGAGTCGAAACCTGAAGTTCGGGCTCTATTTGAATAAAAATGGTTTAGATTTTTTTTGGCTTAAGCTGAACCGAGCTTTAGCTCGCCCAAAAAATTCTAGGTTCAATCCTTAGCGAGTTGAGCCGAACCGACTCGCTATTTAAAAAAAAAGATTTATGACAAATTAATTTTTTTTAAGGAAATTTAAAATGTACAATTTATACGAATTACAAAATAAATAAAAGTTACAACCCTCCACCATTTTCGAGTTTGGGACCGACTACAATCAACGTAGATGGAATTAAAATTGTACACAAATAAAATATTTTGTGTACAACTTTTTGAAACAAATAAATTTAAAAATTGCATATATTTTTTAAACTAATTAATTTAAAAACTTAAAATACCTTAAACTGATTAATCTCATCACTAGTAAATTCCATTTATAAATATTATATCAAAAGACGTTGAATATTATATTAAAAGAAACTGAATATTAGGGCAAAGAAATTTGACGTTGAAGTTGAAATTAAAATACTACTAGTAAAACTGATTTAAGTAAATTGATATGAAACTCAAAATTCTACCTCATATTTAATTTGAAATCTGACTTGCACAACATAGGTTACACGTAGGCATGTAGATGTGGTACCTTGTCAAGGCCGATGTTAACTGCTTTTTTAATTTTTTTTTTCAAAACTTTTTTTTTGAAGTTTTACAGGTGCCTACTAATTCTGCTCGGCTCGAGAATGGCTTGTGTGGCTCGCTCGAGCCACATGTGCTCGCTCTGGCTCGAGCTTAAGCCGACACCCCAAAATGGGCGAATCGGGCTGGCTAGGACTTTTCTCGGGCCGTTCGAGCCGACAAACCATATTGACACCCCTAGGTTGGTCAGACAAAATTTTGAAAAGTCAAAAATTATTTTAAAATTAAGAAATTCCATTTAAATATGTTTGGATAATTTTTTAAAAATTGTCTAATTAAAAAAGTTTTTAGAAAAAGTTGACTTAAGCTAATTTTTTTCAAGAAATTCTTCAACTAGAAGTAGAAGTAGAAACAAAAGCAAAAGTAAACTAACCCTTGGAAAGGATGCAAAAAGTCGTATTTGAAAATTTATTTTGCTTATGTACTGAATATTCTTGATTCATGATATATATACCTTACTCCTAATTTATTATAATGGGATAAAATATATATTTGATTTTAGTTTTCATGACTTTTAACTCGTACTCGGTTACTCCAGGGATTAACTCAAGCATCCATGCATCTTTTGGAACACTTTGTATATTGCGCAAGATTGTACTACTCAAGTTGCATTATATACTCATCACCAATAAATCGCTCGACTGATGCTATCGAAGTGAATATGGTTTCTAGTATATGCGCCCAACATTTCATCTACCACTCTAATCCAATCGAAATTAAACTTTAAATACCACCTAAGAATTATTGGCTATTTATATGAGTATTATTTTGAAGTTTAACTCATTAATTGACAAGTGATTTTTGTTAGAGTTCCCTTAGTAAATAGCCACTAAAAAACCAACATAGCCTACAAACGATAATTTATACAATTATTGTACGTGGAAATTACACGGTTCCAAGAATTTCAAATTCACAGTCCAAAATTCGGGTAAGAAGGTTTTATAATTAGATATGAGGTATTGAACTAATAATTAAATATTAAGTATGTTAAATGCAAAATGTGCGTTTCCTTAAACATCGTAATTCAAATTACACATTATCTTAACTTCCATTATTATCCAAATCCCTTCTCTTTCAAACTCTTCCCCACGGCTCCACACGATATCACCGTTGAGTTTGCTCCTGTAAGTGTTATGCCCTAGGTCCAATCAACTTTGGACATAAGCACTTTTAATGTATATATAACCGATGCATATTTATGGCAAGATCTATTATTTAATTCAATTAAATATTCTAATTAGTTAAATAATAGAATCCGTAGATTCAAGTCTTGATGATTTGTTAATCACAAAGAGTTGTGATTGTGAGATACAAATTACATATGACTGAATCTTAAATCGTCCGTGGTCGTATGTAATAACGAGATACGGATATCGTTATTATGGATAGACCATCACGTGTGGCATTTCTTACTTGTGAAGTAAGTAGTTGATCTTACAAGCTAAAGTGTGGAGACACTTGAATGAACACGTGAATGTTTTGTTATAGAACAAAACATTGGAGACCCGCTGAGAGATTCCACATGGAAAACTATCTGAGTGTCAGTGGTTAATCTCTAACGTTCGGTAGTGGAATTGGTCCTTTGACTTGAGGTCATCATAGTGCCTTATGTGAGGACGGTCATGCTTTGGTGATGTCGGATGTTGCTCTGTCAAGGGTCGCTAATACGACATCGTTCGGGTATGTCAAGAATCATATGAAGGTTGTGAATGATCAATAGAGGATTCGTCACTCTTAGATAGTAAGAGATTATGATTTACATTTCATCCAGTTAAGTTGATAATGAAATCCTTGGCCAAGGTGAACTCATAAGTCGGAAAAGAGTTTTCGACTTACATTGACTTAACAGTAGGATAAAAGATATGATCGATAATTGAGATTGACTCACGTCCATATCTCGTAATTGATCGGATCATATTGACGAAGGGATTATAGTTTCACGGTAAACGAACAAGTTTGGTTTTGTCATGTCACGTGACATTTCCCGTCACATGTATTGCCCTGACACATTGTTAGATGTCAATCTGGGACAACGAATGTAAATTGATTAAAATGGGTATTTTAATTTATCAGTTTTGATTAGATCAAAAAATAATTCACGTCGTTAGACATCGTGATCGGGAACCTAATGGGTCACACACAAAAGAGAATCAGAAGAATGATATTTACCAATTAATTAATTGACAAGTGTTGGATAATTAATTAATTGGGTTGCTTATTAATAGGCCCGAATTAATTAATTGGATTAATTAATTCATGGACCGGATTTAATTAATTTGATTAATTAAATGTTGGACCGGGTTAAGTTAAGAGATGTGCCAACCCATTTGGACTTATATTAATAGGCTGTTAGGGTTTGAAAAACTATATTGATTATTCATTATTCTTGCTAGCACGAGAAAAGAAAATCCTAGCCGTCATTCTTATTCTCTGTGTGGATCACCATTGGAGGCTGGACAATTGGACAGCTTGGATTGTAGATCTGATCATTGGAGTTCGTGAATCAGCAAAAGAGTTTGCAGAATTCATCAAGGTATTATTCTAAACACAGTTTCTATCTAAACACAATGTAGATCCTTGTTTGGGAATCGAAATTGCTTTACTTCCGCTGCGCATTGATTAAGTAGGTTCCCAACAGCTCCTTAATCCGACCATTTTAACTGTATTTTATACTTCACATATGTATATTATCAACATTAACTCATCCATTCATCATTTCTTCCATTATCTTGTGAAATCGAAGAACTCGTATTTGATGTAAAATGACAAAAGTGAAGGTGCAAAAAAGGGAATCAAAACAGAAGACACGCCACAAAGAAGTAAGAGGAAAATTGAGGAGATCTCCAAATAAACCCTACCGAAAAAGCAAAGGTCGTTTGTGACCTTGCGAAAAATGCCATCGAACAAGGTAATTTTGATTTTTTTTTATTTTTTATATTTGAGATATATGTATGTATTCAAAAATTGATGTGTAGGATGTATTGAAGATGTGTTGGATATTTGTAATCTTTATTCAGTTCAATTTCATTTGTGATTGGAATGGGTTAGGGTTTCAATTTGAATCTTTTGTTTTATGGGAAATAATTTATTTTATTTTATTTTATGAATGATATGTGTCCTAAAGATAAATAGTCCGTAGATGATCATGATATCCGAACATGACCAATGTTTCATGAATATGTGACTTGAATGCATACCATTCTCTATGTCTGTGACCTTATTCGTGTGGTTATACACCAATACAATATATGACCTGGTTGCATAGGAGTAAATATATGTGACCAATTGAAAAAACTATATGTGATCTGGTTTTAATCATCATGAATCATTTTATCTATACGTGACCATGTTGAGATTTCAGTGAACTCTTTGGAGAGATAATGACATAGAGCTATAGAGAGAAAATGAGAGGATAAGTTGTTAAAAATTAGGCAAGTGGGTTTAGATCCTGGGAGTGGGACAAAATTGTAGAAAGTGTATGAAGGGTGGGTTAGGGCGTCGGTGAAATTTTCAAATACACGTGGGTTGGGGTGACAGAGTTTAGTAGTTTTCTGCAAGTTTATTTATTATTTTGGAAATAAATAAAATAAAGGAATTAGGATTAAAAAAAGAAGTTTCATAAATACAAATAAAATAACGTAATAAAATTTGTACATTTTTGTTTTATTTCCTTATTGAATGTGTACTTGTCCAAACTTTTGAATTTATGTCAAGTTTTAGCAAGTATTTTATTCTATTCAAATTATTTTAATAGTAATTTACGTTCACATTTTGTATATAGCACTTGAAATGAACAAATAGTATAAAGAACAAGTTTTATACATGTAAGGATTACATGAACAATTTTCTTATGAATGATATGTGACTTAAAGATAAAGAGTCCATATGTGAACATGCTATCTGAATGTAACCAAGGTTTTTATGAGCATACCATTTTATATTATGTGACCGTATTTACGTGATTATATACAAATATGTGTTAGTGAGAGAGAGATCTAATTTAGTTTTCTTTCCAATTTGTGATGTGATTGCACGAGAGTACATATATGTGATCTATTGAAAACATTACATGTTGCCTAATTTTGAACTCTGTGTATTATTTCTCTGCAAGCGATTCATAGATACTGTGTCATTCCAAATATTTAATGTAGGTCTGGAAATACATAATATCATAAGAGAGTTAGTTTCCAGGCAAAATTACAACTTCATTGACAAAGGGTGTTCTTACCAGCATCAAAACAAATTTATGTTAAGCACGGAAATGTATATTGTTGGGAACATTCTTTTCCCATTTCTTGGATTGCCATAAATCATGATTCAACCACAGTTGATTTACTACTTTCTTTTGGGATTGAGGGAAGGGGGATTGTTATAGAGTAAAACTTGAAATTACATTTGTAAATGAAGTTGGTGATTGGATTTGTAACTTTTATGAATATTACACTCCAAATATTTGTCTCTTTTAATATTTTACACTCAATGGAAGTGAATGTAATGAATATTAGCATGTGAGGTGTGAGGTCTAATTTGCAATTCATGAATGCAACGAGTTTCAATTAATAATACCTTGTTTTTTGGTTACATACAATTGTCAAGGGTCACGAATTTGGTGAAAATGTCACAGATTTGTACGCACGTGTCTAATTTGTGATGCGATTGCAACCATAACTATTTATGTTTTTTTTTTTTTTATGTTTGTTGCGATTCTCCGAGTTACTTGTTTGATATCTCATGACTATGTGAAAATAAACACATGTCATATGTCACATGTCACAACACAAGTTTCCGATGTTTAAGTGATAACAAACACATATGACATGTCTCATGTATAAGTGATTGTCACATGCCATATGTCACATGTCACAGCACACGAGACACAGTTCTTTTGACATTGGTTATGATAAGCACGCACTATTCATAGTGTATAGGGTATAGATGGTCACATATATATGTCACACTCCACAAGTCTCATGTATTTATCAAATGCTGCTGATGAGGTTATAGTCTGTTATCTTGTGGTCAAATATATATGAGTAGACAAGTTATGTAACTTAGGGCACAAGTTATAATGCATATTGTAATCTGGACATGTCACATTACAAATGCACATGCTAATCAATCAGGTTGACGTTGATTTCCTAGCAGTTTTCACATTGTTACACATACGTGTCTATGTATACAAGTTATGCAAGGCATAAGTCCCGAACATATACCACAAGGGCACATATTGTTTTTTTCAGTATATTATGCTCAATTTACGAAGTCCAAGTAGAGGCCACATCTTATTATAATCAGGTCACATTTTAGTCGATTCAAATATTTTTTTAAGTTGTTTCCTTGTTAAGTCACAAATTTGAATCAGAGGTTACTTATGCTTGTGAAGTACTAACATATCACAAATTCATGTGCACAATTCACTAACTAATTATTTATTATTAAGACAACTAAATAGAGGTCACATCTCAATTACACTACTGAAAAAGACAATGTACACATTTAATTGCAAATGTGTTATTTCAATAAATATTTCAACTACAAGAATATGATATATCTATAATCTAACTGTACCATCAGTTGATTTCCTATCACTGGGCATTCTTTTCTATATGATTTTGGCTTAATGTTGGAGCATCTTTTGCGGTTGTGACCATGTCATCCATAAGTCCATATTTGACTATTGGTTTCCTTTTTTCGAATGATCTCTTCTGCAAACATACATGCATGTGTATCATTTTTGCATATTAAAATTAATATCAATATTGGTCTCATGATGAAAATAATACAATTCATATAGTTAATACATGTCACATTTTTAAACAAGTTACATATGACTAAAATGTATGTCACAATAGGTGAAACATAGGTCACATTTAATTCTACATAGTTCACATATTTCTCCGTCGTATTCCATTATACATAATACATGCGAAAGTCACATAAACAGACAATAGGTCATAAAATAAAATTATGTAATTATATTAGTCGATATTATGTGATTTGTCATACTAATTTCAGTTTCAACTTTTGCGCACATTAATTGTGATGAGAAACATCGACTCGTGATGAGAGCATTGAAGTTGTGACCAAATTATTTGGAATGATTACCTGAAATATCTTTTCCTGTGTCGATCAGAGTTTTTGTTGCTTGTAAATTAGAGTTTTCGTAGTATCTGTGACGAAAAAAAACTGTTGTGACTAGAGCATTCAATTTGTGACCAAAATATTTGAAGCGTTTACTTGGAATCTATTATTCGGGGACAATCAGGTCTTATATGACCTGCATTAGTTATTTCTACTGAACCCTAGAAAAAAAAAAACCAATTCTTGATTAGAGTATTCAATTCGCGACCACAATATTAAAAGCGGTTACCTGAAATCCCTTCTCCTACTATAATCAAATTTTCTTTGGCTTGCCATTCGAATTTATTGGTGAACCTACAATACAGTTAGATCATAGATAAAACAAAAACCGTGATCGAAATCTTCAATTGTGACTTGAACATTCAATTCGTGAACAAATTAATCGAATTATAACCTAGATTGTCTTATCCAGCGACGAGAATCTATAATTTGTTAGTTGAATTGTCCGATTATTTTCAGTACATTAGATTTATTCTAAAATCTGTGACAAAAAAAATCAGTTTGGGATGAAAACTTTCAATTTGTGACCAAAATCAATCGAAACAGTTACCTGCTTTGCTTTCTCCGACGACTAAAAGACGTTTTATGTTGTGAAAATTTGAATTTTTGCTGAATCTGTAATTTTGTATTGTAGGGAGTCATGTTATAAAAGAACACATTTAATTGTAGGAAACAAAATATATATATCTGAGTTTTGAAGTTTCAATCTATATACCTAAGTTGTGATTTGGTGTATTAAGTCACCGAGTTTGATTTTTTTTTTTTTCCCTTACAGTATAGCAGGTCCGAAGGCCCACACGTGCAATCCATGCCGTCGACCCAAGACCCAAACCCGCTGCATCTCATGGACCGGGGCACATGGCATGCCGCTGGTAGTCCCAAACCCCACCAACAGTCCACCCATTTGACTCAATCCGAACGTCTGTTACTTCACGGAAACACAGATTAATCAAATATACTCCCTCACATATATTGTGACTGTCAGGCCAATCGGGAAAGAGAGGGGGAGGAGAGAGGAGAAGGTGGTGGTTGTTAATGGCAACCTTCGCCGCCGTTCTCTCACGTTCTTCTCTTCCTCTTCCTACTAGACGAACTTGCTGCCGGATTTCACCTGCTCGCCCTTTTTCTGTTATTTATCCCACTGCGTATTTGATCAAATCTCGAAGTTTAAGAACCCTAGTTTTAGCTTCCTCAGCTTCTGCTTCCGGTTGGGAATTTAATTCCCGAGATGGAAATTCTCGGTCGAAGGTTGGTGTTTTATGTTTGAATTTTATTTTCTGCTTATTAAAAATTTGGTAGTTTTGATTTAATCTTTTTTTTTTTTTTTTAAATCTTGCTGGACTGGGGAATTATTAAAATAGTTAACTTTGCTTAGGAACTAGACCAGAGAATGAACACAAAGAAAATTCTTTGCTTGTCAACAGAAAATCAACTCATCTTGGTTTAATAAAATGTCCGAAATGAAATTTCAATGCGAGTTGCTAGTGCTAATAGGCTTTCCTGAGGCTAATGCAAGCTACACAGAAAATAGAATGGCTAACATATTTGATTTGCTGCAAATGATTGAGAGCAAGGTGGGATTAAAATTTTTCGAATAATATTGATAGAAAAAGAAAACAAAGAGGTAGTAGGTCTGCCAGGAACTGATACATACAATATTAATACCTTGACAAAATGTTATATTTTCCAGAAATCAGTTCTCTCAAATTTGATACAAGAGATAGAGCCTTTGGATGTGAGTTTTATTCTGAAAGATGTTCCACCTACGACAATAGATGCTATGAAAAGGACTATTTCAGGAATGTTGGGCTTGCTTCCGTCTGACCAATTTCGGGTGATGATTGAAGCATTATGGGAACCACTTTCCAAGCTGTTGATTTCTTCAATGATGACCGGGTACGTTCACTTTTTGGGACACATGCTACACAATTTTGTTGGGCACGACAAAAATAAATCAATGTAAAGAGAAGCTTAATGAAGAGAAATAAGTATGTGGCAAGTGAGTTCTAACAATTTAGTCTAATACAATAATTATCTTTATCCAGTATAGATTGTATAATCTCGTGAATCAGAGCCTCAATCTCTCAGATTTTTTGTTCAGGAAGCTACATTGTCTTTAAATTATTGACTTAACACTAATTTATCCACTGATGTGGGTTTATGTGCTTAAGACGGCTCAAAAGTATTTGCAATGGAGATTGTAAGACAAACATGTAGGCTCTTGTTTAAGAACGAGTTAATTGGGTGTTGTAAGACTTTAAAATTCAAACGTTGAGCTTAGAAGTGATTCGATAGATTGTTCTGAGGTTCAGCATAGTCTTTGGAACCCTTGGGTGGGATATTTTGAATTCTTAATGCCACGAGCCTTCATTATTTTGTCAAATCATGATGTAAATTTGTATAATCATATAAGCTGAGGATAGAGCTTGCTTCTGGCGGAGGCTCCTGTAATGACCCAAATTTTTAAGAATTTAAATCGCTACTAAAACTATTTACAAGGAAATGTCAAGTTCTATTTTGGTCCAAAAACTACAAATAGTGCAAAAATGGAACAACCATATAATCACATGACACTAAAGAAAGGTACAACCAGTAGACATGTCCAATTAGAAAATGACAACGCTTTGTGTATTTGCCAATTTCCAAGTGCAACGTGACTGATCCAAGTTGTGTGTCAGTGTGTGTGAGAAAATGAGATAATGATCGATAAGTTAAAATAACAACAATTCATTATTCAAGTTGTCCTAGCACCCTTAAGTTATTGTCAAATATATTCTGAATAAATGCACCTGATTGAAAGAATTTAATTTACGTTGTCATGTCCAACAATAGTACAATACTGAGCAATTAAAATTTTATCAAATGACAACTCAGCCACATTGACTACCCATGTGCAGTTAGCAAACAAACGACCAATAATAGATCATTTGATTTTTAGTTCCCATACGAAAATGCCTAATTAAATAAAAACATGTTCAAGTCCTAAATAAGATATTCACAACAATAAAGCAAAAGCGTGTGCTGAAAATAAATAGGTCTTGACACATTACACCGAATTATTTCTCTTTAGTCTTAAAAATCCCGGCACCACGATTGCACCTCATCGCCCGCCGACCGACTCGATCTAACTTGTGTGGAGTAGGGAAAATGATGAGGAAAATGATGAGTACATGAGAATACTCAGTAGGATACGAATAATGGTGCGATCCCGCATTAAAATATTAAATCATGCGTCAAAAATATCATATCACTATATCATATCTTTAGGAACCGGTAAGAGCTCATAATATATTATATTTTTGGTACCGGATGACAATATCATATCATAATGATATAATAACTTTCATGAGTATGAAATTCATCAACATGAAGAAATAAAATTAAACGGAACAAATCACTTGCACCTCGCAATCCCACCTTGCTAATTTAAATAACTTCTTGAAAGATGAAAACCTAAAATCACGTTCCAGACAGGTTTTCTGCCTTTGCTTGTGTGTTCCGTGCGTAAATAAAGTTTTTGTGTGTGTTCCTCTACCATACATGTGCCTACATACATAGGCAAATAATAACCTAGATAATTGGTGCACGAGTGGGAAACGTGTGGGAGTAGGATAGGATAATTGGGTAAGAGTTTGAAACAAGAATTTGACTAAGTCTTATCATTAGGAATTCCACACGTAAAACTAGCCAAAATTTTGAAAACAACAAACCCATTAGACACGTGGCTTCCTATTAGAAAATCTCAAATCAAATCAAATAATCATTTTTAAACAAAAATTACCATAGCTACCATATTTTCCTACACGTGTCTACTAACTTACAATTCAAAATAAAAATAAAATAAAATAAAACATTCCATAACACATTTACACGTGGTAAAGCCATTCATTCAAGGTATCAATTCCATTGCGAATGAAAGTTAGTTTTTCATCAACTTTTACTAATTGAAATATCTTGGAGCTAACTTATCCGAGTCGACTTTTTCTCGAGCCTATTATACAAGATTAATTACGAGCTATCCAATGAGTCTAATATTCATATATTTACCTTCGCTCCATAAATATCTAAATATTTGGCACAAATAAAAACTGGAATTTAATATATATGTTACTTTAGTCCCTAACTTCAAAATATTAAAAATATAGCATATAAAATAATTAATTCTATTTTATAAAGAAATTTCGGGGCTTTACAGCTCCCATGCTTGAGTCTGAATAAGCTCTCAGCTAGGGTATAATATGTATATCTTTTGCTGTAGTACTAGGCTAGAGTACACTAATGTGCTTTTATTTTTATTCATTGTGGTGGAAGATATATAGGCTTATTAACCTTGCTGCGGTCTTTTTGAAACTGTTAAATTTGATGTGAATATCAAACGAATTGAATAATTATTTAAGAGAACCTTCTTGTCTGTGGTTTCTAGATTCTCTAACATTTGAAGTACTCTTAGACAAGAAGTTCATTTATAAATGGTTTTAGCAGTATCTCATACATATGCAAGAGTCCTATGTTAGAGAAACTTTATTTGTTATCCTGAGTTGTTAGCTTAATCGTTATTATAACCCTCAAGTTGCTACGTTTACTACCGAGCCTCCATTTGGATAAATGATAAATGATTTAAATGGTATGTGCAGTTAAAAATTGGTGGGTTCATTGAAATGCGTGGTTGAAAATGAAGTTTGACCAATGATAGATCATTTAAAAATTATCCAAATGGAGGCTGAGTTACTTCAAGTAACGTTCTCTCTTGTGTGCAACTTCTTCATTCAGACTATATGTTTGTATATGTAACCTTTATTTTCAGATCATTAGTTTTGCAGTTCATCTGATAAAGTTATAAATCAAACTTGGCCCTTCTTTGTTTCTATGCTCACTCTCTAGTCCAATATTTCATCATGCCTAGTGGTATATGGAATCATTAGAAAAATATTTTGCCTGAATATCTCTTCCAAGAGCAGTATAAATTAGAAGACATCATGAGCTGTTCAGGCTTGACTCTGTAATTATTAATGAACTATGGTTCGAATTTTCGCTAGTGCATAATAGATCACTTTATGGTATTCTATTCTACTGCAGTTATACATTGCGGAATGCTGAATTTAGGCTTTGCCTTGAGAAAAATTTTGAAATCCATGAAGGACATATTGATAAACAAAAAGCTGAAGATTCTAAACTTGAAGGTGAAGGTTTGTTGTTCAATGAAGATGGAGTGAGCAAGATTTTTAGACAAGGCAACTTGCCACTATCAGAGACTACCAGTGAAGTTACATCACAGATTCCTGATCTTGGGGAAATTTCTCTTGAAGCTCATGAATATATAAGGAGATTGCAATCTCGTTTATCTTCTGTCAGAAAGGTTTATTTTGCACTTATGTACTTCAGTATCTTGGGTATCCTTATTCATCTATATATTAATTTTTTTTTCCAACATTAGTTTTGGTTTTTTATTGCATTGTCAACATTTTTTTTAAGTGACCACCTTATCTAAAAGTGGTCATTTAATATTCAAATGTGGTACGGGAGTAAATAAATATCACTTTCTAGAGTCACTACTAAATGTCTATTTTTCCAAGAGGTAGTATGAATTTGGACCTGGGGGGCCAATAGACTACTCTTTTGATCTACATTGAAAATAAAAGAACTAAAACCAATTACCAGTATTCAATTTGTCAGAGGCAACCTTGAGGGGTAGCTCAATTGGTCAGGTCTTGGGTTTGCTCCCCAATGGTCACCAATTCGAGTCCCTTCATGGCTACTGAGGTGAGAAACGACTGTAAACTTCAGGGCCCCGTGGGATTAGTCGAGGTGCGCGCAAGCTTGCTCGGACATCCACGGTTATAAAAAAAAAAAAAAATTTGTCAGAGGCTGAAATATGGAAGCTGCTCCATAAACTGGGTGTTTATCACCTTTTGCACTCGGTTTCTGCATCAGAAGTTGATTGTTTTGTGGAGTATCATGTTAATGCCATAATTTAGGTGGTCGATTATCGTATGAGTTGACAGAGAAAATAAATTGTGGATTGATTAGTTCTTTTGGTTGATCTCATTGTATTAGTGGTAGTTGGTTTCTCTTTTGAGCGTTCCTTTACTTTTTATTGTTTTGCATGTGTATACTCTGCTGCTCATAGAGGGTTTTGTTTTCACTTGTTGATTTTCAAATATTTATCTCTCCTATTTAGACAAATGTTATATGACATTCTAATGTTGTTTATTAATTCTGGCTAATTTAAGGAGCTCCATGAAGTTAAGCGGAAAAGTGTGGCTCTTCAGATGCAACAGTTTGTGGGGGAAGAAAAGAATGACTTGTTAGATTATTTAAGATCTTTGCAACCAGAAAAGGTATGTATATATGTGGAAGTGCTAGTGATCATGTAAGGAGAGTGATCTTTATGGATGATATTATAAACTAGTGCACTGATGATCAAATGAAAGCGACTGTAGCTGTAATAATTTCAGTTTGCAATGCAAGCAACATTTTACAGAAAATGTGTTTTCTGTGCTAGATGTCATTTTCAGTGTCTGAAAAACCTCTCCAATTGAATGGAGATTACATTTTTTCTAATTGTTGCTGATTAAACTTTCCTTCCTTCCTTCATGAGGGTCCGTTTTGGGATGGGAAATTGTGAAATACTGCTGCATGTTTACATGTTCAGGATTTTGTCTAGTTTATCTTTGGTGTAGAGCAAACTGTTATTTCTAACTTCCCTACATAAACCCTGAGGGGTTGCTCAATTGGTCAAGCCTTAGGTTTGCTCCCTAATGGTTACCAGCTCGAGTCCCCTCGAGGCCACTGAGGTGAGTATCCAGCTGTAAACTTCAGGGCCCCGTGGAATTAGTCGAGGTGGGCGCAAGCTGGCCCGGACATCCACGGTTATTAAAAAAAAAAAAAAATCTTCCCTACATAAAAATCTGCACAGGAATGCCCGTCAAGTTGTCATCACTTCCTTGCATAACTAGGATTAATTGCATTGTGGTGCGGAAGTGCGGAAGCAGAATTAAAATTCTTGAAACAATATGAAAAACTCGAAAATTTGAAGAGAATAATTTTATTATAATGAATCTATGATTGAAAAGTGCTACCAATTTAAGGAAACTAAACAATGTTACTAAAAGAGAAAACTGAAATCCTAAAAGGAAATAAAATCCTAATTTAAAAGGAAACAACAATCCTACTCAAATAATAACTAACTTCTATCATATTTATAATAAGATTGTCTTACGTCACATTGAATATAGTATCTTGCAAAAGGGAGGTGAAAAAATGTCACATATTAAACTGGGGATATTTATCACTCAAATCTGTAATTTCAAGTTATAGTTTTTCTTCCATTTCATAACATCGTATAATCTGCACACCTTTTGGGATGTTTCTGCACTTCGTCTGACTCACGAGGCATTCATATATTTCATAATTTTTTATTTTTATTGTTTATTAATTTATTTATTTCCTGTTAGGGAGGACAGCTATCTTTTAAGTGGTAGTACTTCTATCAACTCTTCTTTAATGTCCATCCTTTGTTTTCTTCATTCTTGTGGTGGATACTGCTACTTCTATTGAACAGGTAGTGGAGCTTTCAGAACCGGCATCTCCTCAGTTGAAGGATACCATACATTCAGTAGTACATGGTCTCTTGGCTACCCTTTCTCCTAAAATGCATTCAAAAGCACCTGATCTCTCTGACAATCCAGCTATAGGAACCATAATTATTGAAACAGAAGAAGATTGCGTCGATCTTGTTGAAAACACTTCCCTTCAATTCCAGCCCCTTATTTCCTTGACACGCGATTATCTGGCACGCCTACTGTTTTGGTTAGATGATATTTCCTCTCTATTTACTTACTTTGTCCAGAGTGTGCTTGTCTAGATATAAAATATTCATCCATTCCGTACTAACTTGCTCAAGTCATAAAAAGGAATGTTATGTTTTTCTTTCTTTTTTTGTGGCAATTGCGTGGTTCATTTATTATTATTATTATTATTATTTTTCCTAATATGTAGAAATGTTAGGTTATCCCCCTTCTATTGAACAAACAGCAAGGATCGTGAAATCTAATATGGTAAATTGTTTGGCTCCGAATTTTGAACACCTTCAGTTTAAGAGGCCATATTCGTGTGGATTAGGAGATATTAGAATCCCTAGCCATATTTTACCTGTTTCTGTATGTTAGAATCATTGGCTAGGTTTTACATATTCCTTGTTTTCACAAGGAATGAGCTTATAAACTGCATCATTATGGTCAACTTTGGGCCAGGATAATGAAATTGATTTCTGTCTGTAGACAATATAGTGAACTTCCTTTTTTTTCAGGCAATAATACCCTAAAACTGAGATTTTGCAGTGCACTGAAATTGGGAGCTTCAAAATCATGTGCATATACCATCCTGGATATTAAGTGCATCACTACTTTTTTCTCCTTTAGACGTTATCTGGGTTTAATATCTGCAGATTCTTCTTCATAACCAACCTGGGGCCAAGGAGATCTGGAATTAAAGCTCTCCGCTACATTCTTTTAACACTTTGCTAGTATGCAAACAAAATTATCGTTGCTTCTATGTTCTGGGATTCACATTTTTCATTTTATTTGATGAAGGTGCATGTTGCTGGGACACTACCTTAGAGGCCTAGAGCATCGGTTGGAGCTTATGGAACTTCTGTCTTTACCTTGTGTTGAAGAGAATGGTACTGTTGACGAATGAACAAGTTTGCCAACAACTGCTATAATTGTACTCAGTTACATTGGTATATACATATTTTTTCTGTTATCGAACACAATAACTGTGTTTTTGAGTGAATTAATTCCAGGAAATCATGTTTGGCTTACATTTTGTATGGCTGTATAGTTGTGTTGGACGTGTTGGTTAACGATTTGAGTATGAATACATGGACTCTCTCTGTTGTTTTGTTAGCCTAAATAGATAGGGGTAGAATGTTCATATTTTCGATGTATGTTTCCTTTTTCTCTTTCAATTTTTGTCCAGTATCATGTGCAAGTGAACTCGATGAGGTGGGAGAAAGGATGAGAAAATGAATCCAGACAGGTGAACCCTTCAAATTCAAGGTCGATCGCTAGATTCTATATAATATAAATATATGTCATAGAAAATGTTGCCAAATACTTCCCCCACATGACTCAAAAGTAACATTACAACAGATCACCCTTTACATCTACTCAGAGTCTGATGAATATGAGCTTTGACGCACATTCTTGGTTTTGCCTTTAGATTTGGACGCATTGAGTGATGATTCACCCTCGTAAACAATAACCTGGGATTTTGCTAGCCTCTCCTCGAGTTCCTCAGTGCTGAAATCATCTTTTCCACCAAGCTCGTCGAATCCAACCTAATTTGCATTAGCACGGTCTCAGCAATGATAAAGCTTCACAAGATCAAATCTTTATTCAAGAGATAACTAAGCTAACCATTTGCGCATAACTTACCACATAATCGTCCACTTTAGCATTTTTAATGAGGGCAAGAGTAGGAAGAACGACAATTTTGAGCTTCTCAGCCAAGTAAAGACTTTTCTCAGCATTGATTTTCACAAAGCGCGTCTCAATATGTTGCTTTGCCAATATACTCAGGTGCTTGTCCATGACCTGAAATCGAGCTATGTTGATTTATTTATTTCTCAGAATTACCTTCTACCAAGAATTTGGGGTAAATTTCAGTTTCCCAGAAATTTACAGGCAAAGCATTCAGTTTCTATGTAGTGCTTGGTTTGAAGGAACAAAATAAAAACTGTTCCATGTTTATTGTTACCACAACATTGATCCCCGACATTAATTGATAAATTTGTTTTAGATCAAGTCTTTCTCAAATCAGAAACCTCGATAAGAAAGGAGATTTAAACAGTTGCTTGAAGACCTAGCTACCGAACAACTAAGTAGGATTTGTGCATCAATAAATATTGATGGAAAAATAGAAGGAAATGAAAATGCCAACTCAAACACTTAAGCCGAACGTATATCAAATGAAATTCACAAGGGTGCTGCAAAATGAATCATGAAGTAAAAGTTTTTAGCTCTTCTGTAACTTTAATTCCATTATTCAGTTCCTATTAACCTAACTGTCGAACTGTCAAACATCTTAGAAACTAATCTACAGCCTTCAACTCTACTTCTAGACTGTCTTCCAGATCAATGAGAAGAAGCACTTTTTACCTCCGAACATTTGATATTGGCCTATATATATGCACAAAAGCCGTAAGACAAATGCTCTTATGATCTTCACAAGGAATCATACATCTAAGAATCTCACAATGACTACATCAAGAAGTATTTATTGAAATAGCTCTCTTTAGCAATGGATCATACTGCCATCCTTTACACAATCAGGAAAAAGTTTTAAAGGGAAAATGATCTCAGCAGCCAAGAGCTAGTCTCAAATCTAAATTGAAGTTTTTTTTCCTAAAATCAGAATGCAAAAGAAATAACAGAAACTTCATTGGACACTATCAAGGGATCACCTTGCTATGGTTTTGTTCTATCCCTACAGAAAATATTCCTAATTATAAAAATCTTTAATAACAATAGAGCCTAATCTTATTTAGCCCCTGTTTGAGCCAACTTTTTTGAAAATGAGAATGAAAAATATAGCCGTTATTGGGGCCCACACAAGAGATAGAAAATTTGAATTTAAATGTTGATGTGATGGATAACGGTCATATTTTTCATTTTAGTGAGGAAAAAATATGGCTCAAACGGGGCCTTATTATGCATAAACTTTAATATAACACAGTCTCTATGCAAACTCCACCTAAGAATCCATTGCACTAAAATCTAAATTAATCAGAAGAGAGAACAAACAGCTAATATAACCAACCAATAGTTCATAAGCTTAAAACTAGACATTTTTACTAATTATCACAAATGCGAATCTACACAAAGCACACATACTCAGACGTAAATAAATATATGCATTACGCCTATGTAATTACCTTGCAAGGCCAATTTTCACGGTAAAAATGGCACACAACGCGTTCACTGGCTTTGACAACAGAGAAAAATTCTTTTTCGTTTGGGATCTCTGAGTATTCGCCGTGGCCAAGGGCGATCCAGCTTCTCCGTTTCTCCGCCATTTTTTTCATCTGTTGCAATCGTCGCTCCCTCAACGCCTCCATATCGTCAGAATCTAGCCGATCTATAGCCGAGATCTCCTCATCTATCTTGTCTTCCACAGCCTTCGCCACAGTCAATAGTTGCTTCTCCAATATCTGCATTTTTACAATAATTACAAACTGACCAAATTTTATATACGTAAATCAAACAGAATTTATGCATATATCAACAACTTTTTATGCACACCTCCTGAACTTTTGAATTAGCCATGTTAAAATGCCGGAAATGTATCGCTTTTTTATGCTGCGATTTTGAGAAATTTTGAAATTCTAAAGGTAGAGATTTTCTTGTTTAGGTTCATTTCAAGTGGTTTTGATTTATAGTGGCGATGTAGAAATAATGGACTTTGTGTAAATGAGGTAAAAGCCTGGTCCGCCAGTAAGTGGGCTTTCCGAAGCCCAGTCTGTGGGACAGAGCTGGATTTATTTTTTGGGAACAATACATATTTGAAGTTTTTACTTTACACCATTTCAAAAATATAAAAACAAGTTTCAAATTTCAAAAATCAAGTTTTTTTAAATTTTTATTTATGAAATAATAAATTATTAAATCAATTTATTATTACATATTTAATACTAATATAACATAATTACCCCACCCACCTCCATTACCCCTACCGTTCCGGGAACTATTCTGACTACAGTTCCGATCACAACTGGTCTTCGACAACCGTTCCGACGACTACTTCGATTCCGGCGACTATTCTGATGATCGTTCCGCTGTCACTTTATTTCGACGATTGTTCCGATTCCAACAAGTGTTCTAACTCCGGCGAATATATTAAGGTCACAGATCTATGCAATTTGGTCACAATTTAAAATTTTATAGGTCACAATTCGTTCATCGGTCACAAATTAAAATTTAAAAATTTAGAAGTCACAATTTGTTCATCGATCACAGATTACAAAATTTACAAGTTACAATACTCATTTATGGTCATAAATATCATATTAATTAAACATAAATTATATTTAGGTCACAATTTATCAAATTATTGGCCACAAATTAATAATTTGTAGGTCACACGTCATGTATTGGTCACATTTTTATCTAATTCATTGGTCACATATCGTTTATTGGTTGCCAACCAACCAAACCATTAGTCACAAAACAACCAAATTATTTGTGACCAACACCAAAATTATTTGTGACCATCACACCTCAACCAGCGACACCACCACCGTCGCCACCTCCATAGAAACATATCAAAACTAACATGGCACAATCACCGTCCCCGCCCCCATAGAAACATCAACTGATCAACGTCTTAAAACCAACTGAACACCACCATCGCGCCCACACACACACTATAACCACCACTGCGCCTACACACACACACACCCAACAACACTGCTCGACAGAAAAAACCACATATCTGCAAACATCGACAAAAATAGAATACAACCACCATAATGCACGAACACACACACCCGTTGGCGTCCACACTGCACGATACCACCGCCCACATCGACGATTCACCACATCCTCCTTAGATCGGAAAGAAAAAAACCCCAAACCCCCTCCACACCCCCGCACCGTCGCTCACCGAAGAACTACAAAAATATTCGTCGCCTGAGTGAGACGGAGGAAATCAGACATCAACTTTGCCCATTTGAGGAAATCACGGGCGGAACCCAGTCCAACATTCGAATCGGGAGAGGAGATGATGGGAAGAACGTCGGGGCGAAGCAGCTGTGATGGCGGAGCAAGGGAGGCGGCGGTAAAAAGACGGGAGAGGAGAGAAGATGAGAGAATGGAAGGAATGATTTTAGGGTTTGGGGGTAGATAGGGATGGGGATATATATAAATTAAGTTATTGTAAATAAAAATAAAAATAATATATTTTTAAATTATTAATTAAAACTTGATTATTGCAATATGAAACTTGAATTATGATTTATGAAAATGGTAATTTAAAAGTAGGGCTAGGTGTAATTTCCACATTTTTTTTTCTTCCTCCATTTTTTTGGTACCCAACCCTGCACGATTGCACCCCAAAACGTAAACCGTAATGTAATATTATTTTCCACCATATGGAAACATTGTAAATCTAATACACCTTCATGATTATATTATGGATTTGTGTATCTACGTGTTACCCTTTGAATGTTTTCGTGATTGTCATCTTTACAGTGAAACGGATATTAAAATGTTTTTATTTTAGATCATTTACGCTCTTAATTGCAAGTTTCAACCTCTACCAACAAGATGCCAACAAAAGTAAATAGTGATACAATCGGTCATCTTGAACATATAAACTAATACATCATTACTTCTATTGAAATCTCGTTTCAAAATTAACAAAATGGGTTGTGGTAGCATTACATGATTCAAGATTAGCCAAATATGTAATGATACACTGTTTCATGAAAATTGTAATAGATACAAAAACCCACAAATTCTCAATTTTGATTGATGAGATTACTTTCCAAGTCGACCGAAAAGATGAATTATGATCGATAGTTGACAAAGAAGAGAAATTTGTGGGCGAGTTCTGCATCCGATGAAAATGTGTATGTTACCCATCTTTAATATGAATTACTTCTTGATTGGAAAAGAGAAATTGAATGCAAGCATAATTCAAAATTTCAGTTACAAGAAATGAATTGGGATCTCAATTTAGAAGGAAGTATATATAGTTATAATTTACATATTACAATATATTAAATATATATAAATGATGTATTTGGTGAAATATTTTGGTGTAATGAGTCAAATACGAATTTTTCCTTTTCTTTTCAGTTAATTACACAACTATTAAACATTTACAAGTCCAATTTTAAAAAGTGAAAATTACATAGAACCAGTTTTTTTAAGTTATCATTTCAAAAATCAGATTTAAGGTTTTTTATACAAAAATCAGATAATAATTCAATATTAATAATTATATTATAAATTTTTAAAGTAGTAGTAAGCATGTTGCATGCGAAGCCGCACAAATGCCTAGAGACGATGTGCGTCGTCACAGCTGAGTGTTCGTCGCTCATTGTTGTCCTCGCCGTTCGAATCAAAGGCATGTCAAACTTTCTTCTATATTTTCCTCTCGTCACTCATTAGAGGCCTTCCAGTTGTCGACTTTGTTTATCTCTTCTTTTGATTTTGTAGTGGCGGGAGTTTTTGAGTGGATTTGTGGTATATTGAGGTGTAGTTGCTGGTGGTGGTGACGGTAGCTTGTTTAGGAACTTTGTTGGTGGTGGCGGCGGCTGTGGTGTACTGAGGTGTAGGTGTAGGTGGCTGTAGCTTGTTTGGGTATTTATTTATTTATTTTTTTTGTAGGTGGTGGTGATTGTGGTGTATTAAGGTATAGATGCAAGTGGCGATTGTGGTGTTTTGAGTTGTAGGTGCGGGTGGCAGTGGCTTGTTTGAGTATTTTTTTTGGTAGTGGCGACGGTTGTGGTGTATTGAGGTGTAGGTGCAGGTGGTGGTAGAGGTGGAGGACATAGTGGATTTGAGGAGATGGTGGCGGTTTGTACATGCAACAATGGTGGTTGTGGTTCGTACATGCGTTGTTGCTGCAGTTGGTGGTTGAGGCGGTCGCGGTGGTACATGTGATAGTGTTGCTAGTGGTGGTGCAACCATCGTGGTGGTAATTGGTAGTGGTATTGGTTGTTACCGTCGTCGTTGCGTTTGTGTTGGCGGTGGTGTGGTGGTGGTCACAGATTATTTTGTTGATTGTTACCAATAAATTGGTTAATGTGTGATCAATAAATAATATGATAAATAAAATAGATAATTTGTAACTAAAAATTTGTTAAGTTGTGACCAATAATTTGATAATTTGTGACCAATTAATTTGATATTTTGTGATCACGAAATAAGTTGACTTATAAGATTTGCAATTTATGACCAAAAAATAATATATGATCGATTAATTTATTTAATTTGTGATCGAGAAATAAGTTGCGACTTATCAAATTTGTGATTTCTGACTGTAACGTTTGTAATCGTGACCATAAATTATATAATATTGTGACCTTAATATATTTAATTAATAAATATTTTTGATTAATTTTTTAATAAATAAGCTTCCGTTTGTTTTTCATTTTTCATCCATAAAATTGAGAAATATGACCGTTATCCATCATATCAAGCCATCAATTTTGAATTTCTATATCTTGTGCGATGTTCAATAACGCTCTATTTTTCATTCTCATTCTACAATAATGAGAATCAAATGGAGGTTAAATTTAAATTAATATCTGATTTTTGAAATAGCAAACCTTATTTCTTAGATTTGAAATATGTCATATTCAACGTCTCTCTTATGAAATTTCCTTTTTTTGAAAATCGGGTGAATGAAAAAGTATTTCAAAAATCAAGTCACTTTAAATTAGTTATTTTTTTATTACAATATATGTATTTTTTGATTTGTATGTAATTTTTTTTAACAACGAATTTTGAGGAACCCTATATTTAGTCCATGTTTGATGAGGATTAAAATCAAACCTTTAGTAGATTTTGATAAAAGTTGTGGATCCCACAAAATACGTGATTAAAATTAATTGTTGATTTTGATTTTGATTTAGCTACCGTCTGATACTCATTTTAATGAGATTTTTTTTTACATTTCATTTTCCTACAATATTTGACTAATAACCCATTACAACCACTCATATTGTTGTCAGAGATGGATGTGGGAAGGATAATGTCGTTGAGCTTTGATGACTATTTTGCCCTCAAATGCAATTGGAATTTACATAATTGCCCTTCACCATTTTTAACCCTACCACCACTAAACAATCAATTGAAGGGCATAATTGGAAAGAATAAAATTCCAATTGAAGGGTAGAAATGGAAAGAGAGAAATGCTATGGGTTGTGGGGCACACCTCATGTGTTTGTTATGTGAACCATTATAGATAAAAATTATATACCACTAGACTTATCCATGGAAAGAATAAAATTCCAAACTTCAGCTAACAGCCTAAAATGCAGGCGGCCTCAATTTTTCTTTTTCAGGAAAGCCATCCTTATTGTCTGACATGAGGCCCACACTTGTTGAAAAATGGTTGGAAAAAAATTGGTAAAAATGGGGCCCAAATACACGCTAAAATTTAGATGAAAGATACTTCATGTTCTGACTCAATGACCAGGACATAGACAGGGACGCCCCCTATTGGAGGGACAGCCTCCCCTCCAACAAGGGGGCGCTAACTCCTTGTCCCGGTCATTGAGTCGGGACAAGGAGCTTTTTCCAATTTAGATTTTAGTATGTACCCCACTCCACTTCACCCCATCCCACCTACTCTATCCATCTTCATCTTCTCCAACTACAAAAAGTAGGGCAGAAAAATCAACCCAATCCAAGTATGGGGCTCCGATTAGAAGTACATAGACATGGAGGCAAGTCCACTCATGAATTTCCTAAACAAAAAAGCTGGCAAATGCTTGTACTCGTCATAATTGTTTAAAGCTTTTACTAGGTATTGTTGCCACGGTGAGTTGCTCATCAAAAAGGGCCCTCCAAACAGGGGCGGACCCAGCACCTGGCCAGCCCCCGCGGCCGCCCGTGCTGGGTCCGTCGGAAGCATGAAGAACCGTTGGGAAGCTCAGCAGAAGAAGGCAGTGCCGGTGAGAATTTTCTTTTTTTGTTATTGTTTTTCTTTGGGAATGTGCTTTGGGCCTTGTTTTCAAACAATAAGGCCTAATTAATTGGGCCAATTTACAAACAAAACCAAATTGAAAATTTGAAACCCTACAGGCAACATAGAAGTTAAAACCGTAGAAAGGAGAGGAGAGGGGTTGACTGGCGAGTCGGCGACTGCGAGGGTGAGGCGATCTGAGACGCGGGTGCTGTGCGGGTGTGTTGTTGCTGTCTCTGGCGACTCGCGTGGTGACTGGTGAGCCGTGAGTGTACTGGTGAGGTGAGGGACGACGCTCTCGGACTCGGTCTTCCTGGCCCTGGCTTGGCTGTGAGTTTCTCTTTCATTTTCAGTTTTTTGTTTTTTTTGTTCCTTTCCTTTATTCCTTATGTAGTTGTTAAATTGTGTTGTGATTATTGTGATTTTTGAAATGTGAATCTTGTGATTCTTGAATTTATTGTGATTTTTGAAATGTCAATCTTGTGATTCTTGATTTTTTTGTGATTTGTGAGTTGTGAATATTGTGATTTATGATTTGTAAATCACTGAAGTATATATTGGCAATTTGGCATATAATATAATTAATGTGAATTGTGATTTGTGAATATGTGATATGAAGTAGTTAAACTGTTAAAGTCATTGTAATTTGTAATATGCCGATAATTGGTAAAATGTAATAATCAGGATTTGGGAACAAGAATAGACACTTACTTTATTTCACTCTAATTGTTTTTTTAATACTTTTATCAATTACATGTAATTCGATTAACCTATTGTTCTGATTTCTGAATCAACTCCAATTAAATCATGTGTAGACTGTTTATTAATCAGTTTTAATTGAAAAATAAATTAGGACATTTTGCAGATTATGACTCGATTTTTTCAATCGAAACGAAAGTCCATACCTAGTTCTTCTTTGTCTAATTGTGCATCTAGTCCCGCCACTGATTCTAGTCGAGCATAATAGTTATTAAATAACACAAAGAAGTCTCGACACTAATTCTTACGTTTTAGTGGGTTTACATATATATTGAATACTTTTTAATATTATATAATTAAATATTAATAAACGATATCGCTCTTACTATCGCTGATGGTCGACGTCGACTAGTTAACCTCCGCCCGAGTTGAGCTTAGATCCTGGGTCCGCCACTGCCTCCAAGCAATATCACCGACAATGAATGTATATCTTTGAAAGCATATCTCATTTAAAAATAAAATTGAGTATATTTACATTGTCAACATTCCTAGAATTTCATTTGCTTCTGAAGCCGAGACGGGATAAACTTACAATATATCATATCTTCATCATCATCTCCTTGCTAATTGTTATCCACTATTACGATGAAGAATTATTCTAAAATTTACAAATTTGAAATTGGACAAGAAAATGAAATTTGAAATTGAAATCAGAAACATATTCCAACCATTCGTGCTTTCCATTCTTTTTCTCCCCTCTTAAAGCCAAAAATTTAGACTCCTAGAAGAAATTAAAAAAAAAATCAACTGGGGTTTCGAAGTATGGTTTTGTGTTGCAAACTCTCGGGAAGGTGTAGAAATTTGAAGGTTGTTGAATGAATATAGGGGTGACGTGGGATGGGGTGGGGTTTTTACCTACCTCCAAATGATTTTTGGTTGGGGGTGGTTTGAAATGGGGTGTGGTATGGGTTCGAGGCTGGTGGTGGTGGGGGCAATAGCCGTGGTCGTGGGTGGTGCGGTGGCGTGTTGGTAGATGTGGATGTAGATCATTTTTAGTTTTATTATTTTAATTGTTAATATTTATACATATACAAAGTTACAATTTTACCCATTTCAATTTGGTTAAAAATTGTCAATGTCCACTTGGCTTGGTCAACTGACGGTTTGATGGACGGATTCCATGCGGATGTACTCCAGGTTTATATTTATGAAAATTCAGGGACATCCGCTAGTACCAACGTTAGGGTAAAGTTTGCAAAAATTGAAAAAGTTAGGGACCGTTGTTACAAGTTTCCCTAATTTCAATTTTCAAGACAATGTTTGCAATAAAAGATAATGGGCTAGTTTGGCACATCTTTTATTTTTAATAGAAGAATTTCGTGAAGAAGTTATTTTAATTTTTATTTAAAAACTTTTTTGAAAGTGTTTTGAGGAAAAATTACATTGGATTAAATTTCTTTTCTAATTAGAAGAAGTATTTTCATAAAATAACTAAATGCGTTGAAAATAAAATTTTAGATCTCAAGAACTCCTTTTTTACTTCTCAAAACTCATGTCAAACGAGCCATATATATATACTAGATGCATGCAACGTGCAATGCACGTTTGCTTAGTTTATATTTAATAGTTTTATTTAAGAATTAATTTGTTATTAATAAAGATGTAATTTTTTTGGTTAATTAAATAATTAATGATATAATGTTTATGTAATTGATAAATAATTAAATAAATTGTTTCTCTCTGTCATCTCCAACCCAAAATCACAAACAGAAAATTCAAGGTATGTTAAGGGGTAAGAAGATGAGTTTACTTAGACTCCGTTTGATTCTCATTAATATAGAATGAGAATGAAAAATATAGTCGTTATTGGACCCTACACAAGAGATAGAAATTCAAAATTGATAGATTGATGTGATGGATAACGGTCATATTTTTCATTTTTATGGTTTTTAATGAGAAACAAACGGAGGCTTAAATTTTTTGTATGACTTAAGTCTTTACTCTTTTTTAAGTAATAATGCAATTCATTTTATCGTTAAAGTATGATATGTATTACGATAATATATGTATATCATGCGTTAGACTTAGTATTGGTAAGTGACGGGTTAATTTTCGAGGACGAAAATATTTTAAGGGGGTGAGAATGTAATACCCCGAAAATTTTCATAAAATATAATTCAATTTTTATATACTATATTTTAATATTTGAAAGTTAGGGACTAAATGATACATTTATCAAATTATATTTTATTTGTGTCAAATATTTAGATATTGATGGAGTTATCGTAAATATATGAATATTGGTCTCGTTGGATAAATCGTAATTAGATACATAAATCAAATTCAAGAAAAAGTCGATTCGGATAAGTTAGCTCCAAGATATTTTAGTTTGAAGGAATTATCAAAAGCTAATTTATTTTTATTATTATTTAATTATAATTTTGAAAGTAAGGAGTGGTGAAAAAATATTTCCCGTTAAAACAAGAAATTCCGTTAGTTTTTCCGTTAAATCAAGAAATTCCGTTAATTTTTCCGTTAAACCAACAAATTCCGTTTAATAGCCACTTTTTATATATAGAAAGATATATATATATATATGCGCGCGCGCGCGCGGGGGGTCACGTGACCTTTTTTTTTCACAATTAATTTTTTTTTAATTTCAATTTTTGAAGTTATTATGTGATGTGAAACGAAATCGAAATATTGCATTCTTAATATAATTTCGAAGTGCTCACGATCTAGTTTCTTACATCATTAATAGCGTACGAAACAATCAATCTTAGCAAATGTTACAACTAGTTAAAGTATGCCGTTCAAAATTAGTATTTCGAAAATTTCGACAACATGCTAACTGTAAAAATTCTTTGACGATAGTACGCTAATCGAATCTACAAATTGCATGTCATCTCAAAGCTTATTTCGAGAACTATATTATAGGTATATTGAATAGTCCAAATAGATATCGAAAATAGTTAAAGATGCGTTAAACGTGAGTCTTAAAGAAAGACGTCCAATTCGTATTTACTTTAAAAAATTCAATTATTTCATTAACATTTATTATTTTTGCGATTAAAACTTTTCAATGTAATTTTCATCATTTTATTACGAAATTTTATATGGAATATAACATCAAAAAATTTCGAAATTTTTCATTCAAAAAAGTTATATCCCATGTAAATTTTTGAATGTAAAATTATATGGGGTATGATTTTTTTGGACGTAAACTTTCGTTTGTAAAATTTCTCTCAACTTCGATTGCGTCCGCCCCTTTATATACGTATGTGTGTCGCTCGTCATAAATTCTTTGAAGAGATAAAACAGTTCCAACTACCGCAAATCAAACCACTCGAAAAAAGACAAGTAAAAGTAATAAACATGAAGAGGCAAGGGAAACTGATCGAAATCTCAATCACAGTTCTACCATTGACAAACTCTCTTGAATTTCATTTCATTTATTTCCTCAGCTGGGTTCAGCAGTACTGTTTCATTTCATTTTCATGGGCACTTGGGCTTGCCTTTAGAGCTCCTCATGTCCCTGTAGCAAGGGCACTGGTGCTTGTTCCCATACGTCCCAGACGGCACGCACTTGCACTTGGCGCAGCATATCCCACAATACTTGAGGCATCGATCCTTCACGCCAGCCAGGGCGCACCGAGCTTTGCACCACTGTGTACAGTACACTGCACCAGAATTCCTATTTCATCAATCGAAAGTCTTAACAAATCCAAAATATATAGAAAATACATATACTTACAGGATCTGGCCATTGTGGGTTGAAGAAAAGAGTTGCTGAGCAGAAGAGAAAACAGCAGCAGAGAAGCAACAAAGAGATTTTTCATTTTTCCTTTTTTTCCTCTTTCTGCTTCAGAATTGACTTGTAAGTTGTAACTGTTTCGATGGGTATTGTAGTATTTATTTATGGAGAGAAAGAGTTGGCTAGGCTGTGTTTGGCAAACTGAAATTTTAATTAATTTCATTAAATGCTAATAATTGATTTTATTGGTTCACAAAATTTATTAGAAATTATGTTGAGGTCATTTTTGTCTTTTTATTTGTCATTCCCTTTCTATAAATGATGTACAAACTTCACGGATTAAGGAAGAAAATAGAGATAACAATTTTTCCCGCTATTTCCTTCTTCTCCTTCACTTCCCCTTTGTCTATCACTTTTCACATGGTATCAGAGCATTGAAGCTTGCTGCGATGGAGGCTCAAGTATCTTTGGTTGGAGAATTAGTTGGGGAAGAAGTTAATTCAACTAAAAGTGGATCAATTACAGATCCGAATAATCCATACTACATGCACTAAGGTGATAACACAGGTATGCAGCTAATCTCTGTTGTTCTTGCGGAGGATAACTACGCTACATGGAGTCGTGCTGTAGTTATGGCTCTTAGCGTCAAAAATAAGGAAGGATTCATTGATGGAACCATCACTGAACCTAAATATGATGATCCGTTACATAGTGCCTGGAGAAGATGTAATCACGTGGTGTCTTCGTGGATCATTAATTCTATTCCAAAGGAACTATATCCTAGTGTGATGCATAAGGATTCAGCTAGGGAGATATGGATTGAACTGAAGGATCGTTATAACCAAGGCAATGGACCTCGGATCTATGAATTAAAAAAACAGATCTCAAATATTTCTCAAGAGAACAGTTCAGTTAACTCCTATTTTAATCGATTCAAAGGACTGTGGGAGGAATTAGATAACTATAGGCCTAATGTTTGTGGATCTGATTATAGGCAGGAAGATCAGGTTATGCAATTTCTAATGGGCTTAGATGAACACTACTCTGCGGTGAGGAGCCAGATCTTACTAATAGATCCTCTACCTCCTCTAAACAAAGTTTTCGCATTAATTCTGCAAGATGAGAGGCAGAAGGAAGTTGTCACAAAACGTCAACAAATTTTTGAAACGGCTGCACTAGCCAATAATGTTGGACAAGGTTTTAATGGAGGTCAAAGGAATATGAGATTCATTCAAAATCAGAGAAAAAATAAGCCTATTTGCAGTCACTGTGGTATGACTGGACACATTAAGGCAAAGTGTTTCAAAATTGTTGGATATCCTCCTGGACACCGTTTTGCTAGAGGCAAAAATGTTGTAGCTAATGCTATTGGACAATCTTTTGATGATGGTTCACAAAGTGTAATGAAGTCTCTTTCAAACCTCACAATCACTCCAGATCAGTGTAAGCAAGTATTGGCAATGCTGGTGCCTCAATTGAAAGAACGGATAACAAATGTTCCTCAAGTACAAACTCAGTCAAGACCTCAGGACACATCAAAATCTGGCTATTCTGTTCCAGATGCTTTTGCATTCTCAGGTAATTGCATTCCCTCTGAAACTAAAATTGGTGGTGCAAAGTGGATCATGGATACTGGTGCTTCAGAACATATGGTATGTTCTATTTGGCATTTAACTTCTATATCGCATAAGGTTAAGGCTGCTGTTAGAATGCTTAATGGTGAGACTGTTGAGGCTACACACGTTGGTGAAGTCAGATTATTTGATACGTTGATTCTGACTGAAGTGTTAGTGTGTCTGGTTTCACTTTCAACTTGATTTCAGCCATTAAATTAACCCTCAGACACAATTGTTTTCTGATATTTTTGCATCAATATTGTTTTGTCCAGGATCTTTTGACATGGACGACGATTGGAATGGGCAAACTTGAGGATGGATTGTATGCTTTTCAAATTCCTGCTCAGAAAGTGCAAAATAAACCTCCATTCAGTTGTGCCAAATCTGAAACTAAACACACTGATGTCTCTAAAAATAGCTTTCCCGTTTTCTCTAGTTCTATTTCCAATTATGATCTCAGATCAAAGTGTAATAATTCTGAACAATTCTCTTGTAATTCCGTAAGCAATATCAATATAAATTCTGACATTGATCTATGGCATTGTCGTATAGGACACCATCATATTTCGAAGTTGTCTGTCCTGCAAGGTTTAGTTCCTGCTATCAACTTCAATAAGCACTTACATTGCATTGTATGTCCCATAGCCAAACAGCAGAGATTATCCTTCCCAAGGAGTGAAACCAGAGCCCTTAAAAGATTTGATATCATTCATTGCGACATATGGGGACCCTACTCTGTCCCTTCATTGGATGGCTCTCGTTTTTTCTTAACCATTGTTGATGATCATACCAGAATGACCTGGACCTACCTAATGAGGGGAAAGTCCCAGACCAGATACATAATTCATTCCTTTTACCAAAAGATTCTTACTCACTTTGATTGTAAAATAAAAATTCTCAGATCTGACAATGGATCTGAATTCCACATGGCTGAATTTTTTCAATCTACTGGGATTATACATCAACTAAGTTGCGTAGAAACACCTCAGCAGAACGGGGTAGTAGAGAGAAAGCATCAACACCTTCTAAATGTTGCTAGAGCCATCAAATTCCAGGCTAACTTGCCTCATAAATTTTGGGGGGAAGCAGTTCTTGTTGCTACATATTTAATAAATAGAACTCCTACCTTGACTCTTGGAAATAAGACACCTTATGAGATGCTATATCAAACATCACCCTCCTATTCACATTTCAAGGTATTTGGATGTCTATGCTATGCTTCCAGTATCAAAAGAAATCGTACCAAATTCGACCCCAGAGCCATTCCTTGCATCTTTCTTGGTTACCATTTTGGCTTGAAAGCATTCAAGCTATACAATTTGTTAAATGATACAATGTTTGTTTCTAGAGATGTAAGATTTCATGAAATAATATTCCCTTTCCAGCATCCAAAATTTCTTGCTTCATTATTAAATTCTGATGTCTCTTTATCCTCTGGTTCATCCCTTTTTCCAGCTCAAAATGATGATTCTTCATCATTTGATATAGTGACCCATAATTCTGATAATGGCTGTTCAGATGCTATTCATTCTCCCATCGATTCTTCTCATTCTCCTCCTACACATGGCTTTGACTCTAGCTCTTTACCTATTCTCACTCCTGAAACTCCTATCAGACAATCAAATCGACCAAAAAGGGCTCTAGCCTATCTTTGAGACTACCACTGCAGTCTTGCCTCTCAGGTGCCTGCTTTCCAATCTAAGTCCATGAAGGAAGACCGTTTAACTGGAAAACAATACTCTATTGCTGAATTTCTGGATTATAGCAAGTTATCACCTGCTCACAAAAGGTATTCTCTTGCCTTGTCTACCATATCTGAGCCTAGAACATTTGAAGAAGCTGTTAAATGCCTAGAATGGTGTAAGGCTATAGAGGTTGAATATAAGGCTTTAGTGTCTAACAATACTTGGACAGTGACTCCCTTGCCTGCACACAAAAGGCCGGTTGCCTGCAAGTGGGTTTTTAAAGTTAAACTCAACTCTGATGGTACTGAGGAAAGGAAGAAGGCCAGGCTTGTTGCTAAAGGATTCACGCAACAGGCTGGACTTGACTATGAAGAGACATTCTCACATGTGGCTAAACTAGCTACTGTGAAGGCATTACTTGCAGTTGTTGCTCATAAGTGTTGGCATCTCCATCAATTGGACATAAACAATGCATTCCTCCATGGTGACCTTGATGAGGAGGTTTATATGTGGATGCCTAAGAGGTATGAACATCAGGGGGAGTGTGGATAACAACTTGTATGCAGATTAAACAAGTCCATTTATGGATTGAAGTAGGCGTCTAGACAATGGAACACCAAGCTCACTTCATACATTATCTCTCAGTGTTTTAAACAATCAAAATCTGACTATTCCTTATTTAGTAGACAGGAAGAGGGGTCTTTCACTACCTTACTCATTTACGTTGATGATATCATCATAGGAGGCAATAACCTTTCATATATTGAACATTTCAAAAAGGAACTAAATGAGCAATTTAAACTGAAAGACCTAGGGATTTTGAAATACTTTCTAGGGCTGGAAATAGCGAGATCAGCAAAAGGAATATCAGTTAATCAGAGAAAATATGCTTTAGATGTGATGTCTGATGCAGGATATCTTGGTGCAAAGCCAGCAAAATTCCCTTTGCCGCAGAATTTAAAACTCAGTAAAGATCAGGGAAAACTCATTGAGGATGCAAGTATGTACAGGAGATTAATAGGCAGGATTCTATACCTAACTATAACAAGACCAGACCTATCATATGCTGTACAGGTACTCAGCCAGTTTCTTCAGTACCAAGACAACCACATTTGGAGGCTGCTCATCATGTTCTCAGATATCTGAAAGGAACACCAGCACAGGGGTTGATGTTTGAGAGTAAATCAGACATGATTCTTAAAGGGTTTTGCGATGCAGGCATGCCCAGACACTAGAAGGTCCGTAACTGGATACTGTGTTTTCTTAGGGAATTCATTGGTGTCATGGAAATCAAAGAAACAACCTACCGTTTCCAGATCATCAGCAGAGGCAGAATACAGGTCCATGGCTGCAGCTGTGTGTGAGTTAAGTTGGCTGAAAAACATACTAGATGATCTTGGTATCAAACATGATAAAGCTGTCTTACTATTCTGTGATAGCAAGTCTGCAATTCACATTTCCAGCAACCCGATTTTTCATGAGAGAACCAAGCATATAGAAATTGATTGTCACCTTGTGAGAGACAACGTTCAACTTGGGGAAATCAAAATGCTTCATATTCCATCTTAGGACCAGTTGACTGACGTTTTGACAAAGGCATTAGGAGGATTTCGTTTCAAACACTTGATAGATAAGATGAGAATTTTGAATGTTCACCTCCCATCTTAAGGGGGAGTATTAGAAATTATGTAAATATGTTGAGGTCATTTTTGTCTTTTTATTTGTCATTCCCTTTCTATAAATGATGTGCAAACTTCACGGATTAAGGAAGAAAATAGAGATAACAATTTTTCCCGCCATTTCCTTCTTCTCCTTCACTTCCCCTTTGTCTATCACTTTTCACAAAATTTACACAGGAATTTTCATGCATGCAGCTGAACTAAAAAAATGTTTTGAGAATTGAGCTTTGATATTGCTAATGGTTTTGTGAATTAGGGAGAATGTTAGATCCAAGGTGGGCTCATTACTCCATAAAGCATTTTCTTTTATTTCGTTAACATTTTTCAAAAACTTGGGGCCAACGGTAATGCACTTAATGAAAGACCTCGTCTAGATAAAATTTAAGTATTGTTTGGCAAAACTTTTGATAAAAGTTTTGATAGATTTTGATGTAAGCTGATAAAAATTGCGAACTCCATAAATTTATTGTTAAAATTAATTATTTAATTTAATCCAACTTTTCAAACTAACCAATCAAATACTTAGATTTACTGTGTGCAATTCAAACTGCAATGGATAAAAAAAAATTATGTAAAAAAAATAAAAATTCGTGTGTAATTTTTATTTTTATTTTTATTTTTTTTAATGTATTAACCTAACTTGTAATCCGATCATGGATCCGTTTCTTATCTCAGAGTTCAATGAAAATCATTTCTAAGAGCTATAGCACGTTCGACCAACATTAAAAGAAAGTTGAAATTAGATCTACCAGTATAATTTTTAAAAATGTTAAAAAATAATTGTTCTCACTTTTATGTTAAAAAATGTACCTTTTAAAGTAAAGGTTACCTTACGGTTAAAATAAGTAATTTAGTGCATAAAAAAATTATTTATTTCAAAGCAAATGTGAACCTTTTAAGCTCAGCCAACATGCTCGTCAAAACTAAAATTTCAAATTGAGCAGAAAAATTGAAGTAAATACAAAAGACATCCAAAGAACAATTCCAGTTCGATAAATACATAAAACCAGTTTCAGCAGAAATCACGCTGTTTGCCCCTGAACTTGAAAAAGACAGCGAAACATCATGAACAGATATGCCAAACCATGATAACCTTACAATATATATACAAACAAGGATATAGTGATGTGTATATATATGTATATATATATAATGTACAGACAAATACAAGCATGAAAAATTGTTCAACAGAATTTCTCCGGTAGAGCTTCTCTGACTTAATTCTTTACTTGTATATCTTCAACATGTGTATGTTTACAATCGAGGTTCACCATGTTAACCGCCGAGGCCATTGATAATGTGAGGTTGCTGAGTGTTAGAATGTACTTTATAATGGTCACTTGATTCCAGAAGATTAACCTGCGAGTACGTTAAACTTGTCACATATTCTGGAGAAAGGATTGGTATACTTTTGTTGTTGTCCCAAGAAAGAGAATTTGAGAAAATATTACCTTCACAATTTCCGAATTTGAGCTTGGACGTATATAAGCTGCCAAAATACTCAAGTTGAAATCCTGAGACGAGGACATGGCAAAGATTATAGGTAAGAAACGGAACGTAATGATACCAAGAACGTATACCATAGATATGTTAATTTGGATGAGAATTTTGTTGAAATCAATTTATGCAAACTTATCAACTTTGTGCACTAATCTCACCAACACTCGAATAAAAGAAATCTCAGTGACTTCCTATATGAACAAGCAAGGAGGTTTGTTGAGAGTGATAAAAAGTTAATCCATGAACCCAGCCTCCTTTTGCACTAATCAGAAATATCAAGCTAAAAGCATCGATTGTATCATTATACATGGAAATTATATAATTAACATGGTTTCTGCTCCAAACATGAATTTCAGAGAATCTAAAAGTTTTAAATATAAAGCTGAACCAAGGAGAGAAGCTGCCTGGGGAAATGTCAAACTTACTCTGAAGGGATCTCCACGCAGAGATTGCACAAACATTGATGTCCCCGAACCTTTACCCTGAAGAAACAAATTTTGTCAGATTTAGTATGTGCAGGGTAGGCGTTGAAACAATTCCTCACAAGGAAACAGGGTTAATCTCCCAAGTATTCAAATTCTCCTTGAAGTTCTTATCCTCCTATACTCATTTTGTTTTCTTATTTAGCAATTTACATCTTCAAGTTCTTCCTTCATTTACTAATTGTTGCTTTCGCGTGTGATTCCTTATATAATAAAAGACTTGAAATGCAATAAAAACAATAAAATTGCAAAAAAGTTCCTCAATTGGGAAAGATTGCAAGTTAGGTTATGGAAGTGTTCACCTAAACTGCTAGTTATTTTGAGGCCTCGTATCATACTTTTGCCACTACTCTCGTTAACATTAAGTAAGAGAAAATTGTTATGTAAACAGAGTGATTGTTGAACCACAAAAGCAAAACATAAATGAATGGGAATCGTTTGCATTTTAATATTTAATAAAGTAAGAAAATAAATATTAAAGAAAAACATTGATCAACCACCACCTTAGAGTTGAGCCAAATAATCTTCATCTTTCAAACTGGCACAAGACGAATTCATACTATTCATTTCTTAAAAAGTACGGTTCAAGCAAGCCAAATTTGATAATGAAACAATAAGAAGCTTCAGTATACCTCCAATGATACATCCTTCAACCGCCTCCCTGTACGAGCACAGCAAATACGAACTACATGTTCATCACAACTTCCACTTATAACATAATCCCTTCCATTCATGTAATAAGACCGAGTGTAGTTCTGCGAACTTCCAGTTGAAGCTATAGCAAAGTCCAGATGAAGCCTTCCATCAACTGCCAACAGCTGTTTAACCTGGCAATGATACCTTATGTTCTTAATGGAGGACTAGTAATGATGAAGGTCCAACATAATGCAAGTACCACAGAAGGTGGTCCCTATATGATGAACGTGATAATTAAACATGACATGATGTACCGTGGCTCAAACACTGAATTGAATAAGATATTATCAAGAGCAAGAGGTGCCGAAAACTAGCTATGATCACTAGATTATTCAAACTAGTGTAATTCCGGCTTTCTGAGGGTTTTGGAGCTTGAAAAACTCTATGGTGGTTGCTTCTATTCTTCATCCATAGACCTCAACAATTCTGCAGAATCGTGGTTCCTAGTTTTGTTCGCCTTTTCAATTGTAACTGCTCTATTTGCTGTCAGCTCATGAGACATATCTTCTGTGCAACTCTGACATCAGTCCCCAATGTCCATTGTTCTCCTTTTAGTTCTGTCTACCAGTTTGCCCATAATTTTCTATTCCCAAGAATATATATTAGAAAATGCCTAGACAATCTCCATTCCACCACTTTGTTTAGTAACAGTTAATACTTTTAGCATAAGAAAATTTCCATGCATGAAGCATTATTTACATCCTAAGACTGACTAGCATCAAAGCTACAGGAAACATCAATACATTGTAACCTTTACTGAAGTAAGGGGAATTTAGCACTTCTAACTCAAGAAAAGAAGAAGCTACCTCATTGTCAATGGCTGAAACAAGAAGAAAATGATCATCTGGAGAAAAGCAAACCATCACATTCCCTCGAGAGCTTGAAGCAGTATAACAAGGCTGATTTGGTTTCTGTCTCAAATCCCACAACTTAACATCCTGATCAAATGATGAAGTGGCAAAGAGAGATGGGGAGTGGTTCGAAAACTTAACGACATTAATATGCTCACGATGCATATCAGCAAAAACCTGCAAGCGTCTTCCACTGCTAATATCATATAAAGCAACATGTCTGGAGTATCCACTTGCAAGAAACAGTTCATCTGTTGAGTTGACATGAACAGATGTCAACTGATCAAACTCGTCAAAGGTAACAGGAGGAACGTGGTAAATGCCTCTGCCAATTGTAGGTATATTTTGTACATCGTACAATCTAAGTGAACCGTTATCTGAACCTGCAATGAGCTGAAACAGAACAACCAAGTGAGGGGATAGGAGAGAGTAATTTGCAAAATAGATACAAAAAAATGAATTACCACCAGATAAGAATCCTTTTGCTATAAATAAAACTTCCTACAGATAACAAACGTATGGAGAAATCAAAATTCTTCAAATCATAAAAAAAATCTTCTCAACTAAGACATGCACGTTTAACTTTCAATCCATTCATGAGATCCAGGGCCTTATTACCTATTGATGCTAAACAAAATTATATCCTCAACAAGGATGCCCCACTGAACCAGCAGCCATGCTGGTAATAATGATAAATTATACAGCAAACGGTGAACAGAGAGATCAAATTAACTAAGTGGTCAGGTCTTGAATCAAAAGTAAACAGCAATGTAGGTATATTCTGAGTATCCTGAAAGTTCAGCATGCAGCATCTAATTCCATCGTATTTGGATTTAACAATTACATATCGAGTTTGGTTCTGGAAATACTATAACGATAAATTATAATGACCACAAACTCACCCACTCATAGACAAGATACCATAAAAAATGTGCACGGGCAAGAAAGAATCAGCATTCCTTGTGTTAGAGAAAATTTGTCTAGCAAGCCCAAATACTACAGTTGATAATTGTGATCATATAGCATTCTGAAATTAAATGATAGTACCATAACCAATATATGATAAGTAGATAGCAATAGCTTCGGGACATGTGTAAACACCACGGTATTTTCCCACTATATGACACGCAAAAGTGGGACTTTCAACACTAAATGTATATGTTTGCTAATAAATAGTGTTAAACCACTTTATCTTAAAGCTTAAACTATAAAAAAGTATGTGACTTATTATTTAAATATTGTCTTCAACATGCCGTCTCATGTGTAGGTGGTCAATTTTTCTCAATTAAAGCCTAACACGTGCACGATCAAATGGTTGGCGGTAAGACTTGAATCCAAGATCTTTGTCTAATCCGATACCATGTTTAAATTACTTGATCTAAAAGCTTAAATTAGAGAGGGTCACATGAATATTATTTGAATATTTATTTTCAACAATTTTGCAAATGACATACCTTCGAAGGATACTTTTTGAGCCAACATAATCCCAGCACACTATTCATAGCTCCAAGTGACGGAATGTAACTAACAATCTTCTCACTCTCGTGGTTTACAACAACCACTTCGCCATCCAAGGTCCCAAAAACCATAAGGCTCGATTCAGATGGATGGTACTCAAACTGCCTTGGGCGAAAACTTCTCCTGTCATCTCTTGATACACTACTCAAAATAGAAAGAGGGCGTAAGGTAGGCCACGTGGAAGATCCTACTTTTGCAGCAGATAATGACCTAGAATAGAAATGTTGAGACTTTCTGGATGCATAAGATAACTTTTTCTTCGAGGTGTGTGTACGAGTAGGGTTTGCTCTTACTTCACGCTTCTGCAGAATACTAACCACACTCTCTTTATTATTCATGTTGTATGGTAGGTATTCAAAATGGCGCCTGAAGATATCATTGGCTGTTTCCCGGTCAACCTTTTGAATGTGCAAATTATCAAGAATTTTAAGGTTTGGTAATGAAGCTATCATGTAATCTCTGTAGTGTTTCTCATAACATATTGGTGATGGATGATGAGAAACGTATTTCTTTGAGGCAATGTAAGGCATGTGCCTAGAGTTGGATGACCCGGGAGCGAATTGATCTTCATCTTGCATGTCCAGTGTGCCAAAAGAGATCTGGAATGACAATAACAAATGATAATGATTCTTAGTGAGGACGGTACTCCAAAGTTCTTCGAGCACTTAGAGAATGACGCATTCTTAAGAAGGTGTTCGTGATGGCATAAACCGAGAACCATTCGGAAATATGATTTTCCCCCCTAAAAGTTGTAGTCAGAATCATACAGAAAGCTTTGTAATGTGTTGACATCTAAAAAAAAAAAAAACCTCATAAAGAAAGGAAAAAATGTTTTTTTTTGTTAAAACCATCGATTTCTAAACCCCAAGAAAAAGCAAAATAGTAGTATCGTGCCCAATGTTATGCATGTTGAATTAGTTTGCCCAAAAGATCAGAAACCTTTTATACCTCATTCTGCTGATCAACCAGCTCATTCCAACCAGGTGGTATATCAGGCAACAGCTCCACCAAACCGAAGTCCTGACGATGACCTGAAAAGTCAACTTCACTGTCATCTGAAGAATCTTCAGTAGTGATTCGATGATCATGATTTGCATCATAATCATTCATATCTTCATATTCTATGCCCGAGGGTAGATATGGGATTGCTTCACCGTAGAGCGATGGTAATTCAATGTAAAGGCCAAAGTCCCTATGACGTGAATCAACATCTTCATTTACTTTATTCCAGGATGACACAGGAGAGCTCCTTGTGTCACTGCATAACAAACAATTTTGAAATCGAAGTTCAACCAGTGCAGGGAGTTTGGATAGTGCTGCACTAGTGGTCCACAGATTTGCAATTCTTGTCTCACACAAAGAAAGGGATTTGAGATTTGGCATACAGGCAAAACAATCCTCTCGAAAACTTGTAAGTGAAGCACTGAAATCCAGGTTAAGTGCATGCATCCGAACAAATTTCCCAACCATATTGAGTTTCCGAAAATGGGAGGACCTTAGGTTTAGCACTTGGCACGTTAAGCCTTGTCTAGAAAGATCCCTGAACAAGAAAGATCTCACAGTTATGAGTAGACAGAGCTTGAGTCATAAAATCCAATCTGGTGAAAACGCCAAATAAATTTGTAATACGACATTAAGGTATCTTCACAAGCAGCAAAGGAAAACCTGGAAAATAAGAGATCTTGTGTGTGCACGCGCGACAAAGTTGAGACTGAGAAGATTGAGGGAGGGTGAGGGAACAGAAAAACAGTAGAAGATGTAGTGAACTGTAGCAGGTGTTAAAAAACTACAAACCAGTTGCTCTAGGTCAATTGTGCTGTATTTTCACAACCGCACACATGGCACCAAAAGGTGCATTCTGGAAGGTGCCAAGGAACCATACAAGCTCACAACAGTAAGAGTTCTCATGAGGAACACGAGGTTGAGGAAACCCATCAAGGTAGAGGTGTCAATCTGGGTGGTCCGGGTCGGGTCGGCCCGCCAACATATGAGCCCGGTAACGGTCCGCGTGAAAAAAGCCCACCCGCTACAAGTTACGGGTCGGCCCACAATTTTGGACTACAACCCGGCCCGCCCGCTGACCCATCCGGGTCGAGCCCATACGGGTCACGAGTCACGGTTTGTTCCGATTTGGCCCGTATAATTGTATAAATAAAATTATAAAAATATAGAATTTTTATAGCAAATTTTTTTTAAAAAAAAATGTAAACTAAGAATTGAACAAAATGATAAATTCATATTTATACCAAAAAAATGTTTACATAGAATTCAAATTTAATGTTACATGAATTATTTATAACTTTGAAAAGTTAAATTAACTTAAACAAATAACAACTAAATGCATTTCTAATTACTATTATCAAATATTTATAGTATAAGTACATCCCAACTAGGTTAGTACCTACTTTTACTATAATTTATAGTTTCAGTACATCTCAATTAGGTTGGCACCTACTTAACTATAATATTTTATTTTTTAAATTTTATTTTCACGGGTCACGGTTAACCGCGGCCCGTGCAACACACAAAGTCCGCGGGTCACACCTCCTTGACCCGTGAACCGCCCGCTAGGGTCACGGGTTTGCCCGTCCGTCTTGACGCCTCTACATCAAGGTCCCATCTTATCTTCTTATGAAAACACAAGGAAGTCTAACTACACAGCATCACAAAAGCTTACATTCACCCATTCTTGAGCACAAAACTAAAAAAGGTGCAAACTAACAAAATAAATGAGATGTCCTGATAAAAGAGTCACCACGTGGCTAAAAGCTAATATTAGAATACAAGGGTACAGCATTTGTTAAGCAAAATGCACCGAGGATAAGGAAGTAGAGAATATGAATGAAGGATAATTTGGCTCCACAAAATTAGGATGAAATCTCTCCTCCCACATTGAGAAGATAGGTTAAGATTCCACTTGACAGTATAGTCAGCAATCGTTATATCCTCAAAGAAACAAGTGGTCCATTACTCTGATTATATAATGCCTTTTTTATTATTCTATAAAAATACAAGATTCCGGAAATTTTAGCACTAGGCATGTATCCTTCTTTCCTCTGATAACTCAAAAATCACATGACTACCATAATTAAATAATACACATCAAGCTTTGCTAATTATTATATGATATTATTCTATGTTTTGGCAGGCACAATGTCCAAAGTATCTGTCTGTTGAGAAAGTGGAAAGAAAGGAAGTTTTCTTCATTGCCACAAAATAAAAATAAAAATCTATGTAGGAAGGAGTAAAATGGCACAACCACATACAGCAAGAAACCCTTTCCAAATGAGATGTCCCTGATATCAACAACTCGAAGCTTTTTGTTGACAGCACGCAGCAATGATGAAACGCGTTCCCCACTCAGTGCACAAGAAGATCTATTTATCATGTCAACTGCATCAATCTCCGAAGAATCAATTTCCATCAATAGATCAAGAAGTGGGTAGAAATCAACATCCTTCAAGTCGTCCAACAAAACCACAAGGCTGGACACCTCATGACGTGCTTTCTTGAGCTTAGCCTGTATCACAAGACAGCTTTACTAATCAAATATAGTTTTTGATTTTCACCCATGGAAATGGATAGCAATAATTGAAGGTAGAAAAATCACAAAAATTTTATTAAAAAGAACAATAAAGGATGTCAGCTTCCACGTGCAATTCAAGTTGAAAGGTTAAGGTTAATAGGAATTGAATAAATATCATTTAAAGAATCAGGAAACCTTTCACAACTAGATGCATGGCTCCAGAAACACTAGAAACAATTTATAAAGATATAGAGAAAATGGCAATTCATAGGAAGTTGGTTTCATAAGTAAACTTTTTGATAATGTGATTAAGATGTCAAAAATCTCTTATTTAATGGGCTTCCATTAACATACGTGCATGCTAAACATGAGAAATACATGTCAGTTTTACAGTAGGTGCAGACTAGGACATGATGACAGAGAACATGGTTAATGAAACTGCACATTTTTATGGTTATTCCTTTAACAAGACTGCTAGCTCGTGCTCTCTACTTGATTTGCTAAAAAATGCAGAACATCAAAGATTCATAATGCCCTTGGTTTGGAAAGAATCACAAATTTTTTGTATTAAAATGTAATGCTTACTGAAAGTCCTACCTATGTTCTGACTTCACCTAAGAACCATGATTGATTAGTAAGGAAAGATGTTCAAGTCTAAGTTATACACATTGATGCTTGACACAAACTCTCTCTACTTGATTAGCTAAAAAATGCAGAACAGCAAAGATTCATAATGCCCTTGGTTTAGAAAAGATCACAATTTTTTTGTATTAAAATGCAATGCTTACTGAAAGTCCTACCTATGTTCTGACTTCACCTAAGAACCATGATTGATTAGTAAGGAAAAATGTTTTAAGTCTAAGTTATACACATTGATGCTTGACACAAACTCTCTACTTGATTTGCTAAAAAATACAGAACAGCAAAGATTCATAATGCCCTTGGTTCGGAAAGAATCACAATTTTTTTTGTATTAAAATGTAATGCTTACCGAAAGTCCTACCTATGTTGTGCTTCACCAAAGAACCATGATTGATTAGTAAGGAAAAATGTTCCAGTCTAAGTTCAATTTGAGTATAATCTTTTGAATTCCAAAAGGAACATAGCAGGGCATCATATGAATTATTAAAAACACATGTCACCAATATTGCATCACTCGAAGTGTTAGCAGTCCAGACTTGTTTTTCTTGTTACTGAATAGGCACGAAAATTAAATTTTGGACCGCCATAGAAGATAAACTTAAAAATTACCAATTCAAAAAGATAAAGGAGGCCATTAACATACTAAGAAAAAATGCTATCTTTAAAAGTGGAGAAAACTATGTATAATGAATGTTATCCAAGAAAACAAAAGGAATCGAATCAAGTCATCCAAAGACCCGTTTGTAAAATCTCTCCAGCAGGGAAGAAAGGTAAAATATAAATACAAGTAAAAACTACATACTAGCCAAGTATAAAATCACCTAGAAAAAATCCCATGAATTCATCTGTGACATTACCAAGCGAGACAAATTAGTTATAATAGCATGCACCCCCATACACTACTTACAGTGGAGTGATACATTACACAATTATTATGACTAACTCACTTGAGGAAAAGCAAATACAATGGAGGAGCATGTACAAAAATCTCCAACTTAATTTTAGATTCTATAATGTAACATAACATCAATCCTTGGATTCCATTTGAGCTATTTTTGACAGAGTGAAGGTATAAGTAATTAACAAATCTATGGATGAAAAACTGACCATTCAACTTCCATGTATCAATGTGCTAACTGGTATACCAAGAGCTAAGTTTAGGCCACCAGACTTGTATGTGAATGAAGTGTTTATTCATCACAAATCATTTATAATTTCTAACATTAAGCACCAAAAATTCAGCTTTCAGACGAAGATCGTCATAACATAGGATAGCTTTAGATATCGTACTACCCAACAAAATAAGTCACATGTACAAGAAACCTTCTTTGAGTAGTCACAAGCTTAATCTGAGCGATAAATTCATTTCAATAAAAATCATCACTATTCCTTATCCATCTCTAGAGCTATATTATCTTGTCATTAAAAATAAACAGAATATATACCATGTGACATAGTCATATGACCAACCCCATTGTAGTTATAAAAGAAACCAGCTGAAACAACTGAATAAAAGTTACTCATAAATCCTTCTAAAGTTTTGCATTAGCATATATACCCTATACTGTAATTCCATAAAGACTCTATCGACACCAAAAACAGTTATATGTTGTAAGTTCATTCATGCCATAACGAATCTCGTGTAAACAAAAATGATGAAATATGGATGATAAACCTTAAATACTTCAGCCAGAATTGCTTTATTTGGGAGAATTCCTTGCTTCTCGCATACATCAAAGTACCTGAAAATGGTGCCGCAATATAAACAGTTCAACAGAAATTTCATTGCAAGAGTGGTAAGCCATGGTTGTTTCAGCGTAAAAGTAAAAGAAAATCATCAAATTCTCTTTTATTAAGCACTTACTAAAATTAGTGCCCATAGTATTTTCACCAAAATAATATTAATCATGCAACAACTAATACCATTTTTTACAGGATTTAAAGCTACAATTGGATATCCCAAGTTATAAACATCACAAAATTCAGAGGTGGAATTGAAAGAAAGAACAGTAAAACAGAATTCCGAAATTGAACATTAGGCAACGTATCCAACAGATCACTGGACAAGTGATTTTCAATTGCAGAGAATATTTCAGCATCTGACTCCTAATCTTTTTTTCTTAATGAATGAAATCTTAATAAATCTTTTGCCACCAATCTCAATCATCAGTAAATAATCTATACTTCAATAGCAAAATAATTAAACTAACATGCCGCATAAGAACTTAAAAATCACCTGAATTAAAAAATAAAAATAAAATGAATTCCATAGTGAAATTAGGTCGAAAAGTTCACCTTTTCTCTAAGGTGCCGATATCAGTAGCCATCGAAATGTTTCAGTGATTTGATTTCCGTCGGCTATTCGAGCATTTTTGCAGGCACATAAATTATGCTCCCTTCCTTTTTTATATAGCGATTAAAATTTATTATAAACAAATTTTTATTATATTATTCATTATTAAATTACTCTCTCTCTCTCTCTCTCTCTCTCTCTCTCTCTCTCGCACATTATTAACTAATATTTGCATTTCTTTTTTATTTCTTGACTGTTACAATTTTTATTGGGCGTTCCAAACTTTTGCGAAATATACAGTGAGCGTTTTTACACCAGACAACTTTATCTTTTCGAAGATATATAATAGAACTCGGTCTTTCATCATTTTGTCCATATAAAATGACGAATTTATTGCCACTTTAAGTAAGTACAAAAAAGCAACTTAGCCCTTGTTTGTCAACAATTATTCTAAAACTCTGTTTGTTACGGTAAGATTTTTCATCACACATTCACTCAATAAAATATTCTACACACAAATCAATAAACTTACTTTAAATTTCAACCACACATTCTCCAAAAAATTTATTAAAAATTCTATTCTTCTCCCAATAATGAGAGACAAACAAGCTCTTGAAAAAAATTGTAGCAAGTCCTAAATCTCTTCAAAATGAACAAATAAATCTTCTTCAACCACCAACCCCCCCATTTCGCAACTCAATCCATCCCCACAACTCCAGCGCCGACATGTTATTACAGTTGACATAAATTCTCTCAACTGGAGTAATTATGGAGCGTAGGCGGGCTATGCGTCCAACCTGAATTATTAAAATTTTTCACGCACCATAGGCGTAACGAGTCAATGTCAAAACCAGATGACCAAATGAAGAGATTATGACCTTCTATATCACCGTATCAAGTTTGTCACATTTTTTGTTGACACGCATGCAATCAGAGCACGATGTTATGAAATATGAAAGATGATTGACAATTAGTAGACGTTTGATGCACTAGCGACGATGACACGTGTATCGAATCAATAGCCGTATGGCATTCTCGCAAGCAATAATACAATTTACTTGCAAGGGGTTCTAATGATGCTAGCTTAATAGCAATACATTTGTTGAGTGATGGAAAGACAGCCAAATTGTCCGTCTCCATGTTATCGGTTGTTCCGAGTTGACACAATGCCACGTCGTCATGTACGCAACTAAAGTTTATATAAAGAGGCCAATACCCTCCAAATGGGGGGAATTCAATTCAAGACCTATATTTCCCGGAAAAAAATAAAAAATAAAAACTCACCACATTTGAATAAACTCAACCCAAACTCTCTCTTTACCTAATTAAAATCGTAACTCATAACTCATAACTCACAACTCACCATCTATCAAAAAAGTTCTCTACCGCCGCATTCCACCTTGTTATATCTTATCGAAAACCAATGTGTACATCAATAATAACCCTTCTATATGTTGCAGATGTAGATCAATTTATCCTATAGTTAAATTATCAACTAAATTAGTAAATATGAACACAAAAGCATAGGAAAAATTAAAGTTAGGGTCTCCAACTTTTGCTCATAGAACACTTTGGGTCCTTAACCTTTAAAATAGAGCACTTTGGTAGACAAATAACCAACGTCCGTTTCACAACAGTGAGACAACGACCAACATCATCCAACCAAGTACTACCTAATTTACCCAGAGCATAAGCATTTACCAGTTCCAGTCAAGCCTGGACAATTCTTCACAAATTTTAAAGCAGAAACCAAATCAAACTCAGTAAAAGGAAAGCAAAAGCTGTAACGTTAACATTCTATGCAAGGATAATTGTAACTTAACTCCACTGGACAAAGGGAAAATGCCACCCGACAGCAATATAACCTTCTAAACCAATTTATACACTGTTCTAATCACTGAGAACCGATTGTAGTTTTCTTTAAAACAAACTTAACCTACCTCTTACCACACCACCTGGTTCTGGTTTGGGACATCCTTGAAAGAACAAGCATTATAGTCTCAAATATGGATGCATGTCCATGGCATATCAAGTAAGATAGTCATCTGAATTTTAAACCATGGACCCCTAAATTTTCCTTCCAATGGTCAGACTGCAACAGAAGGCACGGAGCAAAACACAGCTGAACATTCCAACATATACGCAAAATTGATAAACGAGCTTAACCTGACTTCTAGCAGTAATTATAGCAAAGCTAATAAAATACTGATATCTAAACACAGATCAAAACACGAGGAACAGCAAAGCATAATGAGGTCTGTCTACATCTTCTCAACAAAGTGAACATGAACCAGAGTTACATAATCATATTAAGAGATTTCAGAATTATAAGACAGCTAATATGAGAATAAAATCCAATCTAACAAAACATGTCATACACTGGAATCAGTAACATGGGGCTAAAATGACACTGGGAGAACCAACAAAGGACCTTTTTCTGCCACTTCTCAACACATTTATCGGCCCTTTTCAAAATTAATGCGCGATCTACCGGATGTTTCGTAACCATCACGCATAGAGCCTGCACCAGCCTTCAAGGTTCCTCCAGTGCCAACTTTCTCCATGGCCTTCTTCCCTTTCTTCACCTCTGTCAAAAACTGATCCAAACCAAACGGATCAGCTTCTTCAGCCTCTTTTTCAAACTCAACTGGCCTCTCTCTTTGACCACTTCTTTCAGATGTTCCTGTAAATGCCTTGTCAGGCTTAAAACGATCTGTTTTCATTAACTTGTCCAGCTGTTCATCCGCACCTCCATACATCTCGTCGTCTGCATCCTTCTTCGGTCTGTACAGAGTAGTCATAGTTGATTGAGCAGTAAATAGGCCCTTATCGTATATGTTGTAAGCATCATCAGTGGCAAAACCAGAATCCATCCCTTTCTCCTGGTTGAACAGTCTCTGGTCATACATAACTTCACCCCCTCTCCCAGCTCCTGCGGAGGCCATTCCAAGAGCGACTTTCTCACTAATATCACGATCTCTATCCCTCGTAATTTTACTCTTCTTCCCCATTGCAGCATCTTTCGCCTCCAGCCTTCTCTCCCTTTCCCTCTCACGGCGCCTCTCCTCACGAATTTTCTCCCTCTGTAACCTCTCCTCTCTTTCCTCCTTTGTCTCCTTGGGGGCATCTCTCACCCGCTCATAATCAACACTCATGTCATCACTGTTGATTGCACCCCTCTCAGAAGGCATTTGTGCTGCAGCAGCAGGAGCAACACCAGTTCTCTCCGATCTCGCCTTCCTGGCCAACTCTCGCAGCTCCATCTCTTTCTTCTCCTTTTCTTTCATCATCATCTCCTTCTGAACCTTTGACCTCATTGCAACAGCCTCTCTTGCCTTCTGCTCGGCAACATACAAAGCCTCTGACAATTTAGCGAAATTGTCATTAATCTGAACATCCTGAAGCCCCCGACCATCAGCAGCCAGACGTTTGTCAAGAGGTATTGTATACCCCTTAGGGTTCTTCCAGTTTGAAATACATGGTGGAATCTTCCAGTCCTGCTGATCCTTCACAGTCACAGGACGAGGTGGAGAATGCATAATCGGCACTGGTGGAGAACCAGATGCCTTTGGGACCCTCTTATGTTTAAACTTGGGTGGCTCCAAGGGATCCACTGGCATTTCAACCATTCGGATAATTCTTTCCTTGGCTCCTGAATTAAAGGCTGCTGACTGTTGTGATGGCTTGTACTTAATAAACTTAGAATCTGAAGACTGTGTTTGAACATTTTTTGGCTGTGCAGCACTCAATCTCACATTCACAATCTTCTCAAGTGCAGCCTTAGTCTCCTGTGTCGTCTCATCAATCACTTTCTGCATCTCATCCACATCCATCTCCTCCTCTTGCTCATCATCTTTCACAACCTTCGGGACCAAATCCCTATGCTGCGAATACACAATCTTCTTTGAATTCTCATCCTGCCTCACGATTGCATCATATCTCACATTCCCGTGCTCATCTACTGTAACAGGCAAAGTCCTTGAACCGGGATTCTGAGACTTACTCCTTCCCATACCAAGTGGGTACTGTGCATAGTGGATTTCTGGAAATGCTCCTCCATCGCCAAAGTCTTCAGGCTTCGAAGGTTTAAATCCAGCCCGTTTCAAGTATGGTGGCACTGGCTTGGGCTTGACCATCTCAGATATTTCAGCCTCAGATGAGCTGTACCTTTGTTTGAACCAAGGATCATTAGAGTGGTCATAATGTGTAGTCCCCGACGACTTTACTGGTGGAAGAAGGTCCTTTAATGCAGCCATCACCCCTTCCTCACACTAAATCTGCAAAAAGTTAAAAGATAAAAAATAAAAACACAATAACTCCACCAGAATATATTTTAGAAACCAAAATATAAGAATCCTTTAAAATTTTCTGTAAATGCAATACAACAGCACGGACATTTTCTTAAAGAGCCCTTTTTCCATAAATAAGGCCTTCCTTTAAATTGTTTATCGAAAGTGTGATAAAAAAATTCAATTTAACCCCTTTAGAGAAAACAATTTGTACTACCACTCTGCCTTTAGCTTCTTCACTACAGAAATGGTTGTACCTCTTACCCCAATCCCCACCCCCCACACGGTGTCCCCCCTTCTGGACCGTGTGCCCCTTCTGTGAGCTCCAGAAACTCCATCTAAGAAATCCGCAAGGAGGTGGGATAATCTTGTTCATGGTTCTGTGATTGTTTTCGACTTCATTAAAAGATATAAAGACACACTAAGAGGCCTATACAATCTGTAGCATCAAGAAAATTCCATTTTTATCGACATGCTTGTAAGATGAATGCTGTGCAAAAATACTGTTCATGTTTAATATATCGTGTGAAGTTTCAAGAATTCTTTATCAGGAGATAACTTTTTTATAGCTTTTTGTTATATTTCCTTCAAATCTTGATAATGAATGTTATCCTGCTCTGCCAGGGACTTAACCACAGCTGATGGCATTACATGGGGCCTGAAAATTTCATTGTCGGGGTTAATACTTAATTAGATCTGACGTATTGGTGGGGATGGTGAGGAAGATGGTGTTTTAGGAATTTCAATTAGAAGGAATAGAATATAAACAGCAAGGCTTTCTTAAAAGACCTGCTACTCCTTTATGAATTAGTAGCCCAGTATTAGTGTTTAAAAAAGCAGCTATTTAATTTCGCTTAATTTGCAAAAATCAGTAACTCGTAAAGATTTATTTATAACTCACAGCAACAATTTGGAAGAAGCGGAAAGAGACCAATTTGACCATATTAAGAAAGCAAAATCACCAAAATTTTGAAAATACAAAAGACCGTGTTTCAAAAAATCAACAATTGCAAATTTACAGTTAATAAGAAGAATAAGCACACTGCAATATCCTAAGTGTGGGGAAGGGGGAGAAAAAAAGGAGCTTATCCAGAATTTTGAATTGGGGGGGGGGGGTTCTTACCTACCATCAGGGACAGAACTAATCAAATATTAGAGTAGGTTTAAAACCTGGAAAAAAAAAATCATAATAACCTATAACCAAGGAAATACAAAATATGAGATTTACTCAAAATCACTAGCAAAATTTCATAAATACAATACCATGTTTCCCAACATCTGATGTTAATGACAAATTCAGCCAAAATGAATCTTTCCAAAGAAAAAGCTCGAAGCAACAATGTGTAAACCCAGCAAGAGATAATACAAAGCTCTCACAAAAAAAGAGCACGAAAAATAGATATTCAGAAGTGGTTTCAAATAAGTTGGTATAAACTCGGACTATAAAAGCTTTCCCAAATGTAACATCACTGCTCACAAGAGTACTGAATTTTATCATATACTAACACATTCAATTTCAAATGACAACAGAAACAATCTAAAGGGAACAAGTATTCAGCCAACAAATAGTATCCTTCGTTAATATTCGGCCAACAATTGTAATGAATCAGACCATTAAACAAATCTCCATTAGTTAAAAGTTCAAATTACCCACACGAATGCAAATATAGTGTCATGACGAGTCAACATGAAAGCTATACACACATAAATACAGTATGTATTCTCTATTGTTGTAGACCTGTAGGATTGCTAATTTTTGTCTTAATTTTGAGTTCAGACCAGCTTGGTTTTCTTCGGCTAATAGGCTCCAAAATTAAATCCTCCTCTTCTCACAGCAAACAAATTTTAATTTCCGACATTCATATACAACTTTCTGAGATTTATACAGAATTTGGGGTCGGATAAATCTGAAACACGATTTAAAAGACTTAAAATTGCAATACATCTGAAAAATTAAAAATAACCATTACATCAGCTAATTGCAAAGTTGAGGTCTTCAATTTGGAGGATACCCCACTGGATCTTGCTCCTAGGTATTTCACCTATTACACTTGACAGGCAGCCAGTTTTTAAGGCAAGGAGAAAAACATAAACAACCGCATAGAAAAATTAAAGAGAAAAGTTGTCGAAAAATCACTGTTGCTAGAGGAATTATTGTCATCGAAACTACAAGATAAATAAATAAATTATAAGGAGTTGAGTTGAAATTAAAGCATTCAGATCGAGTGCGATTTCAACGTATAAAGCCCATTCTTATTAAAAAAAATACATAACAATCTGATACTACCTTCGAATTTTGTTGATGAAGAAGCTGAGTAGAAATCGCTGCAACACAAGATAAATTGGTGCCAATGAATATCAGAACACGTCTCCCGTTTTGCCTCTCCCCTAATCTATACCGTAATACCGATGAAGAAAACCTTAGCCGACTGTCTCCCTTTCTTTATTGACGGCTCGTTTGAGCCCAATTTTTGGAAGGAAAAAAAAAAAAAAAAAAAGGGTTTCAGGAAGATGTGTCTTTAAGCAAAATTTTTAAGTTTGGGTATAATATTATTTTATCGAAAAAATATGTAGTTGAAATGGATTAAAATACTATTCGACAATGCATTTGTTTTTTCAAAAATATGGACTTAAAAAAGGGTTGAATGATGTTCGGTGTACATCGTATTTTATATCATTTTTTACTCTGTCACGTGTCATTACAACATTGAATAGTTTAAAAATAAAACAATTTTTTTCATCTAATTAACGGTGGACAACGTGGATGATGTCAATCATGATGTAAAAAAGTGATGTATAAATGACATAATTCTTCCTTATTTCCCCCGATGGGAGATGGGCTGTTGTTGGTCAATCATGCTATCGTGCCATAATCATTGTCACAATGACATAATGTGATGTGATGCTCAATAATTAGGCTGTTTAAAACGCGATCATCTTTTTTGTGACGTGATGCTCAATAATTAGGCTGTTTAAAACGCGATCATCTTTTACATCAAATCATTTTCCATCACGTAGGATTATGTTAACCCTCGTGTTATAATTCATCTAGCAAAGTGGTTTAATCCATCATCAAATAAGCATGCCCTTTAATTGGGTTTTACCCAAAAAAAAATTCAAGGAAAATTTCAGAAGTATTAGATTAAGAGCCCGTTTGGTAGAGATTAAAATCGGATTAAAATTGAAAAATTAACCGTTATTGTTGATTTTTATTAGACGAGTGTGACCCAATAACGACTATATTTTCAATTGTAATTAGATTTTAATCGGTACCAAACGGGATCTAAGTATTACTTATTTCAAAATAAAGAAACAAAGTTTAAAATTTCATAAATCAGATGTTATTACATTTTATTTATAAAATAATTAATTAAAGTTTCGTTCGGTAGGGATTAAAATTCAATTAAAATTAAAAATATAGCCGTTATTGGGTTCCACTCGTCTAATAAAAGTGAACAATAATGACTAGTTTTTCAATTTTAATATGATTTTAATACCTACCGAACGGACCTTAAATATATATTTTATTAATTAAATATATTAAGATTACAATTCTATGCATTTTGGCCACAATTATTGAATTAATTGGTCTCATATTATTTTTCTGCCATGGAACAAATTATTTCCGAGTCACTGATCAAAAAATTTATAGGTCACAAATTATTTTCGATCACAGATGATCAGAAACTTTTATAGTTCATAATTTATTTATCAATCATAAAATTACAAATTTTATAAGTCATAACTTATTTAACGGCCGCATATTATCAAATAAATTGGTACGAGTAGTTTTCCAGTAATAACTTCATAAATTACGAGTCACAATCACATTTTATAGGATACATATTATTTATTGATAACATATTAATCAAATTATTGGCCACATATTAACTAAACATCAACCAAATAATTGATCAAAAATACTCTCCTATCCCCAATCCCACCCCACGACCACCACCTAAAAAATTCCTAAATTTGCCGTCGAGCACTATCACCACCACGCGTCGAGGAAAACAATCGCCACCACTACCCGTATCAACAAAAACCATTGATTGTATCAACAAAATGACCGCGATCGTCAAATCTACCGTTGATCCAAAACAAAACCTACCCCCCACCACTAGATCAATCACCAATAGATCCACCACCATCGCCACCAACAAAAACCACCGCCAAAATATGTAAACCACCATGTTCACTGTGCGAGGCGCCTCTGCCACCATAGCACAGCCACCCCCACAGACACACCCCAACTAGGGATAGACCCAGCAAACCATCACAGCCCGAGCGGACGTTAACCGATCAACGTCGACAATCAGCGATCATAAGAGATATGTCGTTTATTACTATTTAATTACCTAATATTAAAAATAGCCCGATAAAGTTATAAGCTATAACAATTGAATTATTTTCAACCACACTGTAGTGTAGACATAACAAATTTAATAATTTATGAAAGTATCGACCGTAGTCACTAATAAAATATTAAGAGCTCTCGTTTGATGTCTATTTTTTTGCAAAAAGTATATTTTAGAATAGTGATTTGATAGATAATACGTGGTTAAAAATAAGGAAAAGTTTTAAATTTGAATGTAATATTATTTTATTGAAAAATGTGCGGTTGAAAGAAGAATATATTTAAATAAAAAAAAAAAGAATCAAACAATGTTTAAAATTTTAAATATAACAATTATGTTGTTTAAACTGAACACATATAATTTTGTTGTAAAAATTAGTAATATTCATCTAATGATAATATGGTCAAATTTTGTATAATTTAAGGGAAAAATACGGGTTCAAATTTTTATAATTGCATCAAACTTGCTAAATTTATTGTAATATATATTAGTATGGTAAATTTAGTATCAAACTATACAAGTGCTCTTGATGTTCCAATGCGAGGTCACGGTTTCGAATCTCATTTTCTCATCCCATTTTAGTAAAAATTAAATAATTAAAAATCTTTCACAACAATAAATTTATTGTAATATATATTAGTATGGTAAATTTAGTATCAAACTAAACAAGTGCTCTTGATGTTCCAATGCGAGGTCACGGTTTCGAATCTCATTTTCTCATCCCATTTTAGTAAAAATTAAATAATTAAAAATCTTTCACAACAAAAGTGTGGGAAAGGGATTCAAACCTGGGACATTTCATATGGATAGGAAGCACCAACCAACTAAGCTACAAGAAATCTTCTAAAAGAAAAGGAATTACTAGTTATATATTCTACAAAAGTTTATTCATTGTGAACAAAAAAAATAAAAAAATTGTTGTTGGCGGATCCAGTTCGACGGCTGTTGAGTGCTAGGTCCGTCACTAACCCCAACACAAACACACGAGTCCAACAGAGACCAACAACTGAACCCTATATAGACACCACCCGCACCACTAACACTCTCATCGCCACTACCATGTGGTGCATCGTAGCGACGACGAATCGCAAATCACTACAAAGATGAAGTCATAGTAGCGACAGTGCACTGCTCGATCTGTGGTGAGGGTGATAGGCACACAGATCGCTGCAGCAATGGTGCTCGGAGAGAGAGAGAGAGAGAGAGAGAGAGATGAATATCAAGGTTTGAGTTGTGGTATATAATTAATTGAATTTTATAATAATGTTTGAGTTGTGGTATATAATTAATTGAATTTTATAATATTATTATTTAATATTTAAAATTATATTATCATTTAATTTTTGTGTATATAATGTGTTCGTAGAGAAAAAAATCGGATTAGAATTGAAAAATTAGTTGTTATTGTTGATTTTTATTAAACGATTGAGACCCAATAAAAGGTTATATTTTCAATTTTAATTGTATTTTAAGCACGATCGAACACGCCTTAAACTATAATATTGATTTTTGAAATGCAATCTTTAGAAGGAGGCCTCCACGTAATTTCCACGTCTTCCCATTTTAATCCATTTTCGACGTTGGCCTCAATCAAGTAACTGAAAAATAAAAAATTAGACTAATTGAATATTTAACTTTTACTTATGACAAATCAAATGATTAATAAAAATAAATAAAGGAGATGTATAGGAATTTAATTAATTCAAAATTTCGTTTATAATTTTTTTTTTTACATTTTTGATATTGTTCCTAAAATTATGATAATCTAAATATACGTTCTTTCTTTATAGCGATATAGAGCGATAGTAAATTGTTAACTTGGTTTGGTTAGGAAAAAAAAAATCATTATCTTTTTATTTACACGGTCGAACGATGATAATTTCGTGGTCACGTTTATGCAATATGGTAAGGATAAGGTTCATATGGGACATAATCGTATTTTGCTAAGCATCCCATTAAATATCACAATTTGTCACATTTGACAACCAATTACGTATACATGAACACTAGTCACATAAATATGTCGCAATTCTATGTTATGACAATAGCCAGACTCATTGGAGGATTTATGATTTTGAGGGAGCACGAACGGTCGTTAATCGTTGACCATTAATGGCAACAATGAAAACCAATATCGTGAATTGAAATTTCTCGTGTCATGATTTGAATTGCAAGTATAGATGTACTCAATCTATCAATCTAATAATATTTATCGAGTAAGAATTTCAAGTTTGAAAATTGGTCAAATTACTTATTTTTTGGTTCGATTTATTAATATTCTCAGTCTAGCAAAAAAATTAAAAAAAAAAGAATATTTCAAAATTTTAAAGATGACATGAATGTGTGAAAAAAGAATTGGCGTCAATGCTTAAAAATCCGCCCTGCCTCGCTCCACCCTATCAAAGGCAGGGCAGGGCAGGGCGGGGCGGGGGTGCCCCGCCCCGTCCCGTTGCCATCACTAGATAGAAATAAGGGGTAATAATCTTTCTTGCTTTCTTTCTTCAGAGATGGAAATATATATAATATATATATAAAAAAATCTAATTTTTAATCCCCCACTAATAGAAGGGCCAAATGTTAGAGATTGATTTGTTCTTTTTTAATACTCAAGACCAACATGTCACCAGTACAATAAATGAGACCTGTGATGCAATTTTTTTTTTTTTTTTTTTTCCAAAGTTCAAAAGGTTTTAAATTCAAGTACCAATGATTTTTTGAACTTATTTTTATCCGCATATTTCGATCGATCCATAAGTATAAAAAAATATTGATGCATAACTCCGAGGTGAAAACCGCATAAGCTAAAGATAATCTCATTCAAAATAACTCTTCTCAATACAAAAGTCCCAACAAAAGAATCCAAATCAATGTATCATCAAGTACATAACAGTCACTAATAATAATAAGACAGCAATATATATATGTAAATATGGAGAGAAAAACAGATCTAAAATAGCAAGTAGACCAAAGCACTTCCGAAGACAAAGCTCCCACTCATCTTCTGCAATCTCGAATCTGCTCCACTCTGTTTAAATAACAAAGGGATTATATAAAAGAAGCAGAATAATTAGAAGTATTAGTTTTAGTTAAGTATATATCCAAAAAATGGAGCTCAAACAGGGGACAAATTTTTAAAAAAATTCTAAGCATTTTTAATTTTATCTTTCAATGAAAAAAAAACCCCATAACGGGCACATCAGAACGTGAACCTTGAACAATATGTTCCATGATTTACGAGAATGCAAGAACGACGTAAAATGCCCCAGATCAAGCATGCACAGTGCACGATCGGCGCAAGTAGGCATTGGAATACATGTTGTGAGTGAGGGAGTGTACCTGATCAGTGGCTGATATTGGCGCAGGAGAAAGAGCCATGAGACTAGGCGCCGGAGATCCGGTCAGTGGAGGACTCTTCAAAGACGGGGATAGTGCAGGAGATGTGGTTGGAGCAGCAGCTGGCACCGTAGCTGGCGCAGAAGCTAGTGGTGCAGGTGTGGGAGCAGCAGGTGGTGGAGGACTAGCAGGGGGCGGCGGACTCACTGGAGGTGGAGTAGCAGGTGGCGGAGTAGCAACTGGTGGAGGTGAAGCAGGTGGTGTGGGAGGAGCAGTAACCGGAGGAGGTGATGAAACAGCTGGAGGTGGAGATGATGTGGGTGGAGGTGTAGTAGCTACTGGTGGTGGCGTGGTGGCAGGGGTTGGAGTTGGCGGCGCTTGTGTAGTTGGGCTTGGCGGCGCTTGTGTAGTTGGGCTGGGCGGTGCTTGTGTAGTTGGACTTGGCGGCGCTTGTGTAGTTGGAGCTGGCGGTGCTTGTGTAGTTGGACTTGGGGGCGCCTGTGTAGTTGGACTTGGCGGTGCTTGTGTAGTTGGCGGTGCTCCGGGAGATTGACCGCCGACGCCGACGACGACAATGCAGATAAAAGCCATTAATATCGCCCGTTTTGTATTCATTGTCGCACTAGCTATAATGCGACTTTTCACTAAAACGTTATGAGAGAGATGGGTTTGAGAGAGCGGAATGGGAGGGACGGTTTATATAGGAAGATTATATGCATGTATAAAGAGGGGGTTTAACGGAAAAGAGGAGTTTTGTACGGTATGGAACCGTAGAGGAGTAAAAAGGCCAGAGGGCCTGTACAAAGTTGGCGTAACACAAGGGATTGGAAGTTGTGACTACCAAATGCAAAAGCCAGTTCTTCTATGTGGTTAGGTGGGTCCTGCTGATTCTCATGATTTCATTGATGACAACTGTTGAAAACAATTTTTACATCAAAATGATTAAAAGGTTAAATCCAAAGGTTGTTAATGATTTCATGGATAAATTTCATGATAATCAAGGTTAATAATGATGATCCGCTGGCAAAATGCAATTTGCCCCCTCAAGTTTTCACTTATATTTTGCTTAGTTTTCAGAAAAAAGATTACCTCCACAACCCAACTTATGAGAAATGTAACAAGTTCAAATTTTAGAGGTTGTTTGGGAGGGATTTTAATCAAAATTCTAGCCGTTAACTATCAAATCAACCAATATTTTTGACTTTCCCTCTCACAAGTGGGGTCCATTGGTTGACTATAACGGCTAGAATTTTGGTTAAAATCCCTCCCAAACAACCTCTTAGCGAGATCATTTATCGTTTAATTTTGTAGCAAACATATAGTCAACAAGCTCTCGTTCTTGCTCTTGTCCGGACTCCCCATCGCATCCTTCCCATTGTCTTGGTTCGTGCCGAATTTGCTCATTTTTCTATTGTTCAGTGTTCTGATTCTAAAGTTAGCATTATTTGGCTTCGTGGTTCGAATCACATATTTTTTTTTTCTATTTTTTGTTTTTCATTATTTTGAATTAAAATATGACATTTATTCATTTTATTTTCTGAGGGACATGCGTGCATTGAGGGACAACATACAGCTCAAAATATAAAAAGAGAGAGTTGCCATCATAGTGCGCCTGCACCACACAATAGAAATTAAAGGTGACAGATAATCGATGATGCCCTAGGTTTGGTTTGGTTTGGTTGTTATTGATTTGAAAAGAAAAGAAAAGGAAAGGAAAAAAAAAAGGCTCCACACACAAAATTCTTTTGCTTACGAACCAATTCACCATCCTCTCATTATCATTTCTTTTAACCAACTAATCATTCAATTAATTTGTACGTAGCACATTGTCAACTTTAGCATAATTTTTATAAAAAAACTTGGGTCAATGCTAAAAGATTTGAAGTGAAATGTGACTTGGGCCATTAATTACGGTCATGGGCCAACTTGCTACATTAAATTTTTATGATTAGCATTATTATTTAAATTTTTAAGTTGCTTACAAAACATGCTACGAAATTATTGGACCTTTTTTTCTTTTTCGAAAAATCACATCTTCATTGTTCTTAGTGAAAATCACCTCATAATTGGTCTTATATGGATCAAAATGTCCCAATTAAATGTTCTTTCTTGTTCGTAGTTTATTATCGTATAAGTTCTCTGCGTAAACCACCTCGTACAATTAGCATTACGTGAATAAAAAAAAAAATGTCCCAATTGGCGTGGATTGAAAGGGATGAAGACATTTGGGGCCAACAATCATTTGTGCGCATTGATATTACCCTCCACCCACCTACCGCTGGACTGCTTTTTTCGGATAGACTTTCTCTCTCGATCTGCCTTCGTTTTTTCCTACGTTCCACGGAATCGAATCTCCTTTTCCTGTTCTTTCTTGTTATTGTTATTGTTATGCTACAAGCACCCTAATTAACGAATCTTAACCTTAGTTAGTCTAGCTCATGGCTCGTGTCTTAGCCCAAACCAACCAGTCCGAGCCCTACTGGTGAGCACAGCCCAGGTCGTCCTGCTGCTCAACAAGCCATTGGCAGGCTGGCCATTGACAATCTGCCAGACTTCATTTCAAAATAAGTTGACAATATACTATTCAATGAGATGCAAAACATAATATGTTAGAAATTATGTAATTTTTTGTCTATTTTTAAAAAAAAAACGTAAACGCAATATTTTATTCACTTAAAATTTTAACTGTCTAAATTTATTGTAACTAGTCTCAAGCCCTCCCGAAAAAAGAAGGATCGTGACTTGTAACGTTCAAATAATCAAAATTTGTAATTGGGTTAATTTCAGTGGTTGTCACTGAAAAGGCGAGTGTTCTCTGAGTATAGTACATAACATTTAGTTTTCACTTGGAAAATATCGAATTTTTTAGCAATTGAAATTTCTAGTTTACTATGAAACTTTGCGCCTTGCTGTTATGCTAAGTCAGTTGTCGACATTATTTGATGCGAGTTGTGACCTTAAAACCTCGTATGCTGTATCAACAAAATTTGATTCAAAATTGCATGTATAATCAGTACCGCTGGACTAACAATAGTAAAAAAATTGAACTAACAACGATCATTATTTTTACACACGAGTCAAAGTGCGAACACCCTCGAAATGTGGTCGTCATCTGATAACACATTGACGATCATCTCCCACTTGCATCATAGTGGACAATCTTTCACTGGATCATTATTTGCCTTTTTCTAGTTGATTTTCATTCCCTGGCTTAATGAATTGTATTGAGAAAATAAAAGGATATGGCTTAATGAATTGTATTGAGAAAATAAAAGGATAAAACCTGCTGTAAATGCACGGAAGAAGATGAACATTTCATTCAATCAACTTGAGAATTACAATGCATACAAGAGCTCTATTTATAGAGAAAAATGGCTAACTAATCTATCAACTAAACTAACTAACTACATTACAATTGGAAGCACGTGAGCTGTTTATAGCTGGAGGGCTGAAGCTATGGACGTTGGATTGCTGAAGCTAATGAACGGATGGATCACTTGGTCACACATATCGTGATCTGTGTACTGTGTTTCTTCATTGCTGAACTTGAACATATTTTAACACTCCCCCCTCAAGATGGAACATCTTGATCTTGGAGAGAAGAATGGCAGAGATGCAGGCAATTGGTGGAAGATTACAGAAACTTCAAATTCGAGTTCAAAGATTAGCCAATGCAGTCAACCTTCTTTCTCAGTCATTACATTGAACACCTGGTATGATATTGCTAGTGTTCAAGCTGGGCACACTTGCGCTGAAAACGCTTTGCAAACCCATTTGCAATTCATCCTCTAAATGAAGAAAAAGCTGTTCAGGCTGCTGCAGACCTTTTAGGCGAACTCTTCGTGTTTTCGGTTGCAGGAGCTGCTCTTATTTGTGAGGTACAAAATCGATCCAGAGCAGAAAGCCAGGAAGGAAACTCATTGTCTATCTTTTCCTTTTCTTGTTACCACTGCATATACGAGTGGGTTCCGACGAGATCCGACGACTTCTGGTTCTCTTCTTTACCATCGAGAACAAGGATATAGAAAATGGAATTGGAATAAATTCTACTAAAAACTCCATAAAAAGGAGGACAAAGACAACGGAAATTTGAATAACTTCCATGAAAACACTCAACAATGGTGGAATTGCTCATTGAAGAGGAAGAACCGATCTGGTTTTGCAGATCTACTGCAGCTTACAAATCCAGTAGAAAGCTGGAAAGAAAATCAATGGTTGAATGGCCAACAGAAGAAAAACGACAGACAGAGTTGCAGACGGAAGGAGCATAGCTTTGATACCATATTGAGAAAATATGAGGATAAAACCCGCTGTAAATGCATGGAAGAAGATGAACATTTCATTCAATCAACTTGAGAATTACAATGGCAGGGAATAAAATGAAAATTGAAGATAAAGCCTGCTGGAATGGCAGGGAAAAAGATGAACATTTCATTCATTCAACTTGGAGAAAATACAATGCATACTAATCTATTTATAGAGAAATATAGCTAACAAACTATCTAACGAACTAACAGGAAGAATGATCTAGAATAAAATGCATGTGCTGGTGAGGTAGAGAAGAGGAATTCTCTGCTGGAAATAAGCTGAACTGGAAGAAACTAGATTAATCTGGATTGTATATTTTAACACACCTTCCTCAAAATGGACTATGGAGATCAATAATAGTCCATCTTAAAGATTAAAGTATGATGATGCAGAACGTCAAGCTGAACGAGTTGCTGTCCATATAGACCTCTTCAAACAAATCCCCATTCAAAAAGGCGTTGTTGACATCTAGCTGAACCAAATCCTAATTATGATAAGCTGCTAAGGCAAGAAGGACCTTAACAGTTACAATCTTTGCCACTGGAGAAAAAGTATCAAAATAATCGAGACCTTCTTGCTGAGTGTAACATTTCGCCACAAGTCGAGCTTTGTGCCTTTCAACTGAACCATCTGATCTGTATTTTATTTTATACACCCATCGACACCCCACAGACTGTTTACCAGGTGGTAGACGGACAACAGACCAAGTATTATTTAATTCCATGGCATCAAGTTCAAGGTTCATGGCAGCACGCCACTCAGGATATTTTACAACTTGGTGATAGAAGCTTGGTTCCAAATTAGAAGATATATTTAACACAAAGTTTTTATGATCAGGAGATAGTCTGTGGTATGATGCGAATTGTGCAATGTTATGGGACGACTGAGATAAGTTTTTGGAATTTTGGGAGATTATATTACACTAATAGTCTTTGAGATATTTTGGAGGGATGATGGCTCTATTAGACCTCTTGGTATTGGTAGCTGGAATGAGCTCAGTAGCTGGAGCACCATGAGAAAGATCACAAGTGAGATGCAAGTTTTCATGAGGTTCTACTTGAACGGTGGAATGATCAATAATAAGACTGATAGGCAAGGGTGAGTCAGAGTTCGGAATGTGATAAGTAGACTTTGTATTGGTTTTAGCACTGGAATGTTGGGAAATAGTTAATGACGGATGTAGAACAAGGTCAGGAAAGGGATCGGTAAGATGATCAGAATTAATGACTGTATGGAAGGGAAATACACATTCATGAAAAATAACATCTCTGGACAGGGATATTTGTTTGGAGACTACATCATATAGCTTGTAGCCTTTAACCCCTGATGGATATCCTAGAAACACACATGGCCTAGCACGTGGCTGGGATTTATTTCTGTGGGATGATAGAGTAGAAGCAAAGGCCAAACAGCCAAAACATCTAAGTGCAGAATAGTCTGCAGATTTTTGATACAATATTTCATAGGGAGTTTTATGTTTTAGAAAAGGAGATGGTGTTCTATTTATCAGAAAAGTGGCTGCCAACACACATTCAGACCAGAACTTGATAGGAACTCTTGACTGGAAATACAATACTTTGGCAATATTCAAATGATGCTGGTGTTTGCGCTCCACAACAGCATTTTGTTGTGACCTCTCAACACAGCTAAACTGATGTAATGTACCCCTTGCTGCTAGAAAATCTGTAAATGCCAACTCTGGAGCATTATCAGATCTTAAGGCCTTAATTCTGGCATTGAATTGGGTTTCCACCATATTGAAGAACCTTGGAATGACAGTGATTACATCAGATTTATTTTTCAACATATAGATCCATGTGAACCTTGAACAATCATCAACCAGAGTTAAGAAAAATCTGTAGCCTGTGTGTGATGTAACCTGGTATGGCCCCCCCAAATGTCACAATGTATAAGATCAAACGGATGATCTGATAGGTGATTGTTCGAAACAAAAGACAATCTCCTTTGTTTAGCTAGGGGACAAATGTAGCATGGAATATTTTTTATTGAATTTTGTAACATCACAAAGTAAATGATTCTTCAAACTGTCTAATTTTTTGAAAGAAACGTGGCCTAATCTGCTGTGCCAAACATGCACAGAGACATTATTTACATAAGCACTTGTAACTGAATTTAAAACTTTGGTATCAAGGACATATAAATCCTGCAAACGATCACCCCTGCCAATCATCCTCCGGTTTTGATTTCCTGGATAATAAAATGGTCATGAAAGAAGCTAATGGTGAGTTATGAGCTAAGTGTCAAAGCACTAACTGAGAGCAAATTGAATTTGAACTGAGGCACAAATAAGACATCATGTAATATAATGCTTGGACTTAGTTTCACATCACCACATAATCTAATCGGAATTTGTGTATGGTTTGGCAACGTGACAGTGAAATTATCAATGATTCTCATTGACATGAAGGCTGCAGCAATGGAACATACATGCTTAGCAGTCCCTAAATCAACAATCCAAACATCTTTGGGTGAGAGTGCAGGATCCACTGATATAGAGTAGCATTTACCTGCATAAGAGCTGAGGTTGCTGTCCTGTTGATCAGTGGTGGTGACATTGATGCTTGATGCTAAATGATTAGATAGCATGGACATCAATTGCTGATATTGATCATGATTCAAGTTCTGAACAAAGTTTCCAAAGCCTGAGTGTTCTTTCTTATCTTCATTCTGACCATTAACAGAAGTAGAGATCTAATTCACATTATTTGAACCTGATGCATCTCTTGATCTTGCCTTATATCCTAGGGAAAATCCATGAATTTTATAGTATTTATCAATTGAATGTCCTTGAATCTTACAATAAGAACAGTAAGGCATCTCCCTCTTAATGTTCTTATTAGCTCCAAACCTTTGGTAATTTCCATGAGTTCCAGAACCACTCATTGATTTGATGTTATCATGAGTGCTAGAACTACTCATTGATATGTTGTTATTATTATTTCTCAAAGCAGAAGCAACAGCATTATTCGAGCCATCTCCAACGTTACTTTACATGTTTATCTTCCTCTAATTTTCTTCCCGGGTTATCAAGGCAAATATCTTGTTGATTGGTGGTAATGGATCTAAAAGCAGAATCTGTCCTCTAACTTGGGAAAATGAATCACTCAACCCTATAAGAAATGACATTACGTACTCCATTTGGTAATGAGCATTTAGCTCATTCACACCCTCACAAGTGCACTTCCCACAATTGCAGTTAGGGACGTAATTGCTCAATTCTTCCCAGATTGGTTTGAGCTTAGTGAAATACATACTAACAGTGTCATGATCCTGTGACAAATTCATCAATTCCTTCCTTAATTGAAAAATGCGTGGTCCATTTTTCTGTTGAAATCTATCCTTTAAATCTTTCCATATCTCATGTGCAAATGTTGCATAGATCACACTAGCAGAAATATCTTTCGAAATAGAGTTTAATATCCATGAAATAACTATATTGTTATTCCTAATCCATGAGTTAAGCAACTCACCATTTTCACTGTCAGGTTCAACGATGGATCCATCTACAAATCCAAGTTTGTTCTTCGCGGATAACGCAATGGTCATGGCACAACTCCATGAAGGATAATTATCTCATGTGAGTTGCTGTGAAACCAACATAAGGCCTGGACCATTGGAGTGATGAAGGAAGAACGGACTTGAAGGATCATCAATGGATGTTTTATTGACTGTCGTTCTCTGTTCTTCCAACTGTTGTGATTCCATTGGATTTCGACGTTGGATTCAATCAAAGAATGAAACAAAATGAAAGGAATCGAACACAGAAGAGATACGTAGAATTATAAGCGCTCTGATACCATATTAGGTTGAGAGGTTTGAGATGAGGACGAGAATGGAGAAGAAAATATTTCATTCAAATCAATTCTGGAAAATGATTACAACATGTATATATAGAAGCTAGATTATGAGAACGGATTGTAAACTAATTAACTAATACTTCAACAACCTAACTAACTATTCAACTAAAGGAATCTTACAACTGTACAAAAGAAAATAAAAGAATAATGAATAAAATAAAATGTATCTCTGTCTTAATATTCCCCCCTGCCATTGTGAAATAAAATAAACAAATTGTGAAAGGAATAAACAGTTATGGATTGATGACATTTTTTTTTTATTGAGAATCAATTAGAACAAATGAAGATTTTTTTTTTGTTTTTCGTTTTTTATGGAGTTATCACGGATATGTCGCGTGAGCCTAAATGATGGATCTCTCGAACTCCCATCAAGAGGGTCGGACCCTCATGAAGAGGCCAAACTATCATGGAAGAGACAAATCAAGGTGAGGTGCTATATGGATCTTTCTTGATTGATTGATGTGACTATTCAATGCAGCAGTCACTCTATTAAATCAAAATGTTAAGTCTAGATTTTGCAAGATAGGCTTAGGGCTACAAATAGTCAAAGCATTAAATATGCACGAGTCTAGGATTGATAGAACGATGTATCAACAGTTAAGATGATATCTCATGTCTCTTCACCCAACGATTATTATTTCTCATTTACTATTACAAAAGTTCACACTTAGTATCATTTGAAAGTGACACAATTTTATACTCTCAACTATAAATTTGCTTTCTCATCGTTATCTCTATACTCTCGGATTCGAACCTGTAACACGTCCCACACACAATTATATACTCTCAAATAGTCTGATTTGATCGTTTGGAGTGCTCGTGGCCGCCCACCCCACCATCAGAGAAGACCACGCGCTCTAATGATTTGTCCAACTGTGCAAGAAGGAGACTATATGGTGTGAGTGGAATCGAATCTGTTTACCACGTCATCCGTTCAGATTTTGGGATCAACAGAAGACATACTTAATATGATTTTTATTGTATTATTATTTTTAGTCCATGTTTGATAGGAATTAAAATTTAGATATTAATTTAAGTCAAAGTCAATAATTAATTATTATTACATTTTTCATATAATTCACAACTTTTAAATCAAGCATTTCACTAATTTTATCAAAATTCACAATGGCTTAATAATTAAAACTTTATTAGTAAAAAACCTGGATAATTCAAAATAATGACATTGGGCATGATTTTTCAGTTTGGGTGGATGTCTAATTTTCCCTTACTAGTACATGGCCAGAGATCATGGGATTTTACATTTTAAAAAAAATAATCTCGCACAATTTTTTTTATCGATCAATAATGAAATGTCACTTGAACATTATATACATCATGGTCCAAACGTTGAATAATTCAAAAAAAAAGTTTAACACAATATCCCTACATTTGAAGTTTATTGGGTAAAACGTTTACACCTTTCCTTTTTTATGCATTTTCACTCTTGTTTACACCTTTTTAATGCAAAAATCATCATTTTCATCAATTTTTTCAATTAAAACTATGAAATGACGCATATACTCTAATATTTAAATAAATAAATAAAAAGAAAAAAAGAACTAATTGTAACTATGCTCCCAAAATTTAAGAAAAAGTGCAAACGAGTTCTAAATAGATAATTTAAAAATAAAAATAAAAAGAATCCCTTTCACTATCTTCCCACCACCACCTCTCCTACCATAGTCGCTTCCAACTTCATCGTCTGAGTTCACCACAACAATTAAAAAGCATCACAAAATTTTCATCTCTAGTATTGCTACTCCTTCTACTGCTAATCCCAATCATTTCATCTCTGGTACTACACCAGAAAACTTTCCTTTTCCATATCCTAAAACTCCAATTCCCCAACCTCAACCTCAACCTCAAATCCAAAATCAACTTCAGCCTCATGTTTAAAATGTTCAACCTCAGTTAAATTTACTACAGCTACCAACTTTGAGCTAACCTCTCACTGAAAAACTTGATTCCACAAACTATTTACTCTGAAAAAACCAGCTTCTCAATGTTATCATTGCAAATGATCTTGAAGAATTGGTTGACGATGGCACACTTTGCTGTCCACCTGAGTTCCTGGACCTTCATCAACATTCATCAGCAATTAAATCCACATTACGAACAATAGCAAAGGCTAAAACGTCTGGTTATGAGCTGGATTTATTTCTCACTTATAGAGAGAAGTGGATCAGATTATATAGGATACAACAGAGCTGTGAGCAAAATGAAAATTAGGCACTCCAATTCTTGAATCTGTTGCAAGTATTGGCCTACTCCTCTTCCTTTTCTTGGAGGGTCTTGAACTTGATTTAAATCTCATTTTTCGAAACCGCGTCGACGAAAATGCCATTGCTAACGACGTGACAACTTAGATTTTACTAGCCCTCACCATTTCTCTGGAAGGTAACGACGACAATGGCCCCCACAAAAGTCTACAGATTTTCATACGGGTTTTGCTCATTTGTATTGCGTTTGTTGCTTTCATGAACTGGGTGGCACGACGGTGTTCGTAAAGGACGAGGTGTATATATATATATTTAACAAGTGCAGATTCATAGCTGTTTATCGAAAATGTTAATGAAAATGATGATTTTCGCATTGAAATATGTTTATGAGGGTGAAAATGCAAAAAACTGAAAGATGATAACGTTTTGCACAATTAACTTAATCGTAAGAACGTTTTGCACCAATGAACCTTAGAAAAAAAATTCCAGAGATTGAGGGTATTGTTGTAAATAAACTCTGAACACTAAAGATGCGGGGTTTTAACTTCCAATCATGCTACGCGTTTTTACGTCATTTTTTATAGAGGAAATTAACCAGAATTTTAAACTTTCAATTTCAAAATTCAGATTCACAAGTTTTTATTTCAAAAATCATAAGATAATTAAAATTTTAATAATTTAATTTTTAAAGATATAAAATTAAAACAATAAACCGATTCAACTCCCACCAAACCGGACGCGAACCAGGGAGCGGGATCATCGTGGAAATCGCGAAATTAATTGAAAATATTGGGAAAGTCCAAATTCAGGTTGTAAACGGTAGAATCTCGACCCCCAAATTATTGAACCAAGCAAACAAATAAAAACGAAGTTTGAATGACCTCTTGACTACAAAACAAACGAACATAGATTTGCGAACGCCACAAAGGGTACTTAATCATTTGATAAGTTCTAAGGGTTGAACACTACAAATATAACAATATTTGATAAGTTCGTTAGTTCATTCAAGAATCATTAGAGAGAAATTCTCAATTTCATATTCATGTCAAAAATCTTAGTTTTACAATGAAATAAATCTCTTATTTATACTAATGCTAGAAACATTAATAAAATGTAATTATGTCATAGAATATTGTCAAAATTGAAAATAAAATAGAATCTTAGACTAATAAGGAAATCTCGCGAAAATATGAAAATTCCGCCAACTTGTTCTCGGCAGGTTTCTGTGCGACTGCAAGCCCAAAAGTATCATGCGCCCGCGTAGCCTTGTACAAAATTTCATGACGATTCCGAATTGTACTCATTGACGAAAATTCGACACCGAGCTGAAAGTTTTGTCCATTTTAATCCATGTTACTCGTTTTCTTTCCAAATATCTTCCAAACATTGAATCCAACTCGTTTATGCTCCCGAGCCCTTTACGAAATTTGAACATTGGCTTGTCAACTTCTTCAATTTGGACTCTAAAACTTGACCAAATGATTGTCTATCCCGGATCATATCAAAACCCTAAATTTCTATCCCTTTTTACCTTTCTCTTTCCCTTCCTTCTCTATCTCGCTGTCTCGCTCCCACATAACCACCGAAAAGGAGGAGCTCCATTGCGGCGTCGATGACGCTGATGTAGTGGATCTCCAGATGCTGGGGGGAATTTGGTGGCACGATCGATGTTGGCGAAGGCTATAAGATCTCCGGCGATTCTTTACACGCGTGCAGTGGCGCAATAGACCCCGATAACAGGCGTAGCAGGCGTCTCGCACGCGCTGCAGCTCGTGCGCAGTAGCAACGAGTGGCAATCTGATGTTTTCCATTTTCTCTATGATAATCACCCCATTTTACAATTTTATTTATCATTTCATTACTATTGGTCAGACAACAACGAATGGTAGTTTCAGAAGTATAGTCATTAGAAACTTGATGGATGTTGGAGCTATCTTCAAGAGTTCTAAATGCTCATAATACTCTAATTATTGTTGATTTTTGGGAGGCGATATGATGTTTGGGTGATGGTGTTGGATCTTGTTGGTGTGGTGGTGGCGATGCGGAGGTGGTGGCAGCAGTGGATTTGAAGTTGAAAATTTGTTGGAGGTGGTCGGCGGCGATAATGGTGGGGTTGGAGATTTTTTTGGGTTGTAGGATGGGGGTGGTAGTGGTGGAGGCAAACGGGGGTTCGTTGTCATGCTGTTGGTGACAGCGGTAAAGTGATGGTCACAAATTTTGATGGTGGTTACAGATTATTTGGTCGTTTGTGACCATTAAATTCATTAATTTGTGACCGATAAATAATATGTGGCCTAAAAAAAGTTAATTTGTGATCGATAATTTGACAATTTGTGACTGTCTAATAAGTTGTGACTTATAATATTTGTGATTTGTGATAAATGAATAAGTTGTAACGTATAAATTTTTTTATTTGTAATTGATGAACAAATTGTGACTTATAAAATTTCTAAATTGTGATCATAAAATAATTTGTGACATATAAAATTTCTGATTTGTGACCGATGAACAAATAGTGACATATACATTTTTTTTAGTTGTGACCATAGAATAATTTGTGACGTATAATTTTTTGATTTGTGACCGATGAATAAATTGTGACCTATAAATTTTTTGAATTGTGACCATAAAATAATTTGTAACATATAAAAATTATGATTTGAGACCAATTAATAATATATGATCAATTATATGGAATTTGTGATCAAATTATTTGAAATTGTGACATTAATATATTTAATTAATAAAATATATGTTTAATTAATTAATTTATAAAAAAAATTTAAACATAATATCTTAAGCCTATGTTTGATCCACATTATTTTTTTCATTCTCATTCTTCTATTCATTTTCAACTACACATTTTTCAATAAAATAATTTTTTCCATCACATTAATAACTTTTCCTTCATTTTCAATCACATATTCTTCATCACATCACTTCAAAAAATGCATTATCTCATTTTAATATGCATCTAACACACTCCAAATTTAAAATTGATAAAACTAAACCTCTTAAATCTTGCAAAGTAAGCACGTGATGAGATAATTTTTAAAAATAACACACTTTTCCCTTTCAACACTTTTTGCACACCCTTTCGCCACACTCTTATCTTACGCGCACGCTTCCGCGTTTCAAATTATTTACACAATATTCCGAATTTCTGAAAAAACATGGCGATTTCCCTGGGTGTTTTTTCGAGCTTCTTGCCAGGTGAAATGACGTCTTTGGTGAAAAATTCGTCTATTGTTAGGCTAGCTCCTTCTAATCTGCGCACAGTGAAACCAGTGACTTTGGCTGCATCATCGAAATCGGCCATGGAGACCAACAAGCGCGAACCAAGGGGCATAATGAAGCCGCGCCGAATATCTCCGGAAATGCAGGCGTTTCTTGGAGGTGTCTCAGAAATCTCCCGCACTCAAGCGCTTAAAGAGATTTGGGCTTACATTAAGCAACACGACCTTCAGGTAACTAAATGCGTATAAAGATTTTGTTCAAATTTTTTGACGAGATTTTGTAATGTCTTTTAATATATTTGGAGGCTTACTTCGTTTTGCAATAATTTCAGGCTAAGTTTAGAGTTTCATTATATACCCTGTGTTTAAGTATTTTTTGCTTGAAATATTAAAAATGAAACATGAGGTTCTTCGCAGTTGTGTTGTGTTGCACTCTCACTTTCGCAAGAGGGTTTTTGGGCGAATCTGAATAAATTGAAGTTTTCCTGGAATAACACTTGGTTAGATTCATTAGAATATAAGAAGCACACATTTGAATTTTGATGAATATTTATCAACTGTTATGAATCGAGTTTTTCAGAAGTTATTTGTTATATCCAACTATTGAAATTTGTTCGTGTGATTATTTTAGCTGCATTAAACGAACTTTACTATTGCACGATTCGTTAAGTTTGACTGTTCTGGAATTGCTGGAGGAGTTCCTATTGATGTGAACCTTGGTTCCTCCTTAACTGCGGAAGAATTACACTTCTATTATAAAATAACAGAGTAAAGTTGAGTAACAAATCTCATGACTACTTCAGATTAGGATACAATAGCTTAACTGAATTGTTGTATAGTTTGAACCACTTTTCACTAAGATTGAACTTAAAGCTCAACCACAAATACCCTTCGTGGCCAATAATATTCTCGTAACCAAAAATAAGTAATGTTATTTGCACTTAAAGGTGTGTCAAAGATAGGGAAGGAAACATGGTACATATTTAGGGAACATGTGATGATAAAAAAATAAAAAAATAAAATGCTGTATAGGTAGGAGGAATATGTAAAGATTTTAGACCCCGTAGAATTTATGAAAGTAAAATTTCCTCCGTAAGAATAGTCCTCTACGATCTTCACTAATACGTGCTCTGTGATCTTTTATTAATCAATAGTTGTAAAGTTTTCCAACCTTAGTCTCCTACAAATAACTATAATTTAATATTACAATGTTGCAACTTAACAAAATGTTAGATTTTACACTTTACAGTTTGCTTAGTCAGTGTCATTGTCGCTACTGCTAATACAATAAAATGGCAGCAGTGACAACTGTAACAGTAGAAGAGGTTTTGACTTGTATTTCATCAATTTCGCAAACTTCCTGTTTTAAGGCATGCCTATCAGCGTTTAAAACTTTGTTCAGAAGTTGCTCAAGCCAACTCTCTAATGTCATTTACTCGAGATTTTCCAAACCTTTGTACACTACTTTTCAACGATTATTTCACCTTCATTTCTGCAAGGAAGACAAGTTCATTAAATAGTGATGCCCAGTGCCACTTGTTAAATCTATCATACCAGTTGTCAATTTCTTTTGCTAGCTTCAAGGACGTTTGCACAAGTGCTTGAAAAAAATATGGGAAGCAATGTATATTTAGAATATTCTGTGGTGCACAAGCATTTGATCTCCTGAGCTTTTAGAATGTATGCGTTTGATGTTGATTGTTGAATATTATGCTTGACTTGTCTGTGCTTGCAGGCTTATTGCAAAACCTGATGAACAGGAAAAAACAACGATTCTCATCTTACAAATACGACTCTTTTAAAAGGATGACACCCTATCTTATTTATGAACCAATATGCTGCAATGAGTATTTGTTTTGACATTTATTATTAGCGTTGACTGAATTATGTTTGGATAACTCAAAATTCTTTTGTCATGTTTCAATTGCTTGAGTGTACCTTTACCAAACCTCTCAAAGGTGGTTTTGGGAGGTGGGAGAATATGGAAGGACGAACTTTCTTCTACATTATTCCAACTCAGCCCCAAACTACATCAAAATTTCAATATTTTTGTATGATTCTTTGGCCACCATGATATGGTTACATGGCTGAAATCCAAGTTTTTGCCGTTCTTTTTGATTGGATATAGCCACACATTTGATATATATATCTATAAATATTAGGATCCTGCTGATAAGAAGGTAATCATCTGCGATGAGAATCTGAAGAATATTTTTGGAGGAAGAGACCGTGTTGGGTTCCTCCAAATTGCTGGTTTGATCAATCCTCACTTCCTCAAGTGATCGAGTTCCAGTAGAATGGCTCGACTTCTTGCAAGGAGAGAAGCACTTGATTTTGTAAATGATGCTGTTTCATGTTTGGTTGATGATATAATATTAAGGAACATCAAAGTGCTCCTTTCCCTCGTGGACTAGTTTTAAATCGCCTATATGCGTAATTTTGCCTTTGTGATCTAGGTGTAGGTTTTGAAAGTGAAATGTTAGCTTTATTCAGAATTCCGACTCTATCTTAAGCTTTTGTGGACAAAATGCATGATGATGTGTGATTTGGCTGATCTCACTTTTTATTTCAAAAGCTAGGGTCATTGCTTGTATGATATATTTTAACCATACAGTTAATCCTCGATAAAGTAATACCCTCGAAACCGGAAAAAAAATATTCATTTAACGAGGTTATTTATTTATCGATAAATGAATAAATTTATCGATAAATAAATATTTATTATTTTAGAGAGAACTTTTCAATATAAAATATGTACATTGTATGTGGTAAGAAAAATCAAAAGACACTAATCAAAGTATTATTTGAATATAGGGAAGCTCAAAAGTTTTAGTAAAACTTAATGTCTCTAAAAATTAAGTTCACGTACATAGCAAATGAAAATATTTAGTCTTTACTTATAAAAATGTGAATATGAACAATCTTAGATGGTAAGTATGCAAATCCTAGATGTTTTAAAAATGTGAACATGAATAATCTTAATTGCAAGTATCGATCCAACAAGAAAGTTTGGATGACTGACTTGCTTTTTCAAGAATTTGTTGGTTGGTTTAATAAGAGAATGAATGGCAGGAAAGTTCTCTTAATAGTAGACAATTGTCCAGCTCGTCCAAAGGTAGTTGAAGGTTTGAGAAATGTAGAGTTGTTTTTCTTACCTCCTAACACAACGTTTAAAATTCAACCATGTGATGTCGGGATTATTCGAACATTCAAAGCTCATTATCGTCATCGTTTTTATTCTAGCATCTTACAATGCTTTGAGGTTGAAGCACCAAATCCTGAAAAAAGTAATATTTTGAATGTTATTAATTTTGCTAACATGGCTTGGAATTTTGATGTGAAGACAACAATAATTGCAAATTGTTTTCGGCATTGCAAGATTCGGTCAGAAGAAAACAATGTTCCCGAACCAGAAATTGGTGAATTAGATGAAGGTATTCAATGATTAAATGATGTCATCTCTAATTTACGCTATAGAAATGTGATGGATGTTGAACATCTTTTGAACTATCCTAGCGAGAATGATGCAGTTATGGAATCATTTACAGACGAAGAAATTATTCAATCGGTAATGAACATTAATGATGATGAGAATGATTATAAACCAGATGATAGTAGCGTTGTCCCAAATGTGTCGTCAAAAGAGGCATTTCAAGCAATAGTCACATTAAGCAACTACTTACTACAACACGAGCAAAATATTTCAGAAGTTGTGTGTGTGTGTATATATATATATTTCTCAATGAAATCCAGTAATTATTATTTTATATTTTTATTGGACTCTTAAGGATTCAATTTTTTTTATTACTTAATACATTTAGCGATGTTATTACTTTAGTCCATTGGCCTAAGTTGGGATCAAAAGAAATTATTATATAATTGATGTTAATATTTTATCAAACATTACTTTATCAAGGTTTAACTGTATATATTATGGTTAACCATGTATTTTATGTGATTCATTATTTTTCTATATTCTTAATCAAAAATTCGTTCTTAATTTATGCTAAACATCAGTGACGTGATGCATCAATCCATTGATAGATAGCAAATTTATTTAAAAGATTTATTATAAATTGAATTGATCTATTAGATGAGCAATATTTATTATTTAATATAAGTTAAGTATCGATTTATAAGAAAAATAATTGGGTGTTGAATAATATGTGGAAAATAAACAAGTGCATGCACGTTAGTCAACATGTTAATGTCCAACTTGTAATCGAATTAAACATCATTAACATAATGTCCATCGTATAATTATGTGAACCGGCGGCGGAAGTTTAGGATGAAGCAAATTTTAACCCGCCAAGAAATCAGTTGAAATGTAAACATCATTAACATCGTAAATAGTCATATAAACCGGCGGCGGGAGTTTAGGAATAAGCAAAATTTAACACGACAAGAAATCAATCAGTTGAATGTATATATTATTCCACAAGAAATCATCACTCCACCAACGGAAATTCCTTACAAACCTCTCTATCTTTCTAGTCCTCCGTTTTTGTAGCTGAAAATGAGCTGGTGGTGGGCAGGAGCCATTGGCGCTGCAAAGGCAAGTAGTAACATATTCATTGTAGATGTACATGGATTTTTTTTTCTTATTCTTTTATTTTGTATATGTAAATATGGATTAGCTTCTTGAGGTTGATATTTTGTATATTTGATTCAATGATTAATTGAAACAGAAGAAATTTGAAGAAGATGATGCGCCGCCGAAGCATCAAAGCGTGGCGCTGATAATTGGGGTGACAGGCATCGTGGGCAACAGTCTAGCCGAGATCCTCCCCCTCGCCGACACTCCTGGTGGCCCATGGAAGGTATATGGCGTCGCACGCCGCCCTCAGCCATCGTGGAACGACGACAATCCAGTTCATTATGTCCGTTGCGACATATCGGATCCTGAGGATGTCGAATCGAAGCTCTCTGTTCTCACTGAAGTCACCCACCTGTTCTATGTCACCTGGACTAATAGATCCACGGAGGCTGAAAACTGCGAAGCCAATGGAAAAATGTTTAGGAATGTGCTTGATGTATTGATTCCTAATTGCCCTAATTTACAGCATGTCTGTTTGCAGACTGGAAGGAAGCATTACATTGGTCCATTTGAATCCTTTGGCAAAATCAAAACAAATGATACTCCTTACCATGAGGATTTACCCCGTTTGAATTCCCCGAATTTTTACTACACTCTCGAGGATATTTTGTTTGAGGAGGTTCAAAAGAAGGAAGGATTGACATGGTCAGTCCATCGACCAGGGAATATATTCGGCTTTTCACCGTATAGCATGATGAATTTAGTCGGAACCCTTTGTGTTTACGCAGCAATTTGTAAGCATGAGGGTGTGCCATTGAGGTTTCCAGGTTCTAAGGTTGCTTGGAATGGCTATTCCGATTGCTCTGATGCTGATTTGATTGCGGAGCATCAAATTTGGGCTGCAGTGGATCCTTATGCCAAGAATGAGGCGTTCAATGTGAGCAATGGGGATGTGTTCAAATGGAAGCATTTCTGGAAAGTGTTGGCTGAACAATTCGGTGTAGAATGCGGAGAGTACGAGGAAGGACACAAACTGTCATTGCAAAGATTAATGAAGAATAAAGGGCCAGTTTGGGATGAAATAGTGAGGAAGAATGGATTGACACCTACTAAATTGAATGAAGTTGGGATTTGGTGGTTTGGTGATATTATTCTTGGCATTGAATGCCCATTGGACACTATGAACAAGAGCAAGGAGCACGGTTTTCTGGGATTTAGGAATTCAAAAAATTCATTCATTTCTTGGATTGATAAGGTAAAAGCTAACAAGATCGTTCCTTTAATTTGATAGCTGGTGATGTTGTCATATCTTGAATCAAAGCGATACAATAGTGATGTGGTTTAAGGTTTAAAGATATAAACGAATAAAAAAGTTCAACATGTATGTATTACTGAAAATTGAGTTAGATTTTACTTTGAGAATAACTTTGTAATGAGATTTTTATTATATTTATGATTATGAATTTTGCTGTTAGATTGATTAGAGAAATTGTGTTACAACATATCTGTTAAGCAACTCTTCAGGGTCGGATCAATAGGTTGAAACTCGAATGACTAGATGTTGATGCCATGGCCATCTTCACCAAAATATGCTTCAATTTTGTTGATATGCTCTTTTTTTGGTGGTTTTTTCTTCATTTTATATCAACATTAACATCATCAAAGATGGTATTTTATTCATTACCTTGACCAATCAACAAAAGCTAAAACTTGCAGCCAAAAGAACATAGAACATGGTGAATTTCAACTTCTAAAGATGCAGATAGCAAATCCCATAATCAAAGGTGCTTCAACAAAGAAATTTTGAACCCCTCACCAGGTCGTCTTCAAAAATCTGCCAACGGTGAGAATAAAAAAGAATTGAGAATCCATCAAATTTAGAGCACCCAAAAAGAATGTGTATTTGGTGTATCCATCATCAACATCAACCCTACTTACCTTTTCTTGAGGTAATCTCTGTTTATATTATCAACAATACAGTGTCCTTAGGTTCCCTGTATCCCAAACTCATATAAAGAAAGAGAAGTTGAGAACAGAGCAATTTCAAAAGAATTATAGATCTTATGCACACCAATCTTTTGATTCGCCAAAAAATTTGGATACATACGTCTAATGTTTGGGGTAGGACTTCTTCGCACTAGCCCGTCAAGTATCTAGATATCAATATATTAACACTATAGTATACGTTCTTTAATAATTTCAAGTAATTTTTTTTATGATAAATAATTTCAAAAGTAAAATTGTAACGACCTGGCCTCTTTTGGGTTAAGGCAGAGGTGAATTGGTGAACATTTTCTTTATTTTTCTTCTATTTTAACATAAGGGTAATTGTTCCTTTTTTTTTCCCCCCTCTAATTTAACGCTTATTTTGAATTTTGTTAAAAAAAAATAAAATTGTTTCAAGTACTTTTCTAAAAAATGAAATTTGAAGGTTCGTCAATCATAATATATTATTAATTTATTACGAGGGCTAAGTAATTTGGTTTTATAGTTCAAATAAAATTTATGGATACAATGAAATTTATACTTGTATAATCTCAAAAAAGTTGCCATTACCACGGAATTCAATCTTGGGAACAATACATAACTCATATTTTTAAAACTCACATTTCATAAATAACAAACTCATTAAAATATTTCAAAAATCAGGTGGTAATTAAATTAAATAAATATTAAAATAAAATAAAATATATATTAATTATTTCTACCAATACCAGCTCACATTCCCCATCCTATCATCCACTACACTACCTTCCCATCGGAGATAGCCATAAGCTCTGGCGGTCGCTCTGACGACGGTTCCGGCGATTACTCCGACGACTATTTCGGCAGCCGCTCCTATGACTTAAAAACCTTCATAAAATTAAAAACTAGAAATCACACCCCTACCCTATGGATCCACCTACCACCACCCTCATTCGCTGACACATGTCATCCGTGACTAATTGTGATCAAGTCTGTAGTCAATGTGACTAACTGTGACCATATTTGTGTTCAGTGTGACTTTCTGTGACTAGTTCAATCTCAAGTCACAAACAAACACATACTTTATCGCATAGGATCACCACAAATAACTAAGGGCATCGAATGAAACTGCACATTTTGTACCGTTAATGCTTCCTACAACCTAAGTCATACTTTCTTCAAGTCACAATCGGTCACAATCAACATAAAATTGGTCACAAACAACCACGACGACCATCAGCATACCGCACAACCGCCACCACATAAAGACCCAATGCTCGTAGATGCAACCAGCATATCGTACCACCGTATATAACAATAGTCACCATTGCCAAAACACCACCAGTCACCACTATAACACCCCACACCACCGCACAACACCCACTACACACCACCGCACCTAACCACAGGACATAACACCGCACACCACGACGCCTAACCTCAATCGAACCCAACCACCACTAAGCACCATCGCACCCAACCACCGCATCAATTTTTTTTAAAAAAGAAGATTAATGGATCGCACCGTGCGTAGCGAAAATGAGTCGACACGGACTGACACTACAGCGACGATGAACTACCACTGCGCTGTGAATCGTCATCGGCATCAATCGACGCAGCATCGCCCAGTTCATCACTATAGCATCGTCGCTGTGAACCGTCGCCCAGTTCATTGACACCGTCGTTCAAAGAAAGAGGATAGATAGCTGTGACGACGAGCTCCCGCGGTGGGCGTTCTTCAATGGCGAAGACAATAAAAGAGAGGGTAGAGAGAGACAAGAAGACTAATATGAGAGAGAGAGAGAGAGAGAGAGAGAGAGAGTTATAGATGAATTGAGAATTTGGAAGGACCGTTGAGTTGGGTCAAGGGAATTTGATAGATTTAATTAAATTTTTAATAATTATAATTATAAAATATAATTATCACTTGAATTTTGAAATGTAAACTCTATCATCTTATTTTAGAATTATAATTTTGAAAAGAAAGGTTTTAGGTAATTTACTCTACAATCTTTTTTCTGAATATTTTTGGACCCAATCAGAATAATCCATTAATGGGCCTCGTAATAATTAACCCATGTATTATCGTTCATTAAAGCCCAATAAGAAACCATGGAAATTTCTTGTTTAGGGTATAAAGTATATGTCAATTCAAAACTCGGAGAATAAGTTGATAACTAATAATTAAATATATTAAAATCACAATTATACAATTAATTGTCACAATTACATACTTATAAGTCATAACTTATTTATTGATCACATATTATTAAATTAATTTATCACAATTTATTTTTCGATCACAAATCAAAATTTGTATACGTGACAATTTATTTATCGATCACGAATAACAAATTTTATAGGTCACAATTCACAGGTTTCAGCTATAGATGGAGTTGTGGATGTGAGAGGTTTTTGCATTCCCAACCGTTGAGTTTTTTGTGACCAAATCTCTTGAATATGTGATTTGTCAAAGCGCACATGTCACATGTTAAAGTGCACAAGTCACATGTTAAAGTGCATAGGTTACATGCAATTGGATCGGGTCAAAAGTCACAGATCCAAGATATTTGATCACCTGCCATTGGATTAGGTCACATATTCAAGAGATTTGGTCACAGGCCCAAAAGATTTCTTCACTGGCCATTGAATCAGATCAAGTGTCACACGTCAAAATTTATGTCACATAACACAAATTAAAGAGATTTGGCCACATGCCATTGATTTCTCCAACCTCAATTATTCGAACCGGTAACAAATTCAATTAACCAAATTTCGACGATGAAAATTGAAGTTATTTGCTTCGGTAAGTACTCTGTAAATTGCTCCATTGTTGTTTTAAATTATACCAGCAATGCTAAGTCGTTGATGAAGAAGATGATCAATCGTCGACGATACTTAATCGATACTCTCCAACAACAGCTATGCTTTTCCTCCTATCTATACTATATGAGCTGATGATGCTCATTCGTCGTTGAGCTACAATTAGTTAGTCACTGAAGAAGTTGTCGACGGGGTGGATGTCAGTGACTGTAAAAGGGAATTACGGCGATGGGTGGGGTAGGGTGGTCGTGGGTAGATTAATTTAATTTGGTAATATTATTATTTAAAGTTAAAACGGAATTAACATATGATTTTTGTACTTTTAAATTTAATGTCTGAAAATTGATCTGGTGCACTTATTATTTTTTTCCTATTTATTTCTCTGCATCCATCCAGACGTTTGACTGGAGTCAATGACGGCAATGGTCAGTCAAGGTCTTTGATGGAGATTGTAAAAGAAAGTGTGGGGATGGTACTCTCATTCTGCTGCAGTTGAGACCAATGATCATATAAGAAGATACGAGAGAATCATGTACTGAACATCTTATACACAACAAATTCCAAAGCACGAAGCTTTCCAATGTTGACTTTACTATGTATCTCACTCTTTCTGTGTATAATTTACACCTTACAACACTACCATCTATCTTTTCCCATCTCTAAAATGGCTTTTCCTTCTCTATTTTCTTTCTTCCCCCCTCTCTCGTGTTGGGTATTCCCTCCACATGAGGAACCCATTAAGCGGTAAGTAGGCCATTTGCCACTTAAGCCCAAAACCAATTTAAATTCAAACGGAAACCAAATACACATACATATAAATACACAGGAAGAGAAATTAGGTGTGCTGTAGCTTCATTTCTTCAAAACGGAGAGCAAAATGAGAGAGAGAGGGGGAAGAAAGGGGTCAGGTTCTTCTTGACAAAGATCGGAGATTCATTTGTGGTCCAATTAAATTGAAATTTCAGTATGTTATTCCTGGTGAAGAGGGCTACGTTTTAATCGGAGCTGATCATCCAGATTCCTCTCCATTTCTCTGGGTTGTACACACATCTTTGTGATTTCTCCTTGTTATGGTGTGTATTTATTTTATGATGATGTTGTGGTTGATATCCAAGAACTATATGTGTTCTTGATGTAATGGTAGCCTCTGGAGTGTGTTCTATGGAGGGTTAACTGTATATCCCATTATTTTCATAGTGGAAGGCTTTTACTGGACTAGGTCCCGAGGTTTTTCCTACACACTGAAGGGTTTCTCTAGTGAAATCATTGTGTTCCATTATTTAATTTTTTGCTCTGTGTGTGAGTTATTGAAGTTGGATATTATTATTGTCATTTTAATTCTGCATAATCTGAGGGGTTGTAGTTATTTTCGCTGCTTGTTGTATTACTGGTTCAATCCCCAAAAAAGTGGTATCAAAGCTTTGGTTGAGTCTCTGTATTTTCTGTGAGAATTAAAATGGATGATTCGCCTAGTAGCATGGCTAAACTCACATCTTCCAATTATTTTATTTGGAAGATTATGATGGAGGATATCTTATATTACAAATATTTGTTTGAGCTCATTGAGCGGAATGACAAGAAACCCGATTCTAAGACTGATGAGGATTGGAAGAAGTAGAATAGAAAGGCTATTGGACATATTAGGCAGTGGGTTGATCAGAGTGTCTTCCATCATATAGCCAAAGAAGTAGATGCATATAGTATTTGACAGAAATTAGAAGGTCTTTATGAAAAAAAGACTGCACAGAACAAGGCCTTTGTCATCAAAAGGCTTGTAAATTTAAAGTACATGGATGGTAATAGTGTTGCAGAGCACTCGAACAGCTTTCAAGAGTTATTGAATGACTTGTCTACCATGAAGCTTACACTAGATGATGAAGTGAAGACTTTACTCCTGTTGAGTTCCTTACCAGACAGTTGGAAAACTTTAGTTATCTCTCTGAGTAATTTGGCTCCAATTGGTGTGATCACTGTCAACATGGTAAAAGACAGTATGTTTAACAAAGAAGCCAGAAGAAAGGAGCATGGTGCTTCTTCTAATTCTGAAGCACTCGTTACAGAGTGAAGGGGGAGAAACCAAAGTAGAAAATCTCATGGTGATGACAATCGTGACAAGTCCAGAGGAAAATTGAGGTCAAGAAATGGGATAAAATGTTATCATTGTGGCAAGCTAGGGCACATTAAAAGGAATGCATAAAATGGAAAAGGGAACAGTCAAAATGGAAAGGTGAAGACATAAAGAACAAAAGGAGACTGCAGCAGTTGCATCTAATGCAAAGGTGTTTATTGCTTATGATGAAGCATTTGTTAGTCTTTCATGCCAGGATACTACATGGATAGTCGATACATCAGCGTTTGTTCATATTACTCCACGTAGGGATTTCTTTTCATCATATACCGATGGTGATTTCGGTTGGATCAGGATGGGAAATAAAGCTAAAGCTAAAACTATTGGCATGGGAAATGTACAATTGGAAACTAGTAATGGTAGCAAGTTACTTCTTAGGGGTGTCAAACATGTTCATGATATGCGCTGAGTTTGATTTTTGTTGGAAAACTTGATGAAAAAGGCTATCATAATCACCTTGGAAATGATAGTTGAAAACTGACAAAGGGTTATCTTGTTTTAGCTAGAGGGAAAAAGGCTAATGGTCTCTACAGAATAGAAGCAAAACTAATTCATGGAGAGGTGAATATTGCTGACAATGAAGCCTCTACTGAGCTATGGTATAAATGGTTAGGTCATATGAGTGAAAAACGACTTCAAATTCTTACCAGAAAGAAGCTCCTACACAATGTGAAAGGTACATCGCTTATCCCTTGTACTCATTGTTTAGTTGGAAAGCAAAGTAGAGTTGCATTTCGTAGATTCTCTGCATCTAGAAAGACTCATATTCTTGATTTAGTTCACACTGATGTTTGCACAATGCTAAGTAAATTTCTAGGTGGTACATTGTATTATGTTACATTTATTGATGATCACTATAGAAAGGTGTTTGCATATCATTTGAAATCTGAAGATCGGGTGCTGGAAGTATTTAAAGACTTTCATTTGAAAGTTGAAAGAGAAATTGGAAGGCAATTAAAATGTGTCAGAGCAGATAATGGTGGTGAATACAAAGGGCCATTTGAAGAGTACTGCATAAGATATGGTATCAGGCTTGAGAAAACTGTTCCGAAGACCCCACAACAGAATGAGGTGGCAGAGAGAATGAACATGACTATTTGTGAGAAAATTAGATGTATACTTTTTCATGCAAAATTGCCTAAGCACTTTTGGGTTGAGGCAATGAGGATAATAGTTGACCTGATTAATCTTTCTTCATCAGTTTCTTTGAATGGTTAATTCCAGAGAGCTTTTGGAAAGAGAAAGATATATATCTTGATCACTTGAGAGTTTTTGGTTGTTGGGTATCTGTTCATATTCATAAAGATGAATGGTCCAAGCTTGATAGCAAAGCAGTGTATCTTCTTGGGTTATGCACATGCATAATTTGGGTACAGATTGTAGGATCCAGTGAATAAGAAGATTATCAGGAACAAAGATATTGTTTTCTTTGAAGATGAAACCATTGAAGATTTGGATCAGATTAAGAAGCCAAATACAATCAATGAAGAACAAATCGGTTCAGTTCCACATGTACTAAACCATGTGGTACATGATGATCACAGAGAAAATGTGCAAGAAGAACATGACATTATAGGAGACAGACATGATGAAATCTCTACACAAGGTGATGCAGAACTAGATCAAAATCAAAAGAATATTCATCTTGAGGTATCAGCTGAAGAAGAGTTGAGAAGATCTACTAAAGAACGTCAGTCTTCCAAGACGTATTCTAGTGATGAGTATGTGTTACTTTCTGATGGGAAAGAGCCAAAAAGTTATCAGGAGGTTCTGCTACATAATCAGAAAAATGAGTGGTTAAAAGCTATGCAAGAAGAGATGAAATCTTGTGTAAGAACAACACCTATGATCTAGTAGAGTTGCCTAGGGGTAAGAGAGCACTGAAAAACAAATGGGTGCTTAGACTAAAAGTTGAACCATATAGTTCACAACCAAAGTACAAGGCCAGGTTGATTGTGAAAGGGTTTGGTCAGAAGAAAGATATTGATTTTGAAGAAATCTTCTCACCGGTGGTTAAAATATCTTCAATTCAAGTTGTGTTCGGCTTGGCAGCCATTATGAATTTGGAGATTGAACAACTTGATGTGAAAACCACTTTTCTTCATGGTGATCTTGAAGAAGAAATATACATGGAGCAACCAAAATGATTTACAACTAAAGGTAAAAAAAAAAACTTGTATGTCGGTTGAAGAAAAGCTTGTATGGTCTCAAGCAGGCACCAAGACAATGGTACAAGAAATTTGATTTCTTCATGGTTGAGAATGCACAACTTCTTATCATTGTGTGTTCATAAAGAAATTCTCTGATGGGAAATTTATTATCTTCTTGTTATATGTGGACGATATGTTGATTGTTAGTCGTGACATTGAAAAAATTAAGAAGTTGAAAAGGAAGTTGAGCAAGTCCTTTGAAATGAAGGATTTGGGACTTGCAAATCAAATTATCGGTATGAAGATCTCTTGTGACATGAAGAATGGGAAATTATGGCTATCACGGGAAGGTTATATCGAGAAGATATTACATAGGTTCAATATGGACAAGGCAACACCAGTAAGCTCTCCACTTGCAAGTCATTTGAAACTAAGTTCAAAGCAAAATCCTTCAAATGAGAAAGAAAAGGAAAAAAAATGAAGAATGTGCCTTATGCATCAACTGTGGGTAGCTTGATGTATGCTATGGTATGCACAAGGCCAGATATTGCTCATTATATTGGAGTTAGTAGTAGATTCCTTTCTAATCTTGGAAAAGAACACTAGACAATAGTGAAGTGGATTCTCAGATATCTCAGAGGGACTTCTAAGATATGTTTATCTTTTGGCATCAGCAAACCCGAGCTTGTTGGGTTCACAGATGCAGATATGGCTGGTGATGTTGACTCTAGAAAGTCTACTTCTAGGTATTTAATCACTTTTTCAAGGGAAGCAGTTTCATAACAATCAAGACTACATAAATGTGTTGTTCTATCCACCACAGAGGTTGAGTACATAGCCATTACCGAAGCTAGCAAGGAGTTGCTATGGATGAGAAAGTTCTTACAAGAACTGGACTTAGACCAAGAGAAATATATATTATATTGCGTCAGTCAGAGTGCTATCAATCTCAATAAGAATCCAACATTTCACTCAAGATCCAAACATATTGAAGTGAGGTATCATTCAATTCGAGATGCTCTAGAGATGAAGAAGTTACAAGTTGATAAAGTCCTTACTCATGAGAATGGTTCAAATATGATGACAAAGCTACTGCCTATGGAGAAACTACAAGTATGTAGAAGGAAAACGGGCTTGGTGGAGTCCTTCATGTAGTCGAGAGGGGGAGATTTGTTGGGTATTCCCTCCACGTGAGGGAACCCATTAAGTGGTAAGTGGGCCTTTTGCCACTTAGGTCCAAAACCAATTTAAATTCAAAAGGAGACCAAATACACATACATACATATACAGAGGAAGAGAAACTAGGTGTGCTGCAGCTTCATTTCTTCAAGACAGAGAAAAAAATGAGTGAGAGAAATAAAGGGGTCCAGTTCATCTTAGGGCTGCACAAAAAATCGTGAAATTGCAAACCGAATCGAAACTGTTGGTTTGGATCCACGTGGACTCGCGATTTTTTTTCCTTCAAACCGAACCAAACCGTTTCAAAAATGTTTCAATTTTCAAAAACAGCTTAAAATCGAACCGAACAATTTTTAAATTTTTTAATTAAAAAATTCATTTTATTAACTTATAAATTTTAAAATTTTCACTTTTTTTAGAAAAATACCAATTTAGTAATACAAATTACAACCAACCCATTAAAATAATCATATAAAGTAAATTAAGTTCATCATTATTGACCGATAGTTTTATAAGTCCAAAACACACGTCGTGACCCGATATCTAATCTAAACTGAAATTAATCTTAAATCATATGAAAAAAGTATTTATTTTCAACAGTTCAAATCATAATACAACGAAACTACGACAGCAAATCACGCCCACAACTTTAGAAGCTACCTAAACTCTCATTTCTTAAACATTTGACGCTTGTCTGCCACTGCTGAACAAAATGTGATTCCCAGTCGCAAATCGTTAGTCGCCTTTTGCTTGTTAATTTCTACCAGAATCACCATTTCTCTCTTCTCTCTTGATAAGTCTTAGATTCTCTTCAAGTCATTTTTTTCATTATTCTTTCTTTTATTTGTTGTTTTTTAACTTATTATACACTTGTGAGTTGTGATTTGCATTAAAAATGACTATTTGTGTGCCTAGGTGATTAATGAATTATTTGTCGTTTAGAAAGAATGAATGATAGAGCGTATTGATTGTGTGAAAATGTTAAAGTTCCCTAACTAGTACTACTACATTCTACTTTCGTAAAGTCGTTAGAGAATAAAATTTGTCAATTTACAATAAATCTTAAACTCTATCATTCTTTGTACATTTAAATATATCATATTCAGTTCTTATTTTTCAATCTCACTAGTAGGACAAAAGGAGTTTTAACCAAACTATTATAGCAAAATGTGATTCTATCTTTACCAACCACTATATGACAATATGAAAGGCAAACAAGAGAATGTAAATAAAATGAAAGAAAGATATATTCGTTCTATTAACATCTTTTAACAACCAATTTTGAAAATAATATATTCTTGGGTTTCGTGGGAAAGATGAATGTAATTTAATATTTAAAATTATTAGTTCTCGTTTAAACTTATATATTAACTTATTTTAAATATATTATTATAATGTCGATAGGTAAATCGTGAATTAAAATCGAAGCAACGCGCAAATTATGGTTTGGTTTGAAAAAATTTCAAACCGCGTAAAATAATTTGAGTTGAAAATATGGCCTAAACCACCCAAACCGAACCGCGTTCCCACCTAGTTCTTCTTGCCAAAGATCGAGGGTTCATTTGTGGTCCGATTAAACTGAAATTTCAGTATGTTGTTCCTGGCGAAGAGGGCTACGTTTTAACTGGAGCTGATCATCCAGATTCCTCTCCATTTCTCTGGGTTGTACACACATCTTTGTGAGATTTCTCCTTATTATAGTGTGTATTTATTTTATGATGATGTTGTGGTTGATATCCAAGAACTATCCATGTTCTTGATGTATTGGTAGCCTCTAGAGTGTGTTCTAGGAAGGGTTAACTTTGTATCCCATTATTTTCATAGTGGAAGGCTTTTACTGAACTAGGTCCCGAGGTTTTTCCTACATACTGAAGGGTTTCTCCAGTGAACAAATCATTGTGTTCAATTATTTAATTTCTTGCAATGTGTGTGAGTTATTGGAATTGGATATTATTACTGTCATTTTAATTCTGCATAATCCGAGGGGTTGAAGTTGCTTCCGCTGCTTGTTGTATTACTAGTTCAATCCCTAACACCTCCTTTTCTCCTTTTCTTCTTCAATATCCACCAATTCTGAAGATAATTTATATTTTTTTGAAGGGTTTTTTATTGTTCAATTTGTAAACAGATTTCTTGTTTTTGAATTTGAACATCAGGAAATGCTTTGCATAGTTTGAGAGCAAAACTTTCCGATCCCAATAATGTTCTTCAGAGTTGGGATCCTACTCTTGTCAATCCTTGCACTTGGTTCCATGTAACTTGTGATTCCAACAACCATGTTGTTCGTTTGTAAGATCTTTAATCCGATGTTGTTTTTGCTTTAATTTTGCCTTTTTCCTGTTGGTATTGTTCATTTATATTTGAATATAGGGACTTGGGCAGTTCTAACATTTCTGGAAGTTTGGGTTCAGAGATTGGTGCAATCACCTGCAATATCTGTATTCTTCTTAACTCAGTTTTATCATTAAATTGTGTTTTATGTTTCTATGTTTGTGACAAGGTAGAAGTTTTACATGGATTACAGAGAACTTTACAATAACAATCTAAGAGGAAAAATCCCCAAGGAGTTGGGGAAGGTGAAAAATGTTATTAGCATGTATCTATATGGCAACAAATTTGAAGGAAATATTCCCAAATCTTTTGCCAAATTGAAGTCTTTTAGATTTTTGTGAGTACAAATACTAAATAGATCAAAATCTGCACTCTTTGATTCTTGAATTTTGTATTCATTTTCTTTTTATGTGCTGACGATTAAATGATAACAAGCTAACAGGCTCGATTCCGAGGGAACTAACCACTCTTTCAAACCTCAAGTTTTGTAAGTTTGAAAAGTGCAGTAGTTCCATACCTCAAAGTTTTAGGTTTGATTTCTATAGCTTATGTTTGGAGGTTTTAATGTTTGCAGTGATGTTTTTAACAATGATCTCTGTGGAACAATACGAGCCAACGGCCCTTTCAGAAGTTTTACTATGGAAAGGTAATTTACAACAAGTTCTATTGTCAATCATAATTTAGAGAATTTGAACATTTGGCCTGTATAGTTATGATCGACTAGGCGAGTATTCTCTGCATTACAGATGGACATTGTTGTCCTTCAAATGTAGAGGCAAAATCGGTATTCAATCCCTGATAGCACTAGACACGTGGATAAACAAATTCTCAGCCTTTTTTTTCCCCTTACACTGTTGAGTACTGAACAAGCCATAGTTGTTTACTATTATCCTGGCATGGCTATTTCAAACTAATGTCAAGTTCTGTTTAAATGTTAACAATGATTTGATGGATCTTCTTTCTGGCGTTCATTTCAGTTTCGAGCACAAAAAACTTAAACGGACCTGAGCTGAAAGGACTGGTGTCCTACGACTTCGGATGCTAAGTTGGTCAAGAATTGCCTTTCCCTCGCTCTTCACTAGCTTGGCATATGAAACAGCGTAGTAGAATCATAAATACCGACTTGATGTGTGTATCTTGATATTATATATTGTAACAGCATGGATAGCGGCTTGAATTGCTTGACATGGATGATAATAAAGAGTTGCAAAGCTCAAAATTGTGACTTCATTGAACCCAACAAACATCTTTAAAGTCATCATAATTTAAGAAAATTAATGATGTAACTTCATTCAAACTGGTACAATTATCATACATAATCTCCAAGAAAGTATATTTGACTTGTAAGAGTACAGAATAAAGAGATCTGTAGAGCGTTCTACTCCAGTTTTGGAACTCCCTCTGATGAGATATCAGATACTTGCTCTGTCCTAAAAGATTGTGAATCGAAAAGAAGGCCATGAGTAGCTTCATCGATTTCTTGATGCTCTTCTAACACAATTGGATGACCTTCAAGATCACTATCAGATGGCCTCAAGGGTTGTATTTCTGTACTAAACTTGGCCCAATTTCGCTCCTTTGCATGAACTACTGCAGGGTACAGGAAAAATCCCAAAACAATAACGCCGCCACTCACTAAATAAGTCTTTAGGGAAGCCAAACACATGACTAGAACAAGCAACAACACGGGAGGTAAACAAAGCATCGTTGCACCAAATGTTTTCAAGGGAACTTTGTAAGGTCTATGCAGGTCTGGCTTCTTTATTCTCAATTTAATGAAGGCTGCAAACTCAAAGAGCATTCCTATAGAATATAGGAAGTTGAGGAATTCCAAAATTTCTTGGAAGCTCATCCATGACAAGAAAATTACACCAGTTGCTGAACATAAAATGCTGAATGTGGGTGTCCCATATTTTGATCTGCAAGATTCAAAGAAATATTGTCATGCTAAAGCCATAAAAATAAAAACCTTCCAGCTCTGGTACAAACCGATATAGTTAAAGATTCAGAACTTGAATCCTGGATATGCATTCCCAGGAGCTCAATCACGATCTTTTCCCAAGAAGAATAAGGATTTGTTGGCAAATGCAATATTAGTTTACTGTCTTGAACCTATTATCATGGCATACTTCTGAGCCCCTGATAAATTATAATTCATTTTTCTCCTCTTATAAACCACACATTCTCTCATAAAATAATATTACACGTAAACCCAACAACCTTTCCTTCTTTTTTAGCTATACATTCTCCAGAAAATTATCATTCCTCCCATTATAATGTGGAAAATGGGGTGCTGAATATATGACTTAGTTCCCCCAACTATGTTTTCAAAAAATTCTAATATACACTTGCATTAACTCTAGCGGAATATTTGGGGCCAAACAAAGCAATGTTTCAAGCCATTGTTACTCAAGTAGAATATGAGAGGGAGAGATATAGGCCTACCAGTTCAATGTGTTAAAAGTGGAATATTTTACCTAGCGCCTTTTGCCCAGAAAGATAGTTACAGACCTTGGAAGTACTGGATTAAATGAGAAACTCGTTTTTTTTAGTAGAAAACCAATCTTTGCAGCAAATGTTGATGAATGGTGTCATATAATTCAGTTGACTAAGGTGAGTCGACCTCTTTTACATTCACATGATAACCGATTGCAGTATTAACATATTGAGACTGACCATAGTACACTTTCTATTCCGTACTTAAATCTGATTTAGATTATTTCCAAGTGAAATTATACTAATCTGGTTTCTCTAAATCAAATGCCATATAAACATGCAACTTGACATTCAAATGAACCAATAATATCCACACCTTGAAGCAAATATAGAAGGGAGCATCCCAATCTCGCTCATCCCTAGCAGTTGGAAGGCATCACTGCTCATTTCAGCTTCAAACAACCCCATGTTTGACAAAGCAGCAGCTGCTTGTATCCACCACTTGAGCCAAGATCCACCAATCAACATTCCAATTTGTGCAAAATAACCATCACTCCACTCACTAAAATCTGTATCCAAAGCTCCAGTACCCGCAAGAAGAGGAATCAAATATGAGCACACCACCAAAACTACAGCCCCCAACAGCGCTTTAGGGAACGTCCTACTCGGGTTCTCAATCTCCCCTGCCAATGTACTTGCATTGTCCCAATAATTCAGATTCCAAAACAGGCTATTAAAGTATCCCCTCCATTCTACCTTTCTATAATCCATAACAAACCATCTTCTAGGCCTAATTTGAGGAATTGCAAGAATGCCTAACACAATAAACGGGAAAAGCGAAAAGCCAGCAAGCAAAACAGCTGAAAATCCGACAATATGCAGGCCTCTATAATTCAAATATGTCAAGGAAACAGTAATTCCTAATAGAGCTGGAATTCGAGCAATCATTTTATTAAATATAGGAAAAGAATGCTTCAAATAATCAAGAAATAATACCGGGTAAAGGGCGTTATCCATAACACCACTAAACCACTTCCAAAACCCTTCTTGAAATCCCCAAAAAGGGCCAAAAGCCGAAGATATCCAGAGGACATAGCCTCCATTTTCTGGGAAACTTGTGGCTAATTCAGCTGTAATTAGAGCTTCTGGGATGCTCCAAAAAAAGGGGAATATTAGGAAACCGAGCAAAGATAGCAGAGGCCCACCTCCTGCCTTGACTGAATCTTCTACACCAAACGGACCCCCGGAAACCTCGTAGAAAATCAATGCAATCAAAGGTAAAATCGAAAGTTTTGGATTTGGCTTTCTGTTTGAAGGGTTCTTGGCATCATTCACCATTCCCACGTCGTCCATGTGCAGACAGGACGGTTGAGAGTGGAGAGGAATTGATTCAACCCCCAGAAAAGAAAGAATTGAGTTTTGATTGGGGAAATGCAGATATTTTGACAAGTCGCTTCGAAGAATTGTATGATCCAAGACAGGACGAGTGAGAGAGTGAGGAAAAGATTCGCCCCCCAAAAAAGAAAACTTTGAGTGGGTAAATGCAGATAATTTGACAAGTCGATCTGAAGAAATGTTTGAAAGTATCTATGACACGGTATTGGTGTGTTGACTTTAGTAACGTGCACGTTATATTGACTTTGGATTAAAGCTACAAAATTGACACAATTGCACGTGGCTTCGGTAGATGATGGGATAAAAAAATTGTTTTAAATTTTTTAATAATAAAATATCATGTGACATTATGCCAAATTTTATATCAATCATGATATTCATATAACATGATTGATTAACTTTTAATTTACCACTTTGACCTCTACTGTTTTAATATATTTTTGTCATCCAATAAATTAGGGGCGTGTCTCGGCGCAATAAGTATTATAGTTCCAACCGTTGCAAATTAAAAATTGGACCGTTGTGCATTTTTTAATTGAAAAGGTCTGACAGCTTTGCAGTAAAAGAGCTGGTAAATTGTCAAATGTGTCCATTTGAGGTGAGAGAATTTTGAGACTTTAATGATAAAATGGTCTTTTTCTGTTCATACTCCCTACAACACGTGAATGGTTTAAGCAAGTGGGACCGATTGATTTGATTGGAAAATTGATTTTGGTTGGGGAGAATTTCTCCCGGACATAGCCTAGTATTTATGAGTCAATTAAAACGGTACGACCTACTATCAATAAATCAGCAAAAAATTTCTTAATATTTTCTTGGAGTTTTTTAATATTACTCGAACGAGCATTGTTTTGTTTGTGTGGTAGACTGGTAGGTCTAACGTAATCCTGTTTGATGGTCATTATTTGGTAAAAATAAAGTTTTAAATAGTGAATTTTTGAGAATGTGTTGTTAAAAATATTTTTTAAATTTACGTGTAAACTATTTTATTATGTGAATGTGTGATTAAAAATGAATATATAAAATAAAAAAATTTGAAATAGTAAATAAGGCTTAAATCATCTTCATTCCAAGCGCGCACTTATGGGAGACTACACTCCTTAAATCATTGTTTTCTGCAATCCCGCCCCAAAAATTTGGTAAATTGGTCCCTCAATTTTCTACATTCTGCAGATATGCCTAGGGATGGCAACGGGGCGGATATGGAACGGGTCGGTCATTCCCACCTCGTCCGTCGGGTATTTTTATTACCTTACATCATCCTCATACTTGATTAAAGTGGGACGAGACGGAATCGGTGCGGAGCGGGACAAGTCCATTGCCCCATTTATCGCCTCATTTATTTTTTTTCTTTTTTCTTTTATTTATTTTATGTTTTTAGTTAGTAAATATTATTACTTTTTTCCTAATTTATTAAAACCAACTTATGTTCGATAAAACACTTAAATTTAAAATTAATTTTAAATGGGACGAGTAGTGGGGCGCGAACTATGTTTTCCGTACCCGCTTCGCAGTGATGACCCTCGCCCCATTTACCCGATTAGGCGGGTGATCCCTCCCGCCCCATTCGGGTTGGAACCCCACGAGTATCGGGTTGAACGAGTTTTTTTGTCATCCCTAAGTATCCTATTTTTTGCAAATCAGGTCTTGATTTTTCTGTCTAACGCTAAGTCCCTATATTTCTGTATATTGCAAATCAGCCTTTGCATTTTCTGGTTGCTGCAAATCCGTCCGTAGAGTTTATGTTTGATTTGATATAGTCTTTTTTTTATTTGGGAACAATACATATCTAAAGTTTTTACTTTACACCATTTCAAAAGTACAAAAACAAGTTCCAAATTTCAAAAATAAGGTTTTTTTAATTTTTAATTATGAAATAATAAATCATTAAATCAATTTATTATTAAATATTTAAATCTAATATAATATAATTACCCCACCCCCATCGCACCCCACCCCATCCCTACCGCTCCGGGAACTATTCCAGCGACCTTTCCGGTCACAACTCTTCTCCGGCGACTGCTTCAACTCCGACGAAATATATTAAGGTCACAGATCTATAAAATTTGGTCACAAGTCAAAAAATTTAAGGTCACAATTCAAGAATTTCACAGATTACACTTTGTTCATCAGTCACAACTTAAAAACTTAAAAGTCACAATCTGTTAATCGGTCACAGATCACAAAATTTATAAATCACATTACTTATTTTATGGTCACAAACATCATGAATATAAATTATATTTAGGTCACAATTTATCAAATTATTGGTCACAAATTAATATTTTTTAGGTCACATGGCATGTATTGATCACAAATTATCTAATTCATTAGTCACATATTGTTTATTGGTCACAAGTCAATCAAATTATTGGTCACAAACAATCAATCATTTGTGACCACCCCTTCGTCACTGCCTCCATCAACGGCATCACCAAACGCAGCCCAATAGCAGCATCAGCATCTTAAACCCAACGCCACATCATCCCAACACCACCAGCACCACCCCAAAACCGTTTACAACCACCACCTCCAAGATCAGCAACGCCAATGCCAACACCGTCAGCACGACCACAGCACACAACCATCGCACCGCCTCACGCACGACACCCAATAGCACTATCACCACCGTCGTTAGCGTCCATACCCAATCAACGACCTGTAGCGAACGGTGGTGTCAGACACACCCGCAACCGCATCCCACAACTCCACTAAAAACAGATCACACCTCCACCACCGCTGCACCCACGTCCAACAACACCATTCGGCAGAAACCACCCACAGATCTACAACCATCGGCAAAAATCAGCCATTCAACCATAACAAAAATCCATAAAATCAAACTCGAAAACAAAAGGAAAGGAAAATAACATATCTGCTCCGCTTTGAGCGTCTCTTCAAGAGGACAGAAAATCGCATTGCTTCGAGCGCCGAAGAGATGACAGAAACGTACCTCTTCGAGCGCCGCTTCGAGTTTTGACATGTAAGATATACAGTGACGGTGGAGGCGGCAGGAGGTGGTGGTTACTGTGTTGCCGTGTGCGAAGAGAGGGGAGAAGGCGTCGCCGACCGTCATCGCCGGAGATGGAGGAGAGAAAACGGCGATGGGGAGGAGAGTGGATTGAGAACGGGATGGGTTATGAATTTAGGTTTGATTTTGTGATTAAATAATTAATTGGGATGAAATTTAATAATTAATTAATCACTATTTAATTTGATATAAAAAACCTGATTTTTGAAAATTTAAACTAGTAATATGATTTGTGAAAATGGATATCTAAACCTAGGACTAGGTGTAATTTCCTCTTTTTATTATTATTATTCTTTTTGGCAGATCAACCACTGGGACGACGTCTGCATTCTGATGGACCAATTTGTGGCCCAATAGTCCAGCTCCTCGGTCCGTTAGATCATGCTTAGTAACAGGGTTGAAACCATTAAAAGTCACACGGCCCACTAAATCATACCCCAATGGGGCACGCCCTTCATTCTGTAGATCCATTGAATTATGAAATTAGCCCATTTAATTATTGCCAAGCATCAACGAGGCCCAACTACTGCTTCTTATCCGCCCCATCAATCAGGCCCAAAACACTAATTACTTGATTAAATAAATAGATAAATAGTTTAGTTATTTCAACTACCATTAATATTTATTTATTGATTAAATCTAAATAGAGAAATAATTTAATTCAGGTTGTTCATTAAACACTGTTATGCTTGCTGATTATTGGTCTCCCTCGCGAGTCAATGAAGTTTGATTTTATACTAAATCTTTAATTAAGTTATATATGCTAATAAATAGAGCGAATACTGATTGATTGATTTGTTGAGGATAAAATATAAATTAAAGAAATGACGATTTTGTGTAGATCTCGAGAGACCTACATAGATTTAACTGATCTTTCCCTTATTTAACATTTTATTGTCGAAAGTTGACGACAACATATAGGAACAAAGATAGGAATATAGATACATATAGGCGTTAAAAGCCAGGATCATTTCTTGCAAATGTTACTAGGCAAGTTGCTCTCTTTTTCAATCCACGACACTTTCAACTAATTTCTTCGAACTTGCTATTTACGTAATTATTTTCGATTTGAGGAGCGGTTTTAGTTCAAATCAAACATTAATCAAAAGACTTTATATAGTTTCGTACTTATCTCAATAAGCTACTTACAAATGTTATTTTGTCCCAATTTCGTAGAAATTAAAATACAGATTTTAATCAAAATCAAGGTCAACAACTAATTTTAACTATATATTTTATAGAATTTTATGTAATTAACCCAATATTTGAACTTAGTTTATAAAAACAAAATTTTCTTTCGATTAAACCAAGATTAAATCGGTTGTCATTTGCTAACACCTAGGTTTGGCTTTAGAGCCTGTGGCAACCCATTCTTGTTTGAAAAATATTAAAAAAATTATTGAAAAGTTTAGATTAAAATTAATAATTAATTTTAACAAGAAGACCCTTAACTTCTATCAAATTTATAAAATATAATATATTAAAAACTCCGTCAAACCATCTTGCGGCCAAAAGAAATCTTCAAGGCTCGATTTTGTTAGAAAAGAAGGTTTAATTTATTATTCTTGAACCTAAACCCGTGTCTAAATTATTAAGAAATAGTAGGGATTTCTTAAACTAAAATCGTATCAATCATATCGTGTTTGAGTGGGGTTAGGTGTCGAGTAGTTCGGTTCGAATATTTTAAGAACTAGAACCACCTATTAAATTTCGAGAATTTTGTAAATGAAATTATTTAGTTCTACGTAATTATTGAAAATGAAATAGAACTGAAACTGTTCAGTTTGACTCTACCACAATATATATTGTTAAAACTAATAAATACGAACAAAGTCGGTAAAATATAAGGGTGAACATGAGGTTTGGTAAAATGATATTTTAAGAACCAAAATCACTTAGAGTCCGTTTGATAGGCTATATTTTTTTATGGAAAATTCATTTTTCAACTTTTGTAGTGTTTGATAAGCAAATTTTTCCCGAAAAAATATTTTTCAACTTAGGGTTCTATTTTTTTCTTTTTTATTCATTTATCTATAAGAGAGCAAATATGATTCGACTTGCTCCAGTATCAATAAGTATTCTATTTTCATTTATCCATTTATTTCCATTAAAGAATTTTCATTTAATTCCATAAACACTACTATTTTTATTTTGTTTTATTTTTGAAATACTATGTCTTGCGGTACTACTACTTCTAATAATTATCTTATTTTCTTTATAAGTTATTTGTTTTGATATTAAAGGTTGATCAATACTTATAGCATCATCATGTCCTATCTCAGAATTTTCTATTTCATTAATATCTCGTTCTCTAGGTAGAATTGCTTCTCATATTTCTCTAAATTCTTCATCGATTTCTATAAAAGGTTTTTCCTTATATATGTTTCCATAATTACTATTTGTATAACAATATAATCCTTGATATAATATAGTAAAGATTTTATTATCATCTTTTAGTATTTTATTAGGCATCTTAAAATGTAGACTAAAACAATCATCTAAATTTTTATCATTTATATGCACACAATATCTTGGATAACAAGTAAATTTCAAATTTTTATAGGCTAAATTTCCTTTAATTATTCCTAAATTTTCATTTTCCGTTGTTATACATCTTTCATCTTGTAAATTAAGTATTACAGGACTATTAATTCCTTCTTTAAAACATGATTTATTTTAATTTTGCTTTTATTTTTTTATGTCTTTAGTTAGTAAATATTATTATTTTTTTACTAATTTGTTAAAAACAACTTATGTTCGATAAAACACTTAAATTTGAAATTAATTTTAAACGGGATGGGTGGCGGTGACTATGTTTCCCGTACCCACTTCGGGGTGATGACCATCGCCCCGTCCCCACTCCGTTTACCCGATTAGGCGGGTACTCCCCGCCCCATTCGGGGCAGGACCTCACGGGTATCGAGTTGAATGGGGTTTTTTTACCATTCCTAAGTATGCCTAGGAAGTTTTTGTTTTGTGCAAATCAGGTCTTGAGTTTTCTGTCTGACGCTAAGTCCCTATATTTCTGTATATTGCAAATCAGCTTTTGCATTTTCTGGTTGTTGAAAATCCGTCCGTAAAGTTTATGTTTGATTTGATATAGTCCCTCCCTTTTTTTTTTCTTTTTTTGTAGATCAACCACTGGGACGGACGTCTGCATTCTGATGAACCAATTTGTGGCCCAATAGTTCAGCTCCTCAGTCCATTAGATCATGCTTAGTAACAGGGTTGAAACCATTAAAAGTCACATGGCCCATTAAATCATACCCTAATAGGGCACACCCTTCATTCTGTAGAGGAAAAAAATTATATTTAATGTGTATTCTTTATCTCAATTCAAAAGTAAAGTAAATAGTTTGAAAATTCAAAAATCAGGTATAGATTTAATTAATTAAAAATATTTATTAAATAATGATAATAAAGTCCTAGCTTGTGATTAATGGTCACAGATTCATAATTATAAGTTACAGATTTGTTTAATGGTCACATATCGTCAAATTTGATTATTTCGAGATCATAGATCAAAAAAATTGTACGTCACATATTATTTCGAAATCACAGATTTTAAATTAGTTAGTCATAGATTATTTCCAGTCACGTATTATTAATTTTTTAGGTCACAGTTAAGTAATTGATCACATATATTACCAAACATTTGGTCACAGATTACCGCTGCTATCATTATGGCCACCACCACCACCACCACCACCACCACCAACAACACAGCACCATGCCCAACTACCGCCACCACCAACGCCAAAGAAACACACTACCGTCGCAAAAAACGCACCGCCACCAGAAACGACGCCATGACAGCACTACACCACCACCACCACTAGACTGCTAACACCATCACCACCACTGCCATAGCCACCACCAGTCGCCACCTAATGAACCCACTCATATTTCCCCAAATCTCCACCAGCGCCGCCTAATGGACCCACTACCACCGCATCCCTCCGCCACCCCGACCTCACCTCATTCACATCCGCCCCTACTTTCCACCATCACCACAAAACTCCGTTGGCATCGCAACGATTCCCGAGCTGCAGCAGTGACGCTATTGTGTGAACGGCAGCCGCTACACGAACAATGTCTTTCCTCCGCGAACCGCAGCAGCTACCCAAACTGCAGCAGCGTTGCTGCTGCGCGAACGGCAGCGTCGCGATGCTGCCGGCAGCAGCGTCAGATGGTGGAGAGAGGCAAAGGAGATAGGGATTACTGCTGGTGGAGAGAGAAGGAATGAAGGAGAGGAAGATGGAGGAGAGAAGGAGAAGGGGAAGGCGAGAGGAGAGGAGGCGAAAGAGAGAGAGAGGTGAGGGTGTTGGGTGTGGTAAATTAGGGTTAAGAGTTTTAATATATTACTTGATTTTTGAATAATGAAACTTAGTCCCTGATTTTTGAATTCCAATCTTTAAAACCCTGATTTTTTGTAATTTCCCTTATGTAGATCCATTGAATTGTGAAATTAGCCCATTTAATCATTGCCAAGCAAGAAAAATTCACAACTCAGGCTTTATCTATCCCAAAATTAAAAATCAGATCCCAAAGTTTAAAATTGCAAAAATCAGTTTTTTCATGAATTAATTAATTATATTTCATAATTATTATATAAAATTAAATTCTTACTGTAATATAATATAATTAACCCACCCCACCCTACCACCCACCCCATCCCCACTGCTATGGCGACTACTCCGGTAATTGTTTTTCGATCGCGCTTAGTTCCAGCGACTTCTCCGGTGACTGTTTTACCGTCGTTTAATTCCGATGACCGCTCTGAATCCGAGATCACAACTTATTAAATTAATTGGTCACAAATTATTTCGAGGTCACAGATCAAAAAATTGAGTCATTCACAATTGACTTCAGTGGTCACTAATAAAAAAATTATAGGTCACGTGTTTTTTTTATGGAAGTCACAGATTTTTAATTGTCACAATTTAAAAAATTATTTCATGTTTGTTGGTCACATGTTATATTTTCAGTCACATATTAACAAATTTTAAGGTCACAATCTCAATCACAATACACCAACAATACTTAGTCACAGACACCTCGTCCCATCTGCTACACCCGTCCCCCAATCTTAATATACCAACAATACTTGGTCACATGTCACAGATCGACCAACTAGTTGATCATAGACATTCTTCATCGCATCCTAGTCACCGTCGCCACCACCTCCACCGCTACAACCATCCACCAATAATAACACCAACCACATATCAGCCCAAACCACCACCAACAACAGCCACACACACAGATCCACCGACGAGCTACACACCCCACCCAACTGCTTCAATGTAATTTGTAGGTCACATACTATTTATTTGTCAAGAATTAATCAATCATTGGTCACAGTCAACTAAATTATTAGTCACAGACACACCCCAATCTCATCTCATCCAGCCAAGACCACTGCCACGACCACCCCACCACCACGCACACAACAAAAACCAGTCACCACCAAATCCAACAAAACCATCACCTCAAATCCCAAAAAAAAAAATCCCTAAATTCATCAGCACAATTACAACCGCCGCAAATCACAACCTACAAACTTCATTGAAGCTAAACCTAAACATTATTAACTAAGAATTTGTGTCACGCTTGCGGCCTAAGCTATTGGATGAGAAATAGACGACTATTTACAAAAGAGCCGTTGACAAAAATTATCACCTGAAGATGAAAATATATATCAGATTCACTTAGATTTCCACATGCCCAAAGCCTCTTCACTCAAGATCTAACAAGTTATCACAATCTCCGTTGCCGAGAAGCAAACTTTTCTTCGTAGGTGTAAAAGAGAAGAAAATGATGTCTGATATATGACTTCCTTCACTATCCTCAGGATCAACTAGATCATTCGATAAGACCCAATCCTTTTTCTTCTTCTGGAGGTGGCGACGGCTGCAAAGGCTTTAGACGCCACTGTAGCCGGGTCTGTGAACGGCAGCGTCGCGACGCCGACACGGAGGGAGAAGGGGAAGAGGCGGCGAACGGTAGTGGTGGGAGGAGGCGTTGTGGAGAGAGGTGAGAGGGTGGAGAGAAATGGATAAATTTAGGGTTTGGATAGATTTAGAGTTTTAATTTATTAAAATGATAAAAACCTGAAAAATGGAAAAATAAAGCGAACCTGATTTTTTAAAATGTCAAACTAAAGGTCTTGTTTCATGTAATTTCCACTTGCCAAGCATCGACGAGGCCCAAATACTGCTCCTTATCCGCCCCATCAATCAGGCCCAAAACACTAATTACTTGATTAAATAAATAGATAAATAGTTTAATTATTTCAACTACCATTAATATTTATTTATTGATTAAATCTAAATAGAGAAATAATTTAATTCAGGTTGTTCATTAAACACTGTTATGCTTGCTGATTATTGGTCTCCCTCGCGAGTCAATGAAGTTTGATTTTATACTAAATCTTTAATTAAGTTATATATGCTAATAAATAGAGCGAATACTGATTGATTGATTTGTTGAGGATAAAATATAAATTAAAGAAATGACGATTTTGTGTAGATCTCGAGAGACCTACATAGATTTAACTGATCTTTCCCTTATTTAACATTTTATTGTCGAAAGTTGACGACAACATATAGGAACAAAGATAGGAATATAGATACATATAGGCGTTAAAAGCCAGGATCATTTCTTGCAAATGTTACTAGGCAAGTTGCTCTCTTTTTCAATCCACGACACTTTCAACTAATTTCTTCGAACTTGCTATTTACGTAATTATTTTCGATTTGAGGAGCGGTTTTAGTTCAAATCAAACATTAATCAAAAGACTTTATATAGTTTCGTACTTATCTCAACAAGCTACTTACAAATGTTATTTTGTCCCAATTTCGTAGAAATTAAAATACAGATTTTAATCAAAATCAAGGTCAACAATTAATTTTAACTACATATTTTAGAGAATTTTATGTAATTAACCCAATATTTGAACTTAGTTTATAAAAACAAATTTTTCTTTCGATTAAACCAAGATTAAATCGGTTGTCATTTGCTAACACCTAGGTTTGGCTTTAGAGCCTGTGGCAACCCATTCTTGTTTGAAAAATATTAAAAAAATTATTGAAAAGTTTTTAAAACTAAAATCGTAGCTATAACTGAAATATTCATTATTATTTCGTTCTATGTAATTATTGAAAACGAAATAGAATCGAAACTGTTCAGTTTCACTCTACCACAACAATCATAATTTTGAAGGTATAATTCGACTTATTTCTTCGTGAATTTTAAATGGTTCTAATAAACATTGCACAGTTCTCCTTTAAAAGTTAGGATATCCAATTTCTTCAACAACTTCGTTAATAATTTAGTTGCTTGTCTTTTATATATATATATATATATATATATATATATTGTTAAAACTAATAAATACGAACAAATTCGGTAAAATATAAGGGTGAACATGAGGTTTGGTAAAAGGATATTTTAAGAACCAGAATCACTTATTAAACTTTGAGTATTTTGTGAATAGAACTGTTCAATTTTATGTAGGATGTGTTCGATATAAATTAAAATTGAAAAATTAATCATTATTGTTGACTTTTATTAGATGAGTGAGATCCAATAACGATTATATTTTCAATTTTAATTGAATTTTGAGCTGTACCAAACAAGCTCGTAATTTTTGAAATCAAATTGGAAATGTTTTGAAAGGTTCAATTCTCGTTAAAGGGTCCAATTTTGGGCAAATAAATTGAAAAAAGAAAAAAAGTCATATGTGGTGTGGGGACTCAAAAGTGGAGTTTAGAGAGTTGAGACAGCCCCATCAATCCCTACAAAACCCCTAATTAAATCCACTATAATATTTGAAAAAATTGTTTTATCAATTAATTAAATTTAAATTTTCTTTCATTAATGGTTAGCGTAACGTCTCTCCAAAGTTCAACTAAAACCCCCAAATTCACCCCAAGACTCTGTGCTCCCTCCTCTGCAAATCTCAATCTCTCCCGTTCAATTTATTGCCGGAAAAATAACAAATTTTCCTGGGATCTCTCTCTCTAAGCTAGCACCATTGTCATTTAAATTCTTTTCGATTCTTGTGGAGATATCTTGGAGGAATGTGGAATCTTTCAATGACTCAGTATGGTTTCTTGAGCTGTAGTGGGATTTCTTGATCTTTATTGCAGATTAATGGCGATGTCAAATGGGCTTCTGGGTGAGTCTGTGAGCTGTGAATTTTCACAATAACTGTGTTTGTATGTGTGTTCTTGGCCGTGATGATGGTGGCTGCTGCTTCTGGAGCAGCTTCAACGACTGACCCACAAAACCCAAAAACCAGGGATGAGCGTTCAAGAAGATCCCCATTGTTGCCTTCTGAAAAAGATTATAGTAATGGGGTTTCAGGCAATACATCCAAAAGGCCTAAATCGAGAATTGTCTCTTCAAGATACATGTCCCCGTCGACTACCACTTCAACCTCAAATGCATCTTCAGTTTCCTCATCTTCCACCTCTTCTAGAAGGTGTCCGTCCCCATTGGTTTCGAGAAACTCGACCTCTGTTTTGAACACGCCTTCGTCGGGCCCGAAGAGGTCTGTTTCTGTGGACCGCCGGCGTCCCCTAGCACTTGATCTTGATTCCAAGCAGAGCAATTGCACTGAGGTCTCAGCTGCCACAAAGCTTTTGATCACTTCTACTCGGAGATTATCTGTTTCCTTTCAAGGTGAAGCGTTTTCGCTACCCGTTAGTAAGACTAAGGTGGCCCCACCTTCGCCTAATTTGAGTAGTGTGAGGAAGGTCACGCCGGAGAGGAGGATCAGTACTCCATCGAGAGGGAAGGGCGATGGAGGAGGAGTTCAAGTGGAGAATACTAAGCCAGTCGATCAGCATCGATGGCCAGCGCGGAACCGGCTAGTGAATCCATTGTCGAGGAGTTTGGATTGTAGTGGTAGTGGTGATGAGAAAAGTAAGCTCACCGGATCTGGAAATGTGATTCGAGCATTGCAACAACCGATGATTGGTGAGGGTAGCGCGTCGCATTTGGGCAGTTCCCAGCTTCTTAAGGAGGCACCAGATGGAAATTCGGTAAATAACGAGTCATCTGTGCACTCTGATCTCACTGCATCTGATACGGATAGTGTATCCTCTGGTAGTACTTCAGGAGTTCAAGAATGTGGCGGAGCGTCCCATGGTCGTAATGGGCCTCACGGAATTGTTGTTTCGGCAAGATTTTGGCAAGAAACTAATAGTCGATTAAGGAGGTTGCAGGATCGAGGTTCACCCCTATCCATAAGTCCAGGGTCCAAGTTGATTGTGCCGCCAAAATTGAAAAAGTATCCGAGTGATGGTCCATTGTCGTCCCCACGAATGATCTCTTCTCCTATTCGTGGAGGTATTAGAGCTGCATCTCCGAGCAAGCTTAATACACCTGTCGGATCATCTCCTGCCCGTGGAATTAGTCCATCTCGGGTAAAAAATGCTGTTAGTACCATTAGCAATAATTTTAGTGAGGCACCCTCAGTTCTTAGTTTTTCTGTTGACGTTAGGAGGGGGAAGGTTGGAGAGAACCGGATTTTTGATGCACACTTGTTGAGGCTTCTGTATAATCGACACCTGCAGTGGCGATTTGTAAATGCTAGAACTGAAGCTGTCCTGCTGATGCAGAAACGCGGTGCAGAGGTGAGACGCTTTATAGTTATCTGTGGTTTTGAGTCAAAAATCTCTCGGGTTGCTTTGGATTTAGCTAGTGACAGTCTATGCGCGCTTCTTGTTTGACAATGATCATAACTTCTTCTTCTTATCATCATCATTATTATTTTTTTGGTAACACATGCTATGATCTTAACCCTTGATAATCACAGTGAAACCAAGTGGGATGAATGAACTGTTAGGATCTCATAAGAATTTTGCGACCATTCTCCTTATTAGGTACTTACTGATAAATATACGGACGTGCAAACACATAACTAAGTTTTGTGCCAATTTGGTAGCTTTGGTGATGTGGTGTAAAACATATAGACTCAGAGTGAAACATTTCGCTCGGGTATATTCCAATCCATAGAGGATAGCTGATTAAACCTCTCCATGTGGATATATGCCTTGCCTCTTTGAAATCTTTAATTATACTACTCAGTAATAGGAAGTGATTGTTGATAGATGCAAATGGTCATAACAGAATTTGTTACTTTTCACTTGTAACATGTGATCTTCCGATATATAAAATCACATTGGACATCAATAATAAGATGCTTGGTGGAGGAAATAAAGGAAAGATGAAAGGACATAATGTATTGGGAATAAGGCTTAGTTGTTGAAAGGAAATAATTGTCTAAAACTAACAAAACTTATGGAGGATTAGAAGCAACGTTTGTTATGTCTATTCTTTTTACTTTTTCCATGTAAATGGTTCATTCAAAAATTTTGCACGAGTGCCAGACGTGGATGGGTCTATTCTGTTATATCTGATGCTAACTTCATGATTTGATTTCTTTACTTGTAGTGAGAAACACTTCTAGGATCCATGTTCAAAAGATTATATTGTAGAATTGAGAATTAACTATTTTGCTGAGCATGCAAAGACCCAGTTTGATATCTGACTGAACATTCTTGTACTGAGATAAAGATGAATGAGATAAGTATAGATGCTGTTTTGTGAAATCACGTGTTAACTTACATAGCAAATAGAAAAATGAAATAGAGAATTATGGTGTTGGCTACAGGACAACGTGTTTCATATTTGTTGGTATGGTTTCCTAAAGTACTTTGCCCTGGAAATGTTGACGTAAGCTTAAAGCTAGCTAGAGTCGAGTCAATGTTTTACAGTCTACCCTAATTTAGTGGAGACAGTACTCTTATCTGTGGAAATGCAAAAGGGTTGTTTCTTTGACCTCTATGGTCACCGGCTCACCGTATATATTTTTGTAATGAAAATCAAACATTGGAATCACATAAATCCAAATAAGAAGAGAAGGTAGTCATAGTATTTCATGTCCAGTTCTTGAAAAGTGAGAGGTACACTTCAGTTTTGTCCACATGTTTAATTTTATCATAGTAAATTTGATGGGATATGTCTTGTTTGTGTTTTTGTGGTCTAGACTTTTCTAGTTGTCTTCATTTCTGACTGTGGTCCCTTTAAGTTGACTTAAAAACAAAGTTGGCAATAAAAAGTCCTGTCATTTTGACGAGAACTTAAGAGTTCCTTAACTTTAGTGTAGATTAAAATATCAAGATCCATGGAGAATACAGAAACACGATTTATATGTCCATTGTTACAAGTAAATTCTTCTGTTATGCTTTTCGGACATAACTTTTAAACAGTATGGATACTTCCCTTCTGGCCAGGAGAATATCAATTATTTTAATGTTATGTTTTTCTGTTAGATACTTTCTTCGACTTGAAATGATAATCTTACCTTCCCTTTTGAGATGTATAATAATAAATATCACTTTTCTCACTCATGATTTTTAAGTTCATTCTCACTTAATTAATATCTGATACAGTAGCAATTGTTCTTTGCAAAGAAGCATTCTTTTGGTGTTTCCATCACCCTTTTCATTTTTTCCACGATTCTTGTTGAACTACACAGATCCTTTTGCTGTCAAATTTGACCTTTCAAAGCACGTTGATGAACTCATGAAAGTAGCTGTATACATTATAGTTCACCATATGTTTAAACAATCTGTCAAAATGTGTTGGGATCACTATAATTAACCTTAATTAATGTTCACTTGTGCAACTATGCATCTTAGCAGCAGACATTTTTATTTTCCAAATTTAGAAATGACGTAATCTAATATTTGTGATGAAACAATTAAAGCTGTGCAGAAGTTAACCTAAAAAATGCACGAAGATAATTAACGTAGTACACTACAATTCCTTTTCACAAAATCTCGAAATTGTTACTCTATAATAATTCTTTTGGCAAATGCAATAAAGTATCTACAGGTGCATATATTGCAGGATGATGAGTATGTATTTGTGAAGTAAAAAGTAAAGTTGATTGAGATAATTACTCATATGGACTGATTTTGAAATCATTCTATTAGCGTGATAACTTCAGGTTAGATCATACAATTACTTTGTGGGCTTATGGTAAAAGTATAGTTATAGAGAGGACAATAATGTGTGTGTCCTTACTCAATGTTGAGTCTTTGTACGTTGTTAGAACAATGGACAAATGAATGGATGAAATCTAGCCTTGAAAAATACAATAATCAAAATTATATATTGATGTTCATGTTTATAAAAAATATACATGAACAGATACAAAATTCATTTCTTATTCTTATTTTCACTTCCTATTAGTTGATTTGTGTATATTTTGTTGGAACTTGGAAGTTTCATATTCAAGAAGCTTCACTTCCATCTGGTAAAGTTTTCAAGTATTCTCTAGGAAGTGAGTTCCAAGACAGTTGAAAGCTAGATCATTAAAACACTGATGTTAACTGGTAGATTCAATGGCTACCTTATGCTATTTTTATTCTTTTTCTGGATGATGTAATTTCAGCTATCCTTGCCATTTATAAATTTTTCATACTTTTTGTATGGCTTCTATCTTCAATATGACAATGTGCATATATACCCTTTTATATAGGAGGAAAATATTAGGGTGACCTAATACATGTGCAAATTTTCCAAAGTACACCCCATAACACTTCAAAAAAAAAAAAAAATAAAAAAAAAAAATAAAAATTCGCCCATATATCCAGCAGTATGTTAGGCTCCACATATTCAACAATATATTCTTTTTTGTCCGTTTCTGGACAGAAGCGAGTCGTAGTGCAAGTTACGCAGTATGTTCAAACTTCATGTCTCCCAATCTGGATCTCCTGAACAACTTTTGAGTTTCTCTTTTTTGCTTCTTTTAAACTGAATATTAATATGCCTCTTGTTCGTCATTTTACTTGATATATTAGGTTTCCAGCTATTTGAGAATTTTATTTTAATCTCTTTGAAATGTTCATACCTTATATTTTTCATGGCAACCTACTTTTAATATCTTGCTGTATCCGTATTGCTTTCTGTATAAATTGTTACTTGTTTCTAGGTTGGTGTGTTAAAGTATTTTCCACAGATGCAAATAGTTTAACTTTTTCCCGTCTTTATCAGAAAAATCTATGGAATGCATGGATAACAATCTCACATCTACGTGACACTGTCACCAAAAAAAGACACAGATTGCAATTGCTGAGGCAAAAGTTAAAACTAGCCTCCATTCTCAAGGGTCAAGTAAGCTCCATTCCTGGTTTCTACTTTATATTGCAGAATTCTGTTGGAATATTTAGCCGCAGAATTATTGTATAACATAGGAATCTTTGACCCAGAGACACGACCATATAAATCTTTTTTTTCACACTTGAATCATTTATTGTCAATATAAACTTGGACTGCAATTCCTCTTAGAAATATTTGGCTTCAATTGCTGAAAAAAAGGTCCAATCACGGGTATTTTTTTTACCAATTGGCTTACTGGCGTATCATAACTGATAGTTGCATTAATTATTTTTCATGATAGATGCTCCGTCATCAGATCTATATTTTTATCGAGTTTTCTGTAGCTTAAATTCTGTAGACTATAATCACGAATGCATATAGTGAGTAATCTTTCCTGTAAAGGTTGTAAAATTTATCTGTTCGTCATGCTGAATGGTGACTTGCTACTTGTTATATGAAGAGGGCTATGGCACAAAATTTCAAAATGTGCTTGGTTCATTGATATGTAAAATTTGTTCCTCTCATTTCCTAAACTGAAGACCCCCAAAAAGAATAGATTGAGGCATATGCTGTCGATGATCTATTTACTGGCAATATGTCATAATGTAAATTAATGACATACTTAGTCTTGACAGAAGCTCTAGATATCCATATTGCATGAACATAAAACTAAATTTGCCGAAGGTGCTTGCTTCCCAAACTGTTCAATTTTCAGCTTGATTGTCAAAGTAACTATTCTTCAGTTCCTTTGATGTCTGAGCCATTCTGAAATTTGAAATTTTAGCATCTGGCCATGGGGATTTTTTTTTTCTTATTCTTTTAACAAGGACATTTTAGGTATCACAGTTTTTTATTTTTGGGGAAAACTCCCTTGAAATGTAAAGGGGAATAACCTCAAGAGCGTCTGCTAGTTTTAAAAAGAGAAGTAGTTATCTCATGTGGTGACTTTATTGTCCTCTCTTATTGTTGATATCTACTTTGAAAGCGCTAGAATAAACACTGATCTTGACATGTCGATATTTCTTAGCTTTGAGGTCCGTTTTCAATTTTCTCAAAAGTAAAATCAGATTTAGTTGCTCCCTAATTTTTTCATGTTAAATTTGACTGCTGAGAAATATAGCAATACTAATTTGGAGGGGGTTGTTCCTCCCTTTAGACTACAATTTATTGCTTCCTAACTTTTTACCCTTTGTTAGATGGATACTTTTAGATCAATAATTTTGGCAACTGGTTGATGATCGGATTCAGTATGAGAGCATTTTAAAGGTTTTTTAGATGGAGTTGCTTATATTTTTTCATATGGTTGAGTGCTAGTGACATGTAACAGCAATCCTTTAAACCTGTATAGTTTGTACAAGCAATCCTCGCGTGAGTTGTGGGTTAGTAGTAGTGTAAATTTCTTTTATGCTAATGTTTTGTTTTGTTTATTTGTTTTCCAACTAATTTCTCCACCGGGAAGTTATCTCTGGATTGATCTGAACTATCTGTTCTCTCTCTTTGTTGGTGGGTATGTGCCCTATGGATGTGGGTATGATTTAGATCATTTCAGTTCGACAAATCTGAATTTAAGTTCATATTTCTGATATAGATGTCCTTTTTGGAAGATTGGTCTTCTTTGGATAAAGACCACTCCATTTCTTTGCTGGGAGCTATTGAAGCTTTGAAGGCTAGCACTCTCCGTCTTCCGATTGTTGGAGGAGCAATTGTATGTGGCTGGCAGTATTCCTTTCTTTGTTGCTAATATTCTAAACCATGTCTCAAGGGTAAAACTAATTTCGTTTGACAAAATCGAGAATATTTTCAATTTTGACAGGCTGACCTGCAAAGCGTGAAAGCTACTATTAGTTCCACAGTTGATGTAATGCAGACAATGGCATCCTCAATATGTTCACTTCTGACTAGGGTATTCCCATTTACTCTTGTTACTGCATGCTTTCCCTTGGGATTGATCTATATTGTCAAAGATACCCCACCCCTCCTTAATGACTCTGGACCCAATAATATAGGACCATTTTGCCTTATTTGATAAGAGAAAGAAGGGACTAGAATGTCATTTCGAATTTCAGCCGAAAGCTGTTGTGTGCATGACTGACCTATGCAGAACAATATCAATCGCGTTTCAGGTCGGGGAAGTGAACTCATTGGTGACTGAACTCGCAAAAATCATTGCTAAAGAGCGTGCTTTACTTGAACAGTGCATGTATTTTATATCCATGTTAGCAGCAATGCAGGTAAAACACAATTTTCTCGTTCTTATAATATTTTGTATGATTGTGTCATTTACCAGTGATCATTCATTATCCAACGGTGCCTAACAGGTTAAAGAAACTAGTTTGAGAACGCATATGCTACAACATAACTGTGTATCATCAGGCTGAGAAGACCAACCTTTAGAACTTATCGTATTTGCTAACACTATGCCAAACCTTTTTCGAACTATCTGGAGGTAGCATTCGTTGATGTCAGAATGGAACGGCTGACTAGTCTCGGAATTTCATACGGGATTTTTTTTAACACGTGAATGCTTCAGTCCTCTGTAATCCATCCAGGTATCCAATGTTACAGGAAATTATATTTCATTCTTACCACTTAGTTGTACACAGTCTTTCTTTTTCTTACTTTTTTCTGCTCGTCAAGGAAAATGAAAAACTGATGTAAATAATGTAATATCATCCTAGTTACACTGTTAGTAACCAGTTCTTGTTCTAATCTTAGTGCTACCTGAATGTGTTTTTATATTAAATTGTAATGGGCAGGTTGCATTTTTTCAGTGTTTTAGCTTTTGACAAGTGTGTCATTAGTCTCTACTATTCAGAGTTCGTAGGTAACATACATGTTTATATCTCTTGTTTTTGACCTCTGGTCGACTCTCATTAAACCCTTCGACCCTTTATCTTTTCCAGATCGACGTCCCGTTGAAGTTTTAAAGAATTCACACAATGAATACATACACAGAAATAGCCATAGGATTCTGTGTTTTATGCATAGGACATTATGCAACTGGTACACATGGGAAGTCCAGAACCCAAAATCTTGGAATATAGTTATTTTATTTGTAATTCATCTCGTCTGCCGCCCTCTTATTATGCCTTTATGCCCCCCACTCCTACCCTACTTTACCCTACCCCATCTTGAGGTACAAGTTGTGCTATATAGTTGAGATACCTCACCCGCCGGGCAGTATAAACAAAACAAAAAGTCAAACAATTGACTGGGCAGTGTTCACTGTTTTCTTTTTGTCCAATGTGTTATCCATTCACATTAAAAAGTTTTATCAACTTAAGAAAAGATTTGAAACTCCAATCACTGGTTTTGGATACAAATGTAAAAATGGAGCTCTGGTAAGTTGGTTCATTTATGTCCCTATAGTTTAAAATTTTTAAATTTTGATTTATCTATTTGTTTCAAGCAAAATTTCAAATTCATAAATGGTGATATTTCTTGCCCTTTGAAAAGGATCCACTGTTGGTGAATACGTAATTTAAGTAATGGGCAGTGGACATTTTTGTCCACATACGACCAAAAGAAAAGCATTATACGCAGCGCCTCAAAGCAGGTGGCTGATGAATGGGGGACCCCACCATCATTCAACTTATTACAGAAAAAAGTGATTCTTGTTTTATGAAGCTAAGGATATGGTTGACAGAATTTTTGCTTTCCATATGATAGCTTTATGAAAAAGTTAAGTTAGCTTCGCTTCTTTTAAAAATTCTTCTAATAAATAAAGTTCTTTCAAAAAATTGTGGTTCAAAAATAATTTCTTAATTTCAGAAGAAATATTTTACTTTTCACAATCGTAATTTCTTAAATTTAGTAGTATTTTACTTTTAACAAAATAGTTTACGTGGATGACTTCAAATTTATCAAAAAATAATGAAAAGGGAAGTTTATTCTGTAAATGTCAATTTGCACCATACTAATATCTTTAGACACAAAGATTCTGATTACTCTGTGTTTATTCAAAGTTATTCCTCACTACAAAATTGAGAAATCAAGTGCCCAAGAACACAAAAATCATAATTGTAAGGGTGAATAAACAAAAAAAACTCAGAAAAATAGTCTCAGAAGCTTTGATTCCTGTCCTTGGTGATTTTGTTGCAACTCTTGATTACACAGAAGACCACTCTCCAACGTCGTCATTTCAGACTCGTCAGACGGAGAATCAGGCCGCCGTTCTTCGCTAAGCCGCTTTTTTCTCGGAAAACCCACTGTCAGACCAAGATTCAGGTCATCATCAAAACCTTTCCTTTTAACCCTCAAGTTTAGATCTTGCGATCTGTATAAATCAGTGTTATTAGCTTCTGATCCTTCATCAAACTCCGGCGACTGAGAAAATTCTTTCGAGGGCAGCAAAACGCCGCCTCTCAGCACCGTCTCCACCGCCGACTGGCAAACCTGCCAGTTCCCCGTCCACAGTAATCCCACTGCTCCGTTCACAGGATTTACCGTTCTTCCACAAGCTTCAAATAATAAAGATTTGAACAACGCTGCAATGGAAAATTTCATCAACAAACAATAATTGCATATCACGTACAAACATGATTTAGCTTAAACTTTTAGATGGGATGGTGTAACGATACCTGGTCTTTGAGACTCGGGGACAGAAGATAGAAAGGACATGAGACCAGCACGGCCAAAAAACTTAGCAACAAAAACAGTGGCATTGGCCTGTGCTTGTGGGCTCTCTATGCCTTGTAAACTTTGTCTAAGAATGCAATTTTCATTGCATCCTTTACGAAGAATTCTGCAGCCATTGCAACTCATTTTCTTAGGCACATCAAAGTTCAAATGATCGAATGAGATTTGCAAATTTCTCAAACTAGAGGGAGAAACAAAAGCAAGAACTAGAGAGAGAAACTTTCCAGGGAGAATCGAAAGAGTAGAAAGCTAGAGATATATAGAAGGTAGCGTCGGAGTGGAGTAAACTATGGTTAGTGAAGCTTGTATTTTGAGTAAATTAAAAGAACCTCCCTTGGAATCGCAAATACGGAGACATCCCTCGTGTTTTAGAATTCACAAAAACACCTCCTATTACTATTCAGTATAAATTTCTCACTTTTTTTTTTTTTCCTTTTTTCTCGTAAGCTAAATATATATATTTATTAAATTTTAATTTAGGAAAAAATTTATTTTAGTTTGAAGAAAGTTTTTAATCTTTTTGTACAAAGTATTTCATCTTAATCATATTTTTGTGAAAAAATGATACATAAAATTTATCTATTCCCTATTTGAAGGAGATTAAAATCAGATTTTTAACAAATTTTGATAAAAAAAAATTTGATGATATGTATGGCTACAAAATTGTAGAACCCACAAAATATATTGTTAATTTTAATTTTGATAAAAATCTAAATTAAAATCGCTATCAAACAGGGGCCTAATATATTTTCATACGAGGGAATATAAGCTTTAAACTTTTGAGGTCAACTTTAATGCAATTTTAGTTCATAATGATATTATTTTAATTTTCTAAATTTAGTGGGTGTTTGGTGAGGATTAAAATTAGATTTTTAGTAGATTGTGATAGAAGTTTTTGAAATGTGTGGTTGAAAAGTTGTGAGACTCTTGAAAGATGTGGTTAATATTGAATTATTGATTGTTTGATTTTAACTTAGATTAAAATCTGATTTTAATCCGAAACAAACATGACATTAATATAGTATAAATGTTAAAATAAAAAATAAAAATGAGAAAAGGTTAATAAAGAATGGAAATATATTCTTAATAAATAAGAAAATAATTCAAATATAGAGTAATAAGAGTATGTTTGTTAATGTTACGAAGAATTAGCCACAGAGGAGAGTTTTATAATTTTTGCAAAATATAGGATGTCTGTATGTATTTTTTTCTTTTAAGTTAACCATGGTTCGAGACTGAGTTTTTCTCAATGATTTTTAATTTTTATAATGGAGGATGACTCGACATGACATTGGGGTGGTTCCAAAGTGTTGGGCAAGAGCGGCTCCGTGTTTCCGCGAAAGGAGAGGTTCATGCACGGCACCATTGGATTCTTCTCCTCTTATCATTACACTGAATATATGCTCACGAGATTATTATTATTTTTAAATAGGGAATAAAATGATTTCTTCTCAAATTTTTTATTTTTTTTTATTTTTAAATTTAACAAAGACAAACCATGAAGGGACCACAATAAGAATAAGGTAATTACGTTAAGTAAAAATATTAATAGTAATATTTCAAGAAAATATGTTATTTGTTGTCCTTTCAACGTGTAAAGGGTCCTCTCATTTTGGGACAGCATTTAGGTAAGATTCTTTCTCCTTGTGGTGATAGATTACATATGAGTCATCTTTCACTACATGTTAAAAGAAACCTCTCCACTTTATATTCTTTAATTATTATACACTTATTGTTGACTCGAATTTAATTGGGGATATCTCTACTTCTCTTCCATCCATGCACACTATGTACATTTGGACATAAGTACTGAAATTCAATGTTCAATTCAATCATTACTGACTATTCTACTACTTAATTCTTAAATTCAAATATTCAATAACTAACACAATTATACAAACTAACAGCAACTACTCTACTTAATTCTTAAATTCAAATATTCAAGAATAAGACTTATTAGGATTGAACACACAAAGAGAAATATCAATTTGTAATTACCTTCAAATATAATCAAGTGTTTGAGTATTTATAAAAAATGAATGAATTTGAAGTCTCTCAGATGATTGATAGGTGTCAAAACGTCATATCCAAGCCATTATATGCCTGTGACAAAAGAGGAAATCTGACTTCTAATCGCCCCTATAGAAATATTACATCAATCAAATTACACGTGACTTAAGGTGTCAATTTGCAACTTGCACAAAGTATCGGGAAATGACCTCAACAGCTTGGATCAAAGTGGCCCCTTCACACGGCTAGGAATGGGTCTCTCCTTGAAATGAAGAGGCGAAGCAAAGTGCATCGTCTCGAATACGCGTTTCTTGGAAAAGGCACTAAGGTGATCCAAAGAGGCAGCCCCGGAAGAGGTAGCTCCTAGAAAGGCTCGGAGGCGGTGTAGGAGAAATATCGACTAAGAGAGCCAGGAGATGCAACTTCAAGGAGGGAAGCCTCCTTGGAAAGGTCAGAAGCAGCAGCTCCTAGGAAAGGCGATGCTATGAAGCACCCTTGGCTTCTCACTGTGGGGCACAGGCATAACACGTACTATATTGTACTTATTATTTTATTCATCCATGTCTACACGACTTAAGTTAAACGAGAAATCTTATTCGTTATTTTCAAAATTACATAATTCATCCTTCATTTAATAAATTTTATAACAATGAAGCTGAAAACGAGACCACGACAAAGGACGAAAAATATCCATTGAGGTTAAAAGTTATAACTCGGGGGTACGTGGCATCTTAATCCAATCTTATTTGTATTTTTTAATGTAAATTCCAAAACACAGATGATGTTCGCAGAGATTGGAATTCCAGCCCATATTGGAATTTAGGTTAGTATATAATATTATATTATTCGGCTGAATTTTGTTGATTGCAATGGATTCTTATCTCCAAATGTCCGGAAAGGACCACTGAGCAAAGTTTTGAGGTGATAACCCAATTGCTTAGATAAGTTTTGGAAAGGGACATTTTTGGCCTCATGCTTTCAACTTTGGCCTTCAGACAAATGGTGTTTTACACATTTGATAGAGGCACAAATAATTTTTTATTGGGTTATTTTCTTTTTCTCAAGTAATTGCAAGAAAAGCACATGAACTTGATTATGGCCATAATTCATAAATATAATGTCAATATTGTAAGAGAAGCGTTTAATTCATGAATCAAGTCTATCCTCGAATGGTCGATCCTGTTATTTACTCAAATTTCCTCATGGATGTCAACCTAGATTTGTGATTCTATAATTTTACGATTGTAGATTATTTGTGAAAAATACTTCTCGGAATGATTTGTTTTCCAAATTAGTGGATTGCCAATCGCTTGTTCTTGACTCTTAACTAATGCAACAATGCCATCTAACTAGGAAATTTTACTTACTTATTTTCAATTAAAGAAAACTCTTGTTGGCTTCCATACGGCTAGGACTTTCGTACATGGGGAAACATGGGTGTCGGAATATCCTAGGAGACGTGACGATTATTTCGAAGTCATCTTCTATGGATAGATCTTTGAATTTTTTTTTTACTTTGTTTTTATCCCATGTAACTTAGAGTGGGTTCGAGTCTTGTTTATTATATTGTGCAATATTATTTAATATTATATAACGAACATGACTAAAAATTATTGTCAGTTGGCCGATATAAATTGTCACACTTCTAAGGTCTTGAAGAGACTTTCGCTACCTACATAAAAGTACCATAACTCCTCTAGAGGGCATGTTCTATATTTTTTTTTTCCCAGATTCGTAACACGCTAATGCCATTTAAAGCAAAACAAAAGACTACACGGAAATTGGGTAAATTTCATTTGCGACAACTATACTGAATTCTATTTCAATCAAGTAATTGTACTTAATTTTGTTCAATTGAATAAGATTAATAATATTTGTACATAATTGTGTAAATATATGGAATGGAAGAGAGAAATATTATATAACTGAGTTTTTTTTTTTCTTTCCATTTTTTTTTCTCTCTCTCTCTTTAATGTCATCCATTATGTACAAAATAATATACAAATAGCATTACTCATTGAATAATTTTACTTTAATTTGATTTCAATCAGAAAATCCCGTCTAATTCTGTCCTTATTGTTGTCAGTGGAATTGGGCAAAGTTACCTTAATTGAAATCAAATTAATGCATAGTTACCCTATTCAAATCATATTAAATATAATTACACGATTGCAAGTCACCTGATTGAATTATAATGAAAGTATAGTTACCGTAAACGGAATTCACCCGCGAAATTACACCTTTTGTTGGAAAATGATTGTTGTTCAAAACAAATAATATGTTGGAATGAAGAAACAGAAATTAAAAAAAATAAAATTGAACCATGCGGCCGCATGAGCCTTTACCGGGACTAAATGTCTCGGTATGACTTAAACCATGCGGTCGCATGGTACAAATTTTCGACCATTTTGTAGTCGATTTTTGTCCGTTTGGAATTTAAATTTGATTGCTTTTGAAGAGTTTTTTGCACCACTTCGTATAACATTGTTTTTAGACTATAAATAAGTGGTTTGTGATCAACTTAAACAATAAGAAATCATACAAAAACTATAACCCCAATTTTGAGAGAATTTCATTTCAAATATACATATTTTCCTTTTCTTATTCAAAGTTCTTGTGTTTTCAAGGATTATACTTAATTGTTTGAGTATTAATCTTTGCAAGGCTTGTTTAAATCAACCTTTTAAGCATTAAATCATTCCTAGAGGGGGCAAATATTGTTTGAGGATGATGGTATCGTGATCAACTCTTTGGCGGAACCTATCAAGTTTGATTTCTTGTCTTCAAGTTTGTGAATTGTTGCTGCAACTTTGGTTCGTTTATTCTTCGGTGTTTTCTCCATTATTCTACAACACCCTTTGGACTCTCTACGCTAAGAAACAGAAAGCCTCCCTCTTCTTGTGGGCGTTGACGTAGCTTCATCGAGGTTGGCAGATCCAAGACTTTCTGAAGAATCCGAGCCACCATTCTCAGTTGCCTGTCCTGATTTGCTCGACCAGATTTTGGAAAATATTTTTTTCGATGTAATTAGCCCTTTCATTGTACTAATGGCAGCCTTGTCAGAATAATTCTTATTATCTCCATAATTTCTCTCTCGCACTACTCCATTCCCCACTCTTAAGGCAGCCACCTCCCCTCTCAAGGCTCCAAGTTCTGCAGCAGAAGCCACAGCATCCCAATCTTCATCTGCATTAGTTGTTGCTGACCTTGAGCTCCCGTAGGAGGCACAGTTGAGGTCTTTTATAGCTTTAGGTAGATCGGGAGTGCTGCTGCCAGACAATGCAGCTGCTCGGACTTGCTCGAAAAAGAGCACCTGTACTACTACACGTAAAGGAAGTCTCTCGTTCTGCACTGCATGCATGCATGCATCTGCTGAGAGCTTCTTACAGTCAAACAACCGGCATATCCTCTTCCTCTCGCTCTTGCTGATCCCAGGGTGCACCTACACAACCACCACAGATTCAGTTAATGATAAGTTTAGCAAATGGCAACCATCATATTTTATGTTCACAATATTGTTCTGTCATCTATGATATTATAAACACATATATTTCCTTTTTCTCTACATAAAACAGAAAATGCTATATCAAATAGAATTTTATAGGGGAAAAGATCTTAGTTACTAAGATGCTGATAAATGTTAGGTAGACAGCTAATAATGTCGGTGACTATTATCTTTTTTATTTGTTATATTCTGCAGAAAGCTTAAGAGGCTTTACCTTGAGATACACATCAATTGCCCCATAAAGACCATCATGTGCAGGTCGAGAAAAGCTAGAAACCATCTCTGCGATACCAATAAAAACTGACAAAGGTAGACTAGGATCCTTTGCAATCTTGCCAAGGTATCCATCAATTAGCTTTGCCACCATAAGCTTTGAAGCTTCTGATAAGATCCCCGGACTTCTAATTTCTTGAATCTCGTTCTCATTTCCTATTTCAGTTTTTGCATTTCGATCTTGCATCGTGAATTCTTCAAGTATTTTCTGGACTATTTGGACATCATACATAGTTGGCTTCCCTTCGCGAGTTCGAATTAACAGATCACTAACAGAAGCTGCCTCCAATTGCTGCCCAATTCTCTTTACCAGTCCTTCCTTTACCATTTCTCCAGAATTGAGAGAAATGGCTGCTTTTAACAACTTCAGCAAGAAACTACACGAGACACTGCCTTTTTCTGCAGGCAAAAGATACAAAATGGTATCCAGTATTGGGCGAAGCTGCAAAAAATCATTATATTGCACAGCAACCTTGCTAGAGCCTGGCAGCTTTCTATAAACATAAGCTTTCAAAGCTTCTCCAATCACTTCATTAGATATTATCCCGTTTGTTTTAATGGTAATAATAACCCGCTTATAAAACTCTATTTCAAGCTCACACAAGTCCTCAACCCACCAATCATTTGGCACCATTCGGCTTCTGACACCATTCCAGCTGTGATCATTCCCATTTTCCTCGGGGAGCTTTTTTCTGTTATAGGTATAGGACCAGTCCACTTTGGAAACATCAACAGTGGCCTTTGAAGCAATAGCATCGATACAGTGGTTGATTAACTTCAATTCCTCGGACAATGGTAACAGAGACTTTGTAGTCTGAAGAACTATTATAGAGTCCTTCCAGCTTCTGAAAATGCTGGAGTTGAGAAAAACGTCAACCTTGTAAATGAGGTTCCCTTTTTCAATTGTCTCGTGCATTTCCAGATACTCTGCTGCACAGTGTGCAGCAACAACATTGTAAGCATTTAGGGTAACAGTCATTCCATAACAGAACTTGGCACATATTTCGAAGGCACTGGAACCGCCTGGAATGTCATGAATGTAGATTTCATCACTGTTTCCTTCATCCAATGAAGAAACCAACTTCTGTAAATGTGCACTTTTAGACAGGAGAGGGAACTGCATAATCCATTTTTAGCAGCAAATCAGTATTAATGAATTATATACCCCCTTTGAAATCACACATCAATTAGGGTGTCAGAGGTAAAAGGGACACTAATTGAAACTTATTTTAGCATTCAGCAGATCACAAATTTCAGAGCAACGGGCACATACAGCTGTCGTCCAATTGAAATAGCTACCAAAAAAAAAAACTTTTATCTGCCTTTCTATCAACTTTAATCTATAAAAGAAATTTTTCTTGATTGTGCACTGGCAAGTGGCAACAAAGGTGCTAATGCTTCAAAAGAATAACAATCAAGAAGTAGATTCATTTGTCAGAGAAGTCCTGACTCGGTAATGCCAGCAAGGCATAGCTGTCGAAACGAAAATTTTGACAGCCATCATGATTATATACATTAGTTATTAATCATTGTACCTTGTGCAGATAAAACTTCACATCCCCTACATGAATCACGATGTCTGTTGCCAGTTCAGTAGCCACATATCTGCAGAAGATGATTTATTCCAAAATGTTAACATTTTACGCAGTAGATATGAGTTATGAAAATTTAGCAGTTGAGAGCTTCTAAAAACACAAAACATGGATCGCATAACAAACACTCAAGAGAGAAAAAAAGGATATAAAGTGGTAGATTGGCACTGGTAAATCACTATGGCTTGAAGCCTTGACTTCAGTTACAGTAAAAAGGTGCATTTGGTGTACACACTGTCAAATCTTAGTGACAATACTGTCTAGAGTACTTTTCTTTAAATTGTTGAATTTAAGAAAAAGATGGCGAATTCTTCCATGGAATTGACAATTTGGTACACCCTTATGGAAAATCCAGGGGTTATCCCAGTCTACCAAGACATCTTAAAAATATACCAGTATTGGTTAGTCAAAACAAAATCAGTTTCCCAGAAATTTATAATGCCAAACACCTGATGGCTTGGTGTAGTCAATTGACATCATCTCAATTGCTATTTTACATGATACAAAAAATTAGACCTATATCACTTAACAATGATTATCTAACATATTTAGTCTTTCTACAAACTGGTAGATTATTAATAAAACTGGTTATTTTTCCAAAAGAACAGTTAAAAGTTTTTGCCCTAAACAAGCTCAGAAGCACTACAGATACTGTAAAAACAAATCAGAAGATTGAAAAGTTCAATATTATCGAAAAGGCTGAGGCAATTTCACAAAATATAAATCAAATTAAGTGAAGCAAAAGACATCTAAGACTAGAAAATTTATGTTAAACAGTTGCAGTGCATCACTATAAATTAAGTAAAAACGACAATAGATCTTCTTAGGTAGATATAGATCTTACCTAACTTTGTTCCCATCTGCCTGAAAGGAGTCGGGCTTGGATCCAAGTTTCATAAACTTCATCAGTGCAACTCAACGCTGTATTTCTCTTCTGGTACTCCAAAACTATACTTCAAATTTCTCAATTGATCACAGAAATATGTGCTGCCCCAGATTGAACTGTGGACATCCCAAATGATCAGACAAAACTAAAATCGACGAAAGGAGTCGTGGGAATGGAAAACTTTAAAGAATTCCAGGTGTGGGGACCAAATTTCTGAATATAGCCAATTTTCTCAACTACAAAGGGAGGTAATGGGATCTCAAAGAGGTAAGTATACAAGCGTTGAATGACAGAATCTTGACAGTAACCAAGCACTTATGAGAGAAGAAAAGGGAGGAATGGGGTTTGTGCAAATTTTCAGTTTAAACAAATGGTGGCTTCAATGGGAAGAGAACCTCAGAGAGGTTGTTCCCTTGGTCGGTGGCAAAGGCCACAAATTCCGGGTGAGCCTAGTCAGCCCAGGGGACACACCCAACAGACTCTCCACACTAAATTATTCCCAAAACCAGAGAAAAATCTCGTTAGCACCAATCTGACTCCACCCCCTCTATTTCTTTATATTTCTTTCTCACTCTCACTCTCACTCTGTTTATTTAATTATTTCTTCTATACCAAATACCAATATATATGCTATAGATTCAGATCACCAGAAAATAACCCAGCGCTCTTAAGTTCCAAAACTAATAAAGAAATATGAAATATATCAAACATGTGGTGTGCAATAAATTTTGCGGCTTTAGTTTTAAAGACCCGCAACGGAAAACAGCATCTCGGTATCAGTTGAATCAACCACCAACACGGTAGACAAGAAGCATCTCTCTTTATAGTTTTGCCAAGACTGAAAGAACAGATGAGATCCCATAGTATACCAGAATATCAAGTGCATTAATATTGGATGTTGCTATATGTACATAATGGGGGAGATAGACAATGGGTTCCGCCATTTGTCAAATTAAAATATGACGCAAAACGGAAGTAACAAGATTTATTAACGTGAATCTTGAAAATAAGAAAACTGGAATTCTCGAAGAAAGAAATTTTATTCAAATCAATAATGACGGAAAAACGTCCAAAAGCCTTTAAATATGTATTACAAGAAACCCTAAAAACATAGAAAAGGAAATCGTTCCAAAAATAGTGGAAATCTAAAACGGGAAATACGAAAATTGATCATTCGGGGGCCTAAACAAAGGAATTTGGCTAAAATCACGAGATCTCGGGCTATGTCCCGAGTCCAACTTTTCGGGCCGTTTCCAATCAACCTGCCAAATTCCAGCACATTCCGACACCATCGCGACAAATGACAAAATTACCCTTGACGCGATTTTTCTTTGCCAATTTTCTGTCCAGCACTTCCTCAAACTCCAAAGCTAATTGTTCTGCATCTAAATACAATCTAACCTTTTCATCCAAGTCATATTATGTAATCTTTATGTACAATTTTGACGTCAGGTAGTAAAATCCATTCAAAATTGTATGGGTGGTTCTATCGAAAATGGTAAGCACATAGTTGCAAATCTAGGCCCCTTTGTCTTGGTTCCCTCCCGCGCAGAGTAATTTTCTTTTCGCACAGTTTTGTGCATACCATATATGCAAGCGGGTTTCTTGTTTCTTCTTTTTTACTCACAGCCCGATTACTTTGAGAAGTGTTATTGAACAAGACTCGTCATCACAAATTCGGTTCAAGTTACCGTATACAAGGTGGGTTTTTTTGTGGGTTCTTGTTGGGGTAACATGGGGAGTGGCTTTTGGTTTCTGTCAGTTGACTGATTATTTTGCTAAAATGTATGTTAATCAGAAAAAAAAAAAAAAAAGAAAAAAAAAAGCACATTAATTTGATTTGATGATCTCTACAGCATATAATGATGGTCACGTTTTTGTTTATATTTTAATTATTGTTCAGATTTTTGTGATGGTTCTTTTCTGTTCCTCAGATTTTGTTGTTTGATGATGTCATTAGTGAGAGCATCAACTAATATTAATGGATAATTTCACTTGTACATCATTTTTTTACCAATCTTGCTACACGTATACTTTTCTTTACATTCTAATTTATTGAATTTATATTTGACATAATCTCACACCAACTTTCACAGTTCACACGTTAGTTCAACCATCATCTATCTGTCACATCATTCATACGTAAAGCAAATGGTAAAGAAAGTTGTACAAATTGCTTAACTCACCATTGTTGTTAAGCAATAATTGGTTAATAAAATTGCTTTTCATAAATAAAAAAAAAATCAGTGTACACCAAGCATGAGCCCACATCCTCTACAAGAAGTTGAGATCTGTTATCCAATTTTTATTGTCTAATTTATTGCTCATTCAATTAATTATTGACTCGTCACTTTAAATTAACATATCATCAATTTGGTGGGTTAGTGATGAAGTTAATATGGATAAATTTGAAATGATATGTCAATAATTAATTAGGACAACAAGGTGCCTCTACAATAGTAGCTAAAGTTGGAGCTCTATACTGATTTTTTTCATTTCAATTTATTAAACTCTAATATTTAGAGTCTCTTTGGTAGCAATTAAAATTGAAAATATGGTCTTTATTGGGTCTCACTCGTCTAATAAAAGTCAACAATAACGACTAATTTTTCAATTTTAATTTCTACTAAACATGCTCTTAGCCCTTGTTTGGCTTATATTTTATTGAGATTTTGGAAAAAAATGTATTTTGAAATATTAATTTTTTGAAGAATGTATAGTGGAAATAATTAAAACATGCAATTTATTATTTGTGAACATATGATGGTACTGATTATCTGTGACTGTCTCTTATTTTCATTATTAAATAATAAAAGATATATTATTCTAGCAAATATAATATATTTTTAATGTAAAACACTGATTACTCTAGCGACTTTCAGGCCCCAAATTATCTGTATTATCTGTAAGATTCAGTGTCACATGTGGTGCTGACTATGCCACTATAAATGCAGTGAGAACCTCTATGCAAAGGCCAATTAGTTTTATATATAAAGTAGTGAGACGTACGTGTAAGACGCGTGTTAAATCAAACTTAAGCATAAGTTAAGAGGATGCTTGGCGTAGATTAAAATCAAATTTCAAGAGGATTGTTATAAAAGTTTTTGAAATGCGTGGTTGGAAAGATGTGTGATTCATGAAAGATGTGGTTGATATTAATTGTTTGACTTTGACTTAGATTAAAATTAGATTTTAATCCGACCCAAACAGACCCTTAATGCTTCGAGACAACAACATTGCAAAAAGGTTATATTGCCAAATGAAGAAAGATTATGACGAACAAATCAACAAAATTCTTCTATAAAAAGTAGAAATGAAAATAAAACCAGTAGCTCTGCAGGCAGCTCAATAGGGGACCTACACTTGTTGATTCGATAATTCATTATGTAGAAAATTAAGTACAAGTAGCTTGATCCTTAACATGAAGCACATGGCCAACCAAGGTCCACGACCTGCATGCATGTATTGTGTACGGCATAGATCGCTCATCACTTTGAACGGTGGGTAATTAATAACATTAAACCGTAGGTTTAGCTTAATTAACTAAATAATTAGTAAAGAAGGACAGTCTAATCATAACAACAATTGGTGTTTACTGTTGACAAGTTGTTAGGGTTCTAATCACATGAATGAAAGTGAAATTGCATGGCAATATTCATCATACTCGAAGATCATCGGCCTGTACAATCGAGACAGGACCACATATTTCTTTTTATTCTTGCTTTGCAAATCGTGAATATAAAATAAAATTACGAATAATACTATTTTTATTCACTCTCACTACTTATGTGACAAACTTCTAAGATGGTGATGGAAGAGTTTTCCACCCACATGGCAAGTTATGATCGAGGAGTCCAAGTACCATAATTGAATTTGATATTTGTGATGTATGGTTCGTTTGGTAAGGGTTTTAAAAAGTCAAAAGTTGTTTTTGAATACAGTATATTATATGGTTATAATAAATTTTAAAGGAAATTGATTTAGTATAACTTTCTCGGAAAGAAATTTTACAAGAAGCAAAAGCAAAAAACGTAACTTGAACTCGGTACTCTTTTGAAATTGCCTTTTGGACTTTTCCCTACACTCTTACTTCTTAATTTTTGCGTGCATCTGCTTATCCATTTTTCTTAAAGTGGATGTCATTTTGTTTATCGAATCTTGTTTAAGACATATTTTTCAATGAGTTTTAGAATTTCTGAAATTTGATCTATTAACTTAGCCCGTATTTGGTAGGGATTAAAATTTAGATTTTAATTTTTAAGATTTTAAAATTTAGTTAGTGGATTAATACATATGAAACATTAACTTTGAATCAATTCAATAGATACGTGAAAGGTGTTTGCGAAAAGAATGTGAAAAGGTGATATTATGTCATTTTACTTTGAAAAAAGCCACAATATCTTATTGGAGCAATTAATTAAATGTATCTGTGTACATTTTTGGAAATTTAACTAAACAAATTCAAACCTCGTTTTATGTTAATACATATGAAAAATAAATTTTGAATCAATTTAAGAGATGCATGCAAGGTGGTTACGAAAATGAGAATGTGAAAATGTGACATATTTTTTTTTTTACTTTTCTTTGAAAAAATCGCATTCTGTCACTTTTCTCTAAAAAATAATTACAGCATCTTATGTGTGCATTTTTTGAAAATTTAATATATGAATTCAAACCTTATTTTATATTAGTATACATATGAAAATTAATCTATCGATCTGTTAGGATACCTCAACTGCATACAATTTGAATTGATTCAATAAATACATGCAAGGTGTTCGAGAAAAGGAAAATGTGAAAAAAGTGACATTCTGTCACTTTTCTATGAAAAAGTTGTAATTTTTCATTCAAACAATTAACTAGATGCATACATGTGTGTTTTTGAAAATTTAAATAACTAATTGAAATCTTCTTTTAATCTTCCATTTAATTCAAATTTATTTGAATCAATTCAATTAATGCATTCAAGGTGTTGCGAAAATGAGTGTGTTAAAAAAGTGATATTTTATTACTTTTTTATGAAATATCTCATTGAAACAATTATCTAGGTACACACGTGTTTTTTTTTAAATTAAAAATATACGAATTCAAACATTATTTTAATCTCGCATTCAATTCATATTTCTTTGAATCAGTTCAAATGGTGCATCCAAGGTATTTGCAAAAATGACCATGTGAAAAAGTGACTTTCTCTAAAAAAGTCGCAATATCTTAGTGGAGCAATTAATTAATTGTGTATGTGTGTTTTTGAAAATTTAAATATATGAATTCAAACATTATTTTAATCTTGCATTCAATTCATATTTGTTTGAATCAATTCAATTGATACATCCAAGGTTTTTGCAAAAATGAAAATGTGAGAAGTGGAAAAATTATATATATTTTTTCTCTTTTAATTTCTATTTTGGCGTTACAAGTTTTGGCCTATTTACGGGCTATTTTTTGTCGAGTGAAATTTTTGTTATCGTTTCGAAGTATTGACGAAAAACTTTGAAATACAACTTTCGAATTTAAAAATCGATAAACGATGAGTTCATAATAACAAGTCAAAAATCTCGTAAGAAACTAAGTTAATAATTACGGTTTATTTTGCGTTCAATAATTCATGCTAACTAATTTTCGATATTTAAACTTCCTCCATAACATATTTATCATGGCTACATTGCAAGCTTTCTAATAGATTTTAAATTGCTAAAAATGGATAACCGTAGCAGAAAATACAATATCAAACAAAAACTTTTTAATAATAAAAATTTTAAAAAGTGAAAAATATCATATGGGAAGTGCCGCCGTTTGTCTTTGGAATGATTTTGCTGACTTTCAAGTGTTTTATATTTTTAGTGGACGTAGTAATTACGGTTATTAAAACTTTAATTTGGTTTAAGTGTATTAATCAATTTCATTTTCATTTTAGTGTACTGTGTCTAATTTCCTCTTTCTATTATAGGGCTCACTAGAATAACCACCACAGTATTTGAGGTCTATCTGCCTAGCAATCAAAGCCCAATAAGAATATTTTTGGGCATCCTTATTGGACATGACATTCATCAACCAAATTTCAGGCCCACCATTTAATACAAAATTGAGACAAAAACCTTATATGAATCCAATTCCCTGGGTCTAAGTCTGTCGTCCTCGGGATGGATTCAAGATAGTACAAAATTATTTTTTAAAGTTGGGCTAACATGTTCAAATTACAAATAATTTTTATTTTCTTACAAAAGTTCTTTTTAGGGAAATTACAAAAAATAAGGTGTATATTTTACACAAATTCAAAAATTAGGTTGAAAGTTTAATTATTCAAAATCAGGTATTTTATTTTAAATATCAAACCTTAAATCTATCCAAATCCTAAAATAATCAATTTCTCACAACTCTCTCTCTTTCACAATTTCTCTCTTATTCCCACCGCCTCCAACTCTCACCCCTCCCCCTCAGTCACAAATGGGTGGTTTTGTATTTTACATTCCTTTTGAAGAAGATGAAGACTGCGTCAGTGCCGTCTCCTTATAAGCAAATATCATTTCATAATCATTTATTCCTTATGCGAGTTATCTGATATTGTCTTTTTGACGAGCAAATTTAATTGATTTGGTCCTTGTACACTAATTGACATATGATTCGTGGCTAATGGGGGAGAGTATCAATGGTCCCAGTATTTATAAGAAAATTAAGCATTTTATCTTGGTATTTGCTCTGAAATGACATGCTGGAAAAAAAAAAGAAAAATGAAACCGTTCATTATACACGAGAATGCCTTGCTATTTGCAGCCAGTAAAATAAAATTTCTCCAAGACCAAAATATGTGTATCGCACATCAGATGAAAGCTTCGAATCATCCCATCTAAATTCAAGAGAAAAGAAACCATTTGATGCAGAAAATGCAGCTGAACTTTGGGCAATCGGAGTAAAACACTCCGAACCAGTTTCAACATTAATTTGAAATGCTGCGAGTAACGTTATTTATTATCATAATAATGAAATATCGTTGATGTAGCAACTCATATTTCTCTCCCTCCTCTCGATCTCTCGTAAAAAACTGAACTGCTCAATCCCATTATTTTACATCAGTTGCCACGCCATCGATATTTCATCCTCATAATGATAAATAACATTATTCTAACCCTGACCATTGATACTCTCCCCCATTAGCCACGAATCATATGTCAATTAGTGTACAAGGACCAAATCAATTAAATTTGCTCGTCAAAAAGACAATATCAGATAACTCGCATAAGGAATAAATGATTATGAAATGATATTTGCTTATAAGGAGACGGCACTGACGCATTCTTCATCTTCTTCAAAAGGAATGTAAAATACAAAACCACCCATATGTGATGTATAAAAATTATTATTTGTGACTGAAAAATAACACGTGACTATCTAAATTGTGAATCTGTGACCATATTGTATAAATTGTCGGAATCAGAGCGGTTGTCGGAACGGTCATTGGAATAGTTATCGGAATCGGAATGGTGCCGGAATAATTGCTGAAATCGAAGCAGTCGTTGAAACGATGGTAGGAGAAAAGTGGTGGCCGGAACGGTTATCGAAATAGTCCCCATAATGGGTAGGGGTAGTGGATGTAGAGTAAGTTAATTATATTATATTAGAATTAAATATTTAATAAATTTATTTAATAATTAATTAATAAATAAATACTTGAGTTTTGCATTTTAAGATTTGACGCTTGAAAATTAAATTGTGTCAAAATTAACCCATGACTTTTGAATTTTTCCCTTCTTTTTATCTACAAAAAAACTAAAAGGAGTCTTCCTAAATCTGCCACCTGTCGTCCCACTTGTATTTTTATCTGCTTTCGAACGCTTGACTCTTCTATCTCATTTAAAGAATTTTATGACAAGCTTATCAATAATGAAACTTATTTTCACGATGTTGATAATCTTCCCACATCTTCAAATGTTCTATTTTCATCTCGCCATGGCTATGGGTCAACATAAATTGCGTACCCTAATCGATAGAGTAATCAATCCTAACCTCTTATCATCGATCTAGTACAATTCTATTCTCTGTCAAAAACACGAGTCGCAAGTGATTAAACATAATTAATTGTATGCTCAAATAACTTAAATCCAATAAACATGTAAAACACTAAAATATATGAGCAACGTTTATTTAATGACAAATCAAAATATCAAATATTACAATATGGTTCAGCACATATCCAAAATAAATAAATAAATAAAAAATACAAACTTTTTCATACTAATAATGTCCTTGACCAAACTTGTCACGTCTATTAAGAACTAACAAGAAAAAAAAGTCATGATGTGGACTGCAAGGAATTAAATTTGAACACGATGAACATGTTTGGTACGTAAATTAAATTGAAAAAAAAAATTGAATAACATATAAATATATATCGCATTCTTTTAATTCCGTTCAAATTCCATAACTAAAATGAACTTGGTACTGATTTTACACGAATATTTTACATAATTTTCATTATTAATAAAAATGAAAACATAGACTAATTTATAAATATTTGAATTATCCTCTTAATAAGGTTGATCTTTTAAGATGAAATTTCAATTTTTTTTTTAATATGATATCAAAACCCGTTAAACTCAAAAGAGCGATTCAATTCAAATAAAAAATAAAAAATAAAAATAAAAATTGAGCACATGAATTTCAACCATCTTGAGGGATAAAATTTCACGTCAAATAAATATGAAAATATAGATCAATTTATAAGAATTTTGACTACTGTTCGTAATGAGATTGACCTTTCAAAATATTGAATTAGATGGAGTAATTAAATTTTTATTTCTTAATTATATGGAGTTAACGTTTGCGCGTGTCTTGTAATTTACGTAAAGTAAAAGCATCGCGACTCTTTGTTTTACGTAATGAAGTGATTCCTTGCTTTAATTTGGCTTCCCAAAGCGTGGAGCAGTTCAAAACAGATGATGATTAAACGCATCCTCACTGGCAAAAAATCCAGTCAAATATTTGGCACTAAAATTAGAAAAATTAGTCAAATAATAAAAATAATATATAATCGAACCAATTAAAAATTACTCAAAAATGAGTAAAAGTACCGCAAAATTAATTGATTATATTAATAATATTCACAAGTTATGTATCGATACGTATGCATTGCATACTTCTATTCTGTCATCCAAAAATTTAATTTTGAACCAAAATATCCAATTAGACTAATGCAAAGAGTGGTTAATTGATTACGAATTATTAATTAATTAACAACTTATTTGGCTGTGATCGGCTATGCGATTTGAGGGGTTGTTTGAGAAAGTTTTTTAATCAAATTTTTAGCAGTTTTTGATAAAAAAAAAAAAAATGTATGATTTACAGGTTGATAAAAGTCGTGGATCCACAATATGTATACTTAAAATTAATTGTTAACTTTATCCCTTCAGGGATCGCCGAGTTGGTGGAACATGTGAATGCGGAGACCACATGTCACAAGTTCGAATTCCCTGTCAACTCTTACTCGGTTGAGTCTGTCGCATCGGGCTTGCCTAGTGCGATTTATCTCTCATATGTAGTTTGCGAGTTATTGCACATGAAACGATATTTACCTAGTGCGTACTCACGAGTAGCGGTGCGGGTTCCTACGTCAACTAAAAAAATAAAAATAAAAATTAATTGTTGACTTTGACTCCAACTTTTTAGTAACTTTTTTTAAAACTTCCCTAAATAAGCGCTATATAAAATATTCCCAATTTCCCACCACTCAACGATGTTAATCATGTTAGTTACTTAATGGGTACTTAATGGGCATTTAGCATTAGCACGATGATTAATACCACTAGCTATTATTTCATGTCATTAAAATATTCCCACCGCTCAACATGCTTAGAAAGACTTCCAACAACCAATTAGTTTGACAATTTTAGACAGACCCCTAAAACTTAATATGATGGTGACGAAAAAGCTCGAACATGTTATTCGATCGATTTTAAGATTTATATTCTCATATGAGTCACAATCTTGTAACTAGTAGTATGTTAAGATTAAATATTCCACACCATGTTTTTTTCTTTTTTTTTTTTGAAAAATACTGATTCATAAATCTTCAAAACAGCAAGTTCCGGATACAAGGGGGGTTTCCTCCATCACAATTCTCTTCTCAGAGAGTTTAAGTGCTTCTTTTGTTAATATATGAGCAGCCAAATTCACCTTCCTAGGTACATGACTGACTGACCAGGAATGAAAAAAATCGAGCATACTCTTCGCGTCCAGTATGTTAAGATTAAATATTCCACACCATGTTTTAATCTCCTAAGTTGTGTAAAATGTGAACATAAAGTAACTATTGAGAATATTCCTCCAGGCATCCTAGACATACCCAGGGAATTTGGTGGGTTGTTGAAGTTTAAATAAAGCCACTAGTAGTGTCGTTACCTGGCAATTGTGGTCTGAATTATTTCTCTGTACTAAAAAAAAAAAAAAAAAAGTCAAAATTTATTTTATGGTACATTTCTTATTAATCATATTGTAAATGTGAATTTATGCATGTTGGATAAATAAAAAGAAATTAATATATTTTTCTATTTGACGTAATAATTGACAAGGACAAATCATAAAAAGCAAAGAGAAAAGAGGATGTTCAGGAATGAAAGACATTTATTCAATTTCTTATCATTTAGAAAAGAGGATGGTCCACTGAAGTAGTTGCAAGAAGCAAGCAAACATCATGGATTTGCAAAAGTATTCCACTTCCCAAATGCAAAGAACATAGATAACTAAGGCTTGTTCGACGAAGTTTTTGATTAAAAAATTGATAAAAACTGCGAATCTCATGAAATCTATTGTTGAAAAACTAATGTCCGATCAATTGAAAAGTTGAACAGAATTTTATAAACAAGCACTTAGTCCTTGTCCGATCCTCAAATTTTAAAATTCATTTCAATCACACATTTCATTGAAATTTATAATTTTTCTCAATTTCTTTTTTACTGAACATTTGATTTTTGGATAAGATAAAGATGGCTTATATCCTTTTTTTTTTCTAAAACGTTTGATTCGGTGTTATGATATACATTTGACTGACAGGTAACTCAGCCCATCTACCCAAATTTAGACACGTGAAAATGTATATCCTATCTTAGCCTGCCCTAATGGACCAACCCAATAATTTTTGAAACCTTTTGAATTTTATATTGGATAAGAGCTGTCAAAAAAAAATTCTAGGAAATATTATTTGAAAGTAGAAATCAAATTGAATTAAAATATATTGTGAATACAACTCATGTAATCAAGATTTAGTGAGAAAAAGAAACAAAACAATAATAGTCGCATGTGCCCTCTTGTTATGTAATATAAAGTATGTCCCACTTGGTACTAGTTTATTGTCATTCAATGTAGGGTTTATTTGTGTATATAATTCATATCACAAGTGTTTGTGTAGAACCATAATTGAAATTTACTTACAATGCCTTCTCTCAAAAGTGTTACTAAGGTAGCTTACCCTTACTACTCTCCTCCACCACCATCACCACCTCCACCGTGTAATCCTCCTCCTCCACCTCCTCCGCCTCCACCCCCGCCTCCACCTGTATGCCCACCTCCTCCTCCTCCACCTGCATGCTCACCTCCTCCTCCACCTCCTGCATGCCCACCACCACCACTTGCTCCATATTCACCACCTTGTCATGGCCACCATTGTGGACATCATCATCATCCACCTAGTGCTTCACCCCCAACACCTATAGAAAGTCCGGCTCCTGCATCACCGCCTTATCCACCGAAAACACCACCTGGTGGCCCGGTCGTTCCACCTCCTAAACACTCAAAACCACCAAAAGGCTCACCAACTCCTGGTGGCCCAGTTGTTCCACCGCCTAAACACTCAAAACCACCAAAAGGCTCACCAACTCCTGGTGGCCCAGTTGTTCCACCGCCTAAACATTCAAAACCACCATACTCCTCACCAACTCCTGGTGGCCCAATTCCACCAAAAACTCCTCCAGGTCCAGGGTCACCCACACCATCACCAAGTAAACCACAAACCCCAGCTTACCCACCATATTATTCACACCCGCCAAGTCCAACCAAGCCTGGTGGGCCAGTGTACCCACCAGGACAGCCCTATACGCCGCCGAATGGGGGCCCTTTAGCACCGTCTCCAAACACCCCGTTTTCGCCGCCATCAAACACTGTTGTTACGCCGCCTCCAGGTGGTGGTGGTGGTGGTGGCAACAACCACACAACCATAATCGCGGTGTGCGTATCTCTTGGTGGTTTATTCTTCCTTGCATTCCTTGCAGTTGGTCTCTTTTGCTTAGCCAAGAAGAAGAAGAAGCCAATTATGGTTCCGGCGGCTGAACATGAAGAACCACCAAGACCTTACGGCGGAGAAGCCGCTGCCGCTCATCATCAGGAAGTAGGAGAGATAAGTGGAGGAATGCATCCTCATCCTCATTCTTCAAGCTATGATCACTAGCATGCTAAAAAATTCTACATGAACGAAGGTTTCGCTCACACATATTAGCCAATTGTTTGTTGTCACGTTTGGTACATTAAATTGTATTACATACCCATAAAAGAAAATAATTTAAGATTTTATTTATTGTTATGTACCAATTGTGGCTTATGTGTCTTGTTAGGCTATGTTTAAGAAATTGAATCCATATTTCTTGTTTCTTTGGTTGAAAATCTAGATTTTATTTATTTGTATAGGTTGTTTTCAATAAAGGGTTGGAGGGTACCAAATGTCAAGCCACTGTTGCATGTTGGTCTATGCAAGGATTGTTTTGTGTGCATCTAAATTCGTTCTCGAAATAAAAAATGATTGTCGTCCTTTTATTTCTTTTTAGTTCATTTTCGTATAAATTTATTTTCATATTAAACAAGTGCATCGCACAAAAACCTAGTCGCCACAAAAACCTAGTAGATAAGTATTAGTATAAAAATGAAATAAACGAGAAGAAACTTTTGAAAAAGAAAAGTGGGTTAGGTAAAGAATGATGCGGATGTAATAATATCATATGACCATTCTTTGTCATGGCACATATATAATAAAGCATAGTAAGTGTGCCATGTGCATATTCGAGGTACTTTAATCTTGCCTTTAGACTTTTGTCACTTGGTACGTAAATCATTTTGGATTGTAGCTACCCTTCGAGTTATTCGAATTAAAAATTAAATTTCCCGGTAAATACTTCTTAGTTGTCACTTTAAAAAAGAATTGTTAAGCAACGGATAGAATTTGTTAATTTGATTTCATGTGGATCAAACAACGATGTCAAATTAAGTTTGAATATTTTAAAAACGTTTGAAAATTTAACCAACTGCTTAATTTATTTATTTTTTAAAGAAAAAAACTCGTACAAATCCATAATGTCAGTGTCTTACTTCAGTGATTAGTCGCTAGAACTGTCTTTTGTAATAAATATTTGATTTTTAGGAGCCAATTGTTTTCGGTAGAAAATGATGACGCTCGCTAATGTTTCACATGTTATGAATCAGGCCAGGGTGGCAAAGATGAAATGTTTGAACCCATTGTTAAAATTATCAAAGATTAGAAACCCCAAATGAAATTTTTCCTTATTTTTCTTTCACTTTGTAATTGTAACACAATTTTTATTTTTGCATCATATTTTAATTGCACTTGCGTTCAATCTTTTTTATTGTAGCAATTATGTCCTCAACTTTTTTGCTCAACATTCTTATCTTCAAGAGTTCAACATTCCATTAATTATCATGTGCCATCCTTAATAATGGCTTCGTCCAAAAAAGTCCGTTGAAATGACATAAAACTACTCATTTCCCATTATATTTTGAAAGACATAATAAATACAAAAATACTACAATTTTTTTTTCACTTAGTTCAAACTACGAAAACAGAATATTTTGACAGCAACCATCTTCAAGGTCGAAATACTAAGTAATGGAAGGTTGAAGATAAAAATTTGATAAAAAATTAATGATATAAATTCTACAATAAACAAATGCTAATGACCATATGTATAATTAAAATATGGCGCAACAAATAAAAATTATGGTGTGAATATAATTACCTTATATACAACTTGCTTTCTAATAAAAAACTTGCTCTCTAATAAATTTTTGACGTTTGAGAGTCAAATTAACTAGAAAAGAATGATGGTTACAAACATTTCATAAGTTAGGGACCCGAGGTGTCCAAAATGAGAAGTTTGGGACTCTATGTGCAATTTCTCTTTACATACACTCATCCCCTACCTCTGAGCAAAGTAGCAAATCTACCAAGAGACGGGGTAAATTGCTTTGATACTATTGTTATGAATCATGGGAGAACCATATCCCATGAGTTAGCAATTAAGGTTGGAAAGTTAAGTAAGCCCATATAAACTTGCACAAAACTTCATACCATACAACATCACCATGATAACTTGTCTCCAACCTTTCATAAATTATCAAACTCAATCCTTATAAAGTATCCGTTCAATAATTTGATAAATTTATGTAAAATGACAACCTTACCCTTTTAACTTAAATAAACAAAATAAAGTAACCAAAAAAGAAAGAAAAATATGAAGAGAATAAAAAAAAAAAACTAAAAGACTAAATTAATAAATAAATAACCGAAAAAAGTGTCCCACCTCACCACTACCACGCTTTCCTACTGAATCTCTAATCCCCAGCCAGTTTCTCTATTAAGAAAATTCTCGATTTCTCGCAGGCCGTAAAATTTGAGAGAACCCGTGATCAGGAACGAACCCAGCAATGAAGTTCAGCCCGGACGAACGTTAACAAATCAACGTCGACAACCAGTGATCGTAAGAACGATGTCGTTTATTAATATTTAATTACATAATATTAAAAATTATTCAATATATATATAAACGTCCAAATGTATTGGAAATATGGTTTAATGTAACAATGTTTCAACGCTACGTTATTTTAAATGGTGAATGAATTACGAGGAGAACCACCTACCAAGTATACGGCACACTATCAAATTTTTCAGCAAAGAAGTTAGATAAATATGAATTTTTTGCATTTCATTGCACAACTTGCACTTAAATTTCATAGCCTATCACCGTTCAGAACAATTTGCACTTAAAAAATGACAACCTACTCAATGTTTCACCAAATCTTATGGAGTCACGGGTCGCAGTTGAGTGGCGAGTGCCTAAATCTGCTGTGGCGCTGTCGAAGACGAAGTGACGGACGGTTGCAACTTGACAGACGATGACAGGTTGAGGCCTGAGTCTGTTGCGCCGGAAATGGGCGAATTCGAGAGACGAGAGATTGGAGAAGGTGAAAATTTGAGAATTTAGGAATTGATTTCCAATGAAGAGAGAATATGATTTGGGTTGGCCCTATGTATTATATGATTAAGGATTGAGCTCAAACAAATGGCCAAATCCAATTAAAAATAAAAATAAAAATAAAAAAGACTAATTAAATGGACCACATCGGCCCAATTTTTTTTTTTTTTTTTTAAATGATGGGCAGGCCAAATTGGTCCAATTTCAAAACGGAAAAAAAAAGAAAGAAAGATAGTAGGAGGAAAAAGATGAACCAGTCAGGAGTAGTCGTCAGCAGACCAAACTGCTCTGACGTCCGATGGAGCTTAGCACGCGGGGCCGCGCCCTTGGCTGGGTGTTGGGTCCGTCCCTGCCCATGATGCAAACGAGTGTAAAGATAATATTATTCAATTTTTTCTGTTGGTTTTATTTGTTTTGTAACATAATTTTAGATGTTTGATTTTTTTTTTTAATTTGACTTGTAGTGTGGAAAATATTTTCATAAATTTTGGACTCATTTGCATTTTTAAAAAAATTTAGAAGTAATATTGTAATTAATTCTTTATTTTTCTTTTCTTTTCTTATTTATATAAGATGATATATTGATCATTTTACATTAAAAAATAGGTGAAAATGATGTTTTTCGCAATGAAACGTTGAAATATGGGTGAAAATGCAAAAAAAGAAACATATGAACGTTTTGCACACTACATGCCAAACATATGGACATTTTGTGCGATTAAGCATTTTTAATTCTCAAAGGCTGAGACAAAAAAAAAAAAAAAACCAACTTAAAAAGGGTTGGGGTAGGTTCATGAACTTACTCAAAGTTTTGGGATGATCAGTGCAATTTACCAATTAAATTTGTCAATTTTACAGTGAAGGATGTTCACTTCTTTCACCATTTCCATCCCTCTAATACACAATCATACGCGGGGAAAAACTCAAGAAAATCCCTACATTTCAATATTATAAGCAATCGCCATTTTCATGATTGTTTTTTGGAATTTCAAGTGGATGTGAGCGTTCTGGAATATGAAAAGGTGTGTTGGGTTTATGGACACCACATATTTCTACAATGGTATGATATTGTCTACTTTGGACATAAGCCCTTATGGATTTGCTTTTGGACTTTACCTCAAAAAGCCTCTTACCAATGGAGATATCGTACATGCTTATAAATCCATAATCTTTCCTATTTCTAAGCAATGTAGGACTTTGTTTCACGGGTAACCTTTTCTTAGCACAGAAAGGGGACACCGTGCGGCAGTAGTCTGCTCCGCTAAACTACCTTCCGCCTATTCCTCGATCGCGTCGGGACGAAAGTAAATTTTGATTACAATTTTAAGAAAGCTTGCAACATGAAACTGAACACAATAGAAATAACATCTTCATTGATTGCTAAAAAGCAGGACATTACAATAGACGAAAGCAGGAAATTACAAATGGCTAGTGCATGGGGAAAACACTAGTAAGCTTGAAAATGTTTGAAAGACCAATACACCCTATAATAGACTTAGCAACAAAAACCCAAATGATGGGAGTAAACATCATTTGGCTCTAGAACCATACTTTTTCTTTTCTATTTTCTAACTATTTTACGAATTAAATAAATATTTACAACACGGGACTTAAGCAAAGCTGCAGCCCGTGACATTCTCCCCCATTTGTTTTGGCAATGTCATCGGAGCCATTGAGTATTCTTCTCGCTGTTGCATCCGCTCCATTTGACCAAGTACTCTTGAAAATATTTCCTAGAAGCTTGAGTAGTTTGGCAGCCAAGAATCTTTTCAGCAACATTCATCTCTGGTAGTTTCACTTTAAGAACTGGTTTCTTCAAATCTGCAGACTTCTTGTACTGTTTCTAATCGATGTCTGCAGTATGGAGGAGTAACGGTTGTTGGCCAGAGAAATTTCAAAAGAACTCTTATTGGGAGAAGAGCTCTTTTGAACATTGAAACACATCTGAGCCACATCCGAGAGTTTCACCTGAATTTCATGCGGAGCAGAGGTAAAGTGCTGAAAATAGTCTCCCAACATGGAATTGAACTGCTCTGTCTGTCCGTCTGATCTTCGGTGAATAGTAGCATTTATGCTCAAAGTTGAACCAAGAAGTTTGAACAACTCGGTCCAAAAGGCGCCAATAAATCGAGAATCTCGATCGTTGACATTAGGTGATCCCTAGTATTTGACAATAGGCTTGAAGAAGAGTTGAGATGTCTCTTCGGTTGATACATACTTGGGCGCTGTGCTGAACGTTGAATCCCTAGATAAACAGTCCATCCTGATGATAATAGTGCCAAAGTCACTAATGTAGTTCGTCGATCCACTCTCGACTGATTCATTCAGGATGGAAAGGGGCTCCAGTGAGCCTGCATGTTGTGGTAGTACGGAAGTGTGCTCCACGATAGTCCCACTTCCCAACACTTCTCTCCCTTGCATCCGAAGCTCTTCAAGCTCCGGCTGAGCCATACGGCATAGTGCCTTGGTGGGAGGTTTGTCACTCAAAACAAGTGCATCCCACGATCAATTGCCCTCCTTGTTGGCAGTTTCCTTGGTAACACATCCGGCATGATGTCTTCAACATCCTTTGGCCTTGTGATAGGCGTTGGAATAGAGCCGGTTGTTTCTTCGATATCCTCTATTCGAAGAGAACACAAGAATGATGGTTCATTCCTCTTGAAACCCTTACTGTATTGCATGGTCGAAACGTCTTTCTCGCCAGTTTTCCCAACTTGTATGGGAATAATGAATAGTTTGCTCCCCATCATTATTAGTGAGTCAGAATGCGGCAACACTGCTGTCTTTGTATCCCTCAGATATTCTAATCCGAGAATCAGCTTGAAATCATCCATCTGAACTACCGACAAATTTGTCCTTCCTTCGAATGGACCTACTTTGATCGGCACCGATTGTGCTATTCCCGCTATTGGTTGAGCAGCAGAGTTGATCGCTTTGACTTTTCCCTTACCTCTCTCCAGAGCAAGTCCGAGCCACTCTACTTCGGAACTTGCGAGGTAGTTGTGTGTGGCACCAGTGTCCACCATAGCTCTGATTGGCTTTCCATTGATCCTCACATCAATGTACATTAGGCCTTTTGCCTTACAAGTGCGAGCCTTCGATTCTTCCATCTTCGGCTCTTTCGAGGAACCGACGTCCCTTTTAGTAGCTCGGTGCGATAGTGTATTGCACGAATACGAGAATGCACCAATTACATCCTCGTCCCCTTCGGAGTCGGTGTCACCAAGACAGCTAGCTTGTGGGGTATTTTGCTTCGAACTCGAGCCCCCAATTGCTAGTTGACAGTATGCATTCACCATCCGTTTCTGAGGACACTCAGCAACTCGATGAGGTCCTTCACATAGAAAGCATTTCAATCTAGGAGCGACATCAGATCTGCCCTCCTTCGCCTTTCCATGATTCCAGTCAGAAATAGAACTGCCGTTATAGTTTCCTTGACGGCTGTTCTGATAGTTTCCCTGTGAGTTACTCTGGCGGTTGCCTTGATAGGGTCCTCCTCTATTCTGAGAGTAACGCTCTCTCCCATTTGAGTTCGAGGTAGGTCTGAAGGATCTCCTTCCACCTTCAGCCGCTTGACTATTTCCCGAATGTCGATCCTCTCTCGACTCAGGTTGATAATCACTTGCACATTTGGCAGCTCCCATAACCGCGCTCAAATCAGTGACCTTCTGTCTCTGAAGTTCCGTGCGCATCCACAGTTTCAACCTTCCATGAAGGTGAATAGCTTATCCTTCTCTGACATATCTCTGATATTCAGTATATGCCCCGAGAAGGCATTCACATACTCTCTGACGGAGCTTGTGTGTTTCAGTTCTCGTAAGGCCTGACGTGCCTCGTATTCCACATTTTTTTGGGAAAAACTGAGATCTGATAGCTTCCTTGAGAAGATCCCAAGAATCAATTCTGACCCTGTTGGCCTGAATATCTACGTACTTCGTTCGCCACCATAGCTTTGCTTCTCCACCTAGATACATGGTAGCTGTTGTGACCTTTGTTGCTTCGTCCTTGATCGAAGCCGCAAGAAAGTATTGTTCCATATCGAACAAGAAGTTCTCAACTTCTTTAGCATCGTGTGCACCTCCATAAGTACACGGTTCTGAAATTCTGAGCCTATGCACCGGCTCATGTGTGATGGCTTGTTCGTTGCCAATCGCACGCTGAAGAACTAGTAACTGCGTTCTCAACGCTCCCATCTCATCCTGCAACTCAGGTTTGATAGTAACAGCTTCAGTCATAGCTGCGCATGCCTCTGGTATTCATCCAGTTGGATGCGTAATTCTCGATTTTCCATCTGTGCCGCCTCGGCCTTATCACCGAGGTTTTTCATGGCAAAACACAACCTAGTGTTTGTCACCTCAAGCGCCTCCAAACGCTGTCGGGTGTTCCTCTTTTAAACATCTACCACCTCCGTGGTGTTCGAGGAATTTGGATCAGTTTCCATAGCTTTCTTAACGAGATCTTGAGCCGCAGCTCTGATACCAACTTTCACGGGTAACCTTTTCTTAGCATAGAAAGGGGACACCGTGCGGCAGTAGTCTGCTCCACTAGACTACCTTCCGCCTATTCCTCGGTCGCGTCGAGACGAAAGTAAATTTTGATTACAATTTTAAGAAAGCTTGCAACATGAAACTGAACACAATGGAAATAACATCTTTATTGATTGCTAAAAAACAAGACATTACAATAGACGAAAGCAGGAAATTACAAATGGCTAGTGCAGGGGGAAAACACTAGTAAGCTTAAAAATGTTTGAAAGACCAATATCCCCTATAATAGACTTAGCAACAAAAACCCAAATGATGGGAGTAGACATCATTTGGCTCTAGAATCATACTTTTTATTTTCTATTTTCTAACTATTTTACAAATTAAATAAATATTTACAATACGGGGTTTAAGCAAAGTTGCAGCCCGTGACACTTTTGGCGCACTCTCAACAATCCTCCCCACGAACAAAAGACTACTGAGCCTCCCATCAAACGATCATCCATCTATCTACTCTCTACCAATTAGGATTCTCCACTCTCCTCTTCACCGTGTTGGGGTCATGACACGTCCGTGAAGCATTCCGAGAGCACTACCTGACTCGAGAGCTTGCACTATTCAGGTCAACTTTTCTTCACCGTGTTGGGGTCCGGACAAGTCCGTGAAGCATCCGGAGCACACCACCTGTCCAATAGAACTCATCCAAGGATCCCATCGCGAGTAAACCGAGGTTTACCACCTTCGTTCGGCATTCTGAGGAATTCATTCACATGACTAAGTATGGGCTTGGCTCTAATACCATTTGTTGGATTTATGGACACTACATATCTCCACAATGATATGATATTGTCCACTTTGGGCCTAAATTTTCATGGATTTGCTTTTGGACTTTACCTCAAAAGGTCTTATACCAATGGAGATATTGTACATGCTTATAAATCCATAATCTTTCCTATTTCTGACCAATGTGGGATTTTGGGCGCACTGTCAACAAGGTGCAATCTTGTTGTTTCTTCCAGTGTCGAATTTTAGTTGGATTAAGGTTGGGTCAGTTTGTGGCAAACAGCTCCAGGGTGACGGCATGAAGGCAGCTCACCACAATGCCATTGGCAACTTCATTCTTGTTGATCGTAAAAGTATAGAGATTTCTTTTCGATAACGTTGAAGTTGAACCACGTGAGGTTCAAATTCATGCCTGACACAGTTCACAATTCATATATAGATAGCGGTGAAATATGGAAAATTTAACTCGATGTGAAAGCTCAATCTTCTAAGAAGAGACGATAAAATTTTATTTATTTAAATTTATGTCCACAATTAATTAGTTAATTTATTGGCTTTGTTAAGGGATATATATCCCACATCGATAAATGATGTTGACACAGACCAATTAATAAAGATCTTGAGCTACTCTTCTTAACAATGTTGATCTTTTAAGATGGACCCCCCAAATCTTAACATGGTATCGAACCCATTATGCTCCAACAAGTGAATCAATTCCCTTAAGAGTCTAAAATGAGTACGTGGATTTCAAGATTGGTCTGCTCGAATGAGCCACCATCTTGCGTAAGGCGTGTTAAGGGATATATATCCCACATCGATAAATGATATTGACACAAACCAATTAATAAAGATTTGGACTACTCCTCTTAGCAAAGTTGATCTTTTAAGATGGACCCCAAAATTTTAACAGGCTTGATATTAATTTTTTCATTGGTTTGGTACATATTGTTAATGGAAAAGTTATCTTAGTGTTGAAAGCTATTATTTTGTCGGGGCTGCGTTTTTGTCGATTTTGACTGGCTTGCTGTTTTTGAAAATGCACTTGAGGTAATTTCATTTCTACCAGTTGGAATTTATTATGGATTTCTACCTGTTCAATATTTTATCATTAATTTATTTGGTGTTGAGAAGTGCCCTTTTCGCAGGTTCGAATAATTTGCTATCTTCAGCTGGTAATGTAAATGTTGCCTTGTGGAAATTATCCCTTTTTGATGGAATTGAATTTTTCGTTGAACAATTGTCCTTCTGGATGGAAATAACTTTTCTTGTAATTTGTAGGAGAGACATTTTGCCATCTTTGTTTGATTAAGCTTATTAGTTTGTTTTCTAATTAGATTTAGCCGTTGATCTTAGTATCTGTCAGATAAGGATTGCTGCAGCAGCCTACATGTCTAATGAAGTTGGATCGCAAAGGTAAAACACAGCAACGTGGGGGGCCGGGCATGTGCATGAAACAGGAGTCTAAAATTGTTAATCGTCTACACAGTTAATTTCTGATATTTTCTCTCTTATTTTTGGAAGTGCATTGACATGCCATGATCCCCAACACGCACACCACAACCTTTGTGTCTTGGTGGAGTAGATGATTTTAAGGTGTGGAATAGACGATTGTTTGTATTTCTTGTGACTGCAATTTATTATAACTGAGATTTTAGTCTCATTACAATTTGCTTTACCGTAAGTTCTTCAGGAGTAGAAAATATGTTGTAATTTATGTTTCAAATCGAAATAATAACCCAATTCTTTAAGAATTTCGGCCTTTTTCTCCTGAATTTCAGATAGCTTTTTAGCTTTAAAGATTTGGAATTCCCAGAATTCTAGTGCTGCCACAGTTTAGTGTCTGAATGACAATGAGGAACCATTAATAACCATGAACTCAACTCGCCTGCAGAGGATGGCACATCTGCCAAATAAATAGAGAACATAAAAATACCATGAAAGTTTTTGTGAAAAATCTAAGAAAACAATCTGTGGAGGCAAAATGGTAAATGTGAATATTGATGGAAAAAAAAGCTGTTTCTCACCCTGATGGTCGAGTTGAATTTGAACTGTGGAAAAATTAAAGTGTGTGGGATTAAATGTCATATGATGATGGAGTTATGAAGGATTTTAAGGGCGCAGCCCAAATCCTATAAGGTGGCTATACTCAATTTACACCTTACTACCAAACTTGGTATTGCCTACATGCATTCACCATAAACAAACAATGCAAATCCCAATATATCAGCCATGGAAGATATTGTGCTTCGGATGTTAAACTAATTATGAAGGAAAAGACGTCATCTCAAAAACTCTCGACAGCTATGTGTGTTTAGAGTGGCAAACAAGACCAAAAAGCCATGGGTCTGGTGGGGACTATCTTATTGATTTTCAAAGTAGATTCAGATCCCCCTTGACGCAGTCGAAGCGTGAAGAATCTAAACACAACCATCTAAACCACTCAAATACCCTTAGATTAACGATTGAAGATCAATAGTCTGGAGAAAACTCTCACAAGTATGGAGTTTATTCAAAGATAACAAATAGACCAACTACAAAAATAAGAGTCTATAAATACTGAAACCCTTCGACTACTAATAAAATCAAACTATCTCTACAGCAATTAAAATAAAACTAAAGGAACAGAATGGTCGGATCCTACTCTTGAGCGAGCTAAATGTCGTACCTGCATGGAATCTTCATGCCTTTACCCACTGCTTTTCCCTTTTGCCGAAAGGGCGGTCCCATTTATCTTAATAAGCAATCGCAGTATTATTATCTTCCCATGAATGAAAAACAATATAAGAAGGAACGTTCCCATGGTGTTATCAATTAAATCTTTAGACAGTAGCTAATATATTGCCATCACTTAGAAACTCTACACCTCCCTGTGGATAACTCTCTTTGTCTTCTTCTATCATTGTAAACCTGTATGTCATTGTCAACGAAGAATCATATATCAGGGCTTTATCTGAAAAAGATGGAGATTTGCATGCTTGTCTCTAGTGCTGATTCATACAATTACGTTCCTCAAGAACAACAAGATACTCAAGTAAGAGTTTGCACTCATTTTCAAAGTTGCTTTTATTTAAGTATAATGTAAGTTTTCATATGACAGTAATCATGTAAAATGTTTTAACTTTGTATTGTTAATTGTTTTTACTTCTAAAATATGCACCTATAGGTTTCATGGTAAATTGTACGATACCCTGGTATGGTATTTATGGGAGATGGTTACAACTCTTACACTAGTTTTCGAATTAGTTTGATTTTTCATTTTTGTAAATGAAATAGTTTCCATTAGAAATGTCTACAATTTTATCATAATGTGTCTTCTAGGTGTAGCTGTTTTCTGGAGCGTTTTTAATGATCCCGAATTCTGGAAATAATTTCTATAGCAATTGCAACTAACCATCATTGCTTATGAAATTTAGAATGGTAGAAGATGGAAACAAAAGTAGTATGCGGTGTTCTTTTTGAATAATTTCAGAGACTGCATCAGTAATTCATATAGTAAAACTCTTTTGGATAATTCTAGAAATTCTACATTGAGAACTCAAAATTTCAAAGCCTTCTATGGTTGTTTTTATGTCGTCATTTGCAGATAATCGGGCTACTGAAATGAAATCTGCTCGGGTCTTCTGTTTGGGATATTTTATTTTAACTAGCTTTTCTTTAAATTATTTTATTGTTTTCCTACATTGAAAATTGAAACAATTTGAATACATTTAATTATGGAGAGTGTGTTTGGCTCTTCAGTGTAACGAGTCTCTTTGAGTATGATTTTAAATGTTGACTCTTTAAAATAGAGAGCATCTCATGTTTAAAGAGTCTTTTGGAGATACTCTTAGTTTCTTAATTTTTGTGTCATCTGAGTACTGCTTATCCATTTTTCCTAAATTGGATGTCATTTTGTTTATCGAATCATGTGTTAAGACAGATTTTTCAATGAGTTTTAAAATTTCTAAAATTTGATATATTAACATAGCGTATTTGATAGGGATTAAAATTTAGATTTTAATTTTTAAATCAAAATTAATAATTAATTTTAACCACATATTTTATGAAACTTACCTGATGAAATGAGTTCAGTGAGAACTATAAACAAGCCAACTCTAAGCTTAGAGCCTTATCTCCAGCGGTTCGTGTTGGACTCTAGTTTCTATTATTGGGCTCACTAAAATAACCACCACATTATTTGAGGTCAATCAGCCAAGCAATCAAAGCCCAATAAGAATATTTTTGGGCTTCCTTATTGGACACGACACTCATCAACCAAATTTCAGGCCCAACATTTATTTCACAATTAGACAAAAATCTTATATTAATTTTAGACCTCATTCTCGCGTCTTATCTAACTCTGTCGTCCTCGGAGATGGATTCAAGATCGCACTAAATTAATTTTTTTTTTTTTAAGTTGGGCTAATATGTTAAAATTACAAATAATTTTTATTTGTGTACAAAAGTTCATTTTATCTACAAAAACCTAAAATGGGTCTCCCTAAATTTGCCATTGGTCGTCCCACTTGTATTTTTATCTGCTTTCGAACGCTTGACTCTTCTATCTCGTTTAAAGAATTCTATGACAAGCTTATCAATAATGAAACTTATTTTCATGATGTTGATCATATTCCCACATCTTCATGTCTCTTTACGAGTCAACATAAATTGCATACCCTAATTGGTAGATTAATCAATCCTAATACCATATCAGAACAAAGTGCTAACCGTTTATCACTGATCTAGTACAAATCTATTATCACAAAGTGATTAAACATACTTAATTGTATGCTCAAATAACTTAAATGCAATAAATATATAAAACACTAAAATATATAAGCAACGTTTATTTAATGACATCAAAATATCAAATATTACAATATGGTTCAGCACATGTCCAAAATAAATCAAACAAACTTTTTCATACTCATAATGTCCTCGACCAAAATGTCACGTCAATTAAGAACCAACAAAAAAAATAGTCATGATGTGATGTGACTTGTTAGGTACATGAATTATTAGAAAATAATTGAGTTAGAGTTGTAGCTATGAGTGCTACAAATGGTCTGATGAGAGGAATGAAAATGATTGACACGGTAGCTCCTCTAAGTGTTCCGATCGATGGAATGACTCTGGAATGAATTTTCAACATACAACATCCTATTGATAATTTAAGTTCCCCGTACCCGCCCCGTTGGGTAATATCCGCCCCCATACCCGTTTAGGGCGGGGGGCCCCCTGCCCCGTTTATTACCCGTTTTTTTTTTCTTTTAATGTATGTATTTGACTTGTGGATTATGACATTTTCATATTACAATAAATTTAAAACCCTTAAAAATTAAAGTAAATGTTAGATTCAAAGTACTTAACTACTTCATGTTATATAATTGCATTACCCATAAAAGCAAAAATAATTTGAAGATTTAAATGTAACATAAAAATTATACATTTCAATAAATTACAAAAAAAAAGCGCTCAAACAAAAAATCACATGACACATAATGCAACTTTATCATCTTGTAGATCTTTAAGTGCTGTCATCTTCTTCTAGAATATCTATATAATGCTCCTTAAAAATTGATGACTGCGAAAATGATTATTAGTTAGACAAATAGTGTATTTAACTATTTATATGCAAGTCCAGTTAAAAAAAATCAATTTACCTCATCTTCAATATCAGTGTCACTCAACTGCGTACTACAGCATCCAAAGTACGATGTAGGTGGTGAATGTTCTAACAATAAATAAAACTAGTTAGCAGTAAAGAAATAATAGAAATAACAATTATGAAAATCAAAGGAAATTGTATTTCTCGTACCATGAATGTCAGCCCATAACCAATCTCTAGCACACATCAAGGCCTCCAAAGTTTTTGGATGAAGTGTATTTCTGTGTGGACTAACAAATCTACCACTAGTACTAAATGCAGACTCTGACGCCACTGTGGATACTGGAATAGCTAAAATATCTCTTGCAACTTTTTGCAAAGAAGGATATTTTGTTGAATTTGCATTCTACCATGTCAATATGTCAAGATCAGTAGATCGAGGTAATAGAGACTCGTCCAAGAAAATATCAAGCTCTGACTTTGTACTATCAGTAGTAGTGGTATTACAAACATATAAATCAAATCGAGCCAACCGCTCTTTTTTTCTTATAAAAGTACATGCCTCGTTTTGGTTTGAAAATTGAGTCACGTTCTTACTTGATCCGTGTCTTGTATTGTACTCATTTAACAGTTTGTGACAAAATTTCCTAACCTTTTCAATCTCAATATCCGAATCTTCATTTCCATAAATCATTGGAAAATAATATTCAACCAACTTCATTTTAAATCTTGGATCCAACACACTAGCTACTGCCAAAATTCCATGAATCTCATTCTAATATTTTTCAAACTTGAAGCCATCATTTTGATTTCCTCGTAAGACGATTTCATCCAATCATAAATTGATAACTTTATCTCACAAATATTCGAAAAATAAATATTTGATGTTGGGTACTTAGTCTCAGAAAATATTTCCGTCACTTCAAAAAATACCTCCAACCTATCCCATATCTCTTTCGCCAATTTCCAATCTTCATCACTAGGCAAACATCTATATTGTGGCTCACATTACTTTAGTCGAGGAAAAATATGTCTATACTCTAAAGCACCACGAAGCATTAGGTAGGTAGAGTTCCACTAAGTTTTGCAGTCAAGTACTAACTTTTTGGAACAAGATATTTTCAATTGACGTGCACAACTCTCAAATTTTTCTACTCTTTTCTACAAATTGCCTTATCTTCCCCCTCAATCACTCTTTTTTTGAAGTGATTCCACACTACTGAAGTTAATTTCCTTTTCTTACCTTGTCAACTATTCTCCTCCTCTTCCCCCACACAAGTCTATTAGATCTTCATCTTGTTGTGTATTTGCCTGATCACTTGATCGTATTGGAGTGCTTCCAATGCTCGATACTGGTGTACAATGATTTGATTCAAACATCTAAAATGAAAAAAAAGTAATAATTTGATCAATATGAGTAAAATCCGAATATATCAATTTTTTTAAATGTTTGGAATATACCATTATAGACTATAATATATTAAAGATTATAAATTTATAGACTAAGACAGTAAGACTATTTAAATCACTGCTCCATTATTGCATGGTATATTAAAATAATATTTACTCCTTTGTTTAATCTTTAATTAGTACTAAACAAATCATATAATATTTTACTCAAAAGTCTACAAATCATATAATATATCTTTAATTAGTATTAAACAAATCATATAATATAATTACTCAAGTCTCTGCTCCATTATTACACGGTAAATGAATTCCCAATTTTGCCAACCAATTATTGCTTCAACTCAGTTTCCAGAAATCAGCAAAAACAACCAAAGAAAAAAAAAAACGTAAGGGATGAAGGCAAAATGCGGAGTTACAGACGGTGAACTCTACTCATATAATATAATTACTCAAGTCTCTACTCACAGTGAACTTTAAAGTGCGGAGTTGCGGACAGTAGACGGCAAAGACTACTCACGGAAAAGTGAGGACGGCGGACGGCTAAAAGCGGCTGAAAATCTTCACTCCTCACTGGGTCTGTAATAGAGGGCGTGAGCGTGCTGAAGTTGAAGTGTGAAAGAAAGTAAACCCTTGTCTATGAAAATAAAAGTAGGAACTGGATTCTGCCATTCTGGAACTTGGAATTTGGTCATTGTAACGGCTGGCCTAGTTATAAAAACAAAGTAACAAATAAAGTAAGTTACAAAAAATTGAAATATAAAATTATTTAATAAACGGGATGGGGTGGGGACCTTTCCGCCCCGTTTACCTGGTTAGCAGGGTAATCCCCACCCCACGCAGGGCGGGACCCCCGGGTATCGGGTTGAACGGGTTTTTTGTCATCCCTAGGGCAGTCAAACCAACTCTCATACTAGCTCTAGGCGATACGTTCATCTGGCCGTAGACTAGAGCCACTTTTGATTCTACAATATTTTCTTCATTAATCACTCCAGATTCTTTCATTTCCATGTAAGGATCATTTCCTTCACGAGTACATTCACCCACTCTTCCAAATACGGATACGTCCCCATGGGCTTTGACAATATTGTTAATCAATTCCATAATGAGTACCGTTTTACCAACTCCAACTCCTCCAAATAGTTCGATTTTCCCCCACGGCGATAAGGGGCTAAAAGATCTACTACTTTAATTCCTGTTTCAAAAATGGATAATTTTGTATCTAACTGTATAAAGGCAAGCGTAGATCTATGGCGGAATATTTTCGAGATGTCAATGAACAAGAAGTACTTCTATTTATCGACAATATCTTCAGTTTCTTCCAAGCAAGATCAGAAGTATCGGACTTATTGGGCAGAATGCCTTCTGTTGTCGGTTATCAACCTACCCTGAGTACCGAAATTGGTACTTTACAAGAAAGAATTACTTTTACCAAAGAAGGGTCCATAACTTCTATTCAAACAGTTTATATACCTGTAGACGATTTGACCGACCATGCTCCTGCTACGACATTTGAACATTTAGATACTACTACCGTACTATCAAAATGATTAGCTGCCAGGGGATCTATCTAGCAATAGATCCTTTAGATTTAACGTCAACCATGCTTCAACCTCGGATCGTTGGTGAGGAACATTACGAAACTGCGCAAAGAGTTAAGCAAACTTTACAACGTTACAAAGAGCTTCAGGACATTATAGCTATCCTTGGGTTGGACGAATTATCCGAAGAGGATCGTTTAACCGTAGCAAGAGCGCGAAAAATTGAACGTTTCTTATCACAACCTTTTTTTGTAGCAGAAGTATTTACCGGTTCTCCAGGTAAATATGTTGGTCTAGCAGAAACCATTAGAGGGTTTCAATTGATCCTTTCCGGAGAATTAGATGGTCTTCCTGAACAGGCCTTTTATTTGGTAGGTAATATCGATGAAGCTACCGCGAAGGCTATGAACTTAGAAATGGAGAGCAATTTGAAGAAATGACTTTAAATCTTTGTGTACTGACCCCTAATCGAATTGTTTGGGATTCAGAAGTGAAAGAAATCATTTTATCTACTAATAGTGGTCAAATTGGCATATTACCAAATCATGCCCCTATTGCTACAGCTGTAGATATAGGGATTTTGAGAATACGCTTTAACGACCAATGGTTAACGATGGCTCTGATGGGTGGTTTTGCTAGAATAGGCAATAATGAGATCACTGTTTTAGTAAATGATGCGGAAAAGGGTAGTGACATTGATCCACAAGAAGCTCAGCAAACTCTTGAAATAGCCGAAGCTAATTTGAGAAAAGCTGAAGGAAAGAGACAAATAATTGAGGCGAATCTAGCTCTCCGACGAGCTAGGACAAGAGTAGAGGCTGTCAATGTGATTTCCTAACTAGTTGGTGCGTTCGAATAATCAAAAGAAGTTCTGTTTCTAAGCCTATTTTGATAGGATTCTGTCGAGTGAATCCAATCAAGCAGAATCCTATTTTGCTACAACGAAAATAAAATAAATAAAAAAGATACAAAATCAATAAAAATAAAAGAGGGTGGGTCGAAAAACTTATTAGGTACCATTGACTCTGGTATCTAATAAGTTCTACCTACTATTGGATTTGAACCAATGACTCCCGCCGTATGAAAGCAATACTCTAACCACTGAGTTAAGTAGGTCATTTATCATCCCAAAGATAACCAAATGGAACCCATGCCATCGATGGATTATAAATATCATATTACTTATGAGCAATACTAATACAAGCAATACCACTCAAAAATTGAGGATGTTGGATCATAGAATATTCATCTTGACAAGAAATTATCTACATGATAAAATATGTATCACAAGCACTAAGGGCTATAGCTCAGTTGGTAGAGCACCTCGTTTACACGCGCGCCAATGTTTTTCAGGGGGGTCCATCATACAATCAAAAAAATGCATCTTCTTGAGAAATCGATGTCTTACTCCATAACTGTGAGGGAACAGTAGCCTGACAAATGGTTCGGTCCGATTTTGGTGCCCATTTAGGTACCAAACAGACCCCATACATTGATTTGAGATATTGATAAGGTCAATACCAGTCCATTCAATGCTAGGCATAATGAGTATAAGGTCCTCAAAAAATCTCTTTTCGTCCTATGAACTTTAAGGTGTATGAAGTTTCATATTTTCTTTTTTAAGCCGAACGATAGAGACCTCATTTAACTTAGGTTGATCTAGGCCAGAGGCAGACCTACGTCAAGATAACCCCACCTTTGAAACACTTTGGTAGGTGCTCCTGGATCAGAATCCCAAATAATGAATCAGAGCACATGGAGCCATCTCCTTAATCTTATTTTGAAAAATATGGCAGACTGGCTGATATTTCTATCAGTTAATGAAAGAGCCCAAGGCAAAAAAAAAAAACATGTTTGATACGTAAATTAAATTGAAAACAAATTGAACATGTTTGATACGTAAATTTAATTGAAAAAAAAAATGAATAACATATAAATATATATCGTATTCTTTTAAATCCGTTCAAATTCCATAACTAAAATGAACTTGGTACAGATTATACATGAATATTTTACATATTTTTATTTTTTAATAAAGATGAAAACATAGATCAATTTACAAAAGTTTGGATTGTCCTCTTAATAAAGTTGATATTTTAAAATGAAATTCAAATCTTAATATGGTATTAAAACTTGTTAAACTCAAACGAACGATTCGATTCAACTATGATTAAAAAGAGAAAAATAATAAAAATTCAGTACATGGATTTCAACCATTTTGCGAGACATGTTAATGGATAAAATTTCAAATCAAATAAAGATAAAAATATAGACCAATTTATAAGACTAGTCAGAGTTGAACGTGCGTTGCACGTTATTTTGAAATGTTTTATACATGTTGTGAAAACATCCATTTGCCATTTTGATCTAAATATGAGAGAAATGCTAGTTTTTGAAAATAAATGTTAATTATTATACATGTACGAAAATAATGAAATGAATACTTGAATGTACTAAATGCTTAAATGGAGATTGATGGCAAATACGATACATGAATTAATGTGAATGTTGATTAATTCAGAATTAATACCAAGGAATATATGTGTGACAATAAATGTTAAATCATTTATATTGAATGAATATAATTTAGTTTACAATTAAGTGAAATTTGATGCTAATTAGCATATATGGACGTGAATAATAAATTGTATTCTTAAATGTGAAATTCTAAATAATATTAAATCAATAAATGTGAATGTTAACTAATTGTTAATAACAAGGACATGAATGTGAATGTGAAATTCTAAATAATATTAATTAAATAAATATGGATGTTAATTAATTGATAATTTATTAGTATTTATTAAAATTTATAAATTAAATACATATTGAAAAATGAAAAAGTAAGACATTATTGAAATAAATGAATTGTAATAAGGTTATAATCGTTCAAAAAATAATTCTCACTTCATGTGATATTTAATATATTATCGATTTTTGTTACTCCTCATATTTGTGGTCTGAATTATTTATTTGTACAAAAAAAATGTCAAAATTTCTTATATGGTACATTTCTTATTAATCATATTGTAAATGTGAATTTATGCATGTTGGAGTCGAGCGGTAAATTAAAAGTAAATAAAAAAAAATTAAAATATATTTTTCTATTTGACGTAATAATTGACAAGGGACAAATCATAAAAAGTAAAGAGAAAAGATGTTGAGATTTCTTATCATCTAGCAATTTTACTCTAGGTCCACTAAAATAATTGCAAGAAGACTTGCAAAAACTTCTAAGTCTTCCACTTCCCAAATGCAAATAACATAAACGAACTAATGGACCAACCCAATAATTTTTGAAACCTTTTGAATTTTATATTGGATAAGAGCTGTCAAAAAAAAGAAAAAAAAATCAAATTGAATTAAAATATATTGTGAATAGAACTCATGTAATCAAGATTATGTAATATAAAGTACGTCACACTTGGTACTAGTTTATCGTCATTCAATTTAGGGTTTATTTGTATATATAACTCATATCACAAGTGTTTGTGTAGAACCATAATAGAAATTTACTTACAATGCCTTCTCTCAAAAGTGTTACTAAGGTAGCTTACCCTTACTACTCTCCTCCACCACCATCACCACCTCCACCGTGTAATCCTCCTCCGTCTCCTCCACCCCCACCACCTGCATGCTCACATCCTCCTCCACCACCTGCACGCCCACCACCATATTATTCACACCCGCCAAGTCAAACCAAGCCTGCTCCATATTCACCCTCTTGTCATGGCCACCATTGTGGACATCATCATCATCCACCTAGTGCTTCACCCCCAACACCTATAGAAAGTCCGGCTCCTGTATCACCGCCTTATGCACCGAAAACACCACCTGGTGGCCCGGTCGTTCCACCTCCTAAACACTCAAAACCACCAAAAGGCTCACCAACTCCAGGTTGCCCAGTTGGTCGACCGCCTAAACACTCAAAACCACCAAAAAGCTCACCAACTCCTGGTGGCCCAGTTGTTCCACCGCCTAAACATTCAAAACCACCATACTCCTTACCAACTCCTGGGGGGCCAATTCCGCCAAAAACTCCTCCAGGTCCAGGGTCACCCACACCATCACCAAGTAAACCACAAACCCCGGCTTACCCACCATATTATTCACACCTTCCAAGTCAAACCAAGCCTGGTGGGCCAGTGTACCCACCGGGACAGCCATATACGCCGCTGAATGGGGGCCCTTTAGCACCGTCACCAAACACCCCGTTTTCGCCGCCTCCAGGTGGTGGTGGCAACAACCACACACCCATAATCGCGGTGTGCGTATCTCTTGGTGGTTTATTCTTCCTTACATTCCTTGCAGTTGGTCTCTTTTGCTTAGCCAAGAAGAAGAAGCCAATTATGGTTCCGGCGGCTGAACTTAAAGAACCACCAAGACCTTACGGCGGAGAAGCCGCTGCCGCTCATCATCACGAAGGTGGAGAGATAAGTGGTGGAATGCATCCCCATCCTCATTCTTCAAGCTATGATAACTAGCATGCTAAAAAATTATACACGAACGAAGGTTTCACTCACACATATTAGCCAATTGTTTGTTGACACGTTTGGTACATTAGAATCCATAAGATATATATACCCATAAAAGAAAATAATTTTAGATTTTATTTATTGTCATGTGTCAATCGTGTCAAGCCACTGTTGCATGTTGGTCTATGCAAGGATTGTGTTGTGTCATTGTGTGCATCTAAATTCGTTTTCGAAACAAAAAAACCGATTGGTTCATTCTCATATAAATCTTTTTTCATTTTAAAAAGTCACATCGCACCAAAACCTAGTAGATAAGTATTAGCCACTGTTTGATTCCAATTTTCGGATATTTGTAGAAACTTTTTAAACGTTACAACAGTAACATTTCTAACAAATACTATACACCTCTCATCAATTCAGTGTTACGCCCCTCATTGAACTCTATTAACCTGCTTACTTTCCCAATCTCCTCTCCTTCATCCCCAAAAATCGCCAAACTATTTTGTTTCTTCTCCAACTCCAAGTGTCGGGTCCGAGTAGTATTCCAAGTGTTCTTACACAAGCATTATCAGTTTTGATTCCTAAGTCAGATAAAAAGCTTCGTGTTGCTAAATGTTGAAAACTATCATTTTTGTTCATAGTTTCACTGGATTGTGTGTATTTGATATGTTACGTTTTTTAAAATATGCATGATGTGAACTGCAAATATGCGAAATAGAAGGATATGAAACACTGATTTGTGTCATTTTATATGTTGTTTATGGGTTTGTAGCGTAGTTTTTCTACGATTGATTGACATTTTGTAGTAAGGGATTTCTGAATTGTCAACTAAAATACTAGATATTTGATTCTACGAAGATAAAAAATCGGGCCATACTCAAACATGGCTTTGATGAAAATTCATTGCATGTTACTAATACTTTAAACAGTTTGTACATATGGTAGGAAATAAAATTTTAGTTGATTTTTTTTGGGATTACAATGTTAACGACTTACACTCTCTGTTTTCAATTTGTTTACGATTTCTTATATGGCAGACAGTAATCAACAAGAGATCATGGATCCAATCTCAAACGAGGTAAGATAGTTGATCATGCTAATATTACATTTGTTATTCCGTAATCGACATCAAATTCCATTTGTCTAATTCCCGCAGATTGCTGCCATTGGTGGTCCTGGTTCGTCCAGTTCTTTTGATCGTGTCCCAAAAAAAAATGTCAAATGGAAACCTGTCGAACATGTTATTACGTTATTCAACTGCGTCTCCGGCCAGAATGGGAACAAATGGAACCCTCTTGAAGGCCGTAGCGATGGAGAAAGAAAGTCGTCAACCACTTCGGAAAAGGGAAAGCAAAAGAAAATTACAGCTTATGAGTTGTTCTCTATCGATCAGGCAAACAGTACCACCGAAACAGGTGCATCGAAGTTTAATACCATCATGGAGCCGAAAGAGAATGTATTAAAGGAGGACGGTGCAATTGGAGATGACATGGATGCAGTTTCTTTGGACGAGGAGGGTACTGCTTTGAGCAATGAGGGATATGAAGATAGGTGTAACTCATGCGGGAACCCTCTTGGAGGCCGTAGTGACGGAAAAAGAAATTCGTCAAGCACTTCGAAAAAGGGAAAGCAAAAGAAAATTGCAACTCGTGAGTCGTTGTTCTCCGTCGATCGGGCAAATAGTACTACCGAAACAGGTGCATCGAAGCTTAATACCATCATGGAGCCGAAAGAGAATGTATTGGAGGAAGACAGTGCAGTTGAAGATGACATGGATGGGGAGGGTACTGCTTTAAGCAATGAGGGATACGAAGACATGTGCAACTCATGCGGGAACCCTCTTGGAGGTCGTAGCGACGGAAAAAAAAAGTCATCAAGCACTTCGAAAAAGGGAAAGCAAAAGAAAATTGTAGCTTGTGAGTCGTTGTTCCCTGTCGATCGGGCAAACAGTACCACCGAAACAGGTGTATCGAAGCTTAATACCATTATGGAGCCGAAAGAGAATGTATTGGAGGAGGACAGGGCAATTGAAGATGACATGGATGCAGTCTATTTGGACGAGGAGGGTGCTCCTTTGAGCGATGAGGGATACGAAGACAGGTGTAACTCATGCGGGAACCCTCTTGGAGGCCATAGCGACGAAAAAAGAAAATCGTCAACCACTTCGAAAAAAGGAAAGCAAAAGAAAATTGCAGCTCGTGAGTCGTTGTTCTCTGTCGATCGGGTAAACAGTACCACCGAAACAGGTGCATCGAAGCTTAATACCATCATGGAGCCGAAAGAGAATGTATTGGAGGAGGACAGTGTAGTTGAAGATGACATGGATGTAGTCTATTTGGATGGGGAGGGTACTGCTTTGAGCGATGAGGGATACGAAGACAGGTGCAACTCATGCGGGAACCCTCTTGGAGGTCGTAGCGACGGAAAAAGAAAGTCGTCAAGCACTTCGAAAAAGGAAAAGCAAAAGAAAATTGCAGTTCGTGAGTCGTTCTCTGTCGATCGGGCAAACAGTACCACCGAAACAGGTGCATCGAAGCTTAATACCATCATGGAGCCAAAAGAGAATGTATTGGAGGACGACGGTACAATTGAAGATGACATGGATGCAGTCTATTTGGACGAGGAGGGTACTACTTTGAGCGATGAGGGATACGAAGACAGGTGCAACTCATGCGGGAACCCTCTTGGAGGCCGTAGCGACGGAAAAAGAAAGTCGTCAAGCACTTCGAAAAAGGGAAAGCAAAAGAAAATTGCAACTCATGAGTCATTGTTCTCTGTCGGTCGGGCAAACAGTACAACCGAAACAGGTACATCGAAGCTTAATACCATCATGGAGCCGAAAGAGAATGTATTGGAGGAGGACCGTGCAATTGAAGATGACATGGATGCAGTCTATTTGGACGAGGAGGGTGCTGCTTTGAGCGATGAGGGATACGAAGACAGGTGCAACTCATGCGGGAACCCTCTTGGAGGCCGTAGCGACGAAAAAAGAAAATTGTCAAGCACTTCGAAAAAGGGAAAGCAAAAGAAAATTGCAGATCGTGAGTTGTCGTTCTCTGTTGATCGGGCAAACAGTGTCGCCGAAGCAGTTATAGAGAAGATTAATACCATCAGGGCGCCGAAGGAGAATGCTGGAGTCGAGTGTGTCGAAGAGTTGCTTGCCACAGGAAGACTGCAGCGACAAACTCCCTTGTATTTTTTTGCATGCACACTTCTAGCACAAAAGCAGTACTGGGATATGCTAGCCGTGATGAGTGATGCTGACGAAAAATTTGAGTGGATCCAGTGGCAGTTTAATGAGCGCATAAAATAAATTAGTTTTGTATTCTATTATTTGCAGTACTGTTGATGTTCTACTTTATCCTAAGTTCACTCGTGACACTGTCATGTTCCCCTACACCTACCCATGTACTTTAATATTAGTATTTTTTGTTATGTAATTGTGCTTTTTTTGTTGTGTTGTGTGTAGGGGTGTAAGCGGTCCGATTTTATCGATTTTTGATAGATTTTCAAACTAAACCGTTTACACCAGTTTGAGAAAAACTCAAACCTAAATCAAACTATTTCGAACGGTTTGAAAAAAACTCAAATCTAATTCTAACGGTTTGATCCGATTTTAAATCGTCGATTTTGTTGTATATTTTTTTGCCTTTCTACGTTTATATCATTAATTCATTGAATTCAATATAAAGTTATATCTTACTAGCAATAAATCTAAAATAACTAAATATAACTACTATAAATTTAAGTACAAGCTAAATCCAAGTGAAATCATAATAATAATTTTGTATTCACCCTTTTTAGGCTAAAACGTTATGATAAAGTTACAATACAAATCTAATAAATTAAATATAAAGTCCAAAATATCTAAAAACTAAATATTTATTTGAAAGCATATAGATTCATAATACAATTACTGGGATATTAATAAGACAACACCTTAAATGATAAATTTTACGCCTACTAGATCAAAATTCAAGACTTTAATAGGCTAACTGAGATGATGTTTGATAGAGATTAAAATCGGATTAAAATTGAAAAACTAACCGTTATTGTTGACTTTTATTAGACGAGTGGACCCAATAACGACTATATTTTCAATTTTAATTGGATTTTGAGTTCTACCGAACACGCTCTGAATAGATATCATCCTTATTAATTCAAAATACTTAAAAAAACAGTTTAACAAAATATCTAAGCATACAATAAAACATAACAATTAAATTGATGCAAGTATAGTTGCCATTGAAGTCATTGTTGATTTCTTTTAACTTATTAAACAGCTCATTCACATATCAAATTGCACATGAACACTTTTTAGCTTCTATTGACATATTTTATCATGCATAATTCAATCACAAAACAAGATTATGTCCACACAAATAGAATAAAATCATGTACATAGTTGATAAACCATTTACATTAAAGTGAATAAATTTATTTCACAATTATCCAATAGTTGAGAGAAATGCGAAATCCATATAATTTCAGATTTCTTACCTCAGTTTGCTCAAAAAATTATTGATCTGAAATTTTCTTTGTAGCAAATATTATCATCGAAAACCCATGATCTCTTTGTCTCCGATTAGGTGTAGTGCTGGTGGCTCAAAACTGTGTCGGGTGTCGGCTGAAGTAGATCTGAATTTTGAAACAGAAGGGCTTTTGTTATATTAGGTTAGTTTTGAGATTATTAGATATACATTAGGATTATTTGGTAATAATAATTATATATGTAATAGAAAATTAGAAATTGACAAAAATACCCACACATGACAAAACTATTGAGTTTTACATATTTTGATTTTTCAGAAATTTTGATTTTTTGATTTTTATATATTTTTTCGCCGGTCTGGTTTGGTTTTAAACCACAATTAAAATTCTCAAACTTAAACCAAACCGTTCAAAACCATTTCGTTGATAGGTCCACGTAGCACTAAACCGACGGTTTCTAAAATGCAGTTTCGGTTCGATTTCTGATTTGACTATTTTTGCTTACACCCCTAGTTGTGTGTATAATTTTGATTCTTACTAAATGATTTTGAGAATATGTCAGGTGCAGCTGGAAAAAGGTAGACACTGATAATTGATCAAGCATCACTTTTTTTGTGGGACAATTTGGTACAACGTACGTTCACAAATGCTTCAAATAACACATCTTACATCTCACTTCACTACTCTATAAATGAGGAACTTTGAAGAGGGGATTATCATATGTGCACTCATAAGTGTAGACTCTTTTTACATTACTACTACACAGAGAATTCCCTCAAATAATAAGTTTTTCTTCTAATTTCTTACACATTAGTTAAGGAATGGAAGATCTAAATTTCAGTTGTGGCCTTCTATCGGGGCTCAGATGAGGCAGAAGAAATAGAAGATGATGAATTTTTTAATCAATTGGCGGATGACGTATCGAATTGGATTATGTATTGTCAATCGCATAGAGTGACGTGAGACATTAATCCTATCGCAAACAGCGATGTCGAATTCGAAGATTTCCATTTTCGAGAAATGGGCACATGTTCATGAAGGAAGCAATGAAAGAAAACACACGGATGTCCTTTCAAGAATTCTGAATGTACCCGCCGGTGTTGCAACATTTTGCTCATATTCTACGTGACGAATATGGCTTATGCAGCAGCTAGCATGTATATATCTATGAGAAAGTTGGTATGTTCTTGTGCATATTAGCACATGGAAAGATGTATCGTCAGGTGACAACGATATTCAATCATTCGTTGCAAACGATATGCCATTACTTCAAAGAAGTCCCACGTGCGATTGTTGCGTTATCAGCACGTTTTATAAAATCCAGTCCATCCTATAACGATGAGGAGTTCCCACACCGTTCGGACCCAGATAAATATCCTTTATTTCAAGATTGCATTGGTGCTATTGATGGAACACACATGAAAGTTGTGCTACCGTGTCACGAGCTTGTCAATTTCATAGGTCGTAAAGGGGTACTGACTCAAAATGTGTTGGCCGCGTGCGATTTCAATTTATGTTTCATGTTTGTACTTGTCGGGACTACTGAGAATACGCATGATGCTCGAATACTGGCTCGTGCTATATGCAATCCAGATATTCACTTTCTGGTACCAGCATCAGGTAAGTATTATTTGGTTGACTCTGATTTTGCGCATTGACCGGGATATAAGACCCCATATAAGGGATCATATATCTTGTATCATTTTCAAGAGTTTCACAACGACGGAACGGGATATCGTCGAAGGTTCTAGAATGCTCATGAACGATTTAACTACAAACACTCTTTGTGTAGGAACGTAATTGAACGTACCTTTGGCGTGTGGAAGCAAAAATGGCAAATTTTTGACCGTATGCCTAGCTATCGTTTAAAACACAAGTTGCAGTTGTCGTCGCAACGATAAGTATTCATAATTCTTTACGATGTACTGGAGTAATAGACGAGGCGTTTGCGAGAGCAGAGATGGATGACTATGCAGCCGAAATGGATCAACTTGACATTGAAGAGGAAATGCACACCGAAATGAATGCATGCCGAAATGAATGCACACGAAATGCAACATAGTGAGTTGGATAGAATTCGCGACTATTTGGCACAATAATGACGTTACAGTCATTTGTACCATCGCAAATTATTATGCCTGTAGTGTGAAATTAATGTCGAAAAACTTTGTATCTGGTGCACGTTTGATTACAATTTTTCTTTTATTACTGGCAAAAATTATTTTTTTGAAAGCTGTATGAAAAAATGTCATGGTGGAAAAAAGAAATGTGATGAAAAGTGGCGGAAGAAAACAAAATTTGGGGAAGCTTTGACCCAGTCAAGTAATATGAAAGTTGAAAAGAAGTTGCAGCTTTATACACAGCTTTTGTCTTCACGTGAAAGTAAGGTCTCCCATCTTCAAATAGGGCAGAAGGGCGTTAAAGTAATTTTGCATATAATTTCATTAACATTTGAACAAAAGTGACAGCAGTAAAGAATGATGCAAATGTAATAATATTACCATTCTTTGTCATGGCATGAATATAATAAAACATATTAAGTGAGTCACTCAATTGTGCCATGTTATGATTTAGCTACCCTCCGAGTAATTCGAATTAAAAATTAAATTTTACAATACATACTTGTTAGTTGTCTCATCACTTTAAAAAAGAATTGTTAAGTCGTTCGGATAGAATTTGTTAATTTGATTTCATGTTGATCAAACAACGATGTCAAATTAAGTTTGAATATTTTACGAACGTTTGAAAATGAAACGAACTATTTAATTTATTTATTTTTTAAAGAAAAAACTCGTACAAATCCATAATGTTATGGTCCGTTTTATTGCAATGGTGGAAAATAGGTAAAAATAAAATGAATTTCAGAGAAAATAATTGTCCAGAACTTGTTTTTCAGGAATTGTCCAATTTCCCACCAAAATGGTGGGAAAATCAATTCAATGATTTCCTAGAAAATGTGCACGTGGGAGCCATTTTGGGAAAACCAATTCCATGGTATCAAACAAGGCCAAAGTTGGAAAAATTTTATTTTCCATGGAATTTTTATGATTTCAAACAGGGCTTTAGTGTCTTACTTCAGTGATTAGTCACTTACAATTTTACAAAATAATGATACATATGGCACGAGTATTTCCGTGAACAATTTAAGTGATCATAATTTATTTAGTTTTCAGTTAATAATCGGATTTAAATTTCTATTTTTCATTCGTATATGATTGATGTCGATTGAAATGGGTGATGTGGTGAGGGGAATTGCCGATGGTTTGTGGGAAGGGGTTTTCCGGCAGGAGTGGGGGTGGTCAGTGGGTTTTCGACGAGTTGTAGCTCTCTTTTATTTATTTTATTTTAATTTACAGTAGAGTAAGGCTAGAACCATCTTTGTAATAAATATTTGATTTTTAGGAGCCAATTGTTTTCGTTAGAAAATGATGACGGTCGCTAATATTTCACATGTTATGAATCAAGTCGACAAAGATGAAATGTTTGAAACCCATTGTTAAAATTATCAAAGATTAGAAACCCCAAATGAAATTTTTCCTTATTTTTCTTACACTTTGTATTTGTAACACAATTTTAAATTTTGCTCCATATTTTAATTGTACTTGTGTTCAATCTTTTTTATTGTAGCAATTATGTCCTCAAATTTTTTCCTCAACATTCTTTATGGACTTGTGTTCAATCTTTTTTATTGTAGCAATTATGTCCTCCCATTTTTTCCTCAACATTCTTATCTTCAAGAGTTCAACATTCCATTAATTATCACGTGCCATCCTTAATAATGGCTTCATCCTAAAAAGTCCGTTGAAATGACATAAAACTTCTCATTTCCCATTATGAGTCCGTTTGGTTCGAATTCTCCAAATTCTACAGTAAATCAATTCTCATTTTCAATCACACATTCTTCAATAAAATAATATTTTTCATCACATTAATAACTTTTTCTTTTTTTTCAACCACACATTTCCCATCATATTACTATTCAAAATCAATTATTCCCCCAAAAAATCCCTCCCAAACAAGCTCTATATTTCGAAAGACACAATAAATACAAAAATAGGACAAAATATTTTTCAATTAGGGTTCGTTTGATTGCAAATGTGGAAATAAGTGGAAAGAAAATGTTCTATAGGAAATTAAATTGTCTAGAAACTATCTTATTGAGAATTGTAATTAAGTGCGTTTGATTGATATAATTTTCTATTTGAAAAATGTTAAAAGTTTGGTTCCATTTGACTTCATTTTTTATGAAAATTGTCTATTAAAGTGATAATTTTTTCTACCGTCGGGTTTATAATTTGTTCCAATTGTTAAAAAAATTACTATACCGATTACCATTCGTTTGACTTTGTTTTGCATGGAAATTGTCAATAAAAGTGATAATTTTTTTTTTATTATCATTGTATCTAGAATTTTTTTCAATTACAAAAAAAAAAAAAACATAGAAAATAAAAACCAACCAAAAAACAAGAATTCATTTTCCTCAAAAAGTTGGAAAATGTGGAATGGTGGAAATTTTTTTGCTATCAAACGTGCAAAAGTTAGAAAATAGAATTTTTTTTTTTCCATTTTTCATGAAAAATCATGTCTATCAAACGGGGCCTTAGTTCAAACTATGAAAACAGAATATTTTGACAGCAACCATCTTCAAGGTCGAAATGCTAATTAATGAAAGATTGAAGATAAAAAATCGGAAAAAAAAAGATAATGATATAAATTCTACAATAAACAAATGCTAATGACCATATGTGTAATTAAAATATAGTGCAACAAATAAAAATTATGGTGTGAATGTAATTACCTTATGTACAACTTGCTTTCTAATAAATTTTAGACATTTGAGAGTCAGATTAAATAGAAAAGGATGATGGTTACAAACATTTCATAAGTTAGGGACCTCAGGTGTCAAAAATGAGAAGTTTGGGACTCTATGTGCAATTTCTCCTTGTACATACTCATCCCCTATTTCGGAGACCGAAGGTCATGAGTTTGAATCCCCTACCAACACTTTCTCGGTCGAGTCCGTCACACCGGACTTCTTTGGTGCGATTTATCTCTTTTGCGTGGTTTGCGGGCTACTGCACATGGAGCGAGGTTTACCCAGTGCACACTTACGGGTAGCGACTATAAATTCCTACGTCAACAAAAAAAAAGTAGCAAATCTACCAAGAGATAGAATAAAACTGCTTTGATACTATTGTTGTGAATCATGGGTGAACCATATCCCATGAGTTAGCGATTAAGATTGAAAAGTTAAGTGAGCCCATATAAACTTACACAAAAATTCATACCATACAATATCATCATGATAATTTGTCTCCAACCTTTCATAAATTATAAAACTCAATCCTTATAAAGTATCTGTTCAATAATTTGATAAATTTATGTAAAATGACAACCTTACCCTTTAAATTAAATAAACAAAATAAAGTAACCAAAAAAGAAAGAAAAAATAAAAGACCAAATTAATAAATAAATAACCGAAAAAAGTGTCCCACCTCACCACCATCATGCTTTCCTGCTGAATCCCCAGCCATTTTCCCTATGAAGAAAATTCTCGATTTCTCGTTGGCCATAAAATTTGAGAGAACCCATGATGCGAACAAGTTTAAAGATAATATTATTCATTTTTTCTGTTGGTTTTATTTGTTTTATAACATTATTTTGGACGTTTGATTTTGTTAATTTCTCAAAGGCTGAGACAAAAAAGAAAAAAAACTTGAAAAAGTATGGGGTAGGTTCATGAACTTACTCAAAGTTTTGGGATGACTAGTGCAATTTACCAATTAAATTTGACAAATTTACAGTGAAGGATGTTCACTTTCCTTTCACCATTTCCATCCCTCTGATACACACGCATGCACGGGGAAAAACTCGAGAAAACCCCTACATTTCAATATTATAAGCAATCGCCATTTTCATGATTTTTTTTTTGCTGGAATATCAAGCGGATGGGGCGTTCTGGAATAGAAAATGTGCAATCTTGATGTTGCTTCCGGTGCCGAATTTTAGCTGGATTAAGGTTGGGTCGGTTTGTGGCAAACAGCTCGAGGGTGAAGGCATGAAGGGGGCTCACCACAATGCCACTGGCAACTTCATTCTCGTTGATCGTGAAGGTATAGAGATTTCTTTTCGATAAGAAGTTGAGCCACGTGAGTTTCAAATTCATGTCTGACCCAGTTCACAATTCATATATAGATAGCTGAGAAATATGGAAAATTTAACACTCGGTGTGAAAGCTTAATCTTCTAAGAGAAGAGGATAAAAACTTATTTATTTAAATTTATGTCAACAATTAATTAGTTAATTTATTGGCTCGATATTAATTTTTCATTGGTTTGGTACATATTGTTTATGAAAAGTTATCTTAGTGTTGAAAGCTATTATTTGTCGGGGATACGTTTTTGTTGATTTTGACTGGCATGCTGGTTTGAAAATGCACTTGAGGTAATTTTATTTCTACCACTTGGATTTATTATGGATTTCTACATGTTCGATATTTATTATTAATTTGTTCGGTGTTGAGTAGGGGCGGACCCAGTTAAGGCCCAGTGCAGGCATCTGCCTGCACTGGACTTTGGACCGCCCCAATTTTTTTTAACAGCCCAATACCAATTATTTTGCCCAAAATAGGAAAGATGCAACATTGATTTACATTTAAATACACCAACAGTACAACATCAACAGAGAATACCCAATACGCACGCCTCAGCCCATTCATCCACGTCGACACCGACCACTACTGTCTGCATCCACGCACCGTGCTGCACGATTTTGAGAAGCTGCCACAAGTCCGCAGCATCGCCTGCTGGCTGCTCCGCCACTTCTGCTCGCACCGTCGCCTGCTTCCACTCCGCCGCTCCATTCCATTTCCCGTTTCTGCCCGAGTAAGTTTTTAAAAATTTCAATTGCTGCTGCTTGCTGGTATTCAATATTCGTCATTTCATCTTATATGATTGTCATCTGTTGACTGCTATAACCTATTGACTATTGTCTATTGAGATTTGGAAAAATTTTGAGTTCGAGTTTGGGTTATCTGTTAATGTTATTGTAATTTGTCATCTGTTAATTGCTATTGCCGAGGCCTGATTGTTGAGTATATGTAAATCCAATGCTCGCCCTTCTGTATCAGTATTAGTTTATTATGTTTTGAGTTTGGCAGTTGCCTGCTAATGCTATTGATTAGGGTGTAGTCGTGTAGGAAATTTTGAGGAAATATGATTATGTGAATAAGTAACTACAGCCTACAAGTAAATTATTGAGTTAGTTTCCATTTTGTCTAAAGAGGGAGGTGATGCAGTGATGCTAATGCTATGTCTTTGTTAATATAGTAGTTCCTTGTTGGGAGACTTTCATTTTCTTTCCTTTGTGGTTGTTTTGGTAGGAGTTGAGACTGTTGAATCTTTTTTTTCCCTTTTGTGGTTATTTTGGTGAGAGTTAACTGATGAATCTTGACTGAGATGAAACTGGTTGCAACTAGATTGAGCTCATTTAAATCGTGCAGAGTTTCTTTTAACGAGTGTCGAGACTCGACCTCATAGGTGTAGAGTGAAGATGGAAGTCACCTGATATAACATGATTTTAATTGCAAAGTATTCTACTGATAATTGCATTGATATTGAATTTTTGTTGGTAAATGGTAACATGGTCATTTTCTTTTATTTTGATTTCTTACATTCCAATTCCTATTTATTACATTCAGTTATGGAAAGATTTTATAAAAGAAAAGCTGTAGAGGTTGCGGAAAATGTTAATGAAGAGACGTTAAATGAAGACGATTTTGATGTTACACAACTTCCCACCGATCCTGGATTAAGGATTTCATTCTTGAATTACAATTCTAATATTAGAGATCAAGTTCAGAGATCATATATGCAAAAAGGTCCTTGTCAACCCTTTAACCATGAATTTAAGAAAAGACAATTTGGAGAAAAAGAATCTAGACGATTTAATCCATCTTGGTTTAACGAGTTTGAATGTTGGTTGGAATATAGTGTGGCAAAAGAGGCAGCTTTTTGCTTGTATTGTAACAATATAACAACGACTTGTAACAATATAACAACATTCTACAATAGAGAGAAAACGTTCGTAAGTGCTTAGATTTCAGTTGATTATCGAAGTTTTGTCTTGTAAATACAAAGCTATTGATTTATAGTGAATTTTCCTCCTCAAATTTTGTGTGTTCCAGTTTTCATAACAAGTGGTATCAGAACGCAAGTTTGATTGTTCTATATGGTGACAATGAAGTATGATATTCCATTACTGGATGAAAACACGAGATTTACACTATGACAAGTGAAGATGCGAGCGGTGTTGGCGCGAATGGATTTGGAGGAAGCTTTGCTTGGTTTTGATAGGATACTCACTACCTGGACGCAGGATGAAACATCGCTTGTATTCTCACCGGATGTCTGAAGGTACGTCATTGGATGATCACTTAACTATGTTCAAAGAAATCGTGGCTGATTTGGAGACATTAGAGGTTAAGTATGACGAGGAGGATTTGACTTTGATGTTGTTGTTGTGTTTACTAACACCATCATATGTGACTTTTAGAGATACTATTCTCTATAATCGGGATACTCTCACCATGGAAGAGGTTTATGATGCTTTATTATCTAAGGAGAATATGAGACATCTTGTGGAGGATCTGGAAATCATGCTGAAGGCTTGATTGTGGGTGGGAGTTAATGCAGCGGAGGCTGATGTTGTGGAGGGTGAGCAAAGTGGTGGAAAGCTTCTTGTGATTTCTGACGAAAATACTAAATCTAGTGAATCATGGGTTATTTACTTGGCTTGTACTTTTCATATGTGTCCTAACATGAACTGATTTTCTACATATGAAGAAGTTTCGAGAGGCTCTGTGATTATGGAAAACAACGCGCCTTGCAAAATCGCTGGAGTTGATACAGTCAGAATCAGAATGTTCGATAAGGTTGTCAGAACTCTTACAAATGAAGCGAAATTTCATATCTTTGAGTGCACTTGACTCGAAGTGCTACAAATACAGCGGTGAAGGTGGAGTATTGAAGATGAGCAAGGGCGCTCTTGTTGTCATGAAGGGGCATAAAAACTCTACGCAGCTGTACATTTTGCATGATTCCATTTTTGTTAGAAATGCAGCAGTTTCTACTTCTTCTTTAACAGATAATGAAGTTACAAAATTTTGGCATATGAGGCTCGAGCATATGAGTGAGAATGGGATGGCGGAGCTAAGTAAAATGAGATTTCTTGATAGGTAGAAGATTAGCAAAATAGTGTTTTGTGAGCATTGTGTCTTTGGGAAGTGAAGAAAGTCAACTTTACTAAAGAAAGACACAACACGAAGGGAACACTTGAATATATCCATTCGGATATTTGAGGACCAGCTAGGATATCATCTAAAGGTGACTATTATTATTTGTTGACAATAATTGATGATTTCTCCATAAACGTTTGGGTATTCTTCTTGAAGTAGAAAACATTGGTAAAAAAGTAGACTGGAAAGCAAGTGAAATGTCTACGCACTGATAATAGGTTGGAGTTGTGTTCAAATGAATTCAATAGCTTCTACAGAGCTGAAGGAATCTAGAGATACTTGACAGTGCCTAAGACTCCTCAACAGAATGGTGTGGCAGAACGGATGAACAGAACTTTGATGGAGAATGTTCGTTGTATGCTTTCGAATTTTGGGTTTCCCAAGTCTTTTGAGCTGAAGCTGCTACTATAACGTGTTTTCTGATAAACCGCTCACCATCAGTTGCCATTGATAAACAGATACCAGAAGTGGTATGGTCTGGTAAACTTTCTTGTTATTTTGATTTGAATTTTTTGGATGTCTGGTTTATGCTCATGTGGATAATGGAAAATTGGAGCCTAGGTCTAGAAAGTGCATTTTTCTTGGGTATAAATCAAGTGTGAAAGGGTATAAGTTGTGGTATCCTAATGAGTGCAATTAACTCATTAAACAAACCCCTTTAAATTGTAGTTTTTGGTTTGTTTTTGAGCACTTTTGAGCGTTTTGATGTGTGTGTTCGTATTGTTTTATAGTTGGACAAAGTAGAAGAAAACGGAGTGGTGTGGAGCTTGAAATTGAGCTATAATGATGATCATGGAATGATGTATGATATGGAGATGAGAGGAGAGAAGAATGAAGTGGAGAAAAGACCAAAAGATTAGTGGAGATGAAGAACAACGCATTTGAAGCAGAATGTTGGGCTCCTTAAGAAAGCAAAAGAATTTCAGAATGGCTAGGCGGCAAAACGCCGGCCATTAAAAAAAATCAACAGAAGCCAAGCGCCAGCAGAAGAAATGATCGTGACACCATCGTCCGGGTTAGAGAAAAAATGTAATTTTTAAAAGATTTTTGGTCCAGCCCACATCCAATTCGTCTTTCAACCTTGGGGAAACATAAATACACATATTGGAAGACCTAAAGGGGGGTTGACGGCTAGAGGAAGGCAAGAAGATTGAAAACCCAACCGGGGAATAAATCAATTGAACCAACGGGAGATTGACACAATTGAAAGAAGAAATCAAATGGCGACAAATAGTTTTTTAAAATCCCTTCTTCTTATCTATGTTATTCATATTTAATTCAATTATGTCAATTTTCTTCATTATTAACTAAATATATAGATATAGGGCTTGATGTAATCAACTTGAGACATGTTTGATTTCTATATAATTTAATGCTTTTGGATTTTTTTGTTAGTTTATTTATGTTGTTTATGTTTAATGCATTCAATTAATTGGCTATTGGTTGAATGAATTGTTGCATAAATTTCGGCACTCGAGAGATAGAAATTTAGACGTGATCAAAGAACAACATAACTTAGGTTTCGTAGATTTAGAGAGAGAATACGAATCTTTGAGGCTTATTTGAATTAAGAACCACATACATTAAAATTTCTATACATTTAATTCGTAATAGAGATATTTGAATTAAACTATAGAGATAAATCTTATTCGACACTCGAGAGAGGGAATAAAATTATATTGAGGCTATTGCCTATAAACTAAGAAAAATCTAAATGTGTTAGAATTATATATGTTGAAAAGCATTGTCGATAGTATGGTGAAATCACTCCCTAGGTTTTTACAAATTGATAACTTTCTTAAGATTTGCTTTTGTTGACTTGCCAATTTTAGTCCATCCACACTAGATTAAAATCGCAACATTGATTCAATTTTGATCGTCTAAATAAAGTGAAAACTAACCAATTATAATACTCGGTTGAAATCAAGTATCAATCCATGTAGGCGCGACATTTCTATTTCATCACTATATTACAAAACTTGACACCGTACACTTGCGGTATAAATCACGTTGCATAAAATGCGTGGCAAGTCTTGAGACTAGTAATGTGGTAGTGAGTAGGAATGTGGTATTTGATGAACTTGCTATGGTTTGTGGTTCGTCTATTGAGGATTCTGATAAAATTGATGAGCAGAATGTTTCAACTCAGGTGGAGTTTGAAATTGATTCAGAGAAAGATTCGAGATTGCAGAACAGACTACTACAAATCAGTCCAGTTCAGGGTTGACAGACAGCAATACCTTGCCTACATTACCAGTACCACAATATTTTATAGCTAATGATAGACATCGCATGCAGATTAAACCTCTACAGAAGTATGATGAAGCAGATTTAGTTGCTTATGCATTGAATGTTGTTGAAGATATTAATTCCACTGAGGAACCCGCTACACATTCAGAGGCAGTCAGTTGCGGTGATTCTGAAAAATGGTTGATTGCTTTGTAGGAGGACATGGAGTCTTTGAGCAAAAATAACACTTGGGACTTGGTAACATTATCTAAAGGTAAAAGGGTGATTTGTTGCAAATGGGTGTTCAAAAGAAAGTAATGTACATTTGGGATTGAAGATGCTAGATATAATGCTAGGTTGGTGGAAAAAAGCTACAGTCAAATTCTGGTGTTGATTTCACAGATATGTTCTCACTAGTTGTGAAACATAGTTCTATTCGGGCTTTACTTGGAGTGGTGGCTAAGAATGACTAGAAGTTTGAGCAAATGGATGTCAATACAACATCTTTACATGGAGAACTTTAGGAGAGCACAACTAGAGGGATTCATAGCTTCAGGGAAGGAAGACTATGTGTGCTTACTGAAGAAGTCCTTGTATGGATTGAAGCAGTCACTGAGGCAGTGGTACAAAATGTATTCATTCATGACTATGCATGGTTTTGATAGATGTTGTGTGTACTTCAGAAAAGAAGATGTGGATCAAGTGCATATTTATTGTTATATGTTGATGGCATGCTCATAGCAGCCAAGGATAAAGTAGAGGTCAAAAAAATAAAATTACAACTCAGCAAGGAGTTTGACATAAAGGATTTGGGTGCAACAAAGAAAATTCTTAGAATAGAGATCTTGATGGATAGAAAGGCTGACAATTTGTATTTGAGTCAGAAGAAGGCGCTTGAAAGATTCAACATGGTGAAAGTTAAAGCTATCAGTACTCATTTGGCTGCCCACTTCAAATTATCATCTAACTTGTGTCCATAGTCAGATGAAGACATTGATTATATGTCTCAGGTTCCTTACTCTAGTGCAGTTGATTCGCTCATGTATACTATGGTTTGTACGAGACCTAATTTGGCACATACAGTTAGCAGATACATAGATAATCCTAGCAAGGAACATTGAAAAGCAATGCAATGGATCTTCAGATACTTGAGGGGCTCTTCAAGTGCTTGTTTGCATTTTGGTCGAAATTTAGGTGGATTCATTGGTTATGTAGATTCAGACTATGTAGGGAATCTTGATAAGAGGAGATCACTTACAATGTATGTGTTTACCCTTGGTGGCTGTGCTATCAGTTGGAAAGCTATTTTGCAAAATACAGTAACTTTGTTTACAACAGAAGCAAAATACATAGTCATTACAGAGGCACTAAGAAGGCTATTTGGGTGAGAGGATTGATTGGTGAAATCAATGAAGACTTGCATATGTCTATATTGTTTTGTGATAATTAGAGTGCAATTTTCTTGACTAAAGATCAGATGTTTCATGAGAGGACGAAATACATTGATGTGAGGTATCATTTTTGTGCGTGATGTGATTGCTTATGGGGATATTCTGGTGAACAAGGTAGATACCAGTGATAATCCTATTGATATGATAACAAAATCACTTCATATTGCTAAGTTTGAACATTGTTTGAACTTAGTGAGTGTTTGTCATTAAGTAGTCCATTGGGGCTTGGTTAAAGATGAGGAGTGATGTTTATTGATGGATTTGTGACTTGAAATTCATTGTATTGGAATTTGGCTCAAGGTGAAGATTTGTTGTGGTTTGATCCAAATTCTGGTGGGTATTGGAGTCTAAATTAGAGTAGTTTTGAAAATATCAAAATTATGGGCCGGAGGAAAAAGTCGTCGTTTTTTCGCTAGCTCTAGCGGACGCTCGAGCGAGAGGGGTGAAAATAACCCGAGACCCTGTCGTCGGCTGGCCGTTTGAGCGACACATTGTCGCTCGACCTTCGCTCGCGTGTCGCTCAAGTGACATGCTTTTCCGTCCCAAGCCCATTTCTTCTGTTTGATGCATTTTTGGACTCCTTTCTTTCTATAACTCAAAACCTAGGGCGCATATATACATATGTAGTACACGACTTGTAACAATATAACAACATTCTACAATAGAGAGAATTGAGAGAAAACGTTCTTGAGTGCTTAGATTTTAGTTGATTATTGAAGGTTTGTCTTGTAAACACAAAGCTATTGATTTATAGTGAATTCTCCTCCTCAAATCTCGTGTGTTCTTGTTCTTTTCTTCATCTTTATTTTATTGTTGTCATATTTTGTGATCCGATTTTCATAAAAAGTATTATATAAAAATGTGTATAGAATATATGAATGTATATGTGCATGGATTCCAATCTCATCAACAAGTTAACTAGTTAGTATCAATTCTTTATTACATCAATTCAACTCAATACAGTTTAAGCTCCTGACTAATACCACGATAAATTGCCAAAAAAACAGAGACAATGCTCATCAGGTGGAAATGACAGCCATTAAGTAGCTTATTGGATACAAATTAATGAACAGGAACGATTAGTCCAAGTCCTAATCGGTGTTTTATAAGCCGTTTTTTCTTTAAAAAAGATTACAAAAATGGAAACAACTTGTTTGTACCATGCATGTACGTGTATTTATTCACAGAAAATCAGGCTCCATCGTGTCTTAATTTTCCAGGATCATGATTTTGCGATGCCAATCTTGAGATCAAGTCCAATGTCCATTCCATTGTAGGCAATGGGTGCATACATCCATAGATCATCAGAGCTCAAAAGCTGCAGATGCAGAAAATGTAAAGCCAGCATAAAGATTCCAAGTCCTTTATTTTTCCAATTTAAATTTGAATAAACCGATGAACCTTGATTCATCGAAATCAGACGAGAAAGAATAAAAGTGCAATGAAAGAGGATATTTGTTACCTTGATTTGAAGTTGCAAAAACTTCACGTATTGGACAGCTTCTTCAAGCATTGTGCTGATATCAACCTGTCAAAATAAAGGACATTGTTGCTTTAGACGAGCAATGAAACAAATGCATGTAGTCAGCCTTAAATTTATGGGGGAGGGCTTAGCTTCTTGTACTAAAGGAGGTCGATATTGTTGTATGATGTATCATTCAACTATGCTTACCTTAGTTCCGTTTGGGACGAGGTCTTGTAAGATTCTCAATCTCTCATTTATTCTTTCTCTTCTTTTCTACAAGATAGGCAAAAAAAGAGAGAGAGAATGATTATTGATTAAATATATATTGGTTGATTATATATTTACGTAATATGGAACAAAATAATGACTCAAGATTTTTTTATTTCAGCTGAAAGATCATTTCCTTTACGTGGGAGAGATCATTCTTCAAGAAATAGTTAATCACTGAGAGCAAGAAATTAGTAGTTACCCTGGCATAGAGGCTCTGCGGGTCAGTTGCCGATCCCCTACTAGCTCGTGTCTTTCCACTTCCCTTTGAGTTTGAGCTCGAAGCCACTCCTCCATTCAACTCGAGTGAAGCTTTAGATTCGTCCTCTGAGCAGCAGCTGCTCGAGCTATGCCTGTGTAGCACAGCATTATTATTGCTATCTTCGTCATTGTCAAGGTTCGAAACCCTCTTCTTCTTCATGCTTCTCTTGATCTTTTGGACCTGCATTTTGAGAATGACGATTGAAACAACGTGGTAAATTCCTCTATATCAAATTGGCAAACACTTAATGAATAAATGGTATGTTTAATATACAGTACTACATATGATGGACATTACTCTAAATAAATCTTTTAATTTTTTTTAATAATATCTAATTCACATTACAAAACCAGAAGTTTAATATAAAGAAGCTAAATGGTATATACTTACTTCTCCGGGGATCCGTGGTCTTTTCTTGGACGTCTCCAAAGAGCTATTGACTTTGTCCTCCTCGGACGGTTGTGATGTTGGCATTCCATGCTCCCTCCCAAGCTGCAAACTCTTCCCTTGGAAAACAGTTTCTGGCAGGTTTTCATTCGACTCTATACTGTTATTGCTGACGTCCTGGTTCAGGAAGTCATCCCCATTCATTGCATCGTTCATGAGTGCTTGAACTCGGTATCTATCATCTTTGCCCTCTATCGTACAATAATCGATTGTCATCAATTTATTATTAGTCGTGAAAACTCGATCAGAGTCACCGTGGGAGTAGCCTTCAGGACACGAAGAGGGAAAAAGAATGTGACTGCCTCCACTGTAAATATTCTGTTGGAAAATGGAATACATACTAGTATTATTAGTTTCACCTGATGAGTTCATTGTACTTTCATCAATCCCAGAAACTTTCACGGTCGATTCATGAGAAGGGCAAAAACTGGAGGAAATTGTGAAGTTAGAACCGGTAGGTAACTCCTTTGGGAGTGAGTAGTTATTCAGCAATTGTGCCATGAAATCAGCCTCTTCTGAGTACATTCCGTAAAAGGAGCCCCATTCCCCTTCAGAAATTGCTCCCACAGGCTCCATTCTTTTTCTGCAGCAAATTAGAAGCACAAGGAAAGAATTTTTGGGTTTTCTTGCTCTATGCTTGGAAAACGTAATGGAATGTAGAGACATATTTATACGTAGACATCCATGTCAAAAAAATTTAAAACCATATTAACAATGCTAATTAACACGTATAAAGTAGCCCCATCCCGCATTAAAATAATATGGGATGGGATCGATACAACTCAGAGAAGATTAATTTAAGCAATTATGGACATAATTGCAGCCTGTCTGAACCTTATAAATACATCTTAAAGATTGAACAGAAGTCATTATCGATCATCTCAATTTTCTCATTTAAATTCCAATCATTTAAGCAAACCACAAGAGATTAACTGTCATAAGTTAGTATCAGATAATCAGGAAACTGGTCTTGAGGTTTGAAGATAGAGAATCACACCTGGCAATCTAGACGTGGGGGCCTTTTTCAATATACTTTATTATTATGATCAATAAGAAGTAAAAGTTATCCCAACAAACATAATCTTTTCCAGCTTGGATCCTGTCTCCATCTTCAAACCCAATAATGTCTGAAGAGCCATTGCAGTAGTGTTAGGCGAATAACATATTCATTACAGTTAGTTGTTATAAACTGATATTACACTATTAAGGATAGGAATAATGATTTTGGCTTCACCTGATTTTGTGTAGAGTGATTAATGATATGGATTAAGTCCTAATTCCGTGTTCAAGAGCAATAATAATAAAAACAGCAATCAGAAATCAGCAAAGCACTCACAGATTTGTGATAATTCCCCCCTCAATGAGTGAATTGTCCACTCGACAGGTTCTCACTGCCTCTCTTGCACGCACAAAATGGAATATAATCTTTTATGTATGTAGGAATATTACGATGGCCTGTTACATATATGCAACACTCAAATCTACTCGGAACTCAAATACACCAAACACAGTTTGCCTCAAGAATAAGTTTTCACTATAATTAGGATCTACACAGTCTAACTATTCACACTCATTATTTCATTGATGATTCACAACATCACAAATTAAGTGATTTAATACATGGAGTTTTTGGATCATTTTTCCATCATATCAAGGAGATCAAAAACTTGTAAAAGGTAAATGGGCAAAAGTTACACCCTTGAGATGGAAATTAATCACTGAACTAGAGATGCTATGTTAATTAGTGTATAATAGTACATTTAGTGGAGAAAGATTAAGTGGTAGGTCAATTGGAAATAAGTTTAACAAATCAAATTTTAAAACAATGTTTACTTGTAAGAAAGGGACAGTGCAAATGGCATCACAAAAGATATCTATAGCTAACAGCCATCAATTGTTAAATGCTAATTTTCTTGACCAAAGGTTATAAAAATGCGCACGATCGAATTACATGCATATTCTGTATGTCAATATTCACTAATGAATTGGTTCTGCAGAATACAACAGTTAAGCATATTAAATTATGAAGAACTTTCCTTTAATCCTTAGAAAATATGGGATCATGCCCAAGACAGTATAACCTACTTGCCAATATATGATATTTAACCTTTAAAGTAACTAAAATCTGAATATTTCTGTGTCTATATGCGACCGATGAACTTAACAAAGCTTCATCTTACCCATGAAGGGTTAAATACATTGTTGGTAACAAAATTTAATCTGTATTATATTTGGGATACTCCATCCATAACCCTTAGTTTGAGTAAAGAATAAAGATGAGGTGATAGTGAGTTATTTCTTGACTAGGTTAATGATAAGTGTGTTTTGCGCACTAATTTAGGCCACAAAATATGGAAAATTGTCTGTGTATACGTTGAAATATGGCTTAATTCGATATTTGTGTTTGTAGGATTACATTGATGGATGGAATGAAGAGTATGCGAAAACGAACGAAAATGACCAAAATGGAAGAAAATGAAACTTCGGGGACCAAAATGCAATTATTCAAAAGTTGACCCGAATGGCGAATCGAGCATGGAATGGGGCTAAGTAATACATTGTGGTATTATGGAGTGCTAGAAGGAGGAGAAGAAAGCAAGGTCAAAAAGTGGATGTAACAAAACTTGGGGATCAAAACAAACAAGATGAAAAATATTTTCTACCATGCAACCGCATGATAGAAATTTCATGCAGTCGTCCAAGAGGTAACAGGGAAAAATTTCTGCCAAATTGTTATAAACATGCTATCGCATGGGATATAATCATGCAGTCGCACGGTTCAATTCCGACGCGAATTTTCTGGTTTCTTTGTTCGAACCAATCTCTTATGGAAAGATATTTTGACATCCTATATAACCCTATTCTCGTCCAGAATAAGGGGTTATGCATTCTTAGAGAGAAAAACAATATTGAAGAGCAATGAAGTGAGCTAGAATAAAGGATTTCATTCAAGATTCAAAATTTCAAGCTAATTTCTAGTTTTTGGTGATGTCTCTCTTTATTATTTTTATTGTTCTTTTATTTTATCCATAATATGCTAGGCTTTTTATGTACTAGGTGAACAATGAACATCGCAATGTGACATTTTAATTCTCTATTTTGCAATTTGATATTCAAACACGATCGATGGATGTTGAATGATTTATATACATTTTTTTGCCTCCATAGTTAAATGCATGTGATTATGTGAGTTTGAGTGATCTATTTTATACATTCGAAAGAATGAAAATAGATTCTTATAAGGTATAAATCATCGTAAGATTCGATAGATAATAGAAATATATCGTTATACTTTATGTGAATCTCTAAGTGTTTACAAAACGTTATTCATTCTTGTATATTGCATTTGTTATAGAAATATAGTTAAATGATATGCGAGAATATGTTCAATTCTACTCGAAAGAGATTATTGAGTAAGTTAGAAACATTGATTTTTTAACCAATTCATCGTGTTAGTGAAATAGAGGTTAAAAGTGAGCTTGCTTGGTAATTCGGGATCTTAGTGCATTTTTCATTTATTAATTTCTTCAACTTGTTTGCATTCAAACGTTATTTTGCATTTAGTTCGTAATCTTAGTTTAAATTGCATAATAGTCATAGTTTAATCGAAAAATCTAGAAAATCATATCGAGTTTAATAGATTCGGTTAAGGTCATGGTAATAGAAATCAAGTTAAATCAATCCTTGTGAGACAATACTCAAAATTTTAAGATTTTCGCTTTATTACTTGTCAACGAACTGTGCATTTGCGGTAATTTTAATCTGAAACATATTTTCCTGAACAGTTAACAACTATATTATGGTGTCGACTTTTCTATTTCTTTCAAATTAATGTAAATGGAAATGTAACAAACTTTGCTTGCAGCAGATAAAACCAAAATGACAGCCAAATCACCTTTTCCAATTATCAAACTAAATGTCACGAAATGGACAAGTAATCATAACTATAACAAATTTTACAACACGTCGAACACGATACAATCCGATTAAAGGCACTATTCTAAGCTAGTCAAACATCTCCCAGTTATCAAGTCTCAGAATGGGATATTTACATAATGAATTAGCATGGCCAAAACTTTTAGTTCTTTAACTAAAAAATTCACCTCTCCTTTCGGATTCAAGAAAATACAGTAAGTTTATCTCTTTAATTATCAAGACTTTAAGTTTCTTGAAAACTACAGTTCATTTATTGAACACTTCAAAAATCAAGATTCCAAATATCCAGATTCGAAATCTTTCTTTAAAAAAATGAGATACAAAGATCTGATTGCCACAAGCATGACTTTAAATTACACGAAAGGAAAGGAAAAGCTTTGGTGGGTGGAATGTGGGATAAACAACTAAACAAGATGTGAAAAACTGGAATAATATTGATACAGAACCCTTTCATGCATACGAATATGCACAGAAAAATGAATAGACAGATACTTGAACACTGTCGACATGGCCACCCCAAGATTCCGGCGATGTTTGCTCTTCAAACACGCGTCGAATCAAGACCAACCCCTCAAATTCTCCAATTTTCATACATTATTCTACACATTCTTGATTTTTGAGCCGGCCAATGCACGATCTTCAATAGTTAAACTGAACAAGGAGATATATAAAACATGCATAATTCATTTGCAAACACCACATTTCCATTTTTTATCAAATCATAGATTTTGGTGAAGAAAAAAACCCTATGAAAATCAGATTAGATTTTTGTCTGCTGGGAGTGAGGAATATTATAGGCAGGCCTGCACGTTTGGGATGTCGGTATTCCAATCAATTATCAATTTCTTTTTTACTAGTTTGAATTGCATTATTAGCTCTATCTACCAAAAAAAAAAAAAAATGATATTTCAGTTTTTAATGAAAATATTAGTAGTTTAGGTACAAATGGGAACCCTTTCAAAAAGTATAGAGGCCAAATACGGCAATTTTTAATTAACATGTATTTTCTTGAACTATATGGTTTTCTTTTTTATATACCATTTTTAAATTTTTACAGCAATTGTTTGTTTTTCAATCAAGTGTGCCACTTGTTTTATAAATCCAATTATAAAATTAGAGGTTTCAAATATTCTATTTATTTATTTTTTACAAAAAATGATTTTTTTTTTTCAAGGGAATAACATCGTTACCAATCAAAATTACCATTATTCCACCCCTTCGGGGGTGGTCAAATTGGTGGAGTAGGTGAACGCGGAGATCGACTGTCAAAATTTGAATCATCTGCCAACACTTACTCGGCCGAGCCCGTCGCACCGGGCTTACCTAGTGCGATTTATCTCTATTGTGTGGTTTGCGGGCTACTGCATATGAAGCGAGATTTGTCCAGTGCGCACTCACGAGTAGCGGCTGCAGGTTCCCACGTCAAAAAATAAAAAATAAAAAAATTACCATTATTCCATATTCATGTGGACGGATTTCATTTTTGGGAGTTTTGTATCAAGATATATTTGTAAAATTGAGGATCTTTAAATATTTCTTCGATGTTTCCTTCAATTTTAAAATGAATAGAATGGAAAATAAAAGTCATATTAACCAATTTAAAATGTATTCATAACCAGACTTGTTACTTTTTTGAAAAAAAATTGTAGCTCTCGCTATCTCAAACTTTCTGTCACACAGTCTACCAACTACTATTTTGCTTAAAATACTTTTTAAAACATTTAAAAAAAAAAAAAAAAAATACTGATAGTGACCAAACGTGTACACGGAGTAGGGTGAGAGTCGCCGCATTAGATCCTTCAATACAAAATACAGCACGACGTAAAGTTATAAAATATTTAAAGCTAATTATAGTGATTAGATAAATTAATTAGGTCTTAATTAAACCTTCATATGGAATGAATAGACTCAGTATTATCTAAGTGTTCATATGGACATTCAAAAGAAAAAAAAAAAAAAAAATCATGTTAATATGTGAAAACCTTTTCCTGTTCCGCATTTCTTAACTGCTGTTAAGGGTAAATCTAACGACGGTCTATTATAAAGTTCACTTTTAAGATGAACATTAATATTGTATCATAACGAGCATTCAAATTTCAAGATTGATTCAAACAAACTACGATCTTATTAAGTCTAAACTTGGTGTGCTCGAATTACAACTCAATAATTTTGTCTGGATTTTATATTTTTTTTTAAAATTAAAATAGAATGAATGTATACATCTTATAGAGCTTCTGAATCCACACAAAGCTCTACAGAAATATTTCCTTTTTTTTTTTTTAACTTTACCACTTTAACTTGATAGGTCCCTAGTCAAATTGCTTTGGAGTTTTTTTCTCTCTTTGTTTTTTTTTTTTTTTAATATGATCTTTTTTGCTTATGTGACATTTTTGTAAAAAAAAAAAAAAATCACGATACCTTTGAAGATGCTTTAAAAATGCTAACTTAGATATATTGCTTATGTTACTCCTTTTAATAAAGGTGTCTTTTGAGATGAATATTCACGTCTTAATAACTGGCAACTAATTTGTTTGCTTGAACTATGTCTTTTTGTTATCGTTCATGTACTGAATGTATAGTAGTTAAATTAAACGTTACAGAAATATATTAAGCCCCTATTTGAAACCCATTTTTGAGGAAAAGAAAAATTTTGGAATAATGATTGATGTGAGAATGTGTAGTGAAAAAGTGATGAAAATTTTTCGATTTGTGTGTTATATTATTTTATTTGGAGATTGTGTGGTTGAAATGAAGAATGAGAATGTGAATGAGTGTCAAACGGGGCTAAGAAGTCATCATATTCATTTTTCATGTACCAAAATGTAACGTAAAATATTGACCATTAGTCAATTCACTCCCAAAGCTTGCATATAGAATTAATATTGGTAGCTTTTCAAGATTTAATTAAGGAGCCAAAAGCCAGGTTTTGTTTTAAAATTTTCAATGCCTCGTAGCATGAAACGCGATAATCCTTTTCAATAGAATGCAAAATGATATTGTTTTTTGGGGAAAAATACATATTTAAGGTGTTTTCTTTACCTCAATTCAAAAATAAGGTAAATAGTTTGAAAATTCAAAAATCAGGTATAAATTTAATTAATTAAAAATATTTATTAAATAATGATAATAAAGTCACAGTTTGTAATTAATGGTCACAGATTCATAATTATAAGTTACAGATTTATTTAATGGTCACATATCGTCAAATTTGATTATTCGAGGTCACAGATCAAAATTTTTTTACGTCACATATTATTTCGAGGTCACAGATTTTAAATTAATTGGTCACATATTAATTTTGAGTCACGGATTATTAAATTTTTAGGTCACAGTTGATTGATTGGTCACAGATATTACCAAACATTTGGTCACAGATCACCCAACATTTGGTCACATATCACCCAACATTTGGTCACAGACTAAATACACTACTACAAATACTTGGTCACAAGTCACAGATAGACCAACACAAACTAACCAATCACAAAACACGGACGAAAACTGAACCGCGACGCCGCCACCACCAACAATAAATCTGCCACCAACAACAACAAATATAAACATCCAACCACCCACAGATCCGCCAACAAAAAACCACCGCCGCCGCCGACAGCCTCTACAGCGCCTACAGCCGCTGCGAGCAGTGGCAGCAGCTTGCTCGCAGCAGCGGCAGCAAGCTGCTGCTGCGAGCACCGGCAGCAGCAGCAGCAAGCTGCCGCCGGTGCTCGCAGCAGCTTCGGCCGCTGCTGCAGCAGCAGCGGCCTGCGAGCCGGTGCTGCTGCTCCGGCAGAAAGGAGGGGGGAGGGGACGCAGAGAAGGGAGGAGAGAAGAGAGGCGCCGGCAGAAAGGAGGCGGGGGGGGGAGGCGACGCAGAGAAGAGAGGAGAGGGGGAGAGAGAGAGAGAGAGAAGAGGGGTAGGGTAAAAAATTAGGGTTGGGATGTTTATATAGTACCTGATTTTTGAAAAATAAAGTTTGGTCCCTGATTTTTGAATTGGTGTAAATTTTACACCTGATTTTTGTAATTATTCCTTGTTTTTTGCCCCTTAATTGTACGATTTCTTGACCCATTATTAGCGTAAAGGTTGTCTTTGATAATTAGAATTAGACTTCTTAAACAATTAAGTATAAAATAGTAGAAGAGGAACTATGTAAATAATATAAGGATGAATTCAGATGTATAATTTTTTTTAATTTTATTCAAAAAAAATGTTACTTATACTATCTTTCTTAAGCTAATGGGCCGATGACATTATACAAAATGAGGATGTGAGTTTATGTAGCATTACTCTAAATGAAAAATTATAAATTTTATTCACCTTAATTCATTCTAATAATACTTATCGAGTACTATCTTCTCTAATTTTATGCGTAATTTCTTATACGACCTAATCTCATGTGCTAAACTTACCCAAATAGTAAAGCATGGGAGTCTCATTGCTTGGAGATAAAGCATATTTTGCTAAGGTTATAAAGTTGATTTATAATTAGTAAATAAGTAAATTTCAAAAAAGAGTGAAAAATGTAATTTTGATTTTATTCTAATTTTTCTTATAAACAGAAAGTCGTCATTACAATATTGTATCATCATAAAAAAAAGAGAAATATTTAAGAAAATAAGGTGTACATTTTCTCCTGTGAGCTTTTTTTTTTTTTTTTTAATCACAGTGAAATACTGCGACAACTAATGAGAATATAGTTTCACATTGAGTTAAACTTGTATAAATCTTTCATGTTATTTCCTTACTTCGATTTTGTTATTTTTGGTGGTATCGAATTGGTTTCTAATTCTTAACAAATAATGTAGTTAGAAGTGCGAAAGGAAAAGAACATGATTAAAACATGTTGATTACAGAAATGGAAACCACTTGTTTATAACATATATGTGTATTTAACACAGAAAATCTGGCTCCATTATGCCTCCATATTCCAGGATCATGATTTTGGAGTGCCAATCTTGAGGTCAAGACCAATGTCCATTCCATTATAGGCAATGGGTGCGTACATCCATAGATCATCAGAGCTCAAAAGCTGCAGATGCAAAAAATGTAAAGCCAGCATTAGGATTCCAAGTCCTTTAGTTTTCCAATTTTAATTTGAATAAAGCGATAAACCTTGATCGTCTTAGTCAGACGAGAAAGAAAATATGCTATGAAAGAGGATTTTTGTTACCTTGATCTGAAGTTGCAAAAATTTCACATACTGGACAGCTCCTTCAAGCATTGTGCTTATATCAACCTATTAAAATAAAGAACATTGTTGCTTTAGATATTTGAGTATATCTAGCAATGAACAACATAGAGCAATAAAAACAGAAGTACAAGTCAGCCCTAAATTTACGGGGAATTTTATGATGTTTCATTTAACTGTAGATGCTTACCTTAGTTCCATTTGGGACGAGGTTCTGCAAGATTCTCAACCTCTCGTTAATTCTTTCTCTTCTTTTCTGCAAGATAGTAATAAGAACATGATCATCGGTATCCATAAGATCATTTCTTTCAAGTGGGACAGATCAATCTTCGGAATCACCAAGAGTAAGTAAGTAGTTACCCTAGCATAGAGGCTCTGAGGATCAGTTACCGATCCCCTACTGTCTCGTGTCTTCCCACTTCCCTTTGAGTTTGAGCTCGAAACCACTTCATTCAACGCGTGTGAAGCAATAGATTCATCCTCTGAGCAGCACCTGCTCGAACTTTGCCTGTGTAGCACAACATTATTGTTAACTTCATCATTGTCAAGGTTCAAAACTCTCTTCTTCTTCATGCTTCTCCTGTTCTTTTGGACCTGCATTTTGAGAACGACAGTTGAAACAAAGTGGTAAATCCTCTGTATCAAATTGCCAAACAATTAATGAATAAAGGATATGTTTAGCCACTCTGGTATCCATTTTATCTTTGGCTTTTCATCAGATTTTGATATAAACCACAGTGAATATTAAATTTTTTATTCCATTATTTCTGTACGACTCGTAACAATGCAAAAATTCGATTTTTTTTTTTTTTGTGGCTAAAATAGCACTCCCAGACATGGCTAATCCATATAAAAAATGTCTAACGTCTAATTTACCTTATTAAACATGTTGAAAATGTAATATGTAAAGAAGCTTAATGGTATATACTTACTTCTCCGGGGATCCGGGGTCTTTTCTTGGACATCTCCGAAGAGCTATTGACTTTATCCTCTTCGCATGGTTGTGACATTGGCATTCCAAGCTGCAAACTCTTCCCTTGAAAAACAGTTTCTGGCATGATTTCACTAGACTCTATACTGTCATTGCTTATATCCTGGTTCAGGAATTCATCGCCATTCATGGCATCGTTCGTGAGTGCTTGAACTCGGGAATGATTGTCTTTACCCTCTATCATAAAATAATCGATCGACATCAAACTACTATTAGTTGCGAGATTTTGATGCTCGTCACCTGGGTAGTAGCTTTCAGGACTCGAAGAGGGAAAAAGAATGCTACTGCCTCCACTATAACTACTCTGTTGCAAAAATGAATACACACTAGTATTGGTTCCATCTGATGAGTACATTGTACTTTCATCAACACCAGAAACTTTCACATTTGATTCACTAGGAATTGCACAGTTATTAAGCAATTGTGCCATGAAATCAGCCTCTTCTGAGTACATTCCGTAAAAAGAGCCCCATTCCCCTTCATACATTGCTCCCACAGGTTCCATTTTTTTCTGCTGCAAATTAGAAGCACAAAGGAGAAGAGTTTTCAGGTTTTCTTGTTCGATGTGTAGAAAATGTGAAGGAATGTAGAAAGACATTTATACGTAGACAACCATGTCTAAAAAAAAATTAAAACCACAAGAACAATAATTATTAGCACGTCTAAACTGGTCCCATCCTGTATTAAAAAACATGGAATGGGACCGGTACAACTCAGAGAATAGTAATTTATGCAAAGAATTGCAGCCTGTCGGAACCTTAAAAAAAGTCTCAAGATTGAACAGAAATCATTATATATCGTCTGAGTTTTCATCAAATAACTTCCAATCATTTGATATAACCATAAAGGACTAACTGCCATAAGTTAGTATCAGATACCAAGAATTTAATCAGGAAACTGGTTTTCAGGTTTAAGATAGAGAATCACACCTGGCAATCTAGACGTGGGGGTCTTTTTCAATAAAATAAACATTATCGTAAATAAATTTATTACAAGTGTCATAATCTTGAAGAAAGATTGATCCCAACAAACATAATCTTTTCCAGCTTGGGGTCCTGTCTCTATTGCTTCAAACCCTGATAATGTCTCAAAAACCATTGCACTATTATTTGGTGAATAACATATATTCATTACAGTTTATTGTTTTACACTTTCAATGATTGAGAATAATGATTTTGGCTTCACCTGATCTTGCGTGGGGTAATTAATGATATGGATTAAGTCCTTCGGGAGAAAAGCACGTATAGATTAATGCTACTTCTTCCTCAATATGAGAACTGCGTCCACTTGACAGGTTTTCATTATATTGGAGAAGAAGAATACAAGTTTTTCCTCACGCCCGTCTTGCACACGCAAAAAGAATTCCCTAAAATCCTTTATATATGCAGGAAAATTACGACCACCATATAATACATGTATGAAACACCCTATGGTGTCGAGAAATGTGCAAAAACTGCACCCTTGAGATAGAATTAAGCACTTGAGTATAGATGTTAATAGTGGTATAATAACAGATTTCACGGGGAAAGATTACGCGGAAGGTCAATTAGAAGTAAGTTTAGAAAATCAAATATTTTACAACGTTTACTTGTAAGACAGGGACAGTGCAAATGGAACACTCTCAAGACATAAATGGTTAAATAGTTTTTTTGAACGTTGTTTATTGAAATACGCACCAAGAGAAAATTATATGCATATAAGATATGTCAATATTCATTAATTAATTTGTTCTCGCAGAATCCAACGGCTAAGGTCCGTTTGATATGACTTTTACTTTCCGTAGAAAAGCTTTGAAAGAAACTATCTTAATTTTTGGTTGAAAATTAATTTTTAAAATGACTTTCTATTCCGAGGGTGCTTTTAAAGGAAGTCACGTTGAATCAACTTTCCTTAAAAATTCTTCTAAATTCTCGAAGCACTTTTATAAAATTAATCAAATGGATCCAAAAACACCTTTTAAATTTCAAAATCTCTTTTTGACTTTTTAAAAGTTACGCCAAACGGCCCTAAACATTATGAAATCATGTTCCAGAAGGCGGGAAAACCTATTAGGTGACTAATCTTTGAATATTTCTGTGTCTATATGTGACCACGGAGCTTAACAAAGCTCCAACTTGTTCACGAAGGAGTATTGTTTTTCAGATCACAAAACTACATCCACTGTTAGTTTTACAATTAAACAAGATGTAAAGAACTGGAATTTGATATTTCCGGCCAGAAAACAAACCCTTTCATGCATCTGAATATACAGAGAAAAATGAATAGACAGATACTTGAACACTGTCAAGGGTTGAGTGATATGGCCCGCAAGATTCCGGCGATGTTTCCTCTTCAAACACGCGTCGAATCAAGACTCTTCAAGTTATCCGATTTCCTACATTATTCTAAAAATTCTTGATTTTTGAGCCGGCCAATGCACGATCTTCATTAGTAAACTGAACAAGGAGATGTATAAAACATGCAAAATTCATATAGAAACACCACGTTTGCTTATAAATATTAGTATTTTAGGTACAAATGAGAATCCTTTCAAAAATGATAGTGGCCAAATTGGGCAATTTTTAACATATTCTACTTTTCTTTTTAAATTTTTATATCAATTTTTAATTAGTAATGCAAAAATATCGTGAACAAGTTCGAGTTATTGGCTCGTCCAATCCGATAACATTCATGAGTCGCTCGTTAAGGTGTGCCTCGGATGTTGGATTGATACACTCCCCATCCTTTCCTTGTATTAGTGCCATCCAACAAGAGACTGCTCAAATCTTAGCGTGAGCTTATTTTATTGGTTTAGTAAAGTCAATCTTTGGCTCCTAAAGACTAAAGAAATGGATAAAAAGTGGGGGGGACTTCCCTCACCGTTATCACCCACTCTATCCTTCTGAGAAGATGTATGGTTTTAAGTTTCGAGTCGAACACAATGAGTACACCATGCTAACGTGCCTTAGATGATCCATATCTCAAGATCTCACGTTGATAAGCTGTCTTTTTTATTTATAATAAGGTCCTATTGATTAGAGTTTTCTCCAAATATTCGGAAAAAGAATGGCAAAGAAATTCGTTTTAGAAGTTTTATAATTAAACTACAACTTGAAAAGCAGAAAATAAATTTTAATAAAATAATAAAAATTTTAAAAAAAAAAATCTTAGAACTTTTCTAACATTATTGAATATTTTAGTTCTCTTCATTTAATAATTTTGTTATATTCAGTGAATATAACTTATTTTAGGAAAAATCAAGTAAAATAATAGATGATTTATTTATTATTTTGCATCTTAAAATGAATTTCCTACTTATTTAAGTTGAGGTTATAATTTTCCCCCATTTTAATATATAACAAATTTTCAAGAATTCATATGCTTTTTTTCTTAATTTTAATTTTTCATGTTCTTTTTCCTTTTTAATGAGAAACATTAAGAACAAAAGATAAATAAAAATATTACTGATAAAAATATATAATTTTGTTTGATAAATGAAAATTATAATATTTCAAGTTAATATTTTATCGAAAAATACTTGATTTAATAGGAAATTAATTATGAAAAAAATATATTTTTAAGATAAATTATAATAAAATTTTAAACTAGGAGTATTTGATCTGTTTAGCTATTTATAATGACAAATTTGTAAATATTTTTACTTTTTCTTGTAAAACGTATTTTTTTTTATTACAAATAAGTAAGTAAAATATAATATGCAAATTATAATTTTACAAAATGTGATATATAAATTATAAACACATCCTAAACGCATGGCGTATTTTGTAAATTTTCAATGAAAGCGCCAACGCATGTATTGGGTGAGAGTGATTAATTAATAATTAGTACGAATCTTAAAGTACAACAACACGACGTGGAAGTACAAATTATTTAAAGTTAATAATTGTGATTAGAAAGATTAATTTGCTTTAATTAAACCTTCATATATTACAACCCATTTCCTCAAATAATTTTCTTTGTTAGAAGTTATTTTTTCCATAGTGATCAATATAATAAGCCAAATAAAACTAAAATAATTGAATTTAATAATCCAGATAATAAAATCCTTTTTTTTTTTTCTATTTTTAGAAGTTGGTTTAATTAAAATTCAATTTGACTCATTTTGCTCGTACAATTTAAATATAAGAAATATGTCGAATTTTGAGGTGATAGAATGAAATTATCGTGTTCAATTTAACGTATCATATATAGGGCCCTTTCGGTAGAAATTAAAATTGAAAAACTAGCCGTTATTGTTGACTTTTATTAGACGAATGAGACCCAATAACGGCCATATTTTCAATTTTAATTGGATTTTAATCACTATCGAACGGGGTCATAATATAAAACATTGATCATTAGTTCATCGATGACTCTTGTGAAACATGCCCAACACAAAAACTTGGTATAGAATATATTGGTAACTTTTCAAGAATTAAAGGGTCCAAAAGCCAGCTTTTGTTTAAAAAAATTAAATGTTTGCAATTGCACAGGGTGGAGATATATATTTGGAGATTTTTAAAGAAAATAATAATTTATAAAATTGAGACTCTCATGCATTAATCAATAGATAAAGATCAATTTTCTTTTCAAAATAGTATTGTTTTTTTTGGCCCTTAATTGTAAAAGTCAGAAAAAAATAAATAGATATGCATCTTTCATTTTGTTCATCATTTTACAACTTATTTAATCTCAATAATTAACAATTTTCCTTTCCCATAGCTGTCGCAAATTGGTATTGAACTATTCCATATATTATTAAATAGGGTGGTTATATTGACGTCACTATTTTTATTCGTTATACCACATTTTAAATACCATTAAATTCCTCAATCTTTGTTCATTGTATCAACTACTTTCTTAAAAAAATTCGTCGGATTATTATTTTCAAATTTTCATTAATTTGTATGTCTCATCCTTTACGATGATTTATCAAAATATTTTATTTTTATGCTTTGAAATGAGGGGAACATATTTTTTTCGTTTTTTTATTTATTAAAAATATGATGAAAAATATGTTGTTTTACGTCATTTCAACGGACTTTTGGACGTAAACTGTTATTAATGGTGTGTTTGATCTACATTATTTTGGAAGAATGTATTCTGAAATAGTAGACTGGTGGAGAATGTGTGGTTGAAAAAGAAGGAAAATATTATTGATGTGATGGAAAATATTATTTTATTGAATAATGTGAAGTTGAAAATGAAAATTTTAATTTCGCTCAAACAGACAAAATATATTAACTAATAGAAAGTTTGAAGATAATTATAACATGAAAAATCGTTTAAGAGACTTATATAAGCAAAGATTAAGAATTTTAAGTGCAATTAAAATGTGGTGTAAATATAATTTGATATATCTTTCGTGTTCTCAATTTGTATAATGGATAATGTGCAAAGACGAGTTAGGTAGACCCCCTGGTATGCATAAAACACGCTTAAAAGATTAATTTATAAGTAAATTATAAGTTTATAACTTAATGACTTGATCATGATTTGCATTCTCTTAATTAAATAAGCACTTTTTTCTTATGTCGCCAGAAAGCATATATAAATAATTGTGCCAGTAAATTTCCCTTGCTAACCAACCATTTGACGAACGTTTATGATATATTTATTAGTATGTTAAATTAAGAACTACTAATTAAAATTTCAAAAAAAAAAATCAAAATCAAAATTTTGTTGATGGCTTCTACAATTTACTTATATTATAAGACTTGTATTAAGCCGCTAAAACCCGTGTAAAATATGCTTTCTAGTTGACATAATTTAACATAAAAGTAAAAGTTAATTTTGCGCTATCTGATCTTATTGAAGTAGAACACGAATGGCCAAAAAATTAGGAAATCCTTCTAAAAATTGATAATTCAGTTCACATTCAAAACGAAAGCAAGCCAAAAATGCAGAAGTAAAACAAGAGGCAGGATTTAATGGACAGGAAAGTACATAACATATCGCTGTCACAAGAGAATTCTAGATTTTCTACAACCAAACAAAGCTTTATCAAGACTAAGTGTGCCGCATGAAAATGCTATTTTTCTCCACAAAAGATATCTTAATATCAAAAGATACAGTGCCATCTCTGAAACCATTGCTATACCTTTCTAGGTTGATCACTGCTTCTCATCATCGGGCAACTCATCAGACAGTCCTCGTTGAGCTATTCGGTAATACAATATACCCATTGTTGCCATGCAGGCCCTGCAAAAGAGTGGAGGTGTAAATGCATTGAGCTAAATGTGAACACTCCAAAAGAAAGAGAAACAACAATCAGCCCAGGGAGGAAAGAAAGCAACATACATTATAGCTATAATTAGGAGGAGTTTCCTTGGATCCATCCTTGAAGACCTATGGTGCCTCGGACGCCCTTCTGGGATATCATCTGCATTTGATGCATCTTTCCGTGGAGGTGCAGTTACTGGTAGAGTCGGCAATGCACTTGACCAGAAAGGCAGCAATGACCTGAGTAACTTGTGACGAAATGTACCTGCAACTGACAGTCCAGTAAGCTAGATACACGTAAGGTCGGGACAGAAATATCATGAAGTAGCATATGTATTATAAAGGCAATCACGACACAAAATTTCTAGCATGAAGAACATGAAACCCAACTTGGTATCCCCCCGTGGCTGGACATGGACAGAGTATTTTATAGTAAAGGCTATATGCCATTGGACCTAGATGCTTATTTCACACCCAACAAACAATTCAGACATGGGGGCATAAAGAGGATATTAGAAGTGATATTTCCCTAATGATTGCCGTCTCTGGAAGTGGGTACTATGCTTCTATACCCTTTCGGTACATCAGATTTGGTAGGATGTGGTCTCATAAATTTGGGAAATAGTGTTTTGAGGGCTGGTACCTTCCTGAATCCAACCTCACAAAATAAGTGGAAAAGGTGATGAGGCCGATGTACCACATTTATACATATTTCGGGGTGTGAAGTAAGCCTCCATATCAATGGGAATTTTAGCCTTTATTATAAAATACTCGACTTCATAAAATTTCTGGCATAGGATTATGCCCTACTCATAGCCCATAGGGTTCAAAACACTGGTGGTCACCAAATTTATCGAAACTTCATGGACTTTATTTTGTTCCAAATTAGCAACTCAACATTTGTCACATGTTGGTCGCATAACTTAAATATTTGTCTCGCGTTGAACACACTATCTATGTCCTTTAATTGGATTAATGGAAAAGCTAATGTGACGGCCTTGTTGGCAAATTACTAGTGTAACGACCCATGCCCCGTGCTTAAGCCGTTAAATCATACGTGCTATCCGCTTCGAAAGAGTCTAGCCCATCTCACTCCTCACGGATTTTTATCACGTTCCTAGGATTCAAATCCAAGACTTCTGCTTTATGAGAGACTTAAGTTGAATCCTTGTGCTAATTGGATGAGACACGATAGAAATCCGTAACGAGTAAAATGAGCTCAAGCTCTCCTATAGCGGACAGCAAGTTAATGGCTTGGACATAGAGATCGAGTTGTTACAACTAGACTGCCGATTGACTTCTCAGTTAGTCGCAGGAATAAACATGGACGTACTGACCAACTAGAAACAAAAATTAAGTTCAGTGATGAGTCTAGAATAGAAATGAAGTTTCTCAAAAAATAAGTGACTAATCACCTCCAAAAACACATCAGCAAATTTTCGTAGCAAATATGTAGTTCCTTGTTACACTTAGCCAGCAAACAGTGTGTGCAGCGTACATACAGACTTTGACCATCACAATATGCAGTTGCTTTTCTTCACTTGCAATAATGGTACTGAGAGGGAAAACTGGAAGAACGGGCACACACAAAAATATAATAATAATAATAAAAATAAAATAAAAAAATTTAAGTGATCTTCACTCACCTCTTCGTGAGTACTTTTTCTGGTTCCCATCTTCATCATCAGCATAATATGAAACTTCAGAGCTTTGCCTTTCAAACTGGAGCCCACTCTTACGTGTCGTTGCACCAGGCTGTTGGAGAACCACACAGAATAAACCCAAATATAATCTGGAAATTAACATTTTGGGTTCTAGATTCGAAACAAGTAACTACTTACAACAGAAGGGCTTGAGCTTTTCGATAAATTCAGCTCATGATTGGGCAGGGATGATGCTGCTGAGTCAGGTCCATTTATTTCAATAATATCCAAGCTCAAAGGTTTAGCAGATATTGTGCTGGAAGCTGCATCTATTCCAACAGATGACGACATGCCACCAGCATCAGCATGCATAAGAGGGTTGGAGGCAAAAGCAGGTGGAGGACTTCGGGACTCTGGCCCAGGGAATGAAACCGGATGGTTTCCAAACAAGTTCTTCTCTAAACCAGTCTGCAGAAAGAGAATCCACTATCAGAGGTGTTGACGAGACAAGTATGTGGCTACACTGCACATTCCCTTCAGGCACAACAAAATCAAAGAGAAAATAAACAAGGAAGCAGTAAAGGATGAAGGGGAAAGAAGGAAAGAATTTAAATGAGGTAACTATAATGTACCGACGTGGACACGTGTCCAACACGCTTTTTAAAAAATAATAATAATGACACAACACATTATTGACATGTTGATTAAATTTTTTAAAAATCTTTCATTTATATAATATAAATTTAGTTTTATACTCCTTATTAATTTTTTTTTGTTGAAATCTTTCAAATATAAGTATATTTTGTTATTTAATAATAAATTTGAGTTAAAAATATATAGCCCCTGTTTGAGCCCCATTTTTGTAAGAAAATGTATTTTGGAATAGTGATTTTGTGAAGAATGTATAGTTGAAAAATAAGGAAAATTTTTTGATTTATGTGTAAAATTATTTAATGGTGGAATGTGTAGTTGAAAATGAGTTGTTGAAAAAATGAGAAAAAAAAAAACTATAGTAAAATGTCCAAGAAGTGTCAGTATCCGACACATGTTGGACAAGGACACATCAACCTAACTGAAGTGTCCGTGCAATGCAACCTAACAGATATGAGGCTTGCATGGCTAGTCATTGTAACCTGACTTCTCTACCTTGTTAAGTCCTTCATGCCTAGTGATACAAAAAATATAATTAGATGAAGACAATTTTTCCAACCTAAAATCAAAAGTCAAGTCTTGCCCAAGCTTATGGTCCAAAACTTGTAAAGGATCATCCCCCACCTATCTTAACATACTTCTCAAACCACTGAATTTTTTGCTTGAATGTCCACCTACAATAACATCTCTGAGTGATTATTGATCCCTTGAGTTCATTTGCCCAACTTTCATATTGAAAATCCAATTCATGACATATAAGCTTTGGCAAAGGGAGGGAGGGAGGGAGAGAGAGAGAGACAATTCCACTCTATATAGAAACCCTTTTCTGAAATTCACTTCAATAGAGCACAGCCTATCAGAACTAGAATTCAACCACCTAAGATGTCATTCATGTAACCATTGCTTTACCTTGCAAGACTTGAAAACATTGAACTATATGAAGAAGGTAGAAACTAGGACATCAGAAAAGTATCCAAGAGCAGACCTGGTTACAAATTCAATATTCAACTGTGGGAGAAGGAAAGGAGAAGTAGCTGTGTTTGAGAGAAGTAAATAAGATAGAAACCGAGAATAGAAAGATGCAATTTTATTTGTCATAAACTACACATGATACATTGTTGGTTGTGGAAACATTTTAAAGGAATATAAACAAAAAAATAACCATGAGGGGTTGCTCAATTGGTCAGGCTTTGGATTTGCTTTCTAATGATCACCAGTTCGAATCTCCTTAGGGCCACTGAGGTGAGTACCCGGTCGTAAACTTTAGAGCCCCGTGGGATTAGTCGAGGTGCGCGCAAGTTGGTCCAGACATCCACGGTTATCAAAAACACAAAAAAACAAAAAAAAAATGTTGAAAACAATATATACAACACGGAGCTAAGGATTATAAAAGTTCTCACTTGCAATGCATAAAAAATGTACAAGGGAGAGAAGTTTCAGAACATCAGATAATACATTTATCTTGGTATAAGACGATCCTGCTAAATTATCATTTCCAGCAAGCACAACAGCCCAGGACTTCCAAGAAATTCTCACAGGACCTAGTTGAGAAGAACATAGTAGAGATAATCATTCAACCAGATAATAAGAACCTAACCCACCTCGTTTTAAGTCATTGACTGAGAACATGGGGAAGAGGAGTAGGAGGGACTAATTGTAAACAAAAAATGGCCATATGAACTTATGAACCACATCCATCAATTGGGGGAGGACTCAGAACATTCCGCAGATGAAACAAACCTAGGCATAAAATTCATCTTGTTCAAATAACTTAAAGGCAGTTCACCACTGCATATGAAATAAAATCATGAAAGGAAGATAATATAGATAGTCATCGATATATTTTCAGCATATGAAAAGATAACTGTTGTATATTATTAGCAGAAACTGAGCTCTTACCTGCACAATTGCTTCTTTCAGTTTTGAATGAAGACGTGATCCTGAATCCTTGACACTTTTTGGAGGCCATATCTGTAACCAGCAAAGCATAGCCGGTAACCATTCACACAACTGGGTATAATATGTTAATAGTTTCATGATCTTATAGTAAAACAAATCCATTAAGGAATCAGAACTCATAGTCAATGTCAAGATATCCTGAGCCACCATCCAGGAAAAAGTTTTAGCACCATGACACCTCATTCAAACGTGACTTCCCATGAATATTTGTGGTTATGATTCTCAATTTACCAAAAGACACTATATAATACCCACCGCCTTTTTGCAGTTTGAACTAATAATCAGCAAAGGTCAATTAAATGGAAAAATAATGATGACTTGATGGAGTGTAACGTAGATATGTAAAATATAGACAACTCTACTTCTTTAAAAAACTTATAGTGCCTTACTCAGATTTCAAACTCAACCTTCTCAAAAGACGTTCAGCAAAACATATGAACATAAATAACCTCGAATTTTAGTTACAAGCTAGGTCAAGCAAAAGGTATTGGCTGAGAAGCTTTCTTCAGCAAGATTCTTTACTAGCTTCTCATTTCCCTTCTCCCTTCATGATCTCTTTATACTTTTTAGGGTGTAGAGTGTTATGTATGTTTATGTGAGTGGAAAGGAAAAGAAGGTATATTTTATTGAAAACAATCACAAGACTTCCCAAAACAATAAAGCTACTCATCTGTAATTTAAGTTGTCGAATTTATTTTATAGAAAAGTCTAGCAAATTCACTTATAACTAGGAATAAAAAGAGACTCGCAATAACAGAAATATTATTCACAGAAATGAAGCCTAATCTCAAAGATTTGTGTATCTTCAAATACAACGACTATAGATCTGGATTGTATACCGCAGAGGCATTTCTGCACCTATACCTCTCAATAATTCATTTTTATAGAAACCAACAATCACTTACCTATCAAACCTCATGACACTCCTACCATTCCATAATCAATCATAAAACACTTCATTTAAAACTCAACATTTAATGATAAGTTATTGCTGCTCTTATTATAGCTAAAATCTTAAGCATGGCCAACCACTTCAATGTACAATAACTTCATTTTAAAGTAAAGAGTTGCCAATTTCACATTAGTTTGTTTTCGATAACAAGCATGTGTGAAATTTGCCATTACTTCTTTTATATCCTTAAGAAATTTAATATCAATCAAATAAAAACAAATACAATCTACCAGATGTCATTGGCATAGACCAATCCATATTAAGATGTTAAACAAAAGAAGTGAAGCCAAATAATTTGAAATAACGTAACTTTTTGGAAGTAGAACATACCGAAGTAGAACACTCTGGACACACATATCCAGCAGGAGCAGTATGTGGGGGAAAACTTTTTATATGTGTAACCAGGCAACTCGTATGTATAACGTCTATACAAAGAAATCGTGTCAAATTGCAGAATGGTTGACATGAAATCTTTATAAGAATAAGCACGAACAGGAATACATACGCAAGCAACCCAACCGAGTCGTTTGAGGGTCTGTCCCTTCAATCACAGCTTGACAATGGCAGCATTTAGGTGGCCAATCATACTCTCCATCAATCACCCATTCTGAGTACGTACGTATCTAAAATAGGAGAATACATCTTTACACTTAAATAGGTGCTCTTTAAGTAGTATATGTAGTAATTTGTCAAAGATGTGTAGATTATAATTAACCATACCACACATAACTGGTGCTCTGGAAAGCATATACATTCCCCGCAAACGGGGACCTTGTGCACAAAACAATATAGTTTAGTGGCCTGAAACCCAAAACCATGTGGCATTCATTAGCTTTCATCTTATACAGAAAATTAATCATTATTCTAAATACCCAAGTCGTCTACATAATAAAATTCTTTTTGGTTGTTCCAGTTTGATATAGCACATATGAAATTCAATCAAAGAAAAGGGTAGTAAGCCAGACTCGCCTTCTACAACAACAATTCCATCCTGCCAAACCTATCTTCATTTTAATATAACTAATAATCTATCAGATCATAAATCATCCATTAAAATGAATCCGCGCTCATGAGCGAAAAGAATCAGCTAACAGTAACGTATATATCATTGTTGAAGACATAAATTAAACCTGAGATTTAATAATTGGAAGCTCGATCTGATCTAAAATTATCAAATGCATGCTGTCGTACGCACTGGAACGAATAATTAAAATTAAGAAATACACAGCGACCCAGAATTAACATATACATACGTCTGTATCACATTTGCACATGGAAATATAATACCTTGCGGCATTTACAGACGACCATCGCATTAACCGGCTGTTGTAACTACGAATTTGAGATCGGAGGTTCGTAGGAGGAAATTCACAATCTTCTAATTTGGGGAATTAGGGTTTTTCTGATTTGGGAGAAAATTTGGAAAATGCAGTGATAGTGATAAAAAATTAATTGCATAAGATTTGTGTTAGCCCCCGTTTGAAACCCATTTTTAGGTGCATAGAAATTTTGGAATAGTGATTGATGTGAGAATGTGTGGTGGAAAAGTGATGAAAAGTTTTTGATTTGTGTGTAATATTATTTTATTTGGAGAATGTGGGGTTGAAATGAAGAATGAGAAAGAGAAAGAGAAATAGAAATAGAAATTAAAGGGTGTCAAACGGGGGCTTAATGTGTTACTTTCATTCATTTTCCGTTTTTAAGTTCGGTTTGGGTAAATTCGAAATTTACTCAAGGAGATGGAATTGTCTGCAGAACGACCACAGCGGGAGGCTGTTCCCACTTTGGGAAAGTAGAATAGACACAAATAGCACTAAAATAAAGGATATTTAGCAGATTTTAAAAAAGGTTGAACCCCGTCCCGCCCCTTAAGCATCGTCGAATAAGTAAATCACGGAATATGCCTCAATAAACTAAAGTACAAGAACTATCATACTAATGCTCACAAATAGTCTAATTCCAAACCTTATTAGAGGCAGGAATCGAACCCTTGTTAGTGGTTATTGATGGCGATTTAGAGTTATTGAACTACACATTCTTTAAAACTATTTTTTTTTCAATTCGTAAATTAAAATTTTTACTTATTTTTTAATTACATATGTTGACGTTCAAAATTGTATTGACAAGGTTAAAGCCAACTTAGAATGCAGACAGTAGTTTAAAGGTTACAATAAGGAAGAATACAAGATCGTTCCTCAAACAATCGCTCCTTTTTACAACTATATGGGATCTTCAAGGGGATTTTTAGGGATTCTCGCCTTAGTATATTCCTTTAGATTTTCTGTCTGCCTCCCCTTATCCTTTGTATTCTGGGCCTTTTATAGTGGGAAGACAATAACGTCTAATCCTCCTGTCTTGTCAACTCAGAGGCCGAGCTGAGCTAAATTGTGTGTTGTCCTAACGGGATTGGTGCCCGAGCTCAATGTTGTACTGTTGACTGAGGATGATGGGACTTGCTGACCCTAGTAGTAAATGTGTTGCTTATTAAAACAAGCTAAGACTTCTGATTGGAGGAATAAGTAGGCGCTGACACAAGACCTTTCCACGTGTATGTCTCTGGTTTGGTACTCAGAGACCTTGTCAGTGATTCATAATCATTAGCCACTGTAGCGTCTTGTAAGACTACAATGGCTTGTCGAAGAAGCTACGCCCCTGCCGACCTGACCTCACATGGCCGAACTCCCAAGTCCTTACCCTCATTGGGATACGACAGTCCGAGCTCAACGACCTCGGAGGTCGGTGTCAACAGTTACCCCCCAGGTCAGGTCTAATTTCAAATGAGAATCTGACCTTGCTGGAATGACATGGCACAAGTTCCAACTCGCGTAATAATTACTCCTACAGCCGCCAGATGCACGTGTCACCCGAAGGGTGGCTGGACGTCTTCACCTCTTTTTAGGCATTGATTGACAGCCGTTTATATTTATTGCCATCCTTGCCGGTTCATATCCCGCCTTTTGCATTTCCAAAACGTTCCCCTTCATCTTCCTTTAGCCTTTTGAATTTCGATCTTCCTTATTCCAAAATTCATAACTTTTCGGCATTCCTTTCTTTTCCCTATACTCCCAAACGAGATAACTATCCAGGTACTCTCCTACAATTTCGGAACACCTTTTTCTTTTACGCATTATTTTCTCTTCAACTTGCTTGTATGAGCTCGGACGAATCTCGAGTGCACTCCTGGGGGAACCAACAGGAAGATCTTGCACCTTCTTCGTCTACTCAGCCGTATAGTCCTTCCACCGCTAGTTCCGACTGTCAGGAAATTTTCACGCCCGTTCCTCTAGCTTCGTTTTTCCCCCAACCTTCTCCCCCAAACCCATTGTCAAACTCACCTAGGAGTATGGAGCACAGGCGAAAATTGAGGGAGGAGAGGAAGCAAGGCGAAAGCAGTAGTAGGGGAGACACCTGGGGGGCTAGCTCCCTTAAGTCGGTTATATCTGGAGGATCCCTTGCCGCTATTAGGGCCAAATATGGCATTCCTCCGACTGTAGAGTTAGTAGTACCCTCTTCCTCTGACCGGGCTGACAGTCCTCCTTTAGGATGCGTAGCTTTAAACGGTGCTATTCTCAGTGCCGGCCTCAGGCTTCCATTCCCCAAGATCATAAGGTCATTCCTTGCCTCCTGGGGAATAGCCCCTACTCAGTTGTGCCCTAATGGGTGGAGAACCCTCGTAGCCACCTTAATCTTGTGGAAACAGTTAGGTCATCCTGAGATAGACGTCGCCACATTCAATTCCCTTTTTACCTTTAAGGAGGATGGAAAAAATACGGGCTGGTGGTATACTAGTGCCAGACCTAGGACGGGGGGCTCGTTGGTATTAGATACTCCTTCTTCGATTAAGGGGTGGAAAGAGGAGTTTTTTTATGTCTTGGGAGATTGGCAAGTCCACCCTGATGAGGTGGATAGGGAGGATGTAGTCCCTACACTCTATCACCCCCTTTGTAAGTGAGAGTGCTCAATGCCATCTTCCAGTTCTATTGTCGATTGAAGGGGCTAACTCCTTGCTGTATTTGCATTTTGCAGTTTATCGACCTTGTCATTTGAGTTCGGCAATCAAGAAGCGGGCTGACGCTATTCGAGCTTTGTCTCACAGGGAACGGTCCTGCAAGTTCGTAATTACAAACGACAACCTCTTCACCGCAGGTCTACTCCGAGCTGTGCCCCCGAGCTCGGCTGTTAGTAGGCGACAGATGCGTGGTTTTGATTTTGGTTTGATTGTGGTGGTGATGCCGACACAGATGTGGTGGAGATGTCGGCACTGTTTTTGGCTGGAGAAGAGAATTGCGGTTGTGAGGTGGGTTTTTGTTTCGTTTTTTTTTTCTTTATAATTATTTTAAATGTAAAATACAAAGTTACTATTTTGTCCTTAATGAATTTGGTCAATTTTGACTTTTTTTGTCTACTTGATGGAAATCGTCCATTTGGATCTTCGGTGCATATTTTTGAAACGTTTGGTACCGTGATTGGCACAAAATAAAGGTTTGGACAAAGTTTGCGAAAATCTGAAAGATTTGGTATCATGGTTGCAATTTTCCCTTGAAAGAATGTGCATTTTGTGAGAAATGGAGGCATGCGATGCTGGAATATTATGGCAGCATTGCTTGAGCGAAATTAGTCGAACAAATAGGCACTAGCGGAAGCTAGCCGAAGTTTGTGACATGAACTAAAGTAGTGAGTTGGTTTCTCACATGTTGATTGAGCATGGGGAAATAATTGTCCAGCAGGCTACTCTAGTGGGCAAAAATGTTGTGAAATATGTAGGAAAATCTGGAAAAAACTAATGAACTTCAAGGCACGAAATCGTTATCTTGAAACGAAGACATCTCTTAAAACTGTTGTGAAATATGTAGGAAAATTTGGAAAAAACTAATGAACTCCAAGGCACGAAATCGTTATCTTTTAAGAGATGTTTCTCCCCTAATCAACAAAGTCACGTATGGGGTGTGATAGAAAATCTCTCTCAGGATACAATGGAGGCGTTTGATTCAAACTGTGACACTTTGATCAAACCAAGAAGACACTTTTATGGAGAAACTGATGATGCCAAGAGAAAGAGAGTAAATCGAATTGGTTGACTGAGACGTAAAACTTTGATACTATCACAGATTAAATTTGAAAATAACGAGCAGACCCTATAATACACACGGCGAAGTAGTAGGGGGCCAGGCTCACTTAGGACGTGTTTGGTCATGGTTAAAATTCAATTAAAATTGAAAATATAGTCGTTATTGAGTTTCACTCGTCTGATAAAAGTCAACAATAATGGTTAATTTTTCAATTTTAATCTCTACCGAACACGTCCTTAATTTTTTTAGTGTAGATTTTCTTTTTACATATTAGCCCGACATGTAGTTCGATTTTGGATCATATATGGAATTTGTTTTCCTTTTAAATGGTGAGGTAATAAGTTTTAAACACATTTGTTCTATATGGAAAAGTTGAAACATTCAAAATAGAAATAAAATAATTGAAACTTACCCATTTTACAAGTAAATTTAGAGGATAGCCACCGTGTAATTATCCAGTCCCCATGAACTCATCTCAAAATTAAAATAGTCAAATGTTTGAATTCAACTCCAAGAATTGAAGATTTTTGTTGATTTTGACCATTGGTTATATAGAGATAATTAGAAATAAATTGAGTTAAATCAACAACGTCATTGTTTGTTAGAATGTCCATAACATTATCCATTATGTCACATTGATAATACAAGAAGTCACACTAAACGTGATGAAATTTGGCAAAAGGCCTAACCTTTTCTTATACACAAAGTCACAAGGCGGCCACGTGGCAAGGATCGCTCCTACTACTAGGTTGTCTTCCTCAATACTCATATCTCAAAAAATTAAGAAGCGCAAAAATTAGATACAACCAACACGTATCCTCTCACGAGGAGAACCGCGTTTGCTTGCCGTGTGCCAATCCACGATAATTTGCTTCCCTCACGGTGATCAAGTTATCATTTGCTCCACTCCAATTATGAGAATTAATAAATTATATATCCGAAATTTGAAGACAACGCTAAAAATAAGATTATTTAGACCCTAGTTTCATGGACTTAACCTTCACGTCATAAATAAGAAAGAAACTTAAATTCGATAGGCTTTGAGATGGAAAGGGGCCGCTAAGCCCATGTTTGGTGGTCTTTTTTTTTTTTTTAAATAATGGTTTGAATAGTGAATTTTTGGAGAATGTGTGGTTAAAAAATAGGAAAATTTCTTGAATTTACGTGTAGAATATTTTGTGGTGTGAATGTTTTGTTAAAAATGAGTATGTATAAAAAAGAATTTTGAAATAATGAAAGACAAACATGACTTAAATTATGAGAAGGACAAACGCGAGGTTCAAGCTGAAATGCTGTTTTCTTTAATTTTGATAACCTTCTCAACTACAATTAACTACTTCAAATTTGATGTCCGGTTAGTTTTCCTTAAAAGTGTTAACAAAAGTAATGTTTTTAAAGTTGCCTTAGTTTTAGCCAGCATTTTATGGAATGTGTAGATAAAAATGGTGTTCGGCGAACTTATATAGTATAAGCTTTGGCAAACATGGAATTATGTAAGCATGAACTCATTAATTTTGCATTCAAGGTTTAATATTAATTATCTTCTCCTAGGAGTGGGAAGGGAGGGACATTAATTGGCCCAATATTTAGTGAAATTGCAGTGAGTCATCTACCTATTCGAGTTGTGACTAGTTGATCCTCAAGGTATTAACAAGTTTAGTTCCTAACATATCCAATTCATCACGAGTGTGTTCAGTAGATGAAAATCGTTCAATTCGTCAAAAATATTATTTTCTTCTCGTTTAAGTCATCTATCATCTTATATATTGATTTACAAAAAGTCTGATAAAGAATCAATACACTTCGATGAAATTATGGTGTCGTTTTCTCATTCACACATTATAATTGCAATTAGTGGCACTTTATTTTCTTTTGTGGGAGTGTCAATTTCAAGTGTAACTAGAAGATTACAAAATTTAATATCACAAGCCATCAGATTTCCAAAAGATACTATCAAATTGCTTGTGATATCAACATTTTAATGCCATGAATAGAATTTGGTAAGTGCTAACTAATAAAAATGGAAAATCGTGATTAAAGTCTCTTAATAAAAGCAGATTACCAAAATTAAATACAAACATACCAAATATTTACCTCCACGCGTCCATATTGTAGCACGTGTTCGTATTCACATGGAAAACTAGAAAAATAAAATAAAAAAGTGTTCAAAGAAGAGGTATCACTTGGTCTTTCAACCACCCCCACCCCCACCCCCACCGCGGTTCAGTGTGTGCCACGTGATTTGAACGAACGATCATATTTTGTATACATATAGAACTGTGCTGAGGTAGACCTTTACCCCTATTTGGTACACATTAAAATTTTCATTTTCATTCTTTTACTCATTTTTAACCACACATTTTTCAATAAAATAATATTTTTCATCACGTCAATAACTTTTCCTTCTTTTTCAACCACACATTTTTCATCAATCTATCATTTCAAAATAACGTGGCTCAAACACACCCATAGAGTATGAACATGAAGAATGATTAAGCCTTTGTTTGGTTTAGATGACATTTAAATTTTGATAAAATTTGATGAAATGTGTGGTTGAAAAGTTATGAATTTCATCAAATATGTGATTTAAAAGAAATTATTAACTTTACTTAAATTCTAACCAATTTTTTTAGTTGAATCAAAGAGGGCAGCTCCTGTTTGACAATTATTAAATTGAAAAAAAAAAACTATGTTTTAAGTAGTGATTTTTAAAAGAACGTGTGATTGAAAAGTATGGAAAATTTTTGAGTTTATGTGATGATATATATTTTTTTTTTGTTGTGTGTGAACATATAATTAAAAATAAGTACGTAAAAAAAGAAATTTAAAATAATGGTAGTCAACTTAATTAAATTAATCAAATATATTCCATGGAGTTAAACATGTACAACACCACCACCGCCATTCCTCACGCAATTGCCAACTCCTCGACCCTAACCTTATATATATCACAGAATTTCCTTCAGTTCTTCACTTTCTTACTTCACAATCCAGCACTCTCTCTCTATCTAGAATCTTTCCAAAAACTCAAAAATTTGTCTTTTCCCTTTTTCACACACAATCAATGGCCCTAGAAGCTCTGAATTCACAGGCGCCGCCGCCGCCGGCTCCTCTCCGGTATGAGGAGATTGACTCTAACAGGACTAAAGGGAAGCGCTCAAAGCGTTCGCGATACGAAGTCGTCCCCAGTCATACGGATGATGATGAATCCTTGGCTCTCAGCCTCATGATGCTTTCTCGCGGCGCTACCTGTACCGCCGCCGAAACCACCGCTGAAACGAAATATGATATTAAGCCTGTTCCCACAACCACCAATCGTACGAAGGCGGAGAAAATCCTCATCCCCAGCGAAGAAAAGACCTGTACCGCCGCCGAAACCACCGCTGAAACGAAATATGATATTAAGCCTGTTCCCACAACCACCAATCGTACGACGGCGGAGAAAATCCTCATCCCCAGTGAAGAAAAGACCTGTACCGCCGCCGAAACCACCGCTGAAACGAAGTATGATATTAAGCCTGTTCGCACAACCACCAAACGTACGACGGCGGAGAAAATCCTCTTCCCCAGTGAAGAAAAGAAACAGATAAAGTCTTCACTTTCGTCGACTGATGCGGTGGCTCAGCCTCAGAATACTTACAAGTGCAGTGTTTGTAACAAGGCTTTTTCGTCATATCAAGCGCTAGGGGGTCACAAAGCCAGCCATGGTATTAAGAACTCCTCTGCCACCTCTACTGCATCAAAAGATGGTCATGTCTCGCCGTCGACCTCCATCGTCACCGCCCCTAATACCCCTTCTCTCAACCTAACCGGTAAACATCATGAGTGCTCCATCTGCCATAGAGTTTTTCCCACGGGCCAAGCTTTGGGTGGCCACAAGCGTCGCCACTATGAAGGCGTAATTGGCGGCGGTAAGAAGAGCAGCATAACCTCCTCCGAAGGCGGCGACGCCTCCACCCGCACCCAAAGCCAAAGCTACGGCCACGGCCACACCGTCCGTGACTTTGACCTGAACTTGCCGGCCACCCCGGAAATTTGCCTGGATTTGATCCCTTTCCGTCCGGAAGAGAAAAGTCAATTAATTCTTTACGAACAAGAAGTAGAAAGTCCCATGCCCGTGTCTGCGAAGAAACCGCGTTTGTTTCATTGAAGAATTTCATAGAAAATTGATTAGAATACTATTAATTTTTAATTTGTTTTGGAAAATATTATTGGAAAACTGGTAAATTTTTGGGTTGACTTGATGTGCAGAGAATAGTTCATTGTGTATGAACTCCCTCTTGATCAATTCTTTATTCATGGTGTTAAATGGAAATTATCAAATTTGATCTTGTGTTATTAAATTCTTATACACTGTTCATGCTTAAATTATTATGATTAGTTTTTCATAATTACATGTTGATTATATAAATCCTTTTTATTACTCAATTTTATTTGAGATTTAAAAGAGAGAGTTAATAGTTATTACCAACCATGCCTTTTTTTTATTTTTTTTATCTACTCGTCGTTTCAAGACATGTTTTATCAAGATTGGATTGATATTTGAACGGACTGCATTAAATCAATGAAAAATAAAATACTAATTGAGACTCTTTATTACACAATTTGGTTTGAGATTTGTATAAAATCGTTGACAATTATCACTTAACGTACTACTTTTACCTACTTTTTTTTTTCTCGCTTTTGACACTTTTTATTGCGATGTTGTCAACCTCTTGAAACGAGTTTCTTTGAATCCGTGAAAAGACAAGTTATAAGCCCTTTATTTTTCGATTTATCCGCGATTCATCGATATCATCTTCTCTTGTCGACGCATATTTCAAGCCAATAACCTTATGTTGACAAAGTCAACAAATGCAAAATTACCATATTTGCAAACAAAAAATTTGACTCATATAAAGTTTCTTATTGCTACACAATTACTAGGAAATAGGAATCAACGTTGAATTAATACAGTTTGCAGCTTATACCTTTTCAATTAATTATAGGCAGGAATTTTCTCAAAGTCCTTACTCTGTCTTCAAGAAAGAACCAAAAATATATGCTATGTGTACAAAGTACGTTGACAAACTCGGTTCACAAACTATGTATTGACAACATCTAAACCCTTCATTTCAAAAATAATTTTTGAAATCAATCAAAATCAATGGCTTAGATCTTGTCATACTTATTTTGTCAACAAATTTTGTACAACTATATATATATATATTTTGAATTATTCTTGATGTACATAAAAATTGGTACATATGGGTGAGTGGGTCCACCCAATGTGAGTGTGGGCCTTAGAGTGAAAACGAAGGAACTGTAGAGAGAAGTCAAAATGTGGAAAGAAATTTTTTGATTGTATTTCATTCATTCAGAATACATGTATTCATAAGTAAGATTGATAAAATTTTATAAATACAAAATCATATTACAAGAAATTAAGCCTTATCTCTGAATTATATTTTATTTTTGATTATGATAGCGATCCTTGTAACCATCCGGATCTAGAATCTTGATCCAAGGAGATGGAGCTCCCGTTGGAGATTCCAATCCTGGGAGGCAGGTAACTGAATGCTTGATGAGGGGATACTTCAAATAGGGAAAATTGCAACTCAGTTTAATCATCTTGATATGGGACCTGAAGTAATATCTCTAAGTAAATTTAAAAATTGATTGAAGTTATTATCTATTCTGGCATTCATTCAGTTCATCTGGCTTTTGGTTTTGAGAGAATAACACCGTTTTGATTAGAGCTTTCTTCTCTCAAAAAACTCATTCGAGAATCTCTCCCTTTCTGATATTGAGTGATTCCTTGGTGAAATCTATTGAAGGAATGATGTTCCTTTCAATTGTATAGTTCACATTAGGATTTGTGGTATGATTTTGGTGGTTCTTGGTGGACAATAACTCAATTCCTTTTTTTTTTTTTTAATCGGGAAAATGAATTATATTGATCAAACATCATATACAAATATTTCGTACATGCCCGAGTGAATCAACAATGAAGTTACAATGGGAAAACAACTACTATGGGGCTATGGGCATACCCAAGTGTAAGACTTTGGGCCTCCAATCAACCAAACCGAGCTCAGAAAAAACCTTCAATCGACCACCACAATGACAAACCCAATCTCCTCCAAACCGACACCAACCCAAACCGGTTGCTCCCAAGCCAATCAGCCCACATAGGACTTGGTGTGAAGAAGAAGGAGGCCTATTTTGAGCCACCAAGGCAAGAAGAGAAAGGGGGGAGAAGAACTACCAAGAAGCACAAAGCAAGGGTCGGTTTCTCTCATCTCTCAACTCACGGCTCCAACTCTTCCACACACTAGAAACCGGGTATGATATATACCAAAGAGTGGGCTTTTAGGTTAAACAAGTAAAGGCCCAATAAGTTCAACAAACGAGTGGGCTATCAACTAAAAGCCGTCCAAGGTAATGGGCCGGCCATGAGCAACACTAAACAAATTAGGTTACTTCAAATGGCCCACTTAGGGTGTCGGGATGGTTCGTTCATTGTGGTGTCGACATTCCACTCCAATCATCGGTCGAGACCTATGAAGACTAATCCAACAAAACGGTTTAACATCATAACCCGGATTTATTAGGTATCAAAAACCCAACACCAAGTAATCCAACAAAAGAGAATATACATCAGCCCACTTCTAATGACTCGTAATAAATCAAAACATTAGAATACAAAGAAAACATGACTTTGTATACATGTATTTTGATACGTCGAACAACACTATCAACTTATGGTGTAAGGTTGTCAAAAATCTTTTTGTTCCTTGCCATCCAAATGTGGTAGACTGTTGTAGTAAGTGCAATCCGTTTAGCTTTGCTTTGCCAAGATGTGCCCCTACTTTCCTTTTTGATCCATTTAATTGCACTCGGGAAAGTAGACATGGAATGCCTTAGACCCAGCCGTGCACGGATTGTGCTCCAAACTGTTCAGCTGAATTGGCAGATAAAAAAGATGTGACTTGTAGTCTCATCCATTTGTTGACAGAAACTGCATTTTCGATCGATCTGTATATAATTCAGTATGTCCTTAGTCAGCAGTTTAGACATGGCAGCCAACCACATGATGAAGACATGTTTCGGCGTAGCATATGCATTCCAGATACAATTGGTGTAAGTGTTATGCCCTAGGTCCAATCAACTTTGGACATAAGCACTTTTAATGTATATATAACCGATGCATATTTATGGCAAGATCTATTATTGAATTAACATTCTAATTTAATTAAATAATAGAATTCGTAGATTCAAGTTTTGGTGATTTGTTAATCACAAGGAGTTGTGATTGTGAGATACAAATTACATATGACTGAATCTTAAATCGTTCGTGGTCGTATGTAATAACGAGATACGGATATGTTATTACGGATAGACCATCACGTGTGGCATTTCTTACTTATGAAGTAAGTAGTTGATCTCACAAGCTAAAGTGTGGAGACACTTGAATGAACACGTGAATGTTTTGTTATAGAACAAAACATTGGAGACCCGCTGAGAGATTTCACATAGAAAACTATCTGAGTGTTAGTGGTTAATCTCTAACGTTCGGTAGTGGAATTGGTCCTTTGACTTGAGGTTATCACAGTGCCTTATGTGAGGACAGTCATCTTTGGTGATGTCGGATGTTGCTTTGTCAAGGGTCGCTAATACGGCATCGTTCGGGTATGTCAAGAATCATATGAAGGTTGTGAATTATCAATAGAGGATTCGTCACTCTTAGATAATAAGAGATTATGATCTACATTTCATCCAGTTAAGTTGATAATGAAATCCTTGGCCAAGGTGAACTCATAAGTCGGAAAAGAGTTTTCGACTTACATTGACTTAACAGTAGGATAAAAGATATGATCGATAATTGAGATTGACACACGTCAATATCTCGTAATTGATCGGATCATATTGACAAAGGGATTATAGTTTCACGGTAAACGAACAAGTTTGGTTTTGTCATGCCACGTGACATTTCCCGTCACATGTATTGCCCTAACACATTGCTATATGTCAATTTGGGACGACGAATGTGAATTGATGATAAATTAAAAGGGGTATTTTAATTTATCAATTTTGATTAGATCAAAGTAATTATTCACGTCGTTAGGTATCGTGACCGGGAACCTAATGGGTCACACACAAAAGAGAACCAGAAGAATGAGATTTACCAATTAATTAATTGACAAGTGTTGGATAATTAATTAATTAGGTTGCTTATTAATATGCCCGAATTAATTAATTGGATTAATTAATTCATGGACCGGATTTAATTAATTTGATTAATTAAATGTTGGACCGGGTTAAGTTAAGAGATGGGTCAACCCGTTTGGACTTGTATTAATAGGCTGTTAGGGTTTGAAAACTGTAATGGAATTTTCATTATTCTTGCTAGCACGAGAAAAGAAAACTCTAGCCGTCATTCTTGTTCTCTGTGTGGATCACCATTGGAGGCTGGACAAATTGGACAGCTTGGATTGCAGATCGTGATCATTGGAGTTCGTGAATCAGAAAAAGAGTTTGCAGAATTCATCGAAGGTATTATTTCTATCACAGTTTCTATCTAAACATAAAGCAGATCCTTGTTTGGGAATCGAAATTTGTTCTAATTCCGCTGTGCATGATTAAGTAGATTCCCAACAGTTGGCCCAGATTACCTTGACTCCTTTCGACCTGAAATATTCATACGCATTAGATATGCAAACTCTGCCCTGAAATGTCCAGTTTGATAGTTTATCAATAGCGGCCTGTGTAGTGCATTATGTCCTAGTAATGCAGTCTCTAATATCCAACAGTTTTTTGAAGAGAGGAGAGTCATCTTTCCTCGGCATGTACGTCCAAATGCAACTCTCATGGAGATATACTTGATGGACCCATTTGATCCACAAATTATCCTTCTTGCAATGAATGTTCCATAGTGTTTTTGCAAGAAATGCAGAATTAAAGCTTTTGATATCCCTAAGACCGAGCCCGCCTTCAATCTTAGGTAGACAAATATTGCTCCAAGCGACCAATAGTTTGCTGGAACTCCAAAGAAAGTTCCAGCAAAGAGTGACAATAACTCAATTCTTGCATATTTGTTTAGAAGATCAGTTTGTGTGATTTTATCTTATTTTGGAACTGATTGTAACTTTGGTTGTCGTTTTGGCCATTTTAGTGCAAATCGAACGTTATTCATTTTAATGGATGCTCAACAAGGGATTAGGTGTTAGGAGTGGTCAATAAACCTGTGGGCTTCGGTCGAAACAAATATCTTTATTCTTATTTTAATTTTTGCAAGTTTTACTTTCTGCACTATATTGATTTTGGGTTTGCTCGCTTATAAGGCATTTCATCAAACTTTTATAGGATCAATCTTTAGCTTCCAACAACCAACTCAAGACTCTTGTGATTTTTATGATTTCTTCAAAGGCTCCTTTTAATTGTGTCTTGCGTGAGTTGAATCCTTTTACTTCACAACATTAACTTTGTTCACAGAGCGAAGAATTTCAGTTGATTATAAGTTACAACTAGAATCAAGTTGCCCACAAAAGCACAACACAATCGAGCCAATAAGGTTGTTTTTTTTTTTCCTATATTCTCAAGTTAACAGTTAAAATGGTTAAAATGGTGAATGTGTCAATGAAAGTCGAAAAACAAACAATGCAAACGAAGAAATTTATATCGATTTTCCCTCATGAACTACGTCCACTTTTCTTTCAACTAATCTATTACGATTCTAACACACCATAGAACCCGCCTCCTAAAATTCTTTTTAGAGTAGGAATACTATGTTGATCAATATAATAATTAGGCTCTAACGGAAATACGCCCTGCATAGGTATTGAAATGACATAAGTAAAGATCAAATATAAGTCCCTTTTCTGACAAGCATTCTTAATATCTCCAAAGCGAAGTAACAAAACAAGATCTATTCTGTATGCTGAAGTTAAAAGTAACATCATGTTTTGCTGCACAAGCCAATAGGTAAAATGGAAATTTGACACTCAATATCTAATATAAATTGGGAACTACATATTTTATTCGGCCATAGTAAAAATATAGAAATATAGCTAAGGAATTAAGTCATGAACATTCATGTTTGGTTATTTTTCCTCCTCCTGCTCACTGTAATCCCGAGTATCTCTCATCAATACGCGTGTGACAAGAATGATTCTACCACGAGCAACTTCGCCTTCTGTAACACGTCTTTGTCATATGCAGATCGAGCAAAGGATCTAGTTTCGCGCCTGAATCTCAAAGAAAAGGTGCAACAATTAGTCAACAAAGCCACAGGCATATCGAGGCTTGGTATCCCGGCCTATGAATGGTGGTCCGAAGCCCTTCATGGAGTATCTAACACGGGACCTGGTGTACATTTCAATGGAACGGTGCCTGGCGCTACTAGTTTTCCATCAGTTATTCTTTCAGCTGCAAGTTTTAATTCTTCCCTGTGGTACATTTTGGGACAAGTTGTGTCGACTGAGGGTCGAGCAATGTACAATGTGGGATTGGCTGGACTGACATTCTGGAGTCCTAATGTGAACGTGTTTCGTGATCCTAGATGGGGACGGGGTCAGGAGACTCCAGGGGAGGACCCTCTTGTAGTTGCAAAATATGCTGTCAATTATGTTCGAGGTTTGCAAGAAATGGGACAGGAGGGAAATTTTAGCAGTGAAAGTCTTAAAGTTTCGAGTTGTTGCAAGCATTATACTGCCTATGATGTCGATAACTGGAAAGGCGTTGATCGATTTCACTTTGACGCTAAGGTATATATCCTACATTTTGCAAGAAAAAGTGAAGAAATTTGAAGAAGAATGGATTTTAAGTAATTAACTTTTGCTTTTTTTTTTTTTGTTGTTAATCCGTTTTTTCAGGTGACACCACAGGATTTGGAGGATACATTTCAGCCACCATTTAAGAGCTGTGTAGAAGAGGGGCATGTGAGCAGTGTAATGTGTTCATACAACAGGGTGAATGGAATTCCTACTTGTGCTGATCCAAATCTTCTTAAAGGAGTAATCAGAGGGCAATGGGGTCTAGATGGGTATGTTTCTTCCCCAAGTAAAATAAAAGCCCCATTAGCATAGTTCATAATTACGCGCACATGACTGTTTGATAAGTTATAGACATTTCTGTACAACTATGGCAGTAATTGAACTTTCCTGCTCAATACAGATACATTGTTTCAGATTGTGATTCTATCGAGGTTTATTACGATTCTATACATTACACTGCTACACGGGAGGATGCTGTTGCACTGGCCCTCAAAGCAGGTATTATCAAATATGAACCACATTTTTTCATATATATATCATTTTAATCGAACGTTTCAGATTACTAGAGACTCATTTTTACATCGTAGTGCAGGTTTGAATATGAATTGTGGAGATTTTCTAGGCAGGTACACAGAGAATGCAGTGAAATTAAGCAAGGTAGATGAATCAATTGTAGATCAGGCCCTAATATACAACTACATAGTACTGATGAGACTTGGCTTCTTTGATGGAGACTCCAAAATGCTTCCATTTGGAAAATTGGGACCGTCTGATGTATGCACAGAAGATCACAAATTGTTGGGTGTTGAAGCTGCAAAACAGGGAATAGTATTGCTAGAAAACAATGGGATTCTGCCATTGTCTCAAAATGACACAAAAAATTTAGCCATTATAGGTCCCAACGCTAATGTCACCTCAACCATGATAAGTAACTATGCCGGTGTACCATGTCAATACACTACTCCTTTACAAGGATTGCAAAATTACGTGCCATCTATCACATACGAGCCGGGATGCTCTGACGTGGGCTGCAACAATGACAGCCAAATTGAGGCTGCAGCTAAGGCGGCAGCTGCATCTGATGTGGTGATAATCGTGGTGGGGCTTGACCAGTCCATCGAAAGAGAAGGGCTCGATAGAATAAACTTGACATTGCCAGGATTTCAAGAGAAGCTTGTAAATGAAGTTGCTAACTCAACAAACGGATCTGTGATCCTTGTTGTCATGTCAGCTAGTCCAGTCGATATTTCCTTCGCGAAGAAAAATTGTAACATTGGGGCGATTCTGTGGGTGGGATATCCTGGTCAAGATGGAGGTTCTGCCATAGCTCAAATCCTTTTCGGAGACTATAATCCAGGTCTCTCTTTCTTCTGAGTTAATTATGAATGTGAAATTCACATTCCTTAGGATATACTCGAAGAAATTTGAACCTTCTTTATTAAACTGTCTAGTTATACCCTGTACTACATCCTAACCGTACATGTAACGTTCTTTTTTCTCAGGTGGGAGGTCTCCTTTTACTTGGTACCCACAGGAATATGTAGATAAAGTTCCAATGACTGACATGAATATGAGGCCTAATGCTTCAAAAGACTTTCCAGGAAGAACCTACAGATTCTACAATGGAAAAGCCATCTATGAATTTGGCCATGGCCTAAGTTACACTACATTTTCCAAGTTCGTAATATCTTCACCTTCCGCCATCCTTATTAAGCAAAAATCCACTACTAATTCAAGTAAAGATATTCTTTCTTCAAACTTCAACACTCAACCAAATGGCCAAGCCATTGATGTCACATCAGTGGACTGCCAGGACTTACAATTCCAGGTGGTTATCGGGGTTAAAAATGACGGAAACTTTGATGGGTCCCACGTCGTGCTCGTGTTCTGGAAGCTGGGAAACACATCAGTCGTGACCGGAGCACCCAATATACAGCTGGTAGGATTTGATAGAGTGGAAGTGAAGAGAAGGAAAAATAAGACTGTTACATTAAAGTTAGATGTTTGCAAGGATTTGAGCATTGCTGATGCAGATGGGAAGAGAAAATTGATCACTGGTCAGCATACATTTGTGGTTGGTTCTTCCAGTGAACGCCAAGTGAAGTACAATTTCAATATTAGGGTGGCAAAAAGCAGTGAAGAAGGAGGTTTTATACCTAAGTGATAGAACTATAACCAGATTAATGATCTCATTATTTCTATATTAAATGTCCTAACTATTTATTTTACTAAGAACATTGATATTTATCCTTAAAACTAAGTGTGTATTTGTTGACTTTAATTTTCGTCTACCGATAAACAAAAACATTTCGTTGAAGTCGAACAACACGAAGAAAACATATAAAAGGGGCCAAAAATTTTCCAAGAAGATTCGGACATTTAGAATTTAACTTAATTTTTGACAAGGATGGTTTCATAGTGATGAAGTTTCCTATCTTTATCTTGTTGGCAAAATTCAATTTTTTAATCATAATTGGATAAGGTTTTAATCATAATAGCTGGATGGATTATTCTTTATTACTACTTGGGGAATGACTGGTTTAGGTATTTGACAAAAGCGCATGAAAACTCCTAATTGGCCACTAAGAGCAAGTGAAGGTACAACTGGGAATTCAATTCAAACAAGCCACCTAATTTCATTTTGACACTGCACAAATGGCATTTATCTTATGAATAATGCTATTTATCTTATCTTATCTTTTATTTTATGAATAATGCTATTTATCTTATCTTTTGTTAACGACTCGTTCTCGGCCAGCCGCTTGACTTCTCGTTTTCCCTCAATCCAGTCGCTTCCGAGAGAAAGAAGTTGTACTAGTCGAACCTTTTTTTTATCTCAAAAATAATCATTGTAGATTTTGGGGAGAGAAAACTCATGCGTAGAGATCCCGTTCGTCAATGTCTACCGATTTTGTATCTATACATTTAAATGGTCTTATCATGTCATCACAACTTATATGTCATATAGCTACGGAGAATGTTCTTATTTTATTTTAGAAACGATTTTTGTGTTTTTAAAAGCCCCGGCAAACGAGCCCGGCACTATTTGAGTTTTGACTTTCGATGAGCAGTCAATGTCAACGCTAAAAAAAACCTTGCGTCGAATACTAATCACATTTGCCGCTGGTTTTTTGCATGAAAAAACCAGTCAAAAGCAGCGGCTTGCTTGTATCCACTTCATTGCAGCTATAAATATTGAATTGGTGAAATTTTACTTCACATTCATAAATCATAATTCATTACAAAAGATCAAAGATTTTCAAACAAATGGAAGGCTTGATCCCATATCTCCTCCACGCCATCAAGAAGCAGAGCCCGCAACACTCTTATCGGTGCCTCTCCGACAGCTCCACCAGAAGCTACCACCTCCTGCACGGCGGAAATAAGTCCATTGAGGGTGGCTCCTCCCACCATAGAACGCGATCCGAATTTCAGGAGCCAGCGGCGGCGGTGGCTTTGGACAACTTGTTCTATACAAAAAGCTGTTCCGGAGCTTCCATGGTGTCTGCTTCAGAAGCTAATTATGGCATGAGACATAGGGTTTTCGCTTCAACCACTAATTCCCAATTAAGTTGATGAAATATATTCATAAAAAAGTTGGGTATTAAATATTACTTTTTTATATGAAATGTAAGTATGGTGTAACGAAAAAAATCGTTTACACTTCTTGGAAAAAGTGGAAATCTAATTTATTTGCAGCTATGTTTCAAGTTTTTATACTTTTTTTATTTTTTTATTGGTGCATTCGTCTTTTTTCGCCAATTTAAGAATTTCTTTCAATGTAACTTTAAATAAGGATGAGATGAACTTGAAACTGAAAGCTAATGAGCTAATTAAATATCGATAAAAAATACGATTTTTTTTTAATTTTTTTTTTATATGTGTATAATATTATTTAATTGAAGAATGTATAATTGAAAATAAGAGAGAAAAAAATGTATTTTGAAAATAATGAAAATCGAACCAGGGTTGTCTTTCTCATTTTCGTCAATCAAATAAATGTTATTTTTCACCAAGTTCAGATAAGTTCAGATTGGCAAGTCTTAGGTTTTCAAATTTTAATATATTTGCAAGGGGTGAAGTTAGAAGTTTGTGAAGAAGATGAATATATTTTTTTTATTCTTTTTGTATTTAAGTTTTTTTTTTTTTAAATTTATTTACGATTGAGGATAAAATGTAATAACAACAAATTACGAGTAAATTGTTGCTTGACAAGTCACTTGTAAGGTGATTATAAGCTTATGTTCATTATTGCTAAGAATCATATTTTTAGTATAATTTGATAAAAACTGAAAAATATGTGATTGAAAAGTTACGAATCCCATGAAACGTGTTATTAAATTGACAAAAAAAATTCTGTAAGGGAAGCGTGGCTCCAACTTGCTTGGGCATGAGGAAAAAGATAGAGCCATAAGAGAGACCTGTAAAACTATATTTTGGTGGGCCCTACACGTGTGAGGAGTATGTAAAACTTATGTAAATTTTTTGTCTGTACATATGAATTAATCCATCAAGTTGAGTGTTACATGTGTTGTTTTCTAGGCCGATCATCAACTAAAGTTATAAAGCAAAAATCTAAATTTTCACACGTATGAGGTGTCATCAAATTTTACTCCTACAATTTGTTTTCCTCGAGTGCAAGTGACTTAACATCTACTTGGCACAACAATCAAAATTATAAAATAGAAATGTAAGAACCAATTGAAGTCTTTAAAAAAATTTGAAGACCTTATTTTTTTATATATATATTTCGAAACCATATTACATAAACTTTTGAATTTAAGACATCTATTTCTCGATTTGATCCGATTTTGAATATTTTGTCCAGTGTATGAAATCAGGTGATTTCACCTTCTTAATATGTGTTGAAACATTTGTATGAGGTTTCCTTTTCACAAGATCAGTTGGAAGATGGTGGCATTCTAAAATCATACTCGGGACATATGGGCACAAGTCATTGAAATACTTTCGATTTTTGTGGTATTGATAACTAATGAATAGATGACTAATTTTCAATTTCATCAAAAATAGGTTCCATTCATATCTCAACTTACATCCTCATGTTTATTGATAGAAGATTAATAAAAGAAAAAAATAATAATAAACAGCACATGAGAGGAAAAATATGAAATAAGAGTAATTGTTGTGTATTTTAGTAATGCCCAAATAACCCCTAGACAATGATAAAAAATCGTGGCTCATTTATTTTTATAAGATATAAGCCTGGGATTGAAGAATATTAATTGGAATTCCATCCCTTTTCTGACGTGGAACTTAAATGGTTATATTATTCTTATCCTTATTAACCATTTCAATTTTTTTTAAACTCTATCTTCGAGATAAAAATCTGAATATTCGTTTGTCTATTTTGCCTATAAATTGGGGTCTCTTGTTCTCATTTAAACACACCAAAAGTTGAAGAAAATCGGCTCCTTTCATTGTGCCTCTGTGCATCAATTTCTCTTCTTCTTCCTGAATTTGTGTGCAATTCTCTCTGCTTCCAAGTTCTCCAATTTGGTGTTGCTTTTGTGGTGTTGGATTGATAATTTTCCGAGCCTAAATGGAAAGGGGAAAACATTAATTTTGAATTCTTCTTCTTCTTCTTCAATTTTTGATTTACTTTGAAAATTTTAAGTCTTTTACTAATTACTTTTGTTCAATTGTAGGTGGAATTAAGATCAATAGTAGGAGTGGGAAAATGAACAAAATCAAACCAAAATCATTTTTAGGGGGCATCTTAGTCTAATTTTGATAAAAAAATGGCCATCTATACAAAACCCTTTAAAAGGGTTGCATATTCAAAGGCGTTTGTTTTTTTTTTTTTTTCTCTTATTATATAGTAATAAAAATAAACTGAATTCCTTGTAACAAGGGCGTTTGTAGTCCAACGGTTAGGATAATTGCCTTCCAAGCAATAGACCCGGGTTCGACTCCCGGCAAACGCAGTTAACTAACTCGAAAGATTTTTGTTGGGTTAGTTCCCTTTTTGTAATGTACTTAAAACGTTTTACTAATTAAAATTTTGTCCATTAATTTATTTCGCCGTGTTTGGATAAAAAGGGATTTGCTTAATAATCTTCTTTATTGGCTTGATCGTTAAGTATTTATCCTTGAGTACTACTGATGGCTCAATTTTCACTTAAATGATTTCACTTTTCAAAAATATACGTCAATTAATTATTATTTATATAGCATGCGAATGATATGCATTTATCATCCTACGCTTGTTTTGAACAAATTAAGATTTTACATGTCATGTTACTTAGTTTTGTAAAAAGGTAACAGACTCGCAATATTGTTTACATTCTTTAAAAGAAATTACGTATCACTAGCATAAAAAAACTAATGTATTGGCATCTTGTTTACTTGTGATTGTCTTTCGTAAATGGTTCAAAACCTCTCATTTTTTGAGCAAGTTTTTTGACGACTGTCCAATTTGCATTCATTTATATATTTTGTTTATTTATCTATCGTGTTAGACCAAAGATACATCTTATATTATAACATATGGTATTTCGTTACAATCATTTACACAAATAGTGGAAGTCTCACCACGATCAAAGCATTGACAATGTAAAATCATGTGGCGTGTGACAGATTTTGATCACCATTTACTACCCTTTAATTTCAACATTAAAAAAAAAAAAAAGCAAAAATAAATAAATTAATTAATTCCTCTACCAGTAGAGTATATTGAATGTTCATAAATGGCTATAACAGAGTTCTTATCCCTTCTAGTCAAATATTGAGGCTTCACAATCAGAAGCCAATAAGCTCTTCTTTCGTGGTTCGGTATTTTCGTGCTTGTTTTTAGATTACTAACGAGGTTCTTTCTTCCATTCTATCCTATTTACTAGTAATAATCATTGATATTGAAAACCGATTATTCTATAAAAAGCTTTAACTTATCCTTAGGATATTATGCTTCTAGAGTCAACAAAAAGAAAAAAAATACTAAATTGCTTTGATTTTTAATGTGCAGGAGTGGCGATAGCTCTTTTTTTTTTTTTAGCGCAGAAATTGATTGAATTAGGGGATGACATGGGAGGTGATTCCCTAATATTACTCTACGACCATGTCAAAGTTTAATTAACATTATTATTGAAGATTAAACTATTATCCGGCCATAAAAGGAGCTTCGTTGTAAAAATCAAAAATAAAAATTGTGGCATTCAGAGAATTGAACTTGGCAATTCTCAAACCCAAAGTGATAATCAAAACACCATACCAATATTCCAGATCGTAACCTCTGCGTGGTTAATATTATTTAATTGTTATAGCAAAGAGATGTGGAAAATGAATAATTAAAAGACCTAGGGGGCATTCCGAGAATCGAACTCGGGACCTCTCGCACCCGAAGCGAGAATCATACCACTAGACCAAATGCCCGCTTGATTCCTTTATTATTAAATTTATATATTTCTTGTTAACGCGTTTCCCAGTCTCGGCATCTAGTATTTTAATGCCGTCTAGTCCTTTTTTTTACTTGAAATTATAGTCTTTTAGTTCCTTACATTTACCTTATTTATCTCTTTTTTATTTTTCTTTTGGGGTAAAGAAAAATGGAAAGTAATATAAAATGATTGCCCGACCTCTCATAAATCGTATATCTTTCTTATGTTTTCTATTACTAAGTGTGCATTCATTATTAAAATTCTACTAGTTCACATTATCACTTTTGGAGGAAATTAATTCTTAGTTTTAGAGTTTTTATTGCGGACGAAAAATCAACATTATTCACCATAAAATGCATTTTATGATGAGGAGTTTTATACGAGAATGGACAACGGGATATACTTGCATGGGCTGTAAAAGTATATTGTGCAGATGGTCTATGATTTCTTCTCGTACTTTTGAGTAATTTGAGATTTGTGAAATGTTAGGTTATTGTCTTCTCTCAGTTGTTTTGAGTATAAAACGGATTGAGAAGACTTTTAACCAAGGGATTGATGAGGTTAATGGACAACATAGATGTATTGACATCGATTGAGGATATAAGCAAATCTAGGGTTATAAATCTATACGGTGATACAATCAGTATTTTAAAAAACTTAAAGCGTAGCTAGACATGAATGTCAAGTTTCAAACTTTACGAGCATAGACAAGGTCTAGGCATAAAAAAATATTTTCTTATTTTTAATTTTTAAATAATTATAAAAACTATTTAATAATTAAACATCATTTATACCAAATATCTAAAATTATAATATACCATATTTACTTAATTATTTCCACAATTAGTCAATTATACATTTTAAAAACTTGAAACTAAAGTCAAATAAAAAACTTTTAAAAAAATGAAAAAAAAATTAATAAAGCGTGCCTAGGAGTCGCGCATTAAGAGTTGATTGCTTAATTTTGCACTTATTGCCAAAGCGAGGATTTTCGCCCGCACTCTAATTTAGGCTTGCTTTTTAGAACACGGGTCACAACCAAGGTCTTTGCCCTATCGTAGGAATGTTGTACAACATATGTAACGTCTATTGTGATTACATAGTTAAAAGGAGGGTTTGTAATAGGTGAAGAATCAAACATTGTGGTTTCGGATAGTGTTGGTATTATTGATGAGTTTTGATCGTTTAATTTTCGCAAGTGAACATGATCGTTATCAAGTTATATAGTAGTGAATAGAGTGTCGAACCCACGATGACTATGTGTTTGATCGAGTTAAAATTAATGGCAACTTTAATCGAATAGCAAACAACTTTGGTGATTTTTTTTTTATCATAATCCCTAAATTATCAACTACACTAATGAAAGCAAGTAAATGTGTTTTTCAAATATGTAAGATGCATTGTTAAGATGTCGAATCCCCCTTATTATTCAATTTTAGTGTAACAATTTAAATTGACAATTTGAAATCGTTCATATTGGTCAATGTTCCTAATGTAATAGCGATCAAATATATTCCCCTCATGTGACCCTTCTATCTTTCGATGAAATATGCAAACACGATAAATGCATTAACAAGTACTAAAACACCTATTGAAACTATATAAAGTATAGATGTATATATCTATCATCTATCGAACCTTACAATGTTTATTATATTGTGCTTAAACTCTATTGTCTCTCTCAATAATAATAAAATTCCCTAACAATTTAATTGGTGATCAAACAATTGAAAAGAACGATAAAACAATAATAATCATCCATAAATCAAATCAAATCAAATTAAAGTCAAAATAATTAATTAAAAACTAAAAATATCATAACAATAGTTCATTTCATCCTAACAATGTATAAAACTAGCCTCGTATATTGAAATTACAAAAAACCATATTTAAGTGAAAAGATATAACCTGAATTTTTGATAAATCGAGAAGAAGAAGATGAATCTTGAAATCTTGAATCTCTTCAATGATTTCTTAATGAATCTCTTCAATGATTTTTTAATGAATCTCTTCTCTTCTTTTTCTGAAAATCAAGTTTGAATTTTCACTTGATTGAATTTCTTGCAAGTCCCCTTCAACTCTCTCACAAAAACTATGATTTTTCATCATTTAATGATAATAATTCATGAATATATATATATATATATATATATATATAAGATGTCCCCAATATGTATTCCGCTGTTATGTATTTGTAGGATTCGAAAATTGGTTGAAAATTATGTCCAAATTGATTTCTAAAAAAGTTCTAATCGAATAAGGAAAGTTCCATTTGAGCGCAGATTTTTTGGTCTCTGTACAGTATTCAGTATTTTGGTCATAACGTTCTTTATTGATATCCGATTGATGAGACTGAAAGTGAATTTGAAAGCTAACTAAAAGATCTACAACTTTGATAGAAATATTATTTTTCTAATTCGGACTTTTACTATTCCAAAAATCGGTTTCAATTTTCGACTAGAAATCTAGAATATAACTTGTGCGATTGAAAATTGATTTTTTTCATATTTCATTCCTTTTTTTTAGTTCTAATTCCATCCAATTGTCTCATAAAATAAAAATCTTTAAAGTATCGTCTTTTCGTCCAAATCAACTATTGAATATTTTCAATTTGATCCTCATACTTTGAATTTTGCCATTTTCACCAATTTCCGCTTCTTCGTTCAACCATTTAGTTTTTGCCCACACCTCTAATTTAGGCTTACTTTTTAGAACACTGGTCACAACCAAATGTCTTTTCCCTACGGTAAGAATCTTGTACATCGTGTGTAACATCTATTGTGATTACATAGTTAAAAGGAGGGTTTGTAATAGGTGAAGAATCAAACATTGTGGTTTCGAATAGTGTAGGTATTGCTGATGAATTTGAATCAAATAAAGAAGAAAAAATGGGGACGAACTATGAAATCGTAGAAAATCTCAATGGTTCAGTTGAAGTTATTGAAGTGGAAGAGGTTATTGGAGAGTCCGAGCCTAAAAGTCCCAATTATTCAATTAGCATATTTATGTGTGGCTAGTTGCCAGGGGCGGACCCACATGGGGTCATGAAGGGTCAAATGACCCCACAGTTTTTTTATTTTTTATTTTTTGAGTGTTTTTTTTTAACCAAACACTTACCACTTACCCAAGAGCATTCCAATACACAACTTACAAGAACAAGTCCAATTATACTCTACATCAACCCATTAATTCATAATTCATTGATTGACCCAACCCAACTAATATACTATGACTCATAAAGCTCCTTTGTGTTGCATGCTTGTGTTCGAATGATTCATTTTCGGCTTTCAACAATGACAAGTTAATTCAGTTGTGTGAGTATTAACTCAAAGACTTTACACCAGTAGAGACCTTGACTCTTGAAGAGAAAATTCAGAAATATATTATTGATATGTGCACAATCGAAGATTTTCAAGGCTTACGAGGTCTTAATCATATTTCAGAAAAGTTGGTTGAAACGAAAAAAAACGAAGTGTATCCATTAGTTTATCGGCTTGTAACATTGACGTTAATTCTTCCAGTTGCTACTTCTACTGTAGATAGAGTATTTTCTGCAATGAAGATTGTCAAGAATCGACTGCATAGTCGGATGTGAGATCAATGGTTAAGTGATAGTTTGGTTGCATATATTGAAAACGATGTACTTAACAATATTGATAACGATGTAATTATACGACGTTTTCAGAGTATGAAAACGTGTATGCTACAATAGTAATAGCTTATTGACTTATTTTCATTAATGATATGTAGTTCTAAATATCTTTGAATTCTCATTTTTGACCCCACAAGACAAATGGTCTGGATATGCCCCTGCTTGTTGCTAATGCTTTTTTGTCTATGCGTAAGGATTTGGTAAGTTTTATCTCTAGTTGTTGCCTCGGTTGCTCATTTAGCTGCAAATGTTGTTCAAGCATGACTAAGTTGCGAGGACTTCTAGAATTCCGTTTGTTTTCTGGATTTGGAAAAGTGTTGATTTTCAAGATCGAGAATCTTATGATATGTTGGAGTTCACTTCTATGGTAGTTTAGTTTTTCCACCACTGCATTGCTTGTTTTACATGGTACACTTAACGTTTCGGCTAATTGGCGAAACAAAATCAATTTTATGTAATATAAAATTGGTACTATATACATAAGTATGTCGTCTCATATATGCAGTCGAGTAAATGGTGACCCCGTGATTAAAACTTTCACATTGCAAGACGTGAGACTACAACGTCAATGGCGTCCCATGCATTTTAAACATGGATTAGTAAAACCTGGACAATATGGATTACTACCTATGAGGTACAAAACCGTAATAAATCAATGTCAAGGATACCTTCATTTAATTCGTATGATTTTGTATTTCCTCCGATCATGACATTTACAATTGAGTTTTATATATGAAAAATGCGTAGTTCGACTCTAACAATACTTAGAGGGGGATGAATATGTATTTTATGCAGAATTAAAATTATTAATTAATAGGCAACAAATCACAAATTAATTATCTTTAGATTGTTAATCACGCAAGTCATTTTTACCTATGTTTAAATACCGCAGATCGTACAATTTTGTTTACAGAATTGTCAATTACAAAACATCTAAAACCTAACAGCATATTTAAACATTTTTGTTTATCAAATGTTCAAATGTTGGTTTGGGAAGGTGCAATAATTTTGAAACAAAAGTTTGCAACAATTGTTTTTTCAACAATCGATTCTCTTAAAAGCACAATACCACCAAATCAAGCCCTAGTCGTAATAATCATCTTTACTAGATAATTTTACTCTTTGAGTATTAGTCCAAATTAAAAAATATTATTTTGTTCTAACTAAATAATTTATTTATTTTTATTTAATAAAAAAATGTTATTTATTTTAAAATATATTGGACTATCTAGTCTCGCTTTCTAAATTTCTCTCGTTATTTTATGATAAATTTGACAGCAGAAATTCTTATGTGACCGTTGCTTTCCCATTGAAATTTCCGTAGCATACTAATCTTTTTTAAATCATAGCCAATCATGCACTTATTTTGACAAAAGTACTTATTTTATTGTCTAAATAATAAATTAAAGAGTTACTAACATGCATTCCATGATTGGGACTGTTAATTAATATTGAAATTGAAGAGTAACGCAATTTATCTTCACGATAACGAATCATCACTTGTCATCAAGATAACAAATAGCATTTTGGGAATACTCGCAAATTCATGTGGAACCTTTCTCAGTATTATTTGGTGACAAAAGTATAGCTGTCGTGTTCTGTTCCAAGCAAACAAAAATCTATTCGCTTTTACACCCTATACCCTACCAAGTTGTTTAAGACAAACGCAACTTTAAAAAACGTGTTACTTTCACAATGCAAGCAAGAACAATTCAATACCTAACTTGAAAAATCATTTTATTGTTACTTTTTCAGCTAAAAAAAATTAATAATCCAAAAGATTATGTTGGTCGTAGCCCTGATTATGATCAATTGTGATCTATATAGATTGATTAAAGTTGTTTTAAGAAAAAAATGCAAATTTAAAAATACATGTTACCCGCACAAGACAAGCAAGAACAACTCGAACAATCTTCTTAGAATAAATCCAAAAGATCACATCGGTCGAAGCCTTGATCAATCGTGATCTATTAAGCAATGGCACATGTATGCCACTCAGTCATGTCCAGACTCCAGTGCATGATGACTCTAAAGCACAAAAGAAATTCTCTTTTATTGCAAAAGAGACTTGTACAAATTCAAACACACGCGCACCCACCAAATGCACTAACTAATAATATTATGGGTGTGTTTGATACACATTATTTTGGAAAAATACATTCTGAAATAGTAGATTAATAAAGAATGTGTGGTTGAAAAAAAAAATTATTAATGTGATGAAAAATTATTTTATTTTATTAAAGAATGTGTGGTTAAAAATGAAAATGAAAATTTTAATGTGGCTCAAACAGTCGCTATATACATAATTTTTCTGTCCACAATTTTCTCTCACACACCACTTGTATAAATGTGTGCCTATCTCCATTTCCCTACTCTCTCCTCGTTTCTTCTCTTCATGCCTCTCTTCACACACAATAATGCACACAACCACCTTGTATTTATAGGTGTTAATGTCGGTAGTGGTGAAGTCTAGATAAATTCTACCATGTTAATAAAATCACCTTGCCAACTCCAGATTCTTCTAGTCTTGGCGATGGAATTCACAATTTCATCGTCTTCTAGAATCATCTGTTCATGGTGGTGGGAAGTAGTATAACCAGAAAACTCTGGTGACTTCCTCAAGTGTCGGTGCATTGCGGATCGAATTTGAGATCAAAACTCTAATCACAATTCGTGGGAACCTTCGAGGCTGTACAATGCACTTAGATAAGAAATTTTCGCAATCGTGAAATCAAATAGCTAGCAAGATAATAGAGTCGTTCCAAATTACAAATCCAAATTATTTTAAAGGGCAATCAAAACACAGAAATATTAAGAATTAAAACCACTATACATTCTTGATATTGAAAATAAAATTCAGCCATCCGTTTGATAAAAAACGAATCCCTCTTCCTGACACAGTCCTTCCTCATCAAAAGCATGCTTCAAGAAGACAACAGCAGCACAAAGCAGCCAGACTGTACAAAATAACATAAAAAATCAGTCAACCAAAGGATTTTTATTTTTATTTTTTGAAAAAAGATAGAACACAACATATATATATATAGACGAAAAAGCCTTCATAACCGCTAAAAATTGGAGTTGTTCCAACGAAAAAACCCTTGGGCATTTTAAGGAATTGAAGTGCACGCGACCGGATTGTACTCTGCAAGCATGATCTAGGGAGTATTGCAAAGGAATCCTAATAAAAAGAACATGTAGACGAAAAAGTCCTCATAACCGCTACAATTAGAAGGGGTACCTTCGAAATTTCGTTAGTGCAAAAAAAAGATGAGTCGTGTTATTTGTACAACTTAGGTTACAAAATAAGTATTAGCAATAAAAAATAATTTTTGAAATCAATTACCTAAATCTTCACACATCATTGTGTGGGCCACACTTTTGTAAACCACTTTTCTATAAGTAGTATAATTGAAAAAGATTCCTCCCCAATATCCAACCAGGGCAAGGGAACCAATAAATTGCCAGATGCGCACAGGCTACTCAGTTGACTCAGCGTCGACTCACAAAATAACAAATTAATGAACAAATCATCCAGATCTAAATTCATAAAAAGTAAAAACTCTAATCTCCAGCAAATCCACAAATAAATACACATAAACATACAATCTATAGACAAAAAAAAATCCGAAATTGTGTTTTATAGAATCGGATATCGTACCAGCCTTCCATGCATCCGGTACTACTGCTGGATTGCTGTTGAGGCGGTGGAGCAGCGTATTGGGGTGCGTATTGCGGAGGATAGCCCTGGGGTGGGTAGCCTTGCTGCGGCGGATAGCCCGCTGGCGGATAAGCATCCTTAGGATACCCTTCCGGTGGATAACCTGAAGATTAATTTCCACGAACAAAAAACCCAAAATCATATCAGATCGCACAAAGTCAACCAACAAAAATGTAAACAAGAAAATTGAATGAAATTCTTGCGACTAGCCTTGAGGAGGAGGAACGCCAACAGGGGGTTGATTCTGATTGTAGTAACTCATATTTCAGCTTGGAGAGTTGAATTGAATTTGGGTCGTAGAGAGAGAGAGAGTTTTAGGTTCTGGGTTTTGAAGAGGATAGTTTGTGTGAGAGAAACAAATTGACGTGATACTTATAAGGGAAAATTCTACACGCACGGGGTTTATCCTTACAGGTCACTTTTACCTTTTCCTTTTTTTTTTTTCCTCGATAAAAAACTGTTAAATGTATCCGTAAAAATTCTGACAGTGATATCGAGGGGTAGGATTAATGCAAGGGTAGTTGAATTTACACTCGTGCAACTGTTAACCCCTGGTTGAGTCATATTATTTTTTTATTCTCATTTTTAATCACATTTTTTTAATAAAATAATATTTTTCATCTCATCAATAACTTCTGAGTATTGTTATTCATCCTCACTGGAATTATAACCACAGTCTAAGTGACGTTAATGTGATATTAAATGATAGGTGAAATTAAATAAGTAATTTAATTTCACATTTCATTTAACCTATCAATTAAAGCCACATAAATTGGGGTTGTAACCCCAGTGGGGATGAATAGCATTACTCATAACTTTTACTTCTTTTTCAATCACATATTTTACGTCACATCAAAAAATAATAATGCGCTCTTGACTATAAAATGTGTACCAAACATGGGCTTATATTACGAATCGAACAAATTAATAATCGTAAAAATCGAATCGAATTGAATTGAACCAATCAAATTTTAATTCAACTCTAAAGTATTAATTTATAACCTCTCAATGAAATCATAATTTTTATGAATTAATATGTATTAAAAATAATTGGGAATTTTAACTTTTAAAACGGTTCAATCTGATCTAGTTCGGCTATTCGATCCTTTCTTTTTTTGTAAAATCAGTGGTTCTATTTTCCGTACTTCATTGAGCACTAGTTTGATCCAATTCTTAGGATACTCGAATCGAAGTATATTCAAATATAAATTACAAGAGTATTGTGAAATTGAACAAGGAGAGTATCTCAAAATCGAATCTAGACGCCAAGCAGCCGTCACCATCGTCGATCGACCGGCTACAAATGGAAGGCTGCACAAAACAATTTGAATTCCGATTCAGCATCGTCAACCCAAATTTTAAGTTCTTCTGGGGTGAACATATTCAGGGTAAGTTTTTAGGTTGACTGGATCACTATTGTACCAGTAATGTCTTTGTTGTTTCTTGATTTTAACAACCAGTAGTTTGTATTTTATAATAAGTCACGAAGACTCTTCAACTCAATTAGATTTTATTTAAATAAACGCCAAGCTTACTTTATATTGGTCAAGTCTTGGGCAATAATGTATTGTATTGGTAAAGTAAAACGTGTTTTGCAAGGCTGAACCAACCAATAAATTAAAGGAAAAAAGCAATATTTTTTTTGGGAGCCGATGACTAAAGTCCCAATGAATGGCTGCCGTAATTAAAACGATCCTAAGATAGCGAAATTCCTTGATGAGTGAGTTCCGATCCATACAATCACTTAATATTAGGGCACTATCTAGAGGAGAAGCTTAGTGAAATAAACACGTGTTTGAAGATGTGGACTACCTACATTTTGGACAAAAACATCCTATGAAGTTTCATTATTTGCTAAGATTGGATTCTAACTAACCAAATATCCAACTCTAGTGAAATTTAATCTAACTTATAACACGTTAATTGAGTTGAGACATCGGTTAAAGTTTTACTTATTCGATTGATATCATGATTCAATTTAAGTCACTCATAATGCATAAGTATTAGGTTTAAATTCCGAGGGACGTGAAGAAGTTCGTAGGAATAAGATAATTACAAACTCTTTCAAATATGCATTTTTTAGTAACTACTCCGTGTATGTTTGGTATAGATAGAACTGGACTCGTACATTTTTTGTTTGTAACGACTCAGTGTATGTTTAGTATAGACAGGTCTAGAATGTATTTAGTCTCCGTTTGTTTCCCATTCTTTTCTACTAAAATGAGAAATATGACAATTATACATGTTGGAATAACCATTTCCAACAATACATCACATCAAGCTTTCAAATTTGAATTTCTATCTCTTGTGTGGGGCCCAATAACAGCTATATTTTTCATTCTCATTCTACAACAATGCGAATCAAACGGAGATAAGAAAAAAAAATATCATGATCTTGTTCATTATATCATCTAGTACTGCTAGTTCTTGATTATTTCTTCAGTTTCCATTGGACTCTGAACTGGAGTATTTCCCTTATTTTGGTTATCCTATTTCATCGTTGTTATGACAATCTACACATACTTTGCAACAGGGGCGGAGGGGTCTTGTGGGGGACCCAGACCACCCCCCCCCCCCCCCCCCCCCCCCCCCCCCCCCCCCCCCCCCCGCGCGAATTTTGACATTTTTTTTTATTTACCATTTTGTATTTGAAAAAGCTTTTCATGAATTTCATAATATGCATTTTTTTTGGAGTGCTGAGATTTCAGGTTCTCTAGGTATTGAAGTGTCTATGCGAGAGATATTTTATTGTAGGGGAAGACAATACTTTAAATCCGCTTACAGATATTAACTGAATGAGAATGTTAAAATTTTGGATTCTTCAACTATAAAAATGCATATGTTTAAGTCTTAACTTCTAATCTTGAAATTTGAACGAGTAGAATTGTAAGCGTCCAGAAAATAATTGTCGATTACCAACATATTTCCATAAAAGTATTACTATCTCTTAAGTCTTCAACTAATGTACATTAATTTATGTTCCTTTGTTTCCTTTCTCCATCACAAAGTACCAACTTCCCTCATTTTAACAAATAATGTTTAAAAAAAAAAATTGGGGGCAGCCCACCCCTTTAACTCTGGGACCCCTCTACTTCGACGAGCTGGCTTCGCCCCTGTTTTGCAGCATCAAGATATTATAGTGCCACACACATACCAGCTTCTTTTCTTAGTCGAGGCTTTGCCTGGCTGGTAGGAAGCTAGATCATTGCATCCATTCCACTGCCAATTGTTGAAGCTTGTTATTGCGTCCTCTTTGCTCTTATTTGTATGTACACTTGTAATTGAATCTAGCGGTAGTGAGTTCGCTGCGTAATTTATGGTGGTATATTAACATAATATGGACTGATGTATTAGATCATCAAATATTGGATTGGTATACGAATTTTGAGCATAAAATAGTTACTGGCTTTATGCTAGGAGTAGAAAAATTTACTTTTTTTTGTACCATTTATCTTTCCAGATTTTTACTTTTTAGTTTATTACTATCTTTATTGTATGTTGCAGCTTCTGCTGGTCTTGGTTAACTACAGTTCTGCTGCAACCTCGACAGCTTCAGGGGCAAAGTTCATTATAGGCTTCTCATTCTTCGTGGGTGACTCCATCATCTTTACACAGGCTACACCACAGGATGCAGCTAATATTGTGGATATTCTCGTTCACTATATTCCTAGAAATAGGAATCGGGTCACCTATATGTTTGTCTCCTATGCGAAAAGTTTGCACAATGATGCAATAACCTTGCTAACTGGATTTGTTGACCGGTTGACTGATTTATTGGTTTGTTATGGTGCAAAATCGCGTTTTAAATTGGAAAGCCGTGTTTCTGTCCAAAATGAATGAATGATCCAGATGTCGCCAAGTGTCGTCTCACAACCATTGGATGGAGACCTTTGGGTGACTCGTATAAATACCATTATATGGTTGAAACAGTGCAAGCTTTTAATATTTTTCTCTCTCTCATCGCGTCGTTCGAATTCAATCTCTCTTTCTTCTCTGCAAATCAAAACTCTCTTTTTTGATTTGTTGTTACTCTCTCAAATATTGTGATCTTGAGTGATTTCTATTTGTATAGAGTGTTGTGTTCTTGTGTGAACATTTGATTGTTGAGGGAATGTTGAAGTACTATGATCTTTTGTGGTTACGGTCTAAGTGCCTAAAACTGGTCATTTTTACCTTGGTTTTGTTCCATTTGAACGATGGTTCTTCCAGTGAAAGAAGCACCTGATTTTGGGTGTTATTGACTTGGGGCAAAATTAATGAAGTTTCCTTTTTCAGTTTTTCTGTTCATTTCTTATTCGTGCATATTTTGTTGATATTGAGCTAATCTTGTTGAACCTCCTCTTAACACTATGCAGCTTCTTCCGCGAGTGTTCATTGGATGGAGTGTGTACTTTTTATTTCACCATCTGTTCTTGAATATTTGAATTTATAAAAATGATGCAGGTAGTGTTCGGAAAAAAAAATTGCAAAAATTCTGTCCCCTTTTGAAACTTATTTCCTAAAAGAACATTTCAATAGAAAATGGCTGTGATACTCAACTAGTAAAAATGCTAAACTTACTTTTTCTTGTTGCATAAATTGAGTGACAGTCAATGATACCTTGGGAAAGATTTGAGTTTCAAAGAGGCTACATTGATAGTGAGAAAATCTGGGAATCAAATGAAAAGGTAACGCGTGGTAGAATCAGAGGAGACTTGGGCCCCAGCGTATGAAGATGGTAATGTAATATACTTAGTCAAGACATGAAATTTTACCTTAAAAAGTCAACCTCATTAAAAAAAGTAATTTAAGTCTCGTATTTAACCGATGCGAAATTTATTCCTTAACTGCCCGCATGATGATGGGCTGACTGACAAAACTAATCTTGAAATTTGTGTGTTCGTTCAAGTTTTAATCGGATAGAAGCGCATGTTGGAGGTTAATAGGGGTTTAACATATGCGGGATTTATCCCTTAACATAAAACTCATTTCTTTCGTGATTATATTTTGACATCTTAAATTGGACTTCGATAATTACTGTTATCCGAACTCTTGAATTTGCAACCATCATACGCATAAATCGGAAAACAATAATATCGTGACAGATAAAAACATTAGTGAAATAATTTTATAAAATAATATTAGTGAAATAAAATACAACATATTAGCAATTTAATGTAGTTGAACCCAATAGCCAAAAACAATCTATTTATTATAATTTGTTCTCAAATTCAGAATCTGCAAATCTTGCAAATTATTATAGATTTGCCTAGGGAAAGTTGCATGGTTTCCCAATTATTTGCCTCGCGTAATACTTAAAACAAGAATATGTTAAAAACTATAATGGATATAAAGCCAACCACCTTTCAATCATGGCAAGACATTCTTTAGGGTAGTCATATGCAGCTACATGCCCTCCTCCCTGCAAATCAAACTTCTTTGTTAATCACCTTTTAATTTCTTTGTTACATCAGAGAAAAGAGCATAATCAAACTTCTCTTGCCTTCACTGTTGCAAATGTGAGAGAGAAATCATTGTTCACGTATTTCTCTGTGTATCTGCAGAGGAGATAAAATTGTAGTGCTTTATTATATAGGAATCATATAACGAGCATCTGTGCTCATTTAATTCTAAGCACCGGTGACGTGACATATCAATTTATTGGTGGATAAACTTATGGTGGACCTCAGCATTTGAATCAAATTTGTTTTGTGTCAAGGAATTAATATGATATGTCATCAATGATTAGCATAAGACGAGCACCGGCACTCATAAGATATGAGCAAGAATAGAATACCAACCCTGCAATTTGACCATTAACGGACCAAGGTCTCCAGTCATCGTCAAGGGTTATATTGAGATTGCGTATCCAATTTAAAGTATTGATATGAGGAACAATCATGTCGTGATCGCCACTGGGGAAAAAAAAAAAAAAAAAAAAAGCAAAGACATGATAGAAATTGTAAGTTGTCATCCCGTAGTGTCCAATCCAAAATACCATATTCGTGGTGTGTGTACATGTCTTTAATTATATGCTTCTAGTAGTTGTGTCTTTCGCTTGGTTCTCTACCAATATTTGGAACAACCGTAACTGTAAGCAAGAAATTAATATGGCTTACCTATATACCAAAATTTGATATTCTTGTTTACTGAGAAGTCCAAGATATGGAATAGCACTATCTACATTTTGATCGAAGTTATAGTTGCTATCGCACCTTCCCCACTGTTTAATTGTTCCCTGTGGCACTCAAGAAAGATTATGAGCATATAAACATATACCAATTGTTGAGAATAAAAAACCGTGATTCTATACAACCGAGAATAATAAAATTATAGAAAGAATTATAGAGATTTGACTCAATGTGAGACTAATTTCTCTTCTGTCACTACAATAATTTACTATGAAAAAAAAAAAAAAAAAAAAAAAAGAGTTTATAAGAGACAAATGCACACACTCTATTTTCCCTAAACTCCCTTTCTTTTTTTATGCTATTTATAAAAAAACTAGGACAAAACCAAAATTATGAGCATGAAATCCGCAAGTTATCTATTAAGAGTACGGTGACCCGAATTCTGTTTGGCCCAATCAGAAAAGCTCGCGGTTTGACATAAGTGATGAAACTACAATTATGAGAATTTTTTGGGGGGTTGTGGTGGTAGCAAAGGGATTAGGCCGATGGTATGAACACATTTTATTATTCTCGCATGCATATGATGTATTTTAGGGTTTCATCATGCTTTTTGGAGTAGCAGTTCAAAACGATAATCACTTGTCGACATTTTTGATATAACGGATTTTCTCTTCCTCTACCCATGATTTTTTTTTTGGTCTAAAGTTTCCACATAAACTGTCCTCTTGTTTTTATTTTTCCTATTGCCTATTTTCACTTTTTCGTAATACTATCCTTAAGAAAATTTTGGTCCCAGAGCACCACACCTACCCTTGAGACGGGGGCTTCTTGCCCCCCTTCCAATCCCCATGAAGAACTTACCGCGAAGGTCAATCTGCGCACAGGCTCCACACAGTGACAATAATTCTACTCCACAACTTAACATGTCTTTGCTAGCTAGTGTACGGTATTCTAAATCCTAATTCTTTTCAACGTACCTTTCTGATATGAAGAGCTTCTTGGACACTTGGATTATTTGCCCAGACATATGATGGTGCATTACTTTGTAGCTGCATACAAGAAACATGTTCATAAGGGAATCTCTAGTTACATTATTCAAAAGAGCATGACATATGCATATATAAAGAAAGGGGGATGAATTAGTTACTAAGCATGCGTCTTCTTGAGATGAGAGGTAGAGGTGGTTGAGTGAATCATTTTCCATGATTATTCGATCCCGTCTAAACTCGTCCGGTTTAGGCGCAAAGTCACCACTACATTTTGGTGCCAAAATATGTGTTGGATTTATATCTTTGATACACTGCAGTTAATCATATGCCAGCAGAACCCTTTTCAGTTTTTATGCAACGATATATGTTAAAAGGACATGATTAATAAAATATAAAAATGAGATGTAAATATTACCTTTTGGATCTCTCGAAGAACATAAACACATTCCAAATTGTTTGGATCAGGATTGTAATATACACCATCACAACTACTTTTGGCAGCCTGAAAATGTCTCAAAAGTTTCATAAATAAATGCAGAGTTTTAGCATAGATTCTTCGAGAAAAGTTTAATGTGTGGAGTAAATGGAATCAAGAAATTTTTTTACCTCATAGTATTCATCTGATATAAGTGCCACACAGTGAGCAAATGGAATTCGATCACTATAAGTAGAATTCAGTGTAGTAGAAAATGGATTACCTAGGATGAGTCCCTGTTTCAATTAACATGAAATATATAGCATAATCAAATAAAATATAGGGAACAAATAAGCTCCAAATCATTTTCTTGGAAAGACTAAAAAAATACAGTCACTCACTTGGAGGAACATTTTTGGCCACAATCCTGCTTCATTACCTGCAATACCATCAAAAAACAACTTAATCTAGCTTATTTTGATGTAAGAAAAGACCGACTAATCTCTTATAAGTTATTTTTTTTTTCTTACATCTACTACGTACCTTTTGATATTTCGTTGGCAACCAAGACAGCCATTTTTCCTCCATAGGAATCACCCGCAATATATAAACGATTCGTGATATATGTGGGGTGCTTCAACAACCACTGTATGAATTATCATTATATTGTTAGCTTCCTAAACTTCATTTTTTTTTTCCACAAGCTTTCACTTAAAAAACAAAAAACAAGTATATTTGTGTGGGGATGGAAATTTGAATTAATTAATTTCTGGTTATAAGTATTCCCATCTATATATGAATAATTAATGATTACACAAGCCTACCTTTCTGAGAAATGCGTAATTATCTTTTGCAGATTTGGTGTCAGAGGATAAGTAACTTCTGGACACATTTGAATAGGAAAATCCAATTCCAGCAGGCCAACCTATGAATATAAAACTGGAAGTCTGAAATAAAATATATCATTATTAACATAAAGTAAATAGTATGTCTCGCATGGAGAGTGAGAGATGTTGTCAACCTTGGTCCATGAATATGGATTTAGGTACAAAGTGGGCAGGCTGCCATCAAAACCTTCGGAAACATTGAACTTTAATGGACCTATAAATAGAGAAAAATTAGGTTCATGTTTGAATTGCAAAAGTTATCGTTACCTACATATGTTGGATACATACATTGAATATGCCATGACACAATTAGATACCAAGATTAACAGTTATTGAGTTATCTTAGCTAGTTAAAATAATATACAGTACAGGAGACAATTGCTTCTCAACTAAAATACTAAGACAAATAGCTTTTAAAATACGAATTGTATCTTTATGATTTTTAAAAACCTGAATGTTTAAAATCAAAGAAAAGTGACTTTGAATAGTATGAAGTTATTTACAGGCCCGAAATATTGTCCCTTTAATCGTGAAAAATCATTCAAACCCTCTGCTCAGCTCTACCCTGCTCACATTTCCTTTGGAAGTGGCCAAAAAAATGTCTCCACCTTCTGCCAACAGTCTTTCTTCGGAATTCTACTAAACAGGTCAATCGCCCCACCCCCACCTCCACCTATGATTTTCGGACTCTTCGAAATGAACGAAGTACCCGTGTCAACACAACACGACGTGGATATGGGCATGTAATATGTGTCGGATCCTCTAAATACTCGTCATTTTTGCTTATTATTTTTCCTTTTTTTTTTTTTTTTTTAATTTCCTTTCTCTTCTTTCCCGTTTCTACTCTCTGTAAACCTAGTGCCACTGCCGGGTGGAAGAAGGCGACGGGACTAGGTTTTCTCTTCTTCTTTTTCTCATTCATTTTCTTTCCCTTTTCTTCTTCTTTTTTTCCTTCTTTCCTTCTATATATCGATGGTTTAGGATTTCTTTGTATAAAATGAAAATGAGTTTCATATAGTGCTACTTAATGGAAGACCAAATTGCAATCAAGTCCCTCGTTTTCTATTTTATATAACATTTAGTAATTTAATTGAAAATCAAACCTTAAAATTCTGTTTTATTTGTCTTAATATGTTATTCAATACTTATTTCATTTTTTGTGAACAATTGACTTTAGCCTATTTAAAATGATATCTTAGGTTAGTAAAAAAATTGAAACGTCCCCACGTATCCGTATTCGAAATTTTGACTTTTTTAGATATGTACCAATATTCCTATATTTTAGAAAATAAAAGATCTGACGCTTTAGATACGAGTAAGCCCGAGTATCATAGGCCCCCACCATTTTTTTAGCAACTTATCCTTGGTGTCGGTGACGACAAAGGAAGCAACGCGCCTGCAGTGGTGAAGCAGCTTTTTCTTTCACTATAAGACCTAAACAATTATCGATACTCTCAATAGCTTACGAGTTTATGACCATCCCTCACATGATGTACAGGTGAACCACCAAATAAAGTGCAAATTGCCAAATTGTCCATCATATTGACCCGAATACCAGGTAATTGATTTGCAACGCAAATTTTTTAAAGGCAGTTTAGACGCAAGGACTATGCTAGACAAACATAACCATTTACCTAATCATTTACCCAGCCCCCCTCCAATAGAGGGCGCCACTTGGCCTTTAGGTAAAATATTATGTACATATAGATTAATTCTTAGACGCAAACATACACACACAATTAATTCCATATAAATGTCAGATGTCATAAGGAGCCCAAAATACGCTTGGCTCTCAAAATACCTTCGACGGCACAAGCGATATGAAGCACGGGAGCAAGATGAAAGCAGGGATGACGATATGGGGGAGGAGTTGCACCTTAGATCTACTAGCACTACAGATCGTGTGCACTGGGAAGGAGTCGTGCATCGGATTATTCAAAGCAGCTGTTCTTTGATACTACTCATACTGATACTATTCAAAGACTGTGTTCTTTAATTTTAAACAACCATGAACCTTTTTCTATTTTCTCTCATCTAAATAGGCAGAAACTTTTGTCTTTTATCAGTGCTTTTTTTCCTGCCAAAACAAAAATAAAAATCACAATAATAGTTATAAGCAAGTGAATGAGGGATACCAATATCATATGTGAGGCCGATGAAACTCTTGCACTCCGGTCGACCGGTGTGCCAAACCACAAGAGGATCCTTTTTCGGGTTACTTTGGGACTCAATAAAGTAGTAAAATATCTGTATTTCATCTTTTTCTCCGACGCTAATGTATCTAATAAGCCAAAGAAAGATAATCAGAATATTTCAATGAATTAACTATGTTTCCTAGAAATTAATAGGGAAATTATAAATAAAGAATGAATGAACTGACCCGGTTTCTAGTTTGAAAGGAAGAGGACCGGAATAACCCGGAAGAGTCTTGACAATGGACTGTGCTTCTGCAGCATCGTTGAATAGAAGAAGAAGAAGAAGTGTACGCAACAACAATATACATATTTTAGTATTCATGGTGAATATCGTATCCACTCTATCGATAAGGTAAGACGTGAAAGTGAAAAGCGGATATGCAGGATGGGGGAATTAAAAGAAAATGGAAATCACCGTTTGACGTGGATGTTTTTATTTTTGGGAAAAATTCATTTTTCCTACATTTATTTTACCCTATTTCAAAAATATCAAAACAACTTTTACATTTCAAAAATCAGATATTTTAACCTATACATACATACACATATATAAATATTTATTTATTTTATATAAATAAATATAAATATATATATATATATATAAAAGTTGTTTTGATTTTTTTGAAATAGGGTAAAATAAATGTAGGAAAAATGAATTTTTCCCAAAAATAAAAACATCCACGTCAAACGGTGATTTCCATTTTCTTTTAATTCCCCCATCGGCCCATCCTGCATATCCGCATATATAACCCACCCGCACCTCCACCACCCCTACTGTTCCGGCGACTACTCCGATTCCGACGACTGTTCCGGCGACTACTCCGATTCCGATTACTATTCCGATGACCATTGATGGTCATATCTTACATATTGTATGGTCACAGTCCAGGTCACAAGTCATAAGTCACAAGTAACAACGCATTGTTATTTGTTTGTAATGTTATAAGTCACATATTTTTTTGTACGGTCACAGCCTAGGTTACAACGCATGTGACAAGTCACAGCCCAGGTCACAGACTCCGTCCGCATTTGATGGTTAAATTGTAGTCTGAATATTAAATATGAACATGTAAATAAATAGTAGACTTTAGTGTTGTTTAATCATATCTTTTATTTGTTCAAAGTTGTTTGGATTTCAAATCATGGTCGCTGATCAATATTTCAAGTCACAGACCAGGTCACAGCCACAGCCACAGCCACAGCCCAAGTCACAAGTTCGCAGCCCAGGTCACAGCTCGGGTCACAAGTTCGCAACCCAGGTCACAGATCAGGTCACAAGTTCGCAACCCAGGTCACAGCTCAGATCATAAGTCACAGCCATAGTCGTCCACACTAACACCAACTTATCGTGACCTCCAGCAACCGTCGCCACTACAAAATCGCCCCGCCACCGCCAAATTCAAAAAAACCCATCCCAAATCGCCGATCCACCACCACAAAATCGCCACTGCAAGCCGGCACCACCTCATCGTCAAACTGCCACCGCCACCTCAAACAAATCAGTCAATTGTAAAACACCGTCAACACCACCACAAGACCATCGCCATCAACACCGTACCCACAGCACCACCGCCATCGCCACGGGCACAGTCACCCACACAGCCGAAACTCACCATAAGCGTCGCCATTATCACCACACACGGCCTAACCCATACTCCACCATCTCCCAGCCCATGCCACCACCAGCGCCTCGACCACCACCCACAACAACAAAAAATATAGTGCCTCCACTACTCCGTCTGGACCACACTGCACATATCCTCCACCCACCGCACCGAAATATCGTCCACCACCGCATCACACACATCCACCACTGCTTTACAGACCAACTATCAAAACAAAAAAAAAAAAAAACAGGCAACAGATCGCCGGGGAGAGGAGATGAGAGACACTACAAATCAAAAATCGCATCTCACTGTAAATCGCAAATCTCATCTAACCGGATATAAAGCCCTCGCTGCTGTCCACCACCACGCCACACCACGCTGAAAAAAACAACACCCTCATCGCCGAATATAAAACCCTCACTGCTGGAGCGCTGCTGGGAAACCAGTAGCGAAATGGGCGATTTCACTGCTGGGACAGCAGCAAGGGGATGGGAGGGAAGGGGAGAGGAGAGGGAAGGGGAGGGGAGGGGAGGGGAGAGGAGAAGGGAGGCGGCGGCGGCGGTCGATTAAGGAGAGAGAGGAGAAGGTGATAGAGTTTATTGAATGAATTAGGGATTGAAATATTATATAATTTAATTTTTATAATATTTTTATTAATATTTAATTAAATATAAAAAAAACTTGTATCTATATATAATATATCTGATTTTTGAACATTAAAACTTAAAATCTAATTTTTGAAATTGGATCTTGAAAAGTAGGGATTCATGTAATTTCCACTTTATTTTTTGATAATTTTTTGTACACTGATTTTGACAACTCTTTAAACAATTGATAGCTCAAATTTTGAAACATTACAAGCAGGTTAATTCTTTAGCCCCGGTGCTAACTATTTTAATTCAAGTTAAAGTTAAAAAATCAATATTAATCATATTTTTTATGGGTTCCATAACTTTTCAACCACATATTTCAAAAACTTCTATCACAATCTACTAAAACATCTAATTTTAATCTATACCAAACACCATCTAAAACTCTTATTGCTACAAAATTATTTTTCCCTGAAATAATGGACTCCAAACAGGGGCTTAATTTTTATAACTTGTGGGTCCATATATAATTTTGATAATTCAGTTTATCAAAAAAAAAAAAAAATATTTGATAATTCAGAACGTTTTTCGCATGATTGACAAATCTAGCCCTGGTCCCATTTTTTTATTATTTTTTTTCAAATTTATTTTCCATCAGACGGATCAATTGATTTATATCTTTTTATCAACTTTTAAATTATTAACTTTGATCAAAATTTATTAAAAAATCTAGCACATATTGATAAAAACTAGATTTTTAATAAATTTTAATAAAAGTCGATGAAATGCATGTTGAAAAAATGATAAACTTATAATTCCCATTAAATGTGTGGTTAAAATTAATTTTTGATTTTCACTTAGATTTTAATCTTTTTTTCTTTTTAACTGAATAATATTGCATGTATCGCCTTCTTCACCAGCCTTTTGGTTTTTATTTGCTTTTCATATTTTTATAAATCGTACTTCGTTATCCCTTCAACCTAAGATAATAAACCTCGCTCGTCGAAGTCCCAGAAAGCAATTCTGTCAAAGTATACAAAACGAAATAATGCTATGTACTATTACTCTACGTGGACAAAAAAAAAGACGTGACATCTCATTAAACATTATTTTTCACCTACACATCAAAATCAAACTTAAAAGAAAAAATGTAAATAAATTTTTAATTTCCTTCGTTTTTTTTTTTTTTTTTTAATAACAAAATCAGACTTAATCCACCCAAATACTAAAACCGAATTTTATATTTTGGAAAATTTATGGTGTTTTGATCTATGGAACTATAGATTGAATTATGTGATAACTAAGCTGGACCATTATTTAACATTATTTTTTCATAGATTTTTATACCGGTTAACACTTGATAAATTCTCATTTATTCTTGTTAAAATATCTATAATATATTAAATATTACATAAACTAAGAATCATTTTTTGCATAATTCTAATCATACTATAATTCAATTATTTCAATAATACCTTATTTTTCGTTTTTTAATATGTATTTAATTATTATCAATGCAATGTATATTTGATATATTCATTTCCCCTGCGTGCTTTCATTAATATATGGATTCCCTATTATTAATTTTCAATTAATTTACATTCATATTCATTTAATTAATATTCAACTTTATTTATGCATTTCATAGTTATTAATTCTAATTATAAGTTAATTAGAATTTCACATTCAATAATGTATTTCATTATTCACGTCTATTTAAGCTAATTAACATCCATTTAATATCACATCAATTTAGAATCATTTTTGGATGATTATAATCATACTATAATTCAATTATTTCAATAATATCTTAGTTTTCGTATTTTCATATGTATTTAATTTATTTAACTATTTACTTACCATCAATGTACATGTATATTTTATAGATTCATTCCACACGTGTGCTTGCATTAATATATGAATTTCATACTATTAATTCTCAATTAATTAACATTATTCATTAAATAATATTTATCTTTATTTATGTATTTCAGTATTATTAATTCTAATTATAAGTTAATTAAAATTTCACATTCAATAATGCATTTCGTTATTCACTTTCATGTATGTTAATTAACATCCAATTTGAAATCGCATCAAGTGAGAATAATTTTTTTTATGATTCTAACCCTTCTGTAATTCAATTATTTTCAATAATACTTTAGGGGGTGTTCTCTTTGCTGTTTTCAACCCATTTCCTGTTTTCAATTTTTCAAAACAGTGAAAACGCGTTCTCTTACTCCTTTTCGAAAACTAGTTTTCCAAAACACAAAAAAAATATTATGAAGAAAACAGAAAACGACCAAAAAGCCGTTTTCTGTGTTTTCTTCACAAATGCACACCAAGTTAGAAAACACGGGAAACGGCCACGCCCAATTTCCTCCTCTGGCCAAAACACTTCCTCCTTTCTACTGCTAACCCACGCTCCACCGCCACTTTCCAAGCCCCTAAACTCCGGCCAACCTCCTCCAAAACGACCGGATTATGCTACCATTGTGAAGCCCTCAATCCTCTCTTTCATTACCACACAAACAACAATTCAATCATATTCCAAAATCAATAAAAAAATCCTCAAAAAACTGATTCGAAATGAACTGCTTCTGCTGGAAACTCAACCTCTGGCAACACCGAAGGTCGCGCACCACCACCGGTCGATTGCCCACCCCTAGATGACTCCAGACATAGCTCCAATTTACCCAAAACAACATGAAATTATTCTGAATTTTTTCCTGTACCAATCGCGAAGACCGCACTACAAGGTCGGCAAATGGCAGATTCAGACGCCGCCCGGTGGAAACTCGTGTGTGTATTGTTGGGGTATTTGAGAGAAGAGAGACGACAGAGGAAGGGAAGATGAGAGAGGACATAGAGAGATGACGGAGAGTGTGGGACGAAGAAAGAGAGAGAGACGCCAGAGATGAATTCAATTTGAATTTTGGAGAACACGTTTTCAATTTCCTAATTTTTGAAAACAATTTCTCAAAATACCAAAAAGAACGCATTTTCAACAATCTCAAAATGGACACCGAAAACACAAAATACAAAATGAATTCAAAATACAAAACTGAAAGACAAAGAGAACATCCCCTTAGTTTTTTTGTTTTTTAATATGTATTTAATTTATTTAACTAATAGTTATCATCAATGTATATGTACATTTTTTTAATGCATTCAAATATTATTAGTTCTAATTTTAAGTTACTTAGAATTTCACATTCAAGAATGCATTTCATTATTCATGTCCATGTAAGATAATTAACATCCGATTTTACTTAATTAGAAATTAAATAAATGATTTAACATTCATTATCGCGTATATATTCCCTGATATTAATTCTAAATTAATTAACATGCACACATATTTAAGTATTACTTTTACAACATATATAAAGCAACTCATAATAACGTGTAACGCACATTCAACATTGATTAGTATAAAAAAAATGCACCATACATGTGTTGATATTTGAACAAGGCCGGCTTTATTTTTTGTTATATCTTAATGCTCTTCCCATAGATTCTATCATAAACCTTGTGAATATCTCTCTCACCGTTGGAATATTTCTCACTATCAGAATCCTCTTTTGAATTCTCACTACTATTTATGTTCTCAGCCTTCTCACTCCCCTTATTAGATCTATTCTTAATTCTCGTAGTAAAGACAATATATTTTTCAATTTTCTCACGAGTTGATTTTTCGCTCTGATTGTCCGAATTAGACTCGTCATCAGTGAGAGTAGCATCCATATCTTTATCTGTATTTCTCCTGCTACTAGGACACTCACTCCTAACGTGGCCAAAACTTTGTCAGTTATGACATCTCACAGATTGAGATCGACTTCTAGACTCATGAGAATCATTTCGCTGTCTCTCTTTAGGTTTTTGTTTATTCTTAATCTGAATCCGGTGAATCTTTATGACTATTCCTCATAGTATTTAAGGCCAATGACTTATCGTTTGTGGGTTTAGCTAATGTAAGTTCAAAAGTTTAGAGAGATCCAACCAACTCTTCAATCTTAATGGAATCTTAGTCCTTACTCTCCTATATTGTAGTGACTTTAGATCTAAATCTTTATTGTAAGGATCTAAATTTTTTTTTTACTATCTTAGGCTCTGAGATTCTCTCACCTATGTTGAAACTAGAATTTACTATGTTATTTAAGCTCGCATAAAAATCATCAAAAGTTTCATCTTTCTTCATCCGAATTTCTTCAACCTAGTGCTTAACATATGTAATTTAGAGTTCTTAATCGCATGAGTTTCCTCATGTGTGGTTTGTAGGATATCCCAAACATATTTGGCTACCTCATACATTGATGCTCGCCTAAACTCTTCCGGGGATACTGCCATAAATAGGACATGTAAGACTTTGCTATTCCAGTTACACACATCTAAGTTCGCTTTAGTCCAATTAGTAATGGGAGTGAGGATTACTTCATTATTAATCGTAGAACTATGTGCAGTCCAACCATTTACAATACTTAGTCAAATAAGCTCATCAATGGATTTTAAAAGGCCCTCATCCTAACCTTCCAGTGGCATAATTATTGCCATCAAAATATGGCGAGATGGATAATGAGTTACTCATCTAGATAATATGGGCCTATGAACAAATTTGGGTTCTAATACCAATTGAAAAATCGAGTGTCGCACTAGATATCACTTAACAGTTTACGGATTATTAATTTAACGACTTTTAAGTTATCAAATGGTTGTTATTTATCCGTTTTAGTTTTGACCCTACATGCGAAATTAATCAACAACAGGTCACTTTTAATTGTTTCTAGATGATTAAGCATATAGGTCCAATTATCCTATATTTGAATACCACAATAATAAGGAAAACAATAATAAACATCGATATGATGACGGTGAAATTCCAACTGGGTGAAATTTTTGGGACCAAGCCAATTACCTTCACTATAGACAATACGGAGTGAGTTACAGTCATATGCTATTTAGCCAACTCCACTAAACTTCCCGAACTATTTCCTGCTAACTCCAAGACCTGCTCCAAGACCTTCTACAATTGTCTATTCCTAGTGGAATTCCAAGAACCTGCTCCATGGCCTCGTACTCTTTTTGCGCTTGTAGTCCAAGATCTTTCAACCTCAAGCAGTCTCTGAACTTCAATTGAGAAAGTACCTTCATATGACCAATAGGAAGTAGGTGGTGTTTTAGATTCAATGAGTTTGATGTTTTTCTCAAATATGTGGTTGTATAAAATCAAGAGTGAAATGATGAAATCAATGTATGAATAGGCTCTTCAATATGTTATAGAGAAGACACACAATGAACAACCACCATAATTTTCGTGCATAGGCTTGGGTATTTATAGAAGAATGTAATTAGGTTGAATGAGCCAGAAAAATACTTCAAAATAGCAAAATATGATTTTTCGGATCGACCTGTTGCTCGATCGAGAAGCTAGCGACAGGCGAGCGACATGTTGTCGCTCGAGCGAGAGCTCAGCAACAGGCTGTCGACAGGTTTCTGTTTTTGTCGCTCGAGCGCCGACGGGCGAGAAGCTAGCGAAAATGCGACGACGTGTTTTTCCTCTTTTCACACTCGAACCCTAGACCTTATAAACTCAATTTATACAAATTGCACCATGGGTCATTGATTTTACAACACGTTACAAATTAGTCATTTTGTCCACAGAATTGCTAACACTAAAAACCTAATAGACTTTCACCATTTTGACAACACAAATTAAGAAAATGAACATAATATAGGCTCAGACAACACTGTAATTTCTTTTGCATTCCATTTCATCCTTTTTTGTTGCCTACAATTTGATTTTTTAATAATTTTTTTAAGGTTCGACTCACGGGGCTAAAAATGGCCTTTGTGGCTCATCGAGTCACACGGGTTGGCTCAGTGGGCTGCTCGAGCCTACTAGCCAAAATTGATACCCCTAGAAAAAATCACATATTTCATCATTCCTTGGTCCACATAATATATATATACACGTAAATCAAAATTCTTTCTTATTTTAAGGAAAAATTGTAGCAACAATACCAAACATTTCACTCTTTTTTGTAAACTTTGTCCAAACCTTTGTTTTGTGCCAACCATGATACAAACCTTTAAAAAACTCGCACTTGAGGTTTGAATGGATGGAAACCGTGAGTTTGACTGTTAGTTGACTTCAAAAAATTATTTTGATCAAATCAACAAATGACAAAATGGTAACTACATAATTTTAACATAAAAAAGGAAAATAAAAAAAGGTAATAATATTCACCTTCTTCACAAACAACCCCCACTCCACTCAACCAAACGCCATTGGCCGCCACTGCCGACTACCACTTTCTGCCACCAACAGTGGAATCACCTCCCAACAATCTCAGTTGGATTTTAGCTCCACAATAAATTCAGAAGCTTCGGTATGGTATCAACAGAAAATGATTTTGAACACAGCCTACATGTCGAAAACCAATATTTTTAACAAAAAAACAACCCACATTGCCACAAAGTAAAAAATACCCCCAAAAAATCAAAGAGAAAATGACAAAATTATTTTTTGAGAAATATAAATTGAATCGATGTGAAGCGTGAATTCCGGGTTTGGGATGGCCGTTCCGCAATTATCTACGGTAAATTGACCAGCCCCTGATTTTTTTTCTTATTCAACGATACACAACTTTTTGATAGACATGAAATGAAACAAAAACAAAGAGAGATTTTCGGATTTGAAGCGTCCCTTGACATTTGGACCAAAACAAATACTGAACGAGGCAGAAAATTTATATTTTTCTTTAAAATAAAATTAGATTTTAGCTTTACTCTCAATTTCTGATCCGCATTGTTATGCTTTTGGGTGTTCTTTTAAGAATTCAGCTAGATTTGTGTTTTTTTTTTTTGCTTATAGTTATAATTTGAGGTTCGGATTTGCATTTGAAACATTACATTTCAAGGGATTTTAATCTTAAAATCTGGGCTCCATTTGATTCGCGAGGAGTGCACTGTAGCCTCTAAGACCGTAGTGTTTGGAGGCGATTCCACCGTTGGTGGCAGAAAGTGGTGGTCGCTAGTGACGGCCAATGACATTTAGTGGGGTGGGGTGGGGTGTGAAGAAGGTGAATGTTGTTACCTTTTTTATGTTAAAATTATGTAGTTACCATTTTACCCTTTGTTGATTTGGTTAAAATAATTTTTTGAAGTCCACTAATAGCCAAACTCATGGTTTTCATCCATTCAGATCTCCGGTGTAAGTTTTTTAAATGTTTGGTACCGTGGTTGGCACAAAACAAAGAGTTGGGCAAAGTCTGCAAAAAAGTGAAAGATTTGGTACCGTGGCTGCAATTTTTCCTATTTTTAATCACACACTTTTCAAATTATTTTTTTTCTCAAAATCTATTCTAAAAAATGGACTCACGAGGGTATAACTTTTTCCATGGCCGACAAATTTTTTTTTTTTTTTTTTCAATTGCTTATAAGTCGTTGGTTTTGCGAAATGCTAGATGTATGATAAGTGAATAATAAGTTATGAGTCTTATGAAATGTATATATAAATAAATAATTAAGCTTTATGTACTTTAATGTATTGATATTTAGGGGAAATTGCATCATGGGTGCTCAAATTACGGACATTGTTGCAACTTGTAGAAGTATTAGTCTACGTGCACAACAAAAAAAAAATGACATGGCATCGCATTAGACACTATTTTTCACCTATTTGTTAACAGTTATAACATTGAGCTTTAATGAAAGCTCGTAAATACATTTTTAACGAAAAGGAAGAATATAAAAGAAAATGATCTTTCATAATCCACCTATTAAGGACCCCAACAATATAAAACTATAGAGGTGAGGATGATGGGCCGAGAAAATAAGTTTTTGGAAATCAAGTTATAACAACATTTATAGAATAAGGACTAAAGTTGCAATTTTATAAGTTGATAATACATATAGATCCATTGGATCAATATCGTTAAAAAAAGTTTGGCAATTCAAAGGGAAAAATGTCGAAACATGTGGCTTTAGATGAGCATACTAAAGTAAGCAATAAAGCACAGTCCGAATTCAATGCAGTTTCGTGTTAGTACAGAGCACTTTTTGTTTTTTAGGATAGTACTTTTGTTATCACATCACGTCATCCTCCACAAATATTAATTTAAAAATAGAGCGATGAATATTGTTGGCACAAATTGTACCACCCCACCCGGTCTCTATATGGTTATTGGGATGTAATTGTCTCACTATATAAATAGTATATATGACTTTGCAATCATATATTTTATTAATAATTAATTTTAATTACATTTTCATTGAATTTATAATTTTTATTAACTTTTCAATCAGGGGCGGACCTAGATTAATTTTGAGTGGGGGCGACACTAGGGGCGGAGCCAGTCCGTCAAAGTAGAAGGGTCCAAAGTTGAAGGGGTGGGTGCCTACGAGGATCCCCCGAAACGTTTTTTTTTTTTTGGAGTTGTTAAATAGTTTTTTAGAACTGCTTTTGAAAGAAGTCATGTTGAACCAATTTTCTCTAAGAACTCTTTAAACTAAAAGAATAAAAGTATTATTATAAAATTAGTTCAAAAGCAGTTCTAAAATATGACTATTAGCGCTAAATATTTTAACTGGATTAAATAAATCTCCACGAGACCAGCATGGACCGTCTAAGAGCTTGAGAAGCAAGGACAACCTCTGCATAACAAGACAAAACAATTTCAATAAATTCAAACATATCATTTTGAACGAACATAATTTTTTTTGATATATTTCTATCAATAAAAAAGACACTTTTAGCGCAAGAATACACAATCTCTTTCAAAAAATGCAAAATATTTTACACATGTTAGATTTGTTTCTTGTTCCGGGATTCGGTGGTCCAAGAAGCTTTTACTGAGGTTTCACCAGCTTCGGATAGTTGAGTTAATTATTTGTCACATCTAAATTCAATTTTCAATTTTGCTAAAAATGAAGGCGAAGTTCTCAAAAAGTATCTTGTGTTTGTTTTAAATATTGCATTAATATGACTTAATAACACAAAATGTCTCTACGTTTGACAAGTAGTGTGCAAAACGTTCCTACATTTCAATTTTTTACATTTTCACCCATATTTCAACACTTAATTGCGGAAAACGTCATTTTCACCTATTTTTAATAGAAAATGATCAATATACACTCATATATAAACAAAACCAAAACGAAAAGAAAAGAAAAGAAAAATAAACAATAAATTGCAATCTTACTCCTAACTTTTTAAAAAATGCAAATGAGTTTTTAATTTGACCGAAACTTTAAAAAAAAAATATGATTAGGGCCTTCAAATTTAATAAATTGCAGAATGGGTCCCCTTTTTAAAAATTGCAAACTTAACCCTAACTTTCGTAATTGGAGGCGGGGGCCTGCAATTTCACAAATTGTAGAAGAGGCCCCTGCCTCCATCCTTTCTCTGCCGTAACAGAAACCCTAGAAATCCCATATCTCCTTTTGCGGTGCCGGGCGACAAAAATAACGACGGTGCACCACCGGGTATTGCAGCAGCGCACAGGGCTGTTGCAATAACTAGCAGCAGCGCTCGCCACTGCAATTCGCAGCAACGACGAGCGCCATTGTAGCAGCGACCGTCGCTGCTGCTTCTAGGTTGTGGCGGTGCGTTGCTTTACGAACAACGCTATCTTACCGCTATGGCTTGGTGGTGTCGCCGTCAGGTCTGGTGGTGTCCCTTTGTTGCCAATGTTTTGAGATCTAAAATTTTGATCAAAAAATTATTTTCTTTTCCAAAACAGATTTCACAAATTAAAAACATTATTTTGGACTCATTTGCAATTTTTAAAAAGTTTAGAAGTAATATTGCAATTTATTCTTTATTTTTCTTTTCTTTTCTTTTTTGTTTTGTTTTGTTTTTATATGAGGATATATTGGTCATTTTGCGTTAAAAATATGTGAAAATGACGTTTTCCGTAATAAAACGTTGAAATAGGGGTGAAAATGCAAAAAAATTGAAACGTATGGACGTTTTGCACACTACATGCCAAGCGTATGGACATTTTGTGCTATTAAGCCGCATTAATAGACATATGGAGGGTGGCTATAAAGTGACAGACTTTTTAGCTAATACTCAAACACAAAGATAGAAGCTCTAAAGTATTGCTTCCAATAGGATTTGGGAGGAGAACGAATCGGTTTAGTGAGAATGGACAAATTAGGTCTTCCTAAGTTCAGTTTCGATAAAGGATGTGTTTGAGCCACATTATTTTGGAAGAATATATTCTAGAATAGTAGGTTGATGGAGAATGTGTGGTTGAAAAAGAAGGAAAATTTATTGATGTGATGAAAAATATTATTTTATTGAAAATGAGTAAAAAAATGAGAACGAAAATTTTAATGTGTACCAAACAGGGGCTTAATAATATTCTTTAATATAAATTTCATGTAAACTTTTGTAAAATTGATTTAGATTGCAAATATGTTACGGATTATTTCTTTGTAATTCCGTGGAGATTAGGCATATATCCCCTTTCATGTATTCTCTTCAATATTAATATACTTGAATAAGGGTCAATTCCAAACCTCCCATTCAGTTTGAGGCGATCTAATAATATGAGATAATGCTGTTGGTATTTCTTAAAAATTTACTTATCTGTAAAGCAAACATGTGGATGCAACTTTGTAGAGGTGTAAAATCGGTCGGATATAAAGCCCGATAAACTTTGCATGCTAAAAATGCCTGGTCGATTCTGGACCAATTCTTGGATACTTTGGCCCTCGAGCAGTCTCGACAAGCTTCTAAACTTTGCTAGAAAAATATGGGGCCAAACTATTAATGGATCGCCTTACACTTTGCATTAATACAAGGATTAAGTAATTTGTACATTTCAAGATTGACATCATTGTTGACATTCGCCTTGCTATAAAAATGCGATTGCATGAAAAACCTATTTTTTTTAATAGCCAAATGACACTTTGCTATGTGTTGTAAATCATGATGTACAACAAAGTATACACCATTATTGTTAATATAAAGATGCTACTTGATGGGTGCCAAACCCGATGAACCTCCTCCGTTGGACTAGTTAAGCGGGCTACGGAGCTTGAGCTCATGATCCCACGCATGAATCAAGACCCAAACCCGACTTCAGGAAGTTTGCTCACTTGGCCCCACTACCCATTATGTAAGGTCGGGGTTGAGCATTGGTGGTCCCTACCTCATGTGCTATCCTCCAACCACACGTCACCTTAACGTACTAGTTCAACTTAACCATTCAACCTCTCAACTTATCATAAACTTCAGCTTAACTAAAAAGCAACACAATCCTAACACAACACAAACTTCTCTCATAAAGGAATATTAGTCCACCTAGGACTCAACCACCACCCTCTATAAATATGTATTCCATCCTCATAATTCAGGTACTTTTTAATAAGCATTCAGTATAGAGTTTCTCTTGGCTACTGAACTGACTTAAGCATCAGAGGGGCGACGAGGACACATCTCGACGCCTTTGTTTCAGGTATTGAAGGCAGATTACGTGGAGTTCTTTCATTCGGTTCGGGTTGACCCATGTACGAATTTTGGTAACTTCACTACTTATTCATATTAAGAGTATGTTTGTTTTGGATTAAAATTTGGTTTTAGTTTAAGTTAAAGTCAAATAATAAATATTAACATCTTTCATGGGTCCCATAACTTTTAGACCGTACATTTCAAAAACTTCTATCACAATCTACTAAAAATCTACTTTCAATCACCACCAAATATCCTCTAAATCTAGAATTAATCTAGATGTACATTCCTAGATAACATTGTTGTCGACATTGTGTGAGTTGTCAATATCAATATAAGTGTCATTGATTGTTTAATATATTGTTAAATGTATAAAAAACTGTCAACTCACAAAAATATCATCAATGATGTCAAAGTTAGTGTACATGTAGCAAGAATGACATTCCATCCGTCTCAATTATATAGGTTGAGTTTCATTTTTCTCTTGTCCCACATATATAGATTTGTTTCCTACTATAGAATATTTTGTTGTGTTTATTTACCAATATATTCTTATTAAATTTTCTCCACTTAATATATCAACTTTTTGAAATCGTTCAAATACACATATTTATCACTTCTTGAAACATGGAACACCTCTTATTTCTTTTTCTTCTTCAAATTCTTTATTAATTCTAACCATAATTTAGTTTTACATATTGAAAATTAAATATGAGTAAATTAGGAAAGAACTTGGCAAAAATTAATTTTCTAATGACATTAAATAAACTTTCTTAATCAGTGTGAAAAATGAAACAAGTCTATATAATTGGGACGAATGAAATATTATTTTAGCTTTGGTTTGAACCCTATTATTTTCAAAATATTTTTTTTCTCCCTTCTTTTTAATCACATTATTCAATAAAAATAATATTACACATAATTTTTATTTTTTAACTATATATTCTTTATCAATTTATTACCGTAAAATACATTCTTAGTCCCTGTTTGGTGCACATTTTGAGTCCAAATATGTATTTTTTTGTTTGATGCAATGGAGAATATGTTGTTGAAAAAGAAGGAAAAATTATTGATATGAAAAATATTATTTTATTGAAGAATGTATAGTTGAAAATGAGTAAAAAAATAATTTAGCTCAAACAAAATAATATTTTTCATCACATCAATAATTTAATAAAAAAAAATATTTTATAATATTTTTTGCTATAAATATGAAAAATTCTATATTTTATAATTTTATTTATATAATTATACGGGTCAAATCCGAACAAACCGTGACCCGTGAGGGCTCGACCCCGATGGGTCAGTGGACGGGTCTGAGTTGTAATCCAAAATTGTGGGTCGACCCGAAACCGGCCCGAAACCCGTAGAGGGTGTACTTTTTTTTCACTCAGACCGTTACCGAGCTCATATTGTGCGAACCACCCGGATTGACACCTTTAATTTATAATAAAACGAGGTTCAAACAAACCAAGCACTTAGATCCCGTCATGCTTTGCTGTCTTTGCTAGACAGCTGTTACTTGGCACGCTTTTTAAGATATTAAAATTATCACAACTATTTTATCCCAAGAGTTGTCCATCCCACACTAATTTTTCTCCCGTAAGAGACAAGGTAGGTGCAACTACCAGTCCACCTCGACAAGTTTTCAATTAAAGATTTTGCTAAATGGTACATAAATTAGTCATGTTTGGTACATATTAAAAATTTTATTTTTATTTTTCTATTTATTTTTCTACTCATTTTTAATCACACATTTTTCAATAAAATAATATTTTTCATTATATCAATAACTTTTCATTTTTTTGAACCACACATTTTTTATCAATTTACTATTTCAAAATACATTTTTCCAAAATAATATGGCTCAAATACACCCTAGATAACATGTTTGGGAGAGAAAATATTAGATAAAAAAGTTAATTGTATTTTAAATTGGTAAATGGTAAAGTGTTACGTGACATTATGCAATCCATTATATAAATCTTGATATATATGTTGCAAGATCTTCAATTAATTCATGATCACTCCATTCCAATTTTAACGAGGTATTAGGTCCACCTTTTTTTACGAGTAGTGTTATTTAGTAGCACCGATGTTTAAATAGACCTAAAGTGACATTAAATGAGATTTATAATTAAATAAATCACTTAATACAATTTTTCATTGAATCTATCACTTAATCGTATTTAAATTGATATTGTGGTACCAGTAATAGGGTTGTCAATGGATTGTATTTTGATTCGAATCCGACGAAATTAATGAGAAATGAATTTAGAGTCTCAGTTCGATAACCCGATCAAGATCCGAATTTGGATTGAATTTTGATTTGAATCCGACGAAATTAATGGGAGATGGATTTAGAGTCTCAGTCCGATAATCCAATCAAGATCTGAATTCGATAATCTGTTAACTAAATTGATCAAATATGGATATAGGTCAATCCGATCTGATTTTCTATAAATAATTGAGTCAGTAAAATATTTTTATGGCATATTATTTGTCACTAAAATAAATAAATGAGAAAATAAATAAAATTAGAATAAAAAAGTAATCAAATTCAAACATAAAAAATTGAAAAATTTATAATTATTAAACATGTTTAAGAATTGGAAAATTTGAAAAAAAAAAGTTGATTTCAACCAATATTTTAAAAATCAACCGGGCATTGACCGGAAAAGGAAGAGGGTCAAGGGTCAAAAAGTCGAATCGGGATCGAATATCGGTATCGAACCGGTTATCAAATTGAATAAATAATTATACACATAAATGTAAAATATTATAAAAACAATAGATTTTTTTTAAAATTTTAGTTTACTAAATTAAAGTAAATAAATATCTATATTTTTTAATTAAATTTATTATTATAATTTATTTTACAACTTCAAAAACTAATAATTAATATGTAACAAATAATTTAATTTTTTTATTGAAAATAATGAAATAAAATATTTATATTTAGAATTAAAATTCAATTTTACCTTATCCAACATCGAATGTCAATAGAAAACTATAAGTTGATCTCTCATTTACAAAGGAACATTATGATGATAGAAGCCACAATTGAGCTTGTATATAAAAACATGTGGGTCTCAAGTTAGTTCAATTTTTTTTAAAGAATATAAAATTATTTTATTTGGAGTTTTTTGATTTACGGTTAACCGGCTGGTTTAATGGTTTATTTGACGATTTTCAATTTTTCATTTAATGTATGATGATTTGATTTCAACATTGATTTTTTTTTTTTTTTTAATTTTTATTAATTTCGGATAGGATTATGATATCGGATAGGATCAAATAATTTTTCTTATCGGATTGAATATACGCGGATCTGATCCATTTACAGCCCTAACAAGTAATGCTATATAACATTATTCTTATTTACAGTACAATAGACCTTTCCCGATGGAGCATTAGCCCATGTAAATATGTTGAGGAAGATACTAAACACGACCTCGAGATGGCAATAATAAATCTTAGGAAGTCAAATGCTTAAAAACGCTTCTTTCAAGTCAAGCATCTGATTTGATTAACGCTAGAACTAAGTTAACAATTACAGAATATATAATGACAATACAGTGCTAAAAAGGTGTAATGGATGAACCCTAAAACCTCGCCGCCAACCCAAACCTATAGAGGATATAAAGAGAACCATCGGTCAAGCATTGCGAGACATTGTTTAGGCTTATATTCAGGAGCTGTGTGACCGCACCCTGCAATACACCGACCACATTTACTTATTTTTCTGTCAATCACGGTGAGAAAGAGCATAGTAAATTTTTCTTGCCTTTACTGTCGCAAATGTAAGATTGTAGTCATTGTTCTTGTATTTCTTTGTGTATCTACAAAATAAAACGTAGATGAGATTAATTAATAACATGCAATATACATGTGTGTGAACGGACGCGATAAAGAATCGGAACCAACCCTGCAACTTGGCCGTCAACATTCCAAGGTCTCCACTCGTCATCTACGGTCAGATTGAGACTACGAATCCATTTTAAAGTACCCGAATAAGGTATGGACAAGTCATGATCACCACTTGTGAAACAAGAGCTATATCTTAGTTGATGGATTATAATAAACTCAGAACAAATTAAGTCACTTTTTTTAAGCAAAGAATGAATATGACTTACCTATATACCAAAGCTTCATATCCTTTCTTGCTGAGGATTTTATGATATTGAACAGCACTTTCTACATCATATTCATATAATAAGCTGTTATTGCATCTCTTCCAATCTGTTACTGTTCCCTGGCAATCAAAATAGAAGATTACCCATTGTAAAGTGTACTGAATTTTTAACATTTTTGTATTTGATATACCTTTTTAATATGAAGAGCTTCTTGGACGGTTGGATCATTTGCCCAAATATAAGACGTTGCATAATTTTGAAACTGCACAAAAGAAACCACGTCTTGAGAAACCATGTTACCTTCACGAGAACATGTCATGAGATACATAAATAGTGGTTGAAATTACACGGCACCACAGTCTGTCCTTTTCGGATGGGAGGAGGAGGTGGTCGACTGAATCATCTTCCAGAAGTTTTTGATCCCATCCCAAATCATCTGGTTTTGGTGCAAGACTTTTACATTTTGGTTCCAGAATATGTCCTATGTTTACTTTATTTAAACACTGCAATATTTGATCATTTCACGAGTGTTTATGCTATAACACATTTCAAAGCAAAGAAAAGAAAATAAGATGCAGATGTTACCTCTCGAATCGGTCTAAGAGCATAAAGACATTGCAGATTTTTTGGATCAGGATGATAAAATTTCCCATCACAGCTAATTTTTGCTGACTGATATCAAGTTACATGAATATTGGCAATATTTTAGCTATAAGAATAGATTCACTAATAAGTTTTAGGAAAGATTAATTTTTATCATAAAATATAATTGATTCAAGAATATTACTACCTCAAAATATTCATTCGATAAAAGTGTCATTCTGTGAGAGTATGGAATTCTTTCATTAATATCAATGTTTGGATCTGTTAATCCATTCCCGATAATGTATCCCTGATTCAATTTCAAAAGCACTCTCTCATTAACATAAGATATGTTACAATATTCAAAAATAAAAATGGAGTTATCTTATAAATAGTGAATTAGTACTTGGAGGGATATTCGTGGCTGCAAGCCTGCTTCATTGCCTGCATTACCAGCAGCACTTACAACTTAATCAAGCATAGTCAATGGACGAGAAAAATAAAACAAAACCGAGGTATTTAGTTCTTATTTAAATACGTACCTTGTGAAATTTCCAAGGCAACCATGGGCACAAGTTTGCCTCCATAAGAGTCGCCCGCAACATAAAAACGATTTTTTATAAACATGGGGTGATTCAACAACCACTGCATTTTCAATATATTATTTCACTAATCCGAAAACACGTGGATGGTATAGCGACTATTTTTGAATCCTATTCGCTAGAAAAAGGCATAGCCTATGGGTTTATAAACACATTAAACACCCTAACCTAACACATCAGTTTTAAGTGCGAGTTCTATCCAAACAACTTAAATTCTGTTGTCTTCAATTTTTGCTTACAAATATGAATTATATTAAAAATAGCAACTTACCTTTCTAAGAAAGGTGTAATTGTCTTTTGTTGACTTGGTGTCCGAAGAAGAGTAACCTTTTGATGTGTTTGCATAGGAAAATCCAGTACCAACGGGCCAATCTATGAATATGATACTGGCAACCTGCAAATCATATGACTAAGTTACTGCATTGCTAAACTTAAGAGAGCTATAGATGAGATACATACATGACTTTAATCATGGAGTGAGAGATGTCTTTGACCTTGGTCCATGAATATGGATTTATGTGAATAGATGGTAAGCTTCCATCAAAATCTTCAACATCAAAAGCCAATGGACCTTCAAACAAGCACACAAAATTGGCATGAGAATCATAAAAGTTATATTTCAAATAAGGGTTATTATAGTCTTTTAAATCCTTTCAAATAAGTTATATTTCAAATAAGGGAAATATATTCTTAGAATGGAAATTCATACTCAACAAAACAATTTGAAGCTTAGCTTGAGGAACAGGGGCAGTCTCATCTTCTATAAAAAAGTTGATAAAAATTTTAGGTGGTGGTGTTGGTTGCAGCCTCGGAAGTCCTGAAGGTTCGTAAAGGAGCCCGTTTTTGTTATTTATCTTACAGTGTTGTACAGAATCTTTAATGGATTAGCATAATTTTAAGGACTCAGGTGGATTTTGAGTTTGATTATGTACCATTGGAGTCTAATCTGGGGTCTTTTCGAGGAATACATCTCAGTTTCGCTATGGGTAAATCCAAATTGCCAACATTATCGATCGTATCATTGTATTCAGTTACTAGTATAAAAACCCATTTTTGGCCGTAAGACTCCACATTAAGTACATAAGTACAATTGCTAATTTAATTGATAGTTTAAATAAGATTAAGAGTCTTGATTCTAACCAATATCCTTTTGATGGATACTATGATGCATATATATTATATACACATATAGAGCGTACCGATTTCATAAACGAGGCCCGATAGAGCAGAGCAACCAGGTCCACCCGTGAACCAGAGCAGAAGAGGATCCGTTTTAGGATTCTTTTCCGACTCAATGAAATAGTAGAATAGCTGCACTTCATCATTTTCTCCCACACCAATATATCTAATCATCCAAAATTAAGATCATGAAGATATTTTATTCAGTTTCTGGTATTTTTTTTTTATAGTAAAAGGGTAGTTGTTAAAGAATGAAAGAACCCACCCGGTTTCGAGTTTGACAGGCAGAGAACCCGAATAACCCGGAAGAGTCTCTATATTGAACTGTGACGCTGCCTTGCTAAAGAGTAGCTGAAGAAGAACAAGTAGATGAAACCATATCCAATTCATCATAATCATCCCAGAAACTAAACTGCAGAATTATGTATTTTACTGTGGTTTTCGAATATATATATATGGCATAAAACTGGGATAAACTTGGTAGAAATTGATGACAGAGTATGTAAGAAACGGGAGAGAAGCTGGAATTTTGGTCTCTTCTTTCGCCTGTTCATATTTATAACCTAATAATTTTCATATTACAAGGATATACATCCCCTCTTTGGTTTAGGCCACATAAAAAAAATAAAAAAAATAAATTTTTTTTAAATATTTTGTATTTTGGGAAATTTATGGAGTTGGATTAAGCTAATTGTACACGGCGGTGGCCGTCAAACTTGGTAAATTAAGCTGGGCCATTATTTTTTCATAGATTTTTACATGTTAACACTTGATAAATTCTCGTTTATCCTCGTCAAAAAATATATATTTATAATATATTAAATATCACATCAAGCGATAATAATTTTTTGAACAGTTTTAGCCATACTATAATTCAATTATACTTTATTTTCAATTTTTCAATATGTATTTAAATTATTCAATCATTTAACTACCATCAATGTACATATACATTTGACGATTCAATTCACCGGTGTATTTTCTTAATATGTGAATTTTTTTTATTAATTCTCAATTAATTAATATTTACATTCATTAAATTAATATTTATATTCGTTGATACATTTCAGTATTATTAATTCAAATTATAAATTAGTTAGAATTTCATATTTAAGAATGCATTTCACTATTCGCGTCAATGTATAATAATTAATATTCAATTTTATTTAATTAAAAATTAAATAAATAATTTAACATTCATCGTCACATATATATTTATTTTCATATATTAATTCTAAATTAATTAATATTCAAATATATTTAAATATTATTTTTACCTCACTTGTAAAACAGTTTATACTTGGTTAGTAAAAGAAAAGAACCGTACTGGTGCTCATATTTGAACAAGGGCGAAATGGTCTTTTGTAGAAAACAACAAATGAGTGATGGGACCCGTTGCTTTATTCTTTGTCATAGTTTGTCTACGAACAAATTGAAGATAAGAATCCATAAGCTTTTGTGAGATTTCCTTTTTAGTACATATGGATTAATCCCTACCACTTGGCCTATGGGTTGGAAAAACCACATATTTCATCGGGTTTTGCCATGTGCACATAGCAAAGTACACGGAAAGTGTCCATAATGGACAAATGACGTTTTTATGGATTTTGCTGTATACGCGTAGCAAAATCCTATTCCATCACTCCTTGGTCCACATATATCTTAAAATTCATTTTATTCCAAGCCCATTTTTCAAATATATTATTTTTACACGTAAACTAATATTTTTTTTTTCTTATGTTTAATCACATATTTTTGAAAAAGAAATTATTTTTCCAAATCTATTATAAAAAATGGGCCCAAGAGGGTATAGCTTTTTCCATGACCGACAAATCTTAATTTTTTCTCAAGTGCTTATAAGTATTAGGTTTTGCGAAATGCTGAATGGATGATAAGTGGAAAATAATTTATGAGTCTTATGAAATGTGTATATAAATAAATAATTAAGCTTTGCCAAATAATGTACCTAATGTATTCATATTTGGAGAAAATTGCATCATGAGTGCTCAAATCACGGACATTGTTGCAACTTGATTTCCAACCCATTTTGGTTTTAGTATTGCCATCCTCAATCGTTATTTTTTATAGCCTCGTTGGCATAGAGAGATTAGATCCATCTAGATATGGCCGGAACATGAGGATTTGGGGCATGATTATTCTCTATTATACATTTTTTTAACGAAAAAGAAGAAAATAATCATCTATTTATGAAAAAATGACTTTTCATAATCTGGCTATTAAGGATTATTAATCATTCATTTTACATGAGTAGAAGTTGGAATACCTCGAACTCACGTATTGTTGATTTTGTATCATGATCAGTTAGGGATCCAGCCATGAGTTTGAACACGAATTATAACACAAATGTACATGGGTTTATTTATTAAAAAATAAAATAAAAAACTAAGAACAAAATGGAGTTTTGTAGGGGCTGATACGGGCTATAGTCCAATCGAGTTCGTTCCTGTATCCGCCCCTAATCATGTTAATTATTTCATTGTTGTAGTACGACTTCTATAAATTTTGCACCAATTCATGACCAGGGACGGAGCCAGGAATATTTTAGTGCATACGAAATTTAATTAAGATCGAAGTTTTAATTTTCGAAGTGTAAGACTAATTTTAAATTTGGACCCTTAAATTATTGCATGCAATACGCATTCAATTTTTTCTTAACCAGTCTATAAACTCAAAGCTCGACAAAATAATAAACAAAATGAAATATTTAATCTCAAGTAAAGTTAAGACCATGAATTCGATAATGGTTTACAAATTATTCTTGTTACTTACATATTCATCACCATTGTTAATAAATAACATTACTCCTGTAAACTCATAATGCAAACTTTATTCAATTTTTAACCCTTTTAAAACTTTAGATGAAATTATTTAGCTTAGTGGTAACTTGCCAGTATAATGTAAAGTATGAGGGTAAACTATGTGAAGCACTTTCACTCCACTAAAAGCAAGCATTAGCCAATAGCCATGGGGAGCTAGAGATTTCAGAGGATGAACGAGATGGACCCATTAATAAAAGATGTACATATAAAGCCACACAAGATTTAAAACAAAGGACAATGATAGAAATAGAGATACAGATAGATTTAGAGAGAGAAACAAGAGTAAAAAAAATCATTATATGTTACTCTTTGATGCAGTAAATGCCTGCACGGGACTTGAGGTAGGTCCGTGTTGCGTTTTTTTATAGCAAGTGTACAATATCGTAACAAATAATATAGTAGACATTTGAGTTTGGATATCGTTCTCGCGGGAACTATACTTTAGACTTGTCTACTTTTCCTAACTCTTATTTGATGAAATACAAATAAAGAATAATAATAGTTGTGAATATCTTTATTTGTAAACTAACTACCTTAGCTAATGAAACGTATAAGAAGATTGCAAACATTAATTGATAAAAGATTCGAATACATAATGAATATTAGGGCAAAACAAATTCATCTACTGATCACCTTAATTCTTAATTCAAGATTCTAACCTAATGTAGTGTTCAGTCGAATTCTTTTATTGTATTCAATTTACTCATCTCAAGTTCTCATTGAACCTATTTAACTAATTCAATTTTATATTTCTATGCGAATTACCCTTAGTTACTCTTGAGATTTTTTTACAATAAGTACATCTGTTGGAAATCTCCAATGGACATTCGTCGTGGGGTGATTTATGATGATCATTGTTCCATCGTATTTTGAATAGCAGTAGAAAAATGTCCATTAATCTTACTTCAACTATTTTGAAATGAATTATTAGTACTCCACCCGCGTGAACAACCCGAATACTTTTAACTTTTTTGCAAAGTTGGTGGATGGAGGGGTGGATTGAACCTATGACATCTATTTGAAAAGCTAACAAAATAGCCATATTAGACAATTGATCACGAGTGGAGTGTGATTCTATTATGGAACTTCAGTTGTTGCGATTGCATTTAGCTTTTCTCAATAGGGACCGGCGATGGTGACACGACGAGGTGGTTCGCGGCCAAGGAGCCATTCCCATTCCTGCAGTGTGGGAAATTTTCAAGAGATGGGAAAAAATATATCCTCATTTGTTGTCCATTTAATTAATTATTTGTTTTTAATATTTTTTTATTTTCAAAATATTTGAATTGAAAAATAAAAAATGAAGAATAGCAAAAACATTCGTAGTGAATTGTTAAAAGAAAATCTTTCATCACCAAGTGTTCCGGGCTCAGTATTGTCTATGTACCGAATCAAACACCACAATTTTTAAACCCAAACTATAAACCATCCCCCAACCCGGTTGCTCTCTTGGCTTGCCCACAAAGGACAAGGTGTGAAATATTATTGCAGCCACAGTAACAGCCACAAAGGTTAAAGGAAGAGATGAAAAACGTATATGCTCTATCCCTCCTCGTCGGCCTTCTAGGCTCCACCACATCAGCACCCCCACCCCCCAGGCCCCACATCATGGTCAGTAGTGAGCCCAAATCTGTTCCAAGTCTATTTTTAGGTCGGAAATGACCAATTCCCATGTAAAAGCGGTCGGAGAGTTGGTTGATGAAACCTTAGTCGGTAAATTTTCAACGAAAAATAAAATCCCTGATATGATTTATTTTAACTAATTATTTATTTAATTTTTAAGTACGATCTAAACTGGAAAATAAAAAAACTAAGTATAATAAAAAGATTCATGGTAAATTTCGTGAATTTGTGATAAGAGATATTATTCCCATCCCTATATGGGATGGGGTAAATGCAGGGCGAGTAGAAGTCACGTAATATTGCCATTCCTATTGTGGCGTTATCGTGTTAGATATTTTTGCTTCTTTATGAGAATAAAGTGATCCACGAGTTGGTTTCATATGGAACCTGATGATGCCAAAAATCGTACCTGGGCCAACTCAAGCCAGATAAAGCTCCGCCGATTCGATCTCCAATACCTGAAACAAAAGCGCCGAGGTTTGGCCTCGTCGCCCCTCTGACGCTTAAGTCAGAAAGGGAATATGTGAAAAACTGTATATTAGAATATTATGTAAAAACATACATTAATAATGAGGTTAGGTTATATATTTATAGATGTTGGAGGGGAAGTCCTGGAATGACTGAACTTTTTGTAATTATAGTTATTTTAAAAGTGTACAATTTGTGTTAGAGTAAAATTTGTAATGAACTAGGAGTTGGTATTTAAGTAGGATTAGTATTACTAGGCTCGACCTCATAATGTACCCGACCTCAGAATCAACCCAGTTGGAGTGGGCCAAGATCGGGCCTAGAGTTCGGGTCAGGTAGATCGAGCTCGGGTCTATCGATATTTTCCCGTATCACAGGCCCTCGTGCATCCAAATCGTAGCTAAAAGCTACATGCTTAAGCTGCGAGGTGAGATGGAAAGAGGTGCAACAAGCTTAAGTCTTTGTGCGATTTGTAATATGTATATAGCTCAAGCTCGTTACTTAGCCAATTTTTGGCTAATAAGCTCGAGTTCTGTATTAAATAAGTAACTCGAGCTTGTTACTTGGCTAATATGTGGCCAATAAACTCGGGTTTTGTATTAAATAAGTAGCTCGAGCTCGTTACTTATCCAATTTTGGCTAATAAACTCGAGTTTTGTATTAAATAAGTAGCTTGAGCTCGTTACTTAGCCAATTTTGGCTAATAAGCTCGAGTTTTATATTAAATAAGTAGCTCGAGCTCGTTACTTAGCTAATTTAGGCTAATAAGCTCGAGTTTTGTAGTAAATAAGTAGCTCGAGTTTGTTACTTGGCAAATATTTGGCAAATAAGCTTGATAATGAGTTCGAGCATGTTACTTGGCCCTTTTTGACCAAGTAGTTTGAGTTCTGTTTTGAAATCAATTCGAGCGTTTTACTTGGCCAATTTTTGGCATAGTAGCTCGAGTACTTGTAAGAGATGGCTCAAGTGTTTTACTTTGCCATTTTTAGGCCAAGTAGCTCGAGTGTTGTTTGTTCAATCACTTCGAGACGTATTATTAGGCCAGTTTTGACCATGTAGCTCGAGTGATGTTGAAGGAGCTCGAGACGTGTTACAAGGCTATGCTTTGGCCAAGTAGCTCCAGTCCTGTTTGTTTATGAGCTTGAGACGTGTTACAAGGCCATGTTTTGGCCAAGTAGCTCAAGTCATGTTGAAGAAGCTCGAGACGTGTTACAAGGCCATGTTTTGGTCAGGTAGCTCGAGTCCAGTTTGTTTATGAGCTCGAGACGTGTTATAAGGCCATGTTTTGGCAAAGTAGCTCGAGTTGCTAGGTTGACGTGTTGATAGGCCCCCGAGTACATAGATATAGGAAAGAAAGTTTGGGGCTTTTAAGATCGATAATTTTGCTTGATGATTTTTAGAACTAATTTTTTCCTATGAAGTGCTCGTGGTGATGCTTGCACGGGGCAAGGTTTTGTGTTCTTGCGCGTAGCAAGGCTTTGGTGAGATAATGCCCATAGCATGTCTCGAAGTTGCCTGTGCGTGACGGTCTTTGGTGAGATCATGCCCGTAGCATGTCTTGAAGTTGCTTGCACGTGACAGGACTTTGGTGAGATCATGCCCGTAGCATATCTCACAGAGTGCTCATGGCATGTTTTGAGGTAATCGCTCGCATCATGCCATAAGGGCCCAACGGAGCTTGTGACCCAACAGGGCTTGTTTGTGGCCTAATGGGGCTTGTGGCCCGACATGGCTTTTTGGCCTGACACGGCTTGTGGTCCAACAAGGCTTGTTTGTAGCCCGACAGGGCTTGGGCCCGATAGGGCTTGTTGTGGCCCAATGTTGGGCATTTCTTTTTTGTAAAGAAAATCAAATAAATAAAAATGAGCGGTAGCTACAAACCACTTTTATTTTAAAATATTTCTTTTAATGAGAGCACTAAAACGGACTAGAAGTCCATGAAAAATTCAATAATAATAATAATCACGCAACATAATCATAATTATCAACCAACGAAAAGTAAAATTCATGCGCGATTATGAGACAAAATTGGCAATTAAATTCAATACATGAAAATGAAATTTAAATGGAAAAATAATAACGACATTTAATTCTTTCAATATAGAGTCGTCAATTTTAAATATGATTTTAATTTTAGGTCAAAATTTTAAAATATTTGGATCAAATTTAAAAATCTCATTTTAATTCAATAGTTCAAAATTACAAAATTGACCCTAAAACTAAAATTATGAAAAAGGACCCCAAAATTTAAAAATTACATAATAGGCCATTATCCTTAAATTACACATTGACCCTTAGTTAAATTGCAGGAGAAGCCCCCCAAAGATTCACAAAATATAGGAAAAGCCCCTAGATAGTTAATTTCAAGAAAAGGATCACAGTTTCATAATTTTAGGTTAAGCTCCTAAAGAATCATAAATTGCAGAGAAGCCCCCGTCCCCAAAACCATTGAAACTGACTCAAAAATAAAACCCTAGGCTTCTTCTCTCCTCTCTCGTGCTGCAGCCGGCCAGTTCCCTCTTTTTTTTTTTTTAAAATATATCCTCACAGCCAACGACCGGAGAATAAACCGACAGCCGTCAGGTGCGTCAGCTGCGGCTCAGTGCAGACGCAACCCTAAATTGACAGCGGAGAGGCGGCCGGAACACAGCCATACATGGGTTGAAAATAACCGCACAAAAACACAAACGGAGGGAACTCAGATGCCCATTCCACCACACATCAATCATACATACAACCATCTATAAACCAAATCAAAATCACTATCATATTGCAATTTATACCAAATTCATATACAACCCAGCAACTTAATTTATTTATACATACATACGGTGGAGCTGCTGGAGACGAAGAAGATGAACGAGAGCAGCACAGACAGCTTGAGGATGCAGGGAAAAGAAATTATACACATAGACAGCAGCGTGGGTTTTGTTATTTGTGTATCAATTGGATAAAAATTATTCCATTTTAATTATTCATTCACATATGCAGAGAGAGCATACCGCAAGTTGAATTGTAGAACATATATTCATACGAAAATATATACAACCACACAACAGTATACACAAAACTATACATACACACATATATGCACCCAGACAGGAGGGCGAGATTTCATCAATTAATTTGGTGACAAAAATATGCACGAGAGAGAAGGAGACAGTAGGCAGATTACATATGTACACAGACTGTCTGGGTTTTTTCTTTTAGTTTTGTTTAATTGTTTAATGGAAAGACGGGCCATTACAGATCCTAACCCTAATTAGGGTTTATGGTTTTGAGGAAGGTGTGATGGTCGTGCGTTAATCGAGACTTTTTGTAGCGTTTCCCATATACGGCGCCAATGATGATGCTAAAAATCGTACTTGGGCCAACTCAAGCCAGATAAAGCTCCGCCGATCCGATCTCCAATACCTGAAACAAAGGTGTCGAGCTTTGGCCTCGTCCCCCCTCTGATGCTTAAGTCAGAAAGAGAATTATGTGAAAAACTGTATATTAGAATATTATGTAAAAACATACCTTAATAATGAGGTTATGTTATATATTTATAGATGTTGGAGGTGAAGTCCTGGAAGGACTGAACTTCTTGTAATTATAGTTATTTTAGAAGTGTACAATTTGTATTTAAAGTAAAATTTGTAATGAATTAGGAGTTGGTATTTAAGTAGGACTAGTATTCCTAGGCCCGACCTCATAATGTACCCGACCTCAGAATCAGCCCAGTTGGAGTGGACCAAGATTGAGCCTAGAGTTCGGGTCAGGTAGATCGAGCTCGGGTCTATCGATATTTTCCTGTATTAGAACCTAATATAGGAGTTTGTTTCCTTGAGTTAATTTTAACGTGTAGTTAATTAGTTCTGTGGTTTGCTAAAAGTAAAGGACTCTATAAAGCTAAATACGATCGAAATTAGGTTAAAATTATATTTTCTTTTAAATTCAATCATTTATAATACATTTCTGTATGACAAGTTATATTGGTTTTTATTAACTGAATTAGCAATTACAGAGTATATATAATGACCATTAAGTGCTAAAAAGGTACAATGAATGAACCCTAAAAACTTCGCCGTCAACCCAAACCTATAGAGGGTATAAAGAGGACCATCGGTCGAGCATTGCAAGACATTCTTTAGGCTTATATTCAGGAGCTGTGTGACCTGCACCCTGCAATATACCAACGCACGTTTACTTATTTTTCTGTCAATCACTGTGAGAACAAAGGGCATTGTAAATTTTTCTTGCCTTTACTGTTACAAATGTGAGATAGTAGTCATTCTTCTTGTATTTCTGTGTGTATCTACAAAATAAAATTTAAATGAGATTTTGAGATTACTTCATAAGATGCAATATATGTGTGTGAAAGGATGCGATAAAGAATTGGAAACCAACCCTGCAACTTGGCCGTTAACGTTCCAAGGTCTCCACTCGTCATCTATGGTTAGATTGAGACTACGAATCCATTTTAAAGTACCCAGGTAAGGTATGACCATGTCATGATCGCCACTGGAAAGATAACACGAACAATTGAAAATATATTAAATTTAATTTTAAAATATTTTAGAGTTAAAGTTTTCCATTTGAATTATGCCTGGTGCACATAAAAATTTGTACACAAGGGTGTCCTGTCCTTTTCATTTAATACTTTTACCATGACTTGTGAAACAACAACTATATCTTAGTTGATGGACTAGAATAAACCCAGAACAAATTATTAAGTCGCTCCGTTGAAGAAAAGAATGAATGTGACTTACCTGTATACCAAAGCATCATATCCTTTCTTGATGAGGATTTTATGATATCGAACAACATTTTCTACATTATCTTCATATAATAAGCTATTATTGCATCTTGTCCAATCTGTTATTGTTCCCTGGTAATCAAAATCGAAGATTAACCATCATAAAGTGTAGCGGATTTTTAACACTTGTGTATTTGAAGTTTGAACTACCTTTTTAATATGAAGAGCTTCTTGGACGGTTGGATCATTTGCCCAAACATATGACGTCGCGTAAGTTTGAGACTGCACAAAAGAAATCACGTATTGAGAATCCCTGTTAACTCTAGGAGAACATGCCATGAGATATATAAATAGAGGCAGAAATTACCCGGCACCACAATCCGTCTATATTGGATGGGAGGAGGAGGTGGTCAATGGAATCATCTTCCGCAAGTGTTTGATCCCATCCCAAATAATCTGGTTTTGGTGCTAAACGTCTACATTTTGGTTCCAGAATGTGTCCTCGGTTTACATTTTTTATGCTCTGCAATACTTGATCATTTCATGAGTGTTTATGCTATACAAATTTCAAAGAAAATATAAAATATAATGAGATGCAAATGTTACCTCCTGGATCGGTCTAAGATCATAAAGACATTGCAGATTTTTTGGATCAGGATTGTAATATTTCCCACCACAGCTAATTTTTGCCGCCTAAAATTGTATAAAGTTACATGAACAAGGGAAATGTTTTAGCTATAAGAATAGACTCACTAATAAGTTTTAGGTGTGATTAATTTTATCATCAAAATAATCGATTCAAGAATATTATTACCTCAAAATATTTATCTGATATAAGTGCCATTCGGTGAGCATATGGAATTCGTTCATTGTAATCAATGTTTGGATCCGCTAATCCATTCCCGATAATGTATCCCTATTTCAATTTCAAAAGCACTCTCTCATTAACATGATATATGTCACGATATTTGAAAATAAAAATGGCTTTATGATATAAATAGCGAATTAGTACTTGGAGAAATATTCGTGGCTGCAAGCCTGCTTCATTGCCTGCATTACCAGCAGCACTTAGAGAGAACTTAATCAAGCATAGTAAATTGACAAGAAAATGTCAAATAAAACCAAGTTATTTATTTCTTATATACATACATACCTCGTGATATTTCCAAGGCAACCATGGGAACAATTTTGCCACCATAAGAGTCACCCGCAACATATAAACGATTTTTTATAAACATGGGATGATTCAACAACCACTGCATTTTCAGTATTTTGTTAGATCACTAACCCGAAAACACGTGCGGATGGGATAGCGATTATTTTTAAATCCTACATCGCTAGTGAAAGGCCTAGCTTATGGGTTTATAAACACATTGAACACTCTAACCTTACACATTACTTTTAGTTCCCCAAGCGAATTTTTAATAGGGGAAGCGAGGAAGCCTTCTAACTTAAATTCTATTGTCTTCAATAACACTACTTACAAATATGACTTATGATTAAGAATATCAACTTACCTTTCTAAGAAACGTATAGTTGTCTTTTGCTGATTTGGTGTCTGAAGAAGAGTAACCTTTCGATGTGTTTGAATAGGAAAATCCAGTACCAACGGGCCAATCAATAAATATAATATTGGCAGCCTGAAAATCATAAGACTAAATTACTAAAGTGCCAAACTTAGAGAGCTATAGATGAGATACATACATGACTTTCAACATGGAGTGAGGGATGCTTTTGACCTTGGTCCATGAATACGGATTTTGGTGAATAGATGGTAAGCTTCCATCAAAGTCTGCATCGAAAGCTAATGGACCTACACAAAAGCACACAAAACTGGCATGAGAATCATAAAAGTGATATTTCAAATATAGGCTAACTGGTTATTCTTTCAACCCTGTGAATCTTGATGATTATATTTAACAATTTTTAGTATTGATTATTATTTTATTTAGAGAATACACACATATCTGGCTATCATATTTAGGCATCTATTTGAATTAATAACTAATTAATTTGTTTAAATATCAATTGTTGTAAGATCTATTCAAGTTTGGAGAGGTTTTGAGCTAGAGGAGTAGAAATTGGCAAAAGAAGAGCGAAAAAGGAAGAGTTTCAAAGTTCATGGACTAAATTACAGAGATTCAAAAGCTGACTTCGACTGAAGAAGGGTGATTGAAGAGTGGATGGATTCATTTGAGTGAATATAGAAGATGAAGGATCGGAGTTGCAAGAAGAATAGACTCAAGGACAAAAGATGAGAGCCAAACTGAACATTCCTAGAGTTTATAGGGTGCGAATCATATGTTGCTGACAGACGGAAGCAGATTCCTATTTTGAGTCGAAACACCTTTTGGAAGTCAATTTCAAAACTTTTTATTTTGATTTTGATGGTATCTACATCTAATCATCATTTGCATCTCTCTCTCGTTTATGCATAGGAAGGAGGGTATAATTCCCTGAATATGAATAAGTAGCATTTACTAAAAGAAAATAGTAATAGAAGAGAGTACCAATTTCATAAACGAGGCCTGAGAGAGCAGAGCAACCAGGTCCACCCGTGTGCCAAAATATAAGAGGGTCCTTTTCAGGATTCCTTTCGGACTCGATGAAATAGTAGAATAGCTGCACTTCTTCAGTTTCTCCCACATCAATGTATCTAATCATCCAAAATTAAAATTATATAGATTTTTATTCAGTTTCTGGAATTTAAAGTTAAAAGGAAGTTGTTAAAGAATGAAAGAAACCCACCCAGTTTCGAGCTTGACAGGCAGAGTACCCGGATAACCCGGAAGAGTCTCTATATTGAACTGTGATGCTGCCTTGCTAAAGAGGAGCTGAAGAAGAAGAACAAGAACAAGTGCATCAAACCATATCAAATTCATAATCATCAGCCTACAAATTGAACTGCAGAAATATACTGTGTTTTTCGAAAATGGCGTAGAAACTTGGATAAACTTGTTTGAAACTGATGAGAGTTGATCAGATCGGGGTAAAAGTTGGAATATTGGGTTCTTTTATTTGTCCTTCATAGGGATAAACCACATAGGTACAGAATTCTTTTTTTTTATTTTTTATAGATGTTTTACACCCACTCACATCCGTGGGGTTTATCGAAATAAAAAATGATAAAAAACCCACCCATCCCTCGCATAGTATATGAAAGGATGCCTTGTCGGCTTGTCCTTTGTATATTTATGAAAAGGAAAATTGCAAATGACGGTGACAACATAATAATTTTCATATTACAAAGATATGTACATCCGTTTGACACGATTTTTGAAAATTAAAATAAATTTTTAAGCATCAAAAACTATTTTTTTTTTTTTTAATTCGTTTAACTAATTTTATAAAAGTGATTTCATTAGTTAGAAGAATTTTTAGAGGAAGCTAGTCCTACATAACTTCTTCTAAAAATATTTTCAAAATAAAAATTTCTTTTAAAATTTAGATTACAAACAAAAATAAAATAACTTTATTTGAATGTACTTTTACTATATGGTGTCTATCATCACCTTCTCCATCAGCCTTCTTGTCTTGACATCCTTTTCATTTGTACTAATATAGAACGGTTAAAAGTCATTTTCCTCATCTATGTTTCTTTTATTACATGCTGGGGAAATTCCCATTATACTCCTATTTAGACCACGTTCTAATCATTCTTCTACTCATTTTAACTATATATTCACTATTAAATCACCAAAAAAATATATTTTTTTCATTTTAATGTGCATCGAATAGGAGTATGTTTCATTTATTTGGTAGGGAAATTCTACCCCCTCCACGGTGGAGCTTTATAAAACACCCTAAAATTTGATTATACTTTAAAAAATATAGAACTAAGGGTCTGTTTAATTGCAAAGGTGGAACTTGTGTGGAAAAAAATGAATTATAGGGAATTGTATTGTCTATAATTTGTTTTAATGAGAATTGTAATTAATTGTGTTTGAATGATATAATTTTCTACCTGAAAAATGTTGAAAGTTTGGTGTCTGTTTGACTTCGTTTTTCATGAAATTTGTCCATTAAAGTGATAATTTTTTTACCATTGGGTCCAAAATTTGTTCCAATTGTCAAAAAAATATTTTTTTAAAAAAATTACCATACCGAATATCATTCGTTTGACTTTGTTTTGTATTAAAAATTGTCAATAAAAATGATAATTTTTTTTACCATTGTGTCTAGAATTTTGTAGAAATTTGTTTTCCATAAAATCAAGGAAAATGTGAGCATGTGAGCCAAACAAAGAAAATGAATTTCATGAGAAAAAAAATGTATCAAATAAGGCAAAAGTGGAATTTGAAATTTGTTTTTCATTTCCATGAAAAAAATGACCCATCAAACATGGCCTAATAGAAAAATGACGTGGTATCCCATTAGACATTATTTTTTAATATATACGTTAATAATTATAAAATGGAACTTTAGACCAATGGGATTCTATTTGCTATTTATAAGAATATATATTTTTAATAAATAAAAGTACTTCTAAATTGATCTTATCTTTTAAGAATTTTCATTTTTCTTTGTTGACTAATTACTTTATGTTTGAATAAAAAATAATTTTTTTTGGAAGAATATCACATAGCCCTTTAAACATATTATTTTTTATTACCAAAAAGAATTAGACATTAAATTAGTTCATGCATCGTGACAAGAATTCTATCTCATAGCACACAAAATCAGACTTGAACACCCAAATTCTAAAACCAATTTTGTGTTGATTGAATTATGTGATAATGAAACTGGGCCATTATTCGCAAAAATGGGAGTTAAAGAGTAGTGGGTGCGTTGTTGCTAGTCGAATCACAAAGTCAACACTAAGAAATTAAGAAACCAAGAGTAACATCTTGAGATTGCATAGGATGTTTCTGACGGGACGTTTCAACCTTTATTGTTATGTAAATAAAAAAACGATTTTAACGACTTCTTTTTTTAACGGTTCTTTTAGTTGATTTTGAAGACTTAATTTTCTTATTGTTTTAAATTGCTATTAATTTAAAAATAAACATTTTCTAAAATATGTATTGATTATTTGGGTTTGAAATAGATTTAGAATTTATGTGGTTTTTTATTAGCAAAATGATAGTTTCAAACACGGAACTTGAATTTAAAATTCAGGCCAAAAAATGAGACGGATGCAAAGGCTTACAACCTTCAGTCACCATAGCTTGCTCAAAGACATTTTTACCCCTGCCAATAAATCGCCGAATCCCTCACGTGAAATTTGGTGCAACTCGAGCCAATTACACAGCAGTCCATTGTGAGTGTGGTTCAAATGTTTTTTCAACTTGATCGTTGAACAAGGGCGAAATAGTCTTTGCACAAAACAACACGGCTGCTTTATTCTTTGTCATAGTTTATCTTTTTGTAGGGTCCCACGTAGTTCTTGCAAGAATCGATTTTTAATTATATTAGTTTACTTATTTAACTTTGCCACTTATGGTGTTAATATGCTTCGAAAGATAAAGATTTTGACTTCTACGTTTTGGATGATAAATACTAGCCTGACTCGTGGAATTAACATTGGTCCGCTGCTTATTTTTGATATGAGAAAAGTTCGTTATATGCTTTGCTTTTGAGAGCTTCACATTGACTATTCTTTTGGAGGATGAAATATGTGACCATTTTCAAGAATTTGTGGTTCTGAAGGACATCAATAAATAGTCAACTAGTTTTGCAGATACTCTAACAAGAGTAATGTTATTAAACACCATTTGTGTCGTGGAAGATGACTCCAACAAGGTATTTTTTCGAACTCAGTCCACCAATCTCAACCTCATCAATACCTCCAATCAATGACCCAACACCACTTGTTCACGCCGATTGCTACTGATTGCACCCACAAAGGACACAAAAGAAGGTGCTATTTCAGCCACAAAGGCAAGAAAAAAAAAGAAGAGAAAAATGTTAGGACACAAAGAAATGAAGAAGCAACATTTTTTGCTCTCAATCAAAGGGGGAAAATAACAAACATGCGTGAAAGAGAAAATGAGGCTTATATATAGCTTAGGTTAATTATTTGACTCGAGCCATTTCATAGAGGTGTCGATAATTATTCGATCACTTGGTCAAAGTCGACTGGAAATTTCCAAAAAGTAACATCATCGCCTGAGATTTATTGAGAATCGAAATCCAATGTTGTGGCGTGACCAAATTCCATGTGATTTGGTATTTGGTTGAATAAAAAAAGTTCAAGGAGTTTTGACTTTGGGAGTCCTAATTAAAGAAATATCAAATTTCATCGAGGATTGAAAGTTTAGCTTGAAAGATGATTTTGAGATGAAGAAAAATACATTGGAGGTATAATTTCCAAAAATGGGAGCCGCAATGCCCTTGAGAAAATAAAATGGGTAGGTAGCTCAGCGTAGCAGTGCCGACGCCCCTACTAGTGTTTTCGCCCTGAGCGTCGGGGTGCCCGGTGCTAGGCTTCGTAACGCGGCCGGGTGGCGCCTCCCGATTTCTCCGAATTTTATATTTTCTTTCCATCTAGAACTCCAAAAAGAGGCTTCTATATATATTCCATATTATTGTATTTCCATGTACATATTCAACATCTTGAAAGTTAGAGAGTTTAGATTTTAATTGAGAGTATTGAGATTTTGATATTGTAAACACATTTATTATTGATTATAATGAAATTCTATTCCACCTACGGTTTTTTTTTCCATGTTGGATTTCCACATAAATCTTGGTGTTCATATTTATTCTTTTTTATTTCATTGTTGTCCTTATCTTGCGATCAATTCATAACTAGTGATATCAAACCAAAGTTGATTTTTAGCATGGCATCGATGAAATATGATATTCCATTATTGGATTGAAACACAATATTTACTTTAAGGGAAGTGAATATGTGAACGGTTCTTGCACGGATAGATTTGGAGGAAACCTTGCTTGACTTTGATAAGATATCTTCAACTTGGACAAATGATGAAAAGCAATGTAGGGATCGAAAAGTCCAATCTCAAATTCATCTATATCTTTCAAATCAAATTCTTCAGGATGTTCTAAAGGAGAAAAGTATCACTTTGTTGTGGTTGAGGTTGGATCAACTTTGTATGACAAAGAGCTTGACTAGCAAGTTACACTAAAACAGTGCTTGTATTCTCACCTAATGTTCGAAGGTATGTCATTGGATGGTCACTTAACTATGTTATGGTTGATTTGGAGATATTGGAAGTTAAGTATGATGATGAGGACTTGTCTTTGATGTTGTTGTGCTCATTGTCGCCATCAGGTGTGAATGAGTATGAATTGTCGTGACCTGAGACAAAAAAAATGGTGGTCAGTAAAGATGTAGTATTTGATGAGTTTGCTATAGTTCTTGGGTCACCTCGTGGAGATTCTGATAAAACTGAGGAACGAAATCATTCAACTCAAGTGGAGTTGAAAATTGATCCGGGGGACAACCAGAAGTTTTAGAATAGTCTACTACAGATCAGTCTAGTTCAGAGCTGACAGACATTAATCCTTTGCCAACACAGTTACCACTAGCAACACCACAATATTCAAATGTTAATGATAGGCCTCGTAGACAGATTAAACCTCTACAGAAGTATGTGAAGTAGATTTGGTAGCTTATGCATTAGGTATGCCAATTGATATTGATTCCACTGAGGAGCTTGCTACATACTCAGAGGCAATCAGTTGCAGTGATTTTAGCAGATGGTTTATTGATATGCAGGATGAGATGGAGTAATTAAATAAAAATAATACTTCGGACTTGTTAAAATTACCTAAGAATAAAAAGATTGTTCGATGCAAGTGGGTGTTTAAAAGAAAGGAATGCACATCAGAGATTGAAGATGGAAAGTACAATGTCAGATTTGTAGCAAAGGGCTACAATCAAATTTTAAGTGTTGACGTCACATATATGTTCTCACTAGTTGTGAGCATAATTCTATTTTGGCTTTACATGGAGTGGTGGATAAAAATGACTTGGATTTTGAGTAAATGGATGTCGATACAACTTTTTACACGGAGAATTTGAGGAGAGCATTTACATACAACAACCAGAAGGTTTCATAGTTTTTGAAAAAAAAAAGGACCATGTGCTTGTTGAAGAAATTCTTGTATAGACTGAAGCAATCATCGAGGCAGTGGTATAAAATGTTCGATTTATTTATGACTACTCATAATTTTATTAGAAGTAATTATGAAAGGGAGATGGTAGATCGATCACATATTTGTTATTATATATTGATGATATGCTTATAGCAACAAAGGATAAAGCAGATGCTAGGAAAGTGAAATCTCAACTTAGTAAGGAGTTTGACATGAAAGATTTACGCCAACAATGAAGATTCTTGTTATGGAAAACTTGAGGGATGAGAATGCCGATAGACTGTATTTGAGTCATAAGGGGTACAATGAAAATGTGCTTCAAATGTTCAATATGATGAATGCTAGGCTCTCAAGACTCCATTGGCTACCACTTTAAATTACAATCTAACTTGTTCCAGCAGTCAAATGAAGACATTGATTACATGTCCCGAGTTCTTTATTCTAGCACACTGGGTTCACTTATGTATATTATAGTTTGTACAAGACCAGATTGGCTCATGTAGTCAGTGTAGTTAGTAGATAGATAGCAAATCCTAGTAAGGAACATTGGAAAGTAGTGCAGTGGATATTCAGATACTTGAGGGGCTCTTCTAATGTTTGTTTGCATTTTGGTAGAAATACAGATGGAGTCATTGGGTGTGTGGATTCAAATTATGTAGGAAATTTTGATAAGAGAAGATCACTTATAAGGTATGTGTTTACCTTTGGAGGCTGTGTTATCAATTGAAAAGCTACTTTGCAGAATATAGTAACTTTGTCTACAACAGAAGTAGAGTACATGGCCATTATAGAGGCATGTAAAGATGCTGTGTGGTTGAGAGATTGAATGGTGAAATCAGTGAAGACTTGAAGATTTCTATAGTATATTGTAATAGTCAGAGTGATATTTTATTGACTAAGGATAAGATGTTTTACGAGAGCACTAAGTACATTAATGTGAGGTATCATTTTGTGCGTGATGTAATTGCTCATGGTGATGTTGTAGTGAACAATGTTGATACCAAAGATAATCATGTTGATATGATAACAAAATCACCCATTAGGACTTGTTTGAAAGAGGAAGAATATTGTTCACTTGGAGATGTGTTTTGAATTCATTGTGTTGGAATTTGGTTCAACGTGAGATGTGTTGTGATGTAACCCAAGTTTCATGTGATTTAGCGTTTGGTTGAATAAAAGAAGTCTAAATAGTTTTGGCTGTGGGAGTCCTAATTAATAAAGATTAAATTTTATCAAGGATTGAGAGTTTAGTTTGGAAAAATACTTTGAGATGAAGATAAATACCTTGGAGGTATAATTACCAAAAGTGGCCATTGCGGAGCCATCGTAATGACAACACAACGCCTATGAGAAAAAAATGGGCAAGAAGCCTGCGCCACAAAGCTGGCGCCCCTGCTAGTATTTCCTCCTCGGGTGTCGGGGCATGGCTCGATGGCACCGAAGTGTCACCGTGATGGGTTTACGATTTTTCTAGATTTTATGTTTTGTTCTTCATCTAGAACTCCAAAAAAGGTTCCTATATATATTGCACATTGTTACATCTCCATATACATATTCAACAACATTTTAAGATTTATAGAGTTTAGATTTCAATTTAGAGTGTTGGAGTGTTTAGTCACAACTGTCGTGTCAAATCTTGCATACAAGGCATTTATTGATTCTTCCTTCATTAGTAACTCTTAGTGGGAAATGAAGAAAGTAAATAACATTTCTTAAATCTGTAAATGCGTTCGATTAAAATATTTTAAATTTTCATTGCAACAAATTATGGACACATTTTTCCTCGCTTGTGAACTAAGGAAATACCGCTTTTTGGGGTCAATTTCAAAAATTATAATTTTGACTGGTGGATAATCCTATATCTAAATGATTGCGATTGCGGAAGAAATCATTGCCAAGAAAATACGACATATCTCTGTCCTCAATCGAATACATTAACCTAACTCAAATGTAGATTTAGTCATAATCAGAGAGTTGTGTCCATATTCTTTTCTCTGGAATTACATTTCATTTAGGGTCCGTTTGATTGCACCATGGAAAATAGGGTGGAAAGAAAACAAATTTCAGGGAAAATATTTACCTAGAACTTGTTTTACGGGGAATTGTAATTAAGTGTGTTTGATTGGTATAATTTTCCATGGAAAATGTTGAAAGTTTGAAATCCGTTTGACTTCCTTTTTTATGGAAATTGTCCATTAAAGTGATAATATTTTCTACTATTGGGTTAAGAATTTGTTCCAATTACCAAAAAGTAAAAAAAAAATTTAAAACAATTAGAAAAAATTACCATATTCGTTTGACTTTGTTTTGCATAGAAATTGTCAACAAAAATAGAAATCTTTTTTACAATGGTTGATAGAATTGGTTGCCATTGCTAAAAAAAAAAAAAAAAAAGTTGGAAAATGTTTTCCCACCTAAAAGGTTGGAAAACATTTTCCACCATTCGTGCATTAAAGGGTTGTACCTAGAAAAAGGGAGGAAAACATTTTCCGTGGAAAATTTAGCATATCAAACAGTCAAAAAGTGGAAGTAGGAAAATATTTTCCTACTTCCAGGGAAAATATCGCCTATCAAACAGAGCCTTAGTTCATATAGTCATATGTCCTCTATAATAATTAAACCTGTTTGATTTGCTTGTCATAAATCTATTTTACCCAGTCATATCAATCGAGATAAACTAAACGCATCTGCTAAAAGTACGAAGAGAATCCAACTACAATTGGGATGCACAATAATTGGAGCTTGTCATAATCTTTTATATGTATTTGATACACGCTTAATTTCATCAATCATGCTACAAGTACATAATTTTCTACCTAATATGTTACCGAATTGACAAGTGGCGACCTCATATTGGAAGGTGCCTATGGACCAAGGGTTTCAATGTTATTCTCTTCAAAAGGGTTAAAAGAAAATTGGGTGATGACTTTCTATGTTACTCTCTTGAAAAGGGTTAAAAGAAAATTAAAATAGAGGGACAAATATCGATACTAAAAATGCACATCTTCAATGGTGGTTAACGCAGAAGGAGCCCATACTGAAAAATGTGCGGACTTGCTATCCTAAGGAATATATAGCAAAGGTTTGTCCATCTATGATTCAACCGATAGCACAGCGTCTTATTAGGAAACTTAATTCTCTCTTCACATTATAAAACAATTAATAATCTATTTCCTCTACTATTGTTTACTCTTTCTTCATTTTGTTTTTTTCCCCCCTTAAAATACGAGGAGAAATGAATAAATGTTTCTTGAGAAAAACAAAATGAAGAGCCAAAATAAAGAACATTGTTGAAGTGCATATAAAATTTGACACTCTAAATTTAAAAATGTTCTCTACAATGCATAAAATGCTCTAACACATCCAAATGAAGTAAGGAATCCCCATTTGAACAATTCAAAATCAATACCATTACTCATACTAAATTTACAACGTTGTCTCATTTTTTATTTTTTTACAATCTTTTCTTATTATGATAAGAAATCACTCTTAGGTGAGTTCAATAGAACGTGGTTCTCCAAAACTCAATGTCGTCGGTTCAAATCCTATAAAACGTGGTTTTTTCTTTGTAGATCGAATTAGATATATTCATTCACTTACACAGCAAACACAAATTCCACTTTTTATAGACCCAAAATTTCTTTCAAAAAATAATCCATTTTTTGTGTGTGAATCATCATCTTCTGCACCAGCCCTTTTGTGTTTATATGCGTTGATTATTTTATTTTTTAAAATCATATTTCGTTATTCATTCAATTTAACATAATAAACATCATTGGACCCAGTTCCAGAAATCGTTCTAATTTTCACCCATACGTCAATATTTATAAATTGAACTTCAACGATAAATTGTACCCTCCCAAATTCTATAATGGAATTTTGTATTTTGGGAAATTTATGGAGTTTTTTGAAAAATATGTATTGATTATTTGGTTTTTGAAATAGATTAAGAATTTATGTGGTTTTCGCTTGAATTGTATTACTAGTTTACTTATTCAACTTTGCCACCGATGCTATCAACGCTACAACTTTGAGAATAATGTTATATTCGATGAAGAGAAAAGTTTGTCATATGCTTCACTAATCAGAGCCTCACATTGACTACGCTTTGGAGGATGAAACCCTTTCAAGAATTTGTGGCTCTGAAGGACAGGGATGAACAGTCAACCGGTTTTAAAGATACTATGATGAAAGATGCAATTGAACCATGCTACTTGTATAAAATAATTAAACAATTCTCTTTATAAAATGTCAAATGGTGGCCCCCTATTGGGGGGCGCCTTGGGCGGAGGACCTACCACAGGTGCCCCCAATAGGGGGCCGTCATTTAGCATTTTGTGAAGAAAGTTGTGAATTTATTTTGTACAAGTAGAATAATTCGATGCAATTAATTAGTTAGTTGCATGGTACTATTTTCAATGCAATTGTAAGCAACTTCAGTGATTCCTCAATCAAGCTCACGTGCCAACCATAGAGAGGCACATACCCAATCCCAAGCACAATTTAAATAATATATGCATGGTCGTTGTAATTATATATTTTATTATACCTATAAATTATGTAGCATGCACATAATGGATGTGATCTCATATATGCCGACTGGCATCAACTTGTCAATTGATTGGACTATTTAATTAAACAACGGGGAAATTAGGCAAAGTACGGTTATGATGTTAAAAAACTGATTAATACACTTGGCATCTTTGACTTTTCCTGTGCACGTATTTAATACGATAAAATGGAGCATTATTTCCTTATTGTTAATCACCTGCGCTTGCACATGCATAATTGTTTCCTTAATTATTATTATCTTGATTACTTTGGATTTATTCAATTATATTAATTAAAAAAAATCATCAACAATACAAGGACTGTGACTAATTTTCTTATTTTTTTTTTACATTGTTTTAATAAAATATTTATATGACTCATTGTGTAACATCTGAGTCTCAAAATATCATTATGTTTTTATATTTTATTATATGATCGAAATAATCCAAGTTGACGTAAATATAATTTTAATACTATTGATTTAAAACGTAAATGACATTGGATTGTTAGATTAAATTCTAGCAATATTTGACTTATTTTTTTTTTTTTTCAATGTTTAAAGTTTTTCAATCAAAAAGATGCGTTACAAATTTTACAATGAATGCTTTGAAAAAAAAAATTTTGTTAGTCAACAACGTGAATGAAATGTGACATATTGTGTTACTTTTTAATTTAAATTTATCGTTTTTCTTTTTTTGAATTTTTTTAGTATTCGTCACTTTTTTTGAATGTGTCTTTTTTTAATGTTTGACACATTTTATTGAGTTTTTATCACTTTTTTTAATGTTGGTTATTATTTTTTTATTTTTGGTCAATTTTTTGAAATTTCTATCACTTTTAGAGTGACAAATATTATTATTTTTTTAATAAAAGTGACATTGCATATTACTTTTAATAAAAAAAAGTGACACTTAACTTTAAAAGATGACAGTTGATCCCCTTTTCAGTGTCAAAATTGCTCGCCAATTTTTTAAAAGTTACATTGTGTCACTTTTTTAAATTGTCACTTTTAAAGTTTTTGTCACTTTTTAACCAGATAAAAAAAAAACAAATGGATGGTGCTATTTTAGTATTTGTCACTTTTTTTGAGTTTGTCATTTTTTTGAGTTTGTATAATTTTTTGAGTGTTACTTTTTTTTTTTTGGTCACTTTTTTTTGAGTTTATATCATTTTTTGATAGTGTGTGTCACTTTTTTTTTTTTTTTTTGGTCACTTTTTTTTAGTTTTGTCATTTTTTTCTAAAAAAAAGTAAAAAAGTGACATTATGTCACTTTTTCATTTTACACAGTATTTTTTATTTCCTAAAAACATTTTATATGATTTTTCAAAATATCCCTAATTTTAAGGGTATTTTTGTAAGTACCCATTAAACAACTTCATATTAAGCCTATTAAATCAAGCAACCTTGTCATGGTCTTGGACTCGGACTAGGTCCAATAGCATCACTTGGCCCATTTTCATTTCAATATATATATATGATTAATTTCACAATTAAGGTACGAAACTAATGTATGCAAGCTTGCCCTCTACAACACATAAGAAATCTATCCTTTCCTATGTGCTCCCCGGAGTCGCCTCAAGTCTAGAGTAGACATCCGCTTGCACTGAACTTTGGCCCTATGGATTATTTTTGAATATTTATTTATTTATTTAATTTTTGTATAGTTTTGGGCTCATGCAAAATATTTATGTAGTCCAGCAGAGACGGATTTTTTTTGGGGGGGGGGGGGGGGGGTGGTTGGACCAACTTGTAGTCCAATCCAGCCCAAATTCAAATTATTAGTTATTATTATTTTTGTACAAGTCCATTCAGAAAATTCAGCCTATTCCAAGTAAACTCATCATTTTTTTTAAAACCCAATTGCTAGATATAGAATTGAAAGTCCAATCCATTTTTTTTTTTTTAAAAAAAAAAACTCAACCCAAATCTCATTATATCAAATTCTGAATCCTCATTTCTTCAAAGATTAGCCCTAAAACTTGAATTGAAATTTAAATTCCCACATACCTCAAATTTTCTCTCGTCAACTTTCTGCGAAGGTTTGCCTGCGAGTTGGTATTTTTTCTTGCTGGTTTAGTAATTTATATTTGATATTTTCTCTCGCCGACTCCCTTCAAAGTATATTTTTTCTTGCTGGTTTTGTTCATTGGGTGAAGTCGGGATGGTTTTGTGCTAAGAATGATTAAGATTTTAAAATCCGATTTTTTAAATTCTTTGAAGTAGAAATCTATATTATTTAGTCAATTATGATGTTTTTTTTTCTCATTTTCTGAATTTTCAAAGTGTTGAGAGTCTTGATTTCAAGTATTTACACTTGCTGAGTTATGTAGATAGTTAATTGTAAGTGAAAGGTCGAAGAATTACATTATGATGACAAGATTGATTCGTTTTGTATTGACATTACCTATTTCTACCGTAAGCACTGACCAAGCATTTTCAACAATGAAACATGTAAAATGATGCTTCGCAACAAAATGAAAGATGACTTTCCTGCTGATCGTATTCTACCTTTTAAAGAAAGAGAATTTGTTGAGAAAATTGATCTAGATTTTATTATAGATGAATATTATGTTTCAAATTCTCGTCAAAAACGATTTAAATAAATAATGTTCTTTAATGAATTTTTTTAATACATGTAAATTTTATTACATTGATTTTGTTAAATACTTACAGCCCCCCACAAGAAATCATAGATCCGTCCCCGTAGTCCAGTAACTTTTAAATCCTAATCCCAACCCATTAATTTATGCTCAAGCTTTGAAGTTGTATTGTTATTTTGAAATACAAATCCTAGCTTAAACCATGATCCCAATTCCCAACTAATTAATCAACCCTATACTCTCGCTCTCCACATACACACTCCAAAAACTGGCATTCTAGTGAAATTTACACAAATCGCTTGGTCGGTGATATAATATGGTATTGATAATTAACTATGTGTACAAGTAAGGTCAACACTCTCAGAAATATACTACACGTCTACCATCACCCCAGTGAGATCGTCGACCCCTCGGGGGGCCGTCGACCCTCATGAGACCCTCTACATTCACGTGGCCTGTCTACTAGTATAAGGCTGCCTATCTCCATTAGATTGTCGACCATGTAGATTCGTCAACCCCCATGAGACCACCACCACCATGAGGCCATACTACGACCTCATGCCCACTGCAGGAGGTCAACGCCACACTTAACTAGACAAAAACCGTCCAACAACGAACATGGATACAACCAACCACTTGAGGAGTGGGAGTCATTCTACCCGAACATGGGGGAAGTGGGGAGGTTTACGTGGGACACGTGACACCAGCAACCGCCAAACGCACGAGTAGCCACATGTGTCTATAAATACCTCCAAGGTGAGAAATGTTTTTTTTTCTTGAAACCCTGAATTGTTGAACTTACATTATACAATCTTCCTATTTTTTCTAAGCCACCGACTGATTCTCACTCCGGAGGTACAAAGGGGGAAAAAGTACCAATCTCTTTTAGTAGGTAGCAACCACCGACTAGAGCAGTCGGACCACCACGCTCGATAAGGTAAACACAGAGGATATACTTCGCAACCATTTCAGTCGGCTTCGATCTTGGGTCCGCCTAACTTGACGGACCAATGATTCCAACTAACATCGCTCGCATTGAAAAAAATTTCAGGCTTCACCCTTGCGTGCTCCCCACATTCTCAAGGTTGCGTTTTCTTAAACAAATACATAATGTTGTAATGTCTTGATTTTATCTTTTAGTTTTTAATTATATTTTATCTCTTGGCATTTTTGAGTTTCTTTCCATGTTTTAGATCGACTGTTATTTTATACATCAATATTGTTGCAACGAATATATATGTAATGCACACCGGCAGAGGGAAGAAGGGGTCCTCGTTTTGCTGATTTTTACTTTACTTTTTTGTTTCAGTTTTTTTTTTTTTCCTTTTAATAAAAAGAATTACTTAGGGATTAATTAATCTTATTTTTATATTTAGTTATATGACCTAGATAAGTCGAATTGATGTTAAAATGGAATTTTAATTAGACTGACATCTAAAAATGAAAACGAAATTGGATTGTTCTCTTGTTTGGTACACATTAAAATTTTCATTTTCATTTTTCTACTCATTTTTAACCACACATTTTTCAATAAAATAATATTTTCTATAACATCAATAGTTTTTCTTTCTTTTTCAACCACACATTCTTCATCAATCTACTCTTCCAGAATACATTCTTCCCAAATAATATGGCTCAAACATAGCCTAAATCTTATTCTACTAATGATCTTTGACTTATTATTTTGAACCAAGCATTAAACTGTTTTTTTTTTATTATTATTATCTGGAAGATGCAATACAAAGTTTTCCATTAATTCTTCGAATGAAACCAAACCTACACGGATGAGTGAAGAACATATCCTGAAACTAAGTCGAAAAACATGATGCCTTATTAAGCTACTTCCAATGGTACACGTCGCTTTTGGATCGAGTCTTTAAACTTGGTTGTTGGTAATCAAATCGCCATCAGCCAAAGCATGTGAAAATATAATCGACGTTTTAAATCATCGCCCCGAAATTTATTGAGCATCAAAACTCAATAGAACTATTCGAATGAAGAAAGCAAAATAATTGACTATTTGGGTTTCAGGATTGAAAATTTAGACTTCATTTGTAAGTTTGATTTTATATTGAGGGTAAAATGGTAAGTTAAATGGTAAAAAAAAAAGTTGATCCAACATAAACGGATGAGTGAAGCACACATCCTGAAACAAGTCGAAAAAGTGCGCCATATTAGGCCCTTGTTTGTTGTAGATTAAAATCAGTTTTTTAGTAGATTTTGATAAAAGTTGATGAAATGTGTGATTGAAAAGTAGAGAATGCCGTGAAATGCATAGTTAAAATTAATTATTGACTTTGACTTAAGATTAAAATCAGATTTTAATTAGAAACAAAAAAAAGCTAAGCTACTTTCGCGGCCACATAGTTTTCGGGTAGAGTATTTAGCCTTGGTTGTTTGTAATCAATTCACCATTGGCCATGCATGTGAAAATATAATCCAACATTTTAAATCATCGTCCCGGAATTTATTGAGTATCAAAACTCAACAAAACTATTCAACTGAAGAGAGCAAAATAATTGACTATTTGGGTTTCGGGATTGAAAATTTAGAAGCCTAAAGAGAATTCTGAATTGCTCATTCCTTCAAAGTGAAAAGTAATATTGGGAATTAATTATGAGCACCCTCTTGGAGAATCGAGCATATGATAATTTTTTTTATTTCTTTTAAGCAAATGTTTCAATGTTCTTGTTAGATTAACTCCTTGAACATAGCTTTAAGACGTGGAGGGTAGGAAGTTCAACCAGTTTGCACAAGTCCATTATCTGCTGATTATTTCATCATCTTATCGTAGCTTAGTCTCTAGGACTAGCGAAAAAGGTTAAGTTTGGGTGTGTCCAATATCTATTGTCTATTTATTATACAAGTGCTAGTAACTCACTTGAGTATCTTTTGATTTTCATCGTGTTTATGTCTTAGGAACAACCCGAGTTCAGAAACCAAATTGGCAAAGATATCAGCAAAAAAGGTCGAATACAGAAAAAGTGAACATTTTAGAACAGCGCGAGAAGATGCAAAGATTTCTACCTAACATATATAATATGTGATTTGAAAACTTATAGATCAGCGAAACTAATGGATCTCAATTTGAAAGGACATTGACGTGGACGTGCCAATTCATGCGTGCGCATCAATTGGAAGTAAAATTCGATTTGGGGCAATTTTTAAGGGCAGTATTGGTATTTATTTGCACCAGTTTAAAAACCTAAACCTTATTTTTAAATATCTCAATGCTTAGAATTTAAAAAGAGGGTTGGAAAATACATCAAAACACGAGATACTTCTAGGGTTTGAAGAAGTAAATGAGAGCTTGAAGATTCAAAGTGACAATTGAGGACTCATCACCTTTCTTTGTTACGAATAGTAATGTCATTTTTATATATTACTAGTGGACGCACGTGCAATGCACGTGTTGCAGTTTAATTGACTACTTAATGGCGTGAAGTGATTTCTAGTTATTTTTGGTAATGTTTGTGATTTCTGTTACAATGAAAATAATGTACTTAAGTTTTAATGGGTGGAGTGATTTCTAGTTATTTTGATAAATAATGTACTCAAGTTTTAATTGTGTAATTTCTAGTTTTTGGATTTTGACATTAATTTGAGCCACATTATTTTGGAAGAATGTATTTTGGAATAGTAGATTGATGGAGAATGTGTAGTTGAAAATGAGTAGAAGAATGAGAATAAAAATTTTAATGTGTACCAAACTGGAGCTAAAGTATAGTTTTCATGATGAACTTAGTCTCTTTAAAAACCTAATCAACTTTTGAATGATTTACTAAGAAGCGCCAACACGAACACAAGTGACATGATACGTGTCAGACACGCTAACACACTATTTTTGAAAAAGTTATGACACGAAACATTCTCGACACGTTGAATAAAATATCATTTTTCTAAAAAAATTTAATTTAATAAATTATTAATTTTGTATACTTATTGCATCATATATATAAATAATTAAATAACAAATAAAAATCAAATTTGACATAAAAGCAAAAGAAGATTAGACTTCATTTGTAAGTTTTATTTTATATTGAGGGTAAAATGGTAAGTTAAATGGTAAAAAAGTTGATCAACATTTATAAAAATCTACCTTTTGTTATAGAAGAGAGAATAAAAGTCAATAGACTTTTCTCTATGTGTATTATAATGAGAACCAAAGCCCTATATTTATAGGGCAGCAATAGGGATACATATGGTAATAATATCTAGGGTTGTAGGAGTACAAGTGTCATTCACATTAAACTCTAATTTACTTTCCTTTTACAACACGTCCCCTTGAATGACACATTACAAAATATCCGACTCGTTAAAACATTGTTTGATAAAAATCAAATGAGACAAAAAGAACAAACGAAAGAAAAAGAGTACAGTTATTTCGGAATATTAAATATAAATATTGCCTCATTAAAACATTGCTAGGAAAATCCAATGGAATAAAACCTGAGCGAAGGAAAAAGAGTACAGCTACTCCCCATGATGTTGATCACTGAATATCTTTGAGTCGACGCATTCCAATCTGGTGAACCAATTTCTTGAATGTAGATGTTGACAGTACTTTTGTAAATAAATCGGTCACATTGTCACTTGAACGAATTTATTGAATATTGATGTCACCATTTTTCTGAAACTCGTGTGTATGAAAGAATTTTGGAGAAATATGCTTCGTCCGGTCACCTTTGATATAAACTCATTTGAGTTCTGTAATACAAGCAGCATTATCTTCATACAAAATTATTGGACTATTTTTTGTTGAAATTAATCCGCATGATTCTTGAATATGATGGGTCATGTTCCTCAACCATACACATTCTCGACTTGCTTCATGGATTGCAATGATTTCAGAATGATTTGAGGATGTTGCAGTCAATGATTGCTTCACAGATCTCCATGATATAGCCGTTTCTCCACTTATAAACACGTATCCTATTTGTGATTTAACTTTATGTGGGTCAGAGAGATAACTTGCATCTGCATATCCCACTAAAGCAGATCTCGACTTTTAAGAATAAAATAATCTCAAATCAATAGTAACTTTAGGTAACGAAAAATATGTTTAACACCATTCCAATGTCTTTGTGTTGGTATAGAGCTATATTTTGCAAGGATATTTACAGAAAAGTTATGTCGGGTCGAGTACAATTTGCCAGATAAGTCAATGTTCCAATTGCACTAAGATATGGTATTTCAGGACCAAGAATCTTTTCTCCATCTTTAGGTGGACAAAAATGATCATTTTTTATATCAAGTGATCGAACAACCATATGTGATGTCAATGGATGTGCATTATCTATATAAAATCATTTTAAAACTTTTTTCTTTATATGTGATTGATGAATAAATGATCCTTCTGAGAAATGTTCAATTTGCAACATGAGACAAAATTTTGCTTTTCCCAAATCTTTCATCTCAAATTCATTTTCAAATAATCTGCAGTTTTGTTGAGCTCTTCAGGAGTTCCAATTAAATTTAAGTCATCAAAATAAACCGCCACAATTGCAAATCCAATATTCGTTTTCTTTATAAAAATACATGGGCAGACATAATCATTTTTATAGCATTCCTTCAACAAATATTCGTTAAGACAATTATACCACATGCTTCCAGATTGTTTTAATCAATACAATGATCTGTACAGTTTAATTGAGAACATGATTTTCGGGCATGTATAATTTGTTTCACGCACTTTGAGTCCTTCATGGACTTTCATATATATGTCACTATTAAGTGAATCGTACAAATAAGCACTCACTACATCCATAAGACGCATATCGAGCTTTTGTGACACAATCAAACTAATTAAGAATCTAAAAGTTATGGTGTCCATTAGAGGAGAATATGTTTCCTCATAATCAATTCCAGGTCTTTGTGAGAAACTTTGAGTTACGAGTCGGGGCTTGTATCTTGTAATTTCATTATTTTCATTTCTCTTTCGTACAAAAATCCATTTATATCCAACATGTATTACATTTTCAGGTGTTCGAACTACATGTCCAAACACTTTCCGTTTCTCTAAGGAATTCAATTCTACATGTATGGCTTCTTTCAACTTTGGCTAATCACTTATATTTTGACAGTCTTTAACAGACAGTGGTTCATGATCCTCATCTTGCATAATATCAAGAGTCACATTAAAGGCGAAAATAGTGTCTATAACAACATTAATTCGCTCCCATAATTTATGAGATAACATATAATTTATTGAAATTTCATTATTTTCGGACACTTGTGATTACATCCACCACATGATAATTTATTTATTTACACAAGTTTTCGCAGAATTCATTATGAAAAGTCGTACATTTAATATTACGACTTTACTTTTTCTATATTCATTTCGTGTAAGTATACACCTTTAAGTGTTCAGACTGTAGATCCATAAATTTCAGGTTTCTCTAGTAAGTTCAATTTTACCAGGATCGAGTCTAAAAACTTCAGGTTTCTCTAGTAAATTTTAGTCTGATCATGTTGTTTTATTTGACCAATTATTTTTTCGATCGATATATTTCGACGAATTTATTTCGATTCCTCGCTATTCATAATATGATGCAATATATCATATGCAAAAGTGTTGTCAACAACGTTTTTTTTATCTTTTTCGATTCTATTTCTTTTTCCATGATGACATAATTTATTAATATATCTCAATTTTCATTAATTCAGGTACCTGAACCTCTTCTGGGGTTTTATAATATGTTATGTCTAAATGCTCACTAAAAGTATATACCTCCTTAATAAGACAATCTTTATCAATTGCTCCATTTACGTTTGGAGGACTTTGTAATAGAATTGAATGTCATCACGCTTTAGGTGTGCCATAATTTTACCAAACACAATATTAATGAATTGTACTTCTAGAAGTCAATTCAAGTTGGAGCATTTAAAGTTGATGTGTGAGATTGTCAATATCTTTGGTCATTAAATGCATCTAAATAAATTATCTTTCGAACTTCTGGTTCGAATTGTTTTTTGCGATAATTTAGATATTGATGCATTTGTATATTATTTTCAGCTTCTTAATGTTTCTCCCTAATGCTGAGAGAATTGCCAAATCAAATGACAATCATTTTACAAATATCATCCATTTGGGATAATGGTTCATGCTACCCATTTATTCTCAACATTTTCTTACTTTCCATCTCAGTGCATTGTGGTGGATTAATTTTACATATAATGCACTATCGAAATAATTTGATGGAAAAATTAGGCTATGACCATAAGCCAAGTGATAACTAGGAGAACTATAATATTGACTCATGCGTAATGACTTTCCCTAAACTGAAATGAGAAGTATTTTGTTTTCAATTAAATTAATTAGAGATATTTAACAAACAATAATGTTAAACTATTTATCGACATCTCAACTAATATTTATTAAAAAGATGAGATTTATGATTACTAGTATTAAAAAGACACACCGTTTTAATTGTATAATCTGAAAATTATCCTCATAATTTGAGTAGCATTTTCGCAAACTTCAGGTTGCGAACACCATGCAATCATCTAATATTTGTATCAAATCTATTAGATACAAATAATATTTAGATGGTCAACATGGACGGTGACAGAGCCCCATATATCACCCTAATTGATTTTCAGAATTATAGGGAATTCAATCCTTATTTAACTAGTAACAATCAATAACCAATTTTCAATAAAGAGAACAAACATCAAATATCCATTGAATATTTAATTTCGCATCATTATTGGATTGAAGAATCTTCTGATTCTTCATTGAATATCCATTTGAATATTTAATTTCGCATCATTATTGATCCAGTGATGGTACAACTGGTCATGCCAAACAATAAAGTCAAATTGAACTTCTGGTTCAATATAAGATATGATTCAATTATTTAATTTCGAAGAATATGATTAAACATTATATAATCATATATATCATTCAAGTAATCAAACTAATCAATATCCCCATGAAGTTAATTACATGCTGTCCTTCAAGAATAAACATGAATTCAAAATGATACATTCTTCGAAACATGTGCTATTTTCGAGAGCATGTTGTATTTATTATTGCTCATTCAAAAGCAATAGTTAATATTCTTCTAAAATATTAATTATGATATTGTGCAACTTCAGTGACAATAAATTATTATTTCGAAACATTAGCTTTTCATGAGCTATATATTTGCTTCTTCAAGAGCAATACGTAAATATTCGTCTGAAATATTGGAATCAGAGTGTCATTCTCTTCAGGAGCAATGACATAATATTATTTGAAATAATAAATTGTATAAGAATTTATTTTTCATGAGTTGAAACACAATTTCTTTTATTTAATTATGCTCTTCGAGAGCAAATAAAATCTAATTAGAATATTAATAATTATGTGCCACTTTAGGAGCAATAATATTTGTAATAGACAGATATGTGATTAATATTGTTCTAGAATATTAATTATAATGTTGTGCTACTTCAGGAACAACAACAATTTATTTACTCATTAGGAGCAAAAATATAATACATTAGATCTTATAAATTTATGTTCTTTGAGAGCAAGTAATACTTTAATACAATTTAAATATTTACAGTGTTATGCTTCTTCAAGAACAACATGCCAATATTCTTTTGGAATATTGAAAAATATAATTTATGCTCTTCAGGAGCAAGTAATATTCTTCAAAAATATTAATTATAATGTTGTGCTATTTCAGGAGCAACAACAAATTATTTATAATAGATAAGTTTACGATTAATATTCTTCTGGAATATTAATTATAAAGCGGTACTACTTTAAGAGCAATAATATAATAGATTATCAATTTAAAATTTATGAAAGAACATGTAAAAGTATCTAATCAAGTTAAATACACAAAAAATATTCAATAATCATCATAAACATATAATCATAAAAAAAATTAGAGAAAAGAGTACGAGATTTAATCCTAAAACCCTTTTCATTGTTCTGGATAGTTATGTTCATGCTCGACGAGTTTCTAAAGCTATTAAAATTTTTCGGAGAACTGGAGGAATACAACTTAGAAGTTAATGTGGAGACGTTGAATGTTCTTTTGCGCGCACTGCAAGTTCACTATTTAACAGAATGAAAGATAGAGTACAACCTGATAGCAAGACTTACAATATCACCATGGGTGGGTGGTCCAAGTTTGGCAGAGTTAGTGAAATTGAGAAATTCTTAAAAGTTATGGTGAATGATGAAGTTGAGCATGATTGTGTAACTTATAGTTATATTCTTGAGGGTTTGGGGAGAGCTGGTCGTGCTGATAACGTATTATAAAATAGAGAAAAGAGAAGAGAGAATAAAAGTCAATAGACTTTCCTCTGTGTGTATTATAATGAGAATCAAAACCCTATATTTATAGGGTAGCAATAGAGATACATATAGTAATAATATCTAGGGTTGTAGGGGTACAAGTGTCATTTACTTTGAACGCCTAATTTACTTTCCTTTTATAACACCTTTTGCTTTATTAAAGATTAAAGTTGCAAAAAAAAAAAAGTCTACCAAAAACACACTTTCGCAGAGGATTTAATGTTTTGGGGCCCAACAATTTGAATTGAAATTGCATTTAGGGTTTACTTCCTAGCAGCCGCGGTCTAATCGATCTACGACATTATTGTATGCTGTAAAAGTCTAAAAAGTGAAATTGAACCTCATAAGTTATGGTGAAATCATGAAGTACTGACATATTTAGGGGGTGTTCGATTAAATATTATTGAAAAAAGAATATATTTTAAATAATGATATGATATGAAGTATGTGGTTAAAAAAATAAGGAAAAGTTATTAATGTGATTGAAAATATCATTTTATTAAAAAATGTATGGTTGAAATTGAGGTTTGAAAGAGCGTGTGCCTAACATGAGCTTATTCCAACATACAACTTGATGTTATTGATTTTGGTTAGATTTTTAGTACAAAATCACGTTTAAATCGACTATTCATATAAAAGTAGGACTATCGAGTTTGGTACTTATGGTGTTTTTGATGGATATTATTGAGAAAATAATGTATTTTAAATAGTGATATGATGAAAAATATATGGTTAAAAAGTAAGGAAATTTATTGATGTGATAAAAAATATTATTTTATTGAAAAATGTATGATTAAAAATGAGTTTTAAAAGAATGTATTTTTAGAAAATGTGTGTCAAACATGAGCTTAGTAACACAGTTTACATGGATTCAACACTATATCATAATCTATTTTACTACTTGTCATGATAACACGCACTTAGGATTTTCACAAATAATAGCATACAATATACTACTTTATCAATGTAGTTAAACTTTAAAGTTAAATATAATCAAATATAAGTTACTTTTTATAAAGGATTTCTTATGACAAGTTGCGTGAAGTTCAACGTTGTTTTTATCATCTGCAATCAGAAATACAGAACATATATTCGGAATACATTAAAAAGGTGTAATGAATGAACCCTAAAAATCTGCCCATCAATCCATACCTGTAATGGATATCCAGAGAGCCACCCTTGGAGCATCAAGAAATTTTTAGGTTGTATGCTGCTGTATGACCTCCACTCTACAACACAAGCACAGTTATATCTTAGATATTCTCACTTTTATTTCTTGTTTTTCTACAAACCATTGTGAGAAAGAAAGTTTCAATCAAAACAAATCCTCTACCATACAACTCTAGCTTGAGTCGAGTTCACAATTTGTGACGAAAATTCTGTGAGTTCAATCTTCCGTCTCCCAAATTTTATTTTTATTACAAAACATCAAATTTCAAAAAATACTTGCTTCAAACTCGTCAATTACTATTGCACAAGCATACGTGTTAAGTAGAAAACTCGTTAGTTACTATTACTACATTAAACGTAAGATCTCAGGGAATTGACCGTTTTTGAGTCCAAATAAATAAAAGGACATAATTCATTCATCTCTCCCCCCCCCCCCCACACACACCCCCACCCCCCCAAGAAAAAAAAAAAGAGCATATCATAACTTCCATTAGTGAGCTTGTGAAGACATCAAAGATCAATAATTTGGTTTCGTTTCGTAATGAAGTTGTCCCCAAGTGGGGCCGTGTCGTGTGGTCCTCTATTCTATTTGTTGGTAACAATTCATGCCAAAGGAAAGTAAGACAGGTGGGTTCAACTAGCCAAGTTAATTATTATCAGTACTTTAATATACTTCCACAAGAAAATAACGAATGATTCTTGGTTCGATCAACGTGGTCTCATGGTTCATTTGAGACAAGAGGTCTGTCCTAGAGAAAAAAGGTCGAGTGCTTGAAATTATGACTTTGTTTTGATCTCATTTCATAAACTTTGATTATTAACTTATTAAGGAAATTCCGACTTTGTTGGTTAGGAGAGATCATGAGAGGTTTACTAAAATTCATAGTTTTGAATGTACTAGATGATACTAACGTAATGTATACTACCATAACAAGATCGAGTTCTCAGTTTCAGAGTTTCATCATGCCCGAAAATTTATATTCCTTTGAATTATTTGTTAAAAGATAAACTTGAGGACACTGCTGCCAAATTTACTAAGCCCATACAAACAAGCTCGATTTCACTAGAACGATCTATCACATCTCCTCATAATCGGTAGAAGGTTATCTCCAAAGCTGATTCCAAGGCTTATCTCCAAAGCTTGAGGCCATCCAAGCTAGCTCAATTTCACCAGGACTCTATTCCATCTCCTCATCATCCATAGAAGCTTATATCCAACAATATTAATTATAATTCTATCTTATTTTTAAAAAAAACTTGGGATATTACATTAGTACCTTATCTCTTATAGCCTTTCAACTTCATTGACTAAATAGAGCTTTATTAAAATTTAATAGCACAACAAATCTAACATACGTAGACACATACTTCAAAAAAAAAAAAAAGAGGAAGAAGTTATGGTTGCTTTTGTTTCTGCGTATAGATGTAATCAATGTGAGCTTCAAGGGTTCTTCTCATCATGCATTCATCTTCTCCAATTCCATCGCAGCTCTTTTGATCCACATCTACCATATGTTCTTCACTATCCTAATTAACACAAGTAAATAAAATAATCAATAATCAAAAAACACGATAGGATTCATGAACTTATAAATAAAACACTTAATGATCTTAACGTGATTTATAAATACTTACTCCTCTATGAGTTTCCATGGGAGTGACGTCACGAAATGTCGGCTCCGGTCGTGCACGAGTATGCGACAACGTTAGAAATAGGAGGGTGGTTATTATACACAATGTGGTGACCTTAGACATGTTCTCCTGTGTTTTGGCTATGAATGTGTGGTTGGAAGGACTGAGGGGCAATGAATTTATAGTGTGCGTTAAGATGGGAAGGGCAATTATGTCACATAAAATTATGAATGGTCAACATCCTTACAAATTTTTTTAGTAAAAATAATTATGAAGGTCATCAATTTAGATGACAAATGATAAAGACATGGTTGGCCTTCTTTACACGGTTGAATATAGATATGACTAAGAATTCTAGAAGATTCATTTTTGGGATGTGGCCAGAAAATGAAAACTAGGAGATACGTTTGGATATTCCAAGTGTCCATCTCTCCCTTAGTACTCTTGTTCAATTTTTCCAAATTATCTTCCTTCATTCACTCTACCCTCAAATAGTAAGGGATCATTTGGTATGAATTTTAAAAATCGAAAACGTCTTTTAAAATTAAGAAGTTACTTTTGAATATGTTCTAATTTTTTAAAAGCACTTTGATTGATTGAAAGAGCTTTTGCAAATGTTACCTCAAGACAATTTTATCGAAAAACTCTTCTACAAAAAGGCAGAAGCAGAAGCCTTGTGAAATTGATTCTAAATTTGTTCAATTTAAAAGAATTTAAAAGACTATTATCTCTCAAGAACAAGTAGAGTTTCAATATTTTAGTCCGTTTTTTGTTTCGTTAATTTAAAATAATAAACTTTAAAAATTCACTTAATATAAATTGAATTCCGTATAAAAGTCAAGAATAGATAATCCCCAATGGATGTGAACCCTAGTGGAACATAATTATGTTTAGGTCTTTAGGCGCCTACATTCTGCAATGCATTATTTATCATAATGAATTCTCGCATGCTCAACAGGGTCCATAGAATGATTTATTGACCGCATGAATCAATATGCATAGTAAGGATCATGGAAAATATCCAAATATTAAGGCCTATTTTTATTTATATATACAAACAGTAAATAAAATAATCGTTCTTTTAATCTTTTTTTTTTTTTTTTTGGTTGACGTAGGAACCAGCAGTTGCTAACCGCCGTGGAGCCCCGACCATTGTGAATGTGCATTGGATAAGTCTCGTTCCATGTGTAGTAGCCCGCAAACTACACATGAGAGGTAAATCGTACTAGGAAAGCCCGGTGCGACGTGATCGATCGAGGAAGTGTTAGGGATTCGAATTCGTGACCTTCGATCTTCGCATTCATTTGCTCCACCAACTCGATCACCCCCGAAGGGATTAATCATTCTTTTAATCTTTTATGTCATACATATTGAGTTAGATAGATCGATGACCACTAAACAGTATTACAAAGTTAAAAAAAAAAAAAAAAATCTTAAATCTTAGTCACGATACTGTTTAATCTTGTTTAAGACTTGATGTTAAACAACTCAATGTGTGGTACTCTAAACCTACAAACCAATGACAAGTTGAAGTTATGAAAAGTACATACCTATGGAGAGTTGACCATTTGGTTATAAAATAGTAATCGTGGGGTTGGTTTGAAAATGAAAAGTGAGAACGTAGATGGAAAAGTATAGGCACGGCATTTTGGCAATAAATATGTGAAAGAAGCTTCTTTGGCTAGAATTTTATATTGGCAACCATATTGTTAAGGAATTGACATATGTTTATAGATCTTGTGGTTTTGTATCAATTGGCCTCAAAATGGTTTTCTGCATTCGCATGTGCAGTTAACCCCTTCAATGATATTGCCCACCAAACTCTCCAGTCCATCAAATTTCTCCAATGAGGTGGTGTACGATGTCTAGGTTGGACAATATAGCTTGACATGACAAAGGCATCAAGCTCTAGTCTAGTGACCTGTATAAGGAGGTAAAAGGTTACGAAAAATCCATGGTGGTTCTCCTTTAAGTTGATCGAAAATTGCCAAGTCATTTTTTATTATCAACAACTAGAGATATTAGAAAAATCATTCATTCTAGAACAGCACACGCGTGAATCAGAGGTGATTGAAAATTCTTCATAATAAAAATGAAGTTCAAATCAACTCGGTAAAAATTAACCATTCCATAATTATTTAATCAATATGGCCATCAGAAACTAACTATTGATAGATTATTAATTAATTAGTAGGCTTATCTCATTTTGCAAAAGTAATTAGACTAATTTAACAGCGTGATTAATACGCTTTACTACTTCACAACAACCATAATATTTAAACTGTGTGGCTGAAAGATAGAAAAAATCGATTTCTAATCGTAACTAAACCTTTCGTTTTTGGTCCTAATGATGTTCTGCATATTTTTCGTGTGTATCTCATCGATGGATTTAAAAAAACCTCGCGACGACGTTTTATCCTTTTTATTTCCTTCTAATTCTTCGATTTATCTTACTAAACATGGTGACGGTAAAGATAAACTCACAAGAGGCTATTTTTTTTTAGACGTATATTAATAATTAGTAACATGGCTTGTACAAGTCAAAAATTGAAATTTCAGACAAGTCATTTCATCAATTCTTCTAGTAGTCTCTCGAAAAGTTTGTGCACCTGGGACAAATTTAAGATTTATGTTACAAATTTCTTGATGCAAATCACACGTCTTTGACCAACGTAGTGTAACTTCCTGTCGGACCCTTTTTTTTTTTTTTAATTCAAATTCATGTCAAGGACTCACATTTTTCATCAATTTTCAATCTTGCGGGTTTGAGCCATATTAAAATTTTTATTCTCACTTTTCTACTCATTTTCAACCACACATTTTTCAATAAAATAATAATTTTCATCACATCAATAATTGTTCCTTCTTTTTCAACTACACGTTCTCTATCAGTCCACTATTCCAGAATACATTCTTCCAAAATAATGTGACTCAAATATTTCATAATTTTTTTTGATCAAAATCTGATAAAAATCTAACTTTTAGCAAAATGAAACAAAAGTCTTCAGGTATTTTTCATTAGCCTCCACTACAATTTTTCCACGTCGATGATTCAAATAAATAAGTTTACATCTGCTCAGTGCTTACTGGTTGAACACATGCAAGAGCTCAAATCTTTCATCATTTGAACTTTATTTAATGTGAAATATTTACGAGTTACGACTTAACAAAGGAAAAACGCTACAAATATTAATTCTTTATAATTTCTCAACTCTTAGTATCAAAAACTCCTAATCACACGTAAATTCAATGAGCACTGCAATTCATTTTTATATGTTATAAAAATGGTTGATTGAGCTAAGTTAACTACCTCATTTTTTATTTTCATATGAACACTTGTTTTCATTTCTTATAGGTGCTAATCGTTTCTTGAAATCCCACTTGTTTTAATTCTTTTTTTTTTTGAATAATTTAATTCATTATTTATTGAGAATTTATACGTTAACTAGTTGTAAATTATGCACGACATCTCCTACATTCACACATTTTTGCAATTCTACCTCAAGCTTCATTCTTGTCCTAATCTTACATAAATTATCGAGCTAGTGTGCTGTTTGAAATACTGTGTGTATTGGTGGGCACATGTCAGATTGGGTCAGGTTCGGGCCCAACTCGACCACTGAACCAACTTGAGATTTGGGTGAATTTCGATCCAAACCGACCAAAACTACCTTGTCGTTGAAATCGAACCAATCCAAATCGAGTTAGTTTAGTTTGAGCTTGGACCCAATATTGGAGTAAAAAACTTTTTGGATTGTATTTGGGCTTAAACCCCAAATTTGAGTAAATTTACTTTTTTTGTGTGCTTAAAATTTTCAACTGTCATTCACCAAAAATTGTTAATGAGTCCAGGATTTTGTACATAGTTTAGGCTGCACTCAAATAAATTATTTTGGGAACCAAATTGGGGAACAAACAGAAAGAAAGAAGGGACTCAATTTTAGCGCTTGTTTGGGAAGGTTTAAATTAAAATTTATAAAAGTTACATAAATCCATTTTTGAGGATAGCAACCAACGGAGATGGGGAAGAAAGTGGTGGGTTGGTGGCGGGAAGATGCGGAAGGCAGTGGTGAGAGGCAATGACTAGGGTTTCCTCGTTAGTTATCGCATTTCTTTTTCTTTTACGTGGGTGACGACTACGGATTAGGCCGTAGATGACGGCAACGAGGAAACACAAACATTGGATGGTATTAGTGAGATGCGACGACTAGGGGTTTCTTTTCTTCTTTAGTTCTTTTCTTATTTTTCTTTTGGGAGGAAACTGGTAGAGGGTTTGAGATTAGATTAAATAAATAATTATCAACGCATCGGTTTCGGGTCGATTGCTCAACCCGATCTAACTGTCTAATATATTTGTGAAAAACAAACCTAGCCATCTAACTTCTAAAAGCCAACTCAAATCGACCTAAGTTAGGTAGAATAAGTTAGATAGGCGATTTTTTTGGCCAACCCAAGCTATGTAATAAAAAAAAAAAAAAGAATTTGCTCAACTTTAGTATAAAAATAAACAATCATACTACATGCACATTATTTTCTATGTCACTTTTTACATTGTGCCACATGACAATACACCATTGAAAAATTTAAATTTTTTGACAGTTTTTTCCTCCAATCAATGCTTGTAAATACAGAAAATATCAACTATCATGTCAAAAAGAGTGTACAAGTGGCATTTTCCAAAAATAAAGGTGAAATTAGGGGTAGGCTCCCAATAGTTATAAGCTATTGATATGGTCATAGGCGATAAACCTCGATCACGAGGACTCCCAAGGATCACTTTTTGCAATTATGAGATCTGTGTCCTCAAGCTAGACAGTCCTCGGGATACCTCGAGGATTTCCCGATGAATGCCTGTGACATCGATCTAGTCGTCCTCGAGGGTGTGTGTTCGAGTATTTGCTTTAGCCAAATTCTCAGAGTGCCTGTGATCAAGCGTTAATAACTTCTTACCACATATGAACTATAACCCAATCCAATTACCACAATTCAAGAATTCTAGATCTATAAGGAGTCTATCTTGAAACATACTGTAGGTAATGTAGGATAAAACTTCTAGTTTTAACCCAACACTAATCCCAATAATAATTTCTAAAAATAATGATGTCGAGTTCTACTAGGAATGCACAACTACCTAGCTCTATAAATATGTAGCCTTTGGTCATTATTCAGGAATGTTATATATACAATTTTCAGCATTCAAACTTCTTCACATTCTCTTTCTGACTTAAGTATTGGAAGGGTGACAATAACACACCTCGACGCCTTTATTTCATATACCGGAAGATCATGTTCGTGCTCATTCTCAATTGTCAAACTCGGAATTCAACATATGCGATTTTTGGTAGCATCAGCTATGAACTTTCAAAAATAAAGTGTTGAGCCTCAATCAAATCAGTGAATCTACGAGACCCAAATCATCAACATGGATATTAAACATGACTCAAAGTTAGTGATTACGCCCAAAGAATAACGTGGTAGTTGTAGTGCAGTTTTGAGATGTCGTATCCACAGGGAGATGAAAAATGCTTAAGGGTTCCAAAATGATGAGTTATCGTCTTCAATGTGTAGTAAAATTCAATATTAAAAGGTGAAACAAAAATCAATAATTTGAGGCAGTGAAGCGTCGAAATTACCTCAATTGGATTAGATCATTCACATCAACTATTTCATTTTTATAACACAATTAGAGGCTTTCATCCCGAAACTCTAATCGGAAGATATATGGTGAAAACCAATTTAATTTACAAATGTAATCCTAGAATCTAGACTTATGAGATATTCGCACAATTTTGTTGGAATAAGATCAAAAATCAACCATATAAATCAAACATATAGCATTAATTAATCCGTCAATAAAATAATATTGAAATTAAAATTCAACAATTATTTCAATCTAACGATAGAAGAAGCATGACTAAATCTATGAAAGATTTGATAAAAGTTAAATTAATCTCAACAATAAGTAATTGAAATTGAAAATCAACAAATAGTTTAATTTAACAATGAAAAAAGTATGACTGAATTCATGAAAAATCTTGTAAATGTTAAACCAATTTCAATATAAATTAATGAAAAGAAAAGTTTAAATCCTAAGTTTATTCAGCAAGAAAAGACCAATTACATGAAATAATAGATGTGAAATCATCATATCCAATTGAGTTTCTCCATTACTTTACCAAGATTGTTAGTTCTTCATGAGTTTCTTGAGCAAAATTCAATGGAAAAATGATGTCTGGGGGCGTTCTGGACAGATATCTCCATTCTAGGGTTTCAAAACATGTATTTATAATTATTTCCATGGGTGGTTGACTTAAATTCGGAAATCAAAATTTTCGCCTTAAAAATACTATATGCGACCGCATAGTTATAGGTGTTGCGGTCGCATAGAATGCTAGAATTGGTCACTGAAGATTTCTGAAAGGTCCAATACAACTGCAGAGAAATAACCTTATGCGACCGCATAGCTTTAGGATTTTTCCACCGGACAGTTTTCAGTATTTTCGTCATAATGTTCTATCCCAATGTCCGACTAAAGTGATTTAAGATGCATTGAAAACTAACTCAAAGGGTTACAACTTTGCTTCAGATACTATCTTCAAATTCGATCGTTTTTCATGTCAAAAATGGATCTTAATATGATGTTGAAAATCGGTGCAAAACTTTTCAACTTGAAAGTTGATATGTGAGAATGTTTTGGATATATTCCATCACTTTGACTCATTTCTTCATCCAATTGACATCTAACATGCTCAAATATTCATCACAAGTTTAGAAACAAGTTAAGAGTACTTGCACTTTAGTCTCTGAACTTTCACTTTCTTCCATTTTGGTCCATTTTCACTTGTTTCTCCTTATTTCCACTACATCCATCACTTTGTCCTGCGAAACATAAATTACATAGAATTAAACTATATTCCAACATATTAATAAACAATTTTTCATGTTTTGACAGTATGATAAGTTTGTAAAAACGCACTTATGAGTTAGATATCAAAATCATCAAACTATTTAACGTTTATCTTAAACTAAATTGAAAGCAACGTATAAATCTCACATATATATTGGTAGTTTTCCACCATGTTAACTAAATATCCAGATTTCCGATTTTAAAAAGGTTGAAGGGTCGGACCCTCAACTAAAAAGGAAATGAAGTGAAATCAAAATGTTCCAAGCCACTTTAAAATTTATTATTCCATTCGTCCCACAAAGATAAGTTTGTTTCCATTTTCATACAAATTAAAAAAATGTAATTAATACAATTGAAAATATAAACCCTCGTTCGATACACATTATTTTAAAAATACATTTTTTATTTTTTATCACACATTCTTCAATACAATAATATTACACGCACGTGCCGTAATATAGTTGGCTATGTAAAACCGTTGACTTATTTTTTATTATTTTTGGAGACATCACTAAATAAATCTTATTTAGCAAAACGTTTTCAATAGAAAACTTGAAAGTTATAACGAAAAATACATAAATAAACAAAAAGGAAGTTAGAAACAAAATGAGAAATTATTCATTATAAACAAACAATATAAATCAATTCAAATTTAAAAACACACATACACTAACAAACTATCAAGATATTGTTGTTTCTTCTTTCTTCCTCAATTTTCTTGAAATACAAACCTTTAGATGCCTTGCATATCATTGCATTAGGTTAATAGTCAACACCAAACTTCGTATAACCTGAATCCTTATATACACATAGTTGAGTTTCTCTAGTAGACATGAAATGAATTGATTTGCGAAGAATGATTCATATAACCCACTCAAATTTACAGAGCGCGATGCTTAATTTTTTGTTGCTTAAGTCTCAACCTATCTAATTTTGGACACTGTCTATTGCACTTCCAATTAAGAGAACCATGTCACAAATTACTTATTACTTGGTAGGTAGCATAATCCCCATCTAGAGAATCTGAAAGTTCAAACCAATGAAACTCGATTGTTTACTCAATTTCAAAGTCAACCAACGCACATCTTATATATTAACTACATGATAGTCACCATTCCAAGTTGAACCTCAACTCATCGTAGCCAACATTTATCTCATGGGGTTTGGGAGTTGAGGGGGCAGCGTCATATCGTGGGGTTCGGGGGCAACGCCCCAAGTGGTGGTTGACCTGACCGGTCAGGTCGCGGGGCAGCGCCCCTCGTGACAAAAAAATAAATGAAATTCAGTATTTGGCAAAAAATAAGAAATAATTCAATTATAATTCTATAAATTGCGACATGTGGTGCAAAATGTTTTGCCCCTTTTATATTGTAGTGATGAAATACAAAAAAAGAATTTTACATACATCTTATTACAATATAGTTATCAGCACATTGCAACAAATTTACAGTTATAACCTAATTCGATTAAAAAAAAAGTGTAGACACTCATCTTGAATTTATCCATCTTTTTTCATTTCTCTCTACAACCGTTCGGGACAATTTTAAGCTAATAAAAGAATGTGTATTATGTATCTCAATGTGTGTGTGTGTGTGTGTGTGTGTGTGTGTGTGTGTGTGTGTATTGCATGCTCGCACGGAGATACGACCGTATTTTTTAACATTTTCTTCCTTGCATTTTAAAGCTATCAAACTCAAAATCGACAGAATCGTATAAACTATAAAAAATGCCCATGTTTCAATTTCATCTATGTCATTCATTTTTAAATAAATTTGTTCATCGTTTAGATATCTCGACATTTTTTTCCGATAAACATACTATTTCTCCTTAAAATTTGTTTCGGTAGTATCATCTATTGCAGCCAGATTCGTCTTCTCATTCTTCGTGTCTTATCGGCCAAACTACCAGGCCTACCTTGTCACTTATTATGACGCAACACTGTTACTGTACTATATTCATTTAATTTTGTCTATGTGCCCTCTTTGACTCTTTATTTTGAATCGTTCCAATTTTAATTACTTGTTAATTTTACTGATGTGTTTTGATGGCTGGAGGAGAAGCGAAAGGGAAGCTCAATGGGGGTCTGCTTCGGTTTGACGGTTTGATTTTCGAATTTTGAGAAGGAAAATTGAAGATTTGGGGAATGCAATGAAATGAAAACGGGCAAATGAAAAGAAATGTGAAAATCTGAAACGATGCCGTAATGATTGATGATAGGCAATTGTGACACGTGTCCTGAAAAGTAGCTCTTTTATATTGTTTAAGATACATCTACATTACATAATGATTAAAATATGAATACTTTATATTTATTGATATCAAAGCACATCAAATAGCATATATAAAAAAATTAATAAATCTATTATACTCTTACAACGAAATTGACCTAATATAGGATGGACGAAAAAAAAAAAAATAAAGAAAAAAAAAGTCCTAACGTTCTTTGAAGGAGGAGGTTAGGGATGTCAACGAGCCGAACTGAGTCGAAAAAAAAGATCGGGCTCGGCTCGAGCTTTTTTGTTCCAAGCTTTTTTTGGCCCGAGCCGAGCCAATCTTAGTCCGGGCCTGCTCGATTTTTTTATTTTTTTTAATGCCAAATCTACATTTTTTACTTAAAAAATTTAAAATTTGTACAGTTTATACGTATTATAAATTAAAGAAAAAAGCTCGGGCTCAACTCGAACTTTTTTGTGCCGAGCTTTTTTGAACCCGAACTGAGCCGAACAAAGCTTGGCCAAAAAAATGAGGTTCGGCCTGAGCCTTGACTCGTTGTAACTGAGCCAGAGTCGGGCCGGTTCGAGCTTTTTTAGAGTCGAGCCCGAACCGTCCGAACTGACGAGCTTTTTTACCATCCTTAGAGGAGGTGAAACTTTTAGGGAATGTTACTTGATTCAAGCTTATCGCATGCCCTCACCGCCTATAGAACAAAACTTTACGTATAACGAATCGACCGTCCGAAACTCCATACCGTAGTTCCATTTTCTTGCTCCTTCCCCATCAACGCCATGAAACTGAGATTGAGATCCATCGAATCCAAAGAAACCTTCAAAATTGAGGTCCCAAATCCATGTAATGTCCTTCAACTCAAAGAAATCATATCCCAAACCCTAGCCAATTCTCCCCCGCCTGCGTCCATTCGTCTCTCTCTTAATCGAATTGACGAGCTTCAACCCACGTCCCCTGACGGCGAAGGCTCCCTCCAATCCCTCGGCATCACAGCCGGGGACCTTATTTATTTAACCGTCGAAGCTAATTCTGTGCAGAACACTCAAGTTTCCCGAATTACCACTAATTTACGGTCACGATCGCCACAACCTGCTCATAATCCTCAGCCTGAGCCCGTCGGGAGTTCAAATTCCCAGAATGCCTCGCGTGAGGACTCGGATTTGATCACTGAGGATACTGGAAGTTCTCAAAATGCCCTAGTTGAAGACGAGAATTCTGAGGGTATGAATTCGGGTGCCGGAAAACGGAAAGCCCAAGATTCGAGTGCGCAGATGGGGGAATCAGTGGATTACATGGAGGTTGATGGAGGTGGTGGTGATAGCAATGATGGGTTTGTTGTGGAGGCTGTTGAGAAGTCTTTTTCTGTGCCAGGGTTTTTAAGGAAAGTGTTTACAGAAGAATTGGGGGATGACAGTGGTCGTGATCACAAATTGATAGTTATTGCAATTCACGCAGTTCTGTTGGAGTCTGGTTTTATCCGGTTTGATCTGAATCTGAACGAGCAAATTAATGGATTTCAATTCCAGATTGAATGGCCTTCGACTTCTTTCAGGCTATCATTATTTTACACGCTCCCGGAAATAGTCAGTCATGCTGGTGGTAATCCAATTGATTGCGTTGTGCTTAAATTTCAGAGTTTGGGGAAATTCATCAATGTTTATGGCTCATTAGCTAATGGGGCAAGGCAATCTGGCACACATTGGGTGCCACTGAATGAAGAGAAATTAGTGCCCTTTTTGAATGTTGTGTGGGCAAATTGCGGTTTAAATGAGAATATCAGTGGAAGTGATGGCGGTTTTATGGGTACATCACCTGAGAAAGAGGTATTTACCTTTTGGAGGTCTGTGAAGGATAATCTTGCATTGCCATTGTTGATTGATTTATGTGAAAAGACTGGGTTAGAACTGCCACCATGCTTTATGCGGCTGCCTACTGATCTTAAGTTGAAAATCTTGGAGTTACTACCTGGTGTCGACGTAGCTAAAGTGAGTTGTGTGTGCTCGGAATTGCAGTATTTGGCATCAAGTGATGACTTGTGGAAACTGAAATTTACTGAGCAGTTTGGAGTAGAGGGACTGCAGTATTTGGCATCGAATAATGACTTGTGGAAATTGAAATATGCTGAGCAGATTGGAGCCGAGGGAGTAGAAGCACGTGGGGGTTGGAAAAAAGCATTCGCAAGGACTTGGAAAAACAGGAAGTTTGGCGCTAGTGGTAGATTAGAAAGGCCGAGGCCTCGTTTTCCATATATGCTACCCTGGATACCACGAATTAGAGGTGGGCCCTATGACATTGGGCCTTTCTTCGAGGATCGTGGGCGAATGTTGCCGGGAAGGAGAACTTTTTCACCCCCTTGTAACCTGGGAGGAACTAATAACCAAAATTTCATTTAGTGATGAACTTATGACTGAGGGCCACAAGTTAATAGTTTAGAGGCATGTGTTAATGTCATTAGCTGTGAGTTCATTTCTTCTTTTCTAAGAATATATGAGTTTGCTTTGTTGTTATGGTTTGACATAATAAAATGTTGTATTGTTCATATATAAAATATGTTTATAGTATTATCTCATGCTGTGTTTTGCTTATTGATTAGAGAAAGATGAGATTGGTATAATATGAAGGTTTTACTTGCATTGTGTTTTGAATTCCTGCAAAAGTGATGGATTTCGGAGAAAATATTCTTGTTTTCATTTTCTTGGTAGTTTGTATCTTTGCGGTATCTGTCTCTAGAACAAGAAATGAAACTGGTTGCACGGCTTGTTCTTAAATGCATAGCATTTGAATGTCATTTTCTCATTGTCGTGGTCCTACGTACTATCCCTTCTGGTTTACTCAAAAGGAATTCTACAACCTTCCTAGGAGACCGGTGTTCTCTCCAATGTGCTGGGAACAGAGACTCATTGCCATACATGGGTAACTGCAGCCTTGATCCTCCTGCATTCGAGCTCATCTTGGTGCATCTGTGAATGTTAAGAGTGACTAACCTAATCTGTTAGGGACCAACTGCAATTTGCCTCCCATTATTTTCTTTGATGACTTCTGAATGTCGTTTGTCCAGCAAATACCAAAAAATTTCATGGGATTTAGTTCATGAAACCCCAATAAACCAAATCTGTCATTTTGACATTCAATTAAGAGTTATCAAACAACACCTTACAACTTGATCATTACACTGTTGTTAGGAGTGGATGCTTTTAGTCGTTAAAAAGAAACACGAAGTCACTTGGGCTCTAATCTATCTTGAAACAAAGCCATGGCAAGATAATTGCCAAAAGCTAAGCCGAGGATAAGGGCTCGATAGAATCTCCTCGCCAAATTTCTAAGACAGGGTTTTCAGTATTGTAACATCTTTGGAGTGTAGTCGAGGAGACTATTTTCCCCAAACCCAAAGATTGGTCCTCCTCCTAAAGCCTCGACAAGCACTTGTGATATCAACCCTTAGGTGGTAGCATAGGACACTCCATTGTACATATGGAAGACGAGAAGGTACGAATTAGCTACTATTGATGATGTTTGCAAAATCAGGAAGTAGGCTTTTGACGATTAACTTAACAATGGGCGCCGAACACTAACCATGTGGACTCCATATAAGAAAAGCCTTCATATTCAATTCATCTTCTTTGGTTTTGGAAACCGATACGCTTAAAAAATCAATATTCACCCTCTTTGCCTCTAGATCCCTTGCATTTCTACATGTTCACCTATCTTGTGTACCAGATCCCTTTATGTCAGTAGTAACATATTGTACATCTATAGAACTTACAAAATTCAGTAGTTAAAATCTTATCCTTTGAAATTTGTATTTGTAACAATCATTTTAAAGGGAGTGTGTCCAAAGCAGACTAATATAATTCATCATTAAAATCGACTTATAAAGGGAGAGTGTCCAAAGCAGGACTAATATTGTACATCTCTCAAGCCACGTCGTCCCACAACGAGGTCCACTATAATCATTTTGGGTAAGATTAACGTAAAAGTCAATTTGTGAAAAAAGTACTTAAAACCCACAAAATAATGCCACAATAATTAGATATTTCAAAAAAAAAAAAAAAACATTTTCATAAATGAATTTTACGTTAATTCACTTGTACATAATGGATTACCAACTCTCACACAATGTGCGGAGCCCATGTGTATTTAAAAATTCCAACAATGTGGTCTACATCCCCACTGTGAGTGGTAGGTAAAAGATTTGGTAAAAAAATTCGGTACATACAGCATGATTCATGAATTTTTCGCATTTCATTGTTGGTTTTGCTCTCTCCTATGTGTAAACACTCGTTCAATTTTATAACCACCATATTTCAATATGTTAATTGTCACCATCTCAATCCGTTTAAATCAATTAGTATTTACTAGTGTTCTAAATAGCATGCTCTTAACAACGTCTAGGGCACGTACACATAGGACATATGCTTTAATTTAGCAATCGATGAAAGTGTATTGTAGTAAAGCTACTTTGTCAGAATGATTAAACAGAAAGTTTGACATAATTGTATATAGCTGTAGATGATTGAATACAAAAGTTAATTGTGTTTTAAATCGTCCAATAATAGAATGTGACATTATATTAAATTTTATGTCAAACTTGACGTTCTAGTGATAAGATTGTTGTGCCTTCGATTTTGCTAAGGCGTATTGTACCTTTAATTTGGCTACGGTGTATTGTACTCTTTTTGGAACAGTGTTTACTATCTGTCAATATATTTGGCGCAGCAAGCAGCACTGCATAGTCGGAGAGCTCCTAACTGCCGCCGTAAATTCATGGCGGTGACCGCCGTCATTCTCCGCCACTTCCCTCTCTCCTCCCCCTCTCGAACAACATCTCATTCACACCTCTCGATTCGCACCGTACTTCAGTTCCAGCACCACCGCCCCACTGCTCCTCTCTTTCAGGTTAAACACTTTCGTCGGTCTATAAATATTTTTGCACGATGATATGGTTGTAATTCTCCTTTTAATTATTGAACAGGAAGGACAGAGTTTGATTTATGATTGGCGGACTAGGGGCGTCAATCCTCGAAGTGGCGTAGTGATGGGGGATTATGGCTATATAGAAGAAGATGATGATGAAGATGAAGATGAAGAGGAGGAAGAGGAAGATAGGAGTTTGGATCTTTTGATTAGGTTCGTAGAGAATATTTTCAAAAAGGTTTCTAGAAAAGCACGCAAGGCCGTTCAATCTGTTCTCCCTGTCCCTATCTCAACCCAATTGGTAAGGACATTTTGTCAACTCGATTCACAGTTCGAAATTCTGCAGATTAATTCAACTTTGGTGTTAACTTCTTCTGGGTTTTGAGTTCAGAATTCATTTAACTTGAGTAGCCGCGAACATGGTCCTATTATATTCTCACTTTCAATTTACAAGATTTTGCCTTTTATTAGTTTATGATCTTGATAATTAGCAGTAGTTCTAGGATGAGGGACTTTACCTGTTTTCTTTAACAGAACTTGTTTAAGGCTACTGGGCTTCATTTGCTGATTTTAGATTTGGGACATAGCGGACAGGAAATTTTCTAGTGAGGGCGGTATTAGTAAAAGTAAAAAAAAAAAATATTATAATACAAACATTATACTAAAATAAAATACATTACAATTGTTCTTTACGAGATACTAACTGTAAAAGGAAATAAACATAAAAGGAAATATTATGCAATCTACTACTAAGGAAAGTAATTCTACACTGGCAATCTTTGACGATTCTTCCTATTTCCTATCCCCCTCAAATTGATGCTGGTAAAATCATCAATTTGTAATCATGAATTGACGACGATGACAATACTTGTGCCCACGAAGAAGAAATCTAAATCAAAGCAACCAACGACGAAAAGTACTGACGACGAAAGACCAAGAATAACAAAGAACCACTTCAAGAACACTCCAAAGAACCAACGAGAAACCACGAAAAACTACGAGAAACCACCGAAGAAGAGTCACACGTTGACAAAAATTCAGTCAACCGTGGACGACCAGAAGAACCCACACTTAAAAAGGCTGAGTTGTGACCCAAGAGAATCGAAGATTCAACCACTCCAAAGACACTCTAGAGAGCTCACTCACCAGTAAGATTTCCAAAGGAAATTGACGAAGTGTGCCGACACACACAGCGAGCTTTATCTATCGGGAAAACTTAGTTGAACATATAATCCATGTTCCAACAAAAGTTCTAACGCCAAAACACCGGCCAAAATTCCAGATGAACTGGACATATACTTAACCAAATTCCAGATGAACTGGACATATACTAAACCAAATTCCAAATGAACTGGATCAAATTCCAGATGAACTGGACATACTTAACCAAATTTCAAATAAACTGGACTAAGTTCTAGATTACCAAAAGCTGAAGAAACTCCAAACAAACTGCAGAAACTGAGTTGTGGCCACCGGAATGTGATGCGACTTTGTAGGAATACATCCGAAAAGAAAATAAAAAAAGAAAAAACAACATTGGTAGCCGGACGAGCGGCTCAAGGCCGCTCGCCGGAAACGAAATTCAAAGGTTAATTTGTTTAGGATCGAAACTGCTCTGATACCATGTGAAGAATATTATAAATTGTATATAATAAACTTGTTTTTATTACAAAGTAAAAGACCCTATTTATAGGGTTACAAATAACTGTAAAAGGAAATAAACATAAAAGGAAATATTATGCAATCTACTACTAAGGAAAGTAATCCTACACTAAAAGGAAATATTATAATCGCAATCTTTGACGATCTCTGGAATCTTATTCAATATCCTTGACAAATACAAACATTATACTAAAATAAAATACATTACAATTGTTCTTTACGAGTTTTCATACTTTGATAAAAGTAGTAGTGGTTATTCTTCCTATTTCCCAATTCCCCAAACAGGCAACAACAAACAGCCAACTTAACAACCATAAAATAAGTAAAAGCCTTCACCATATAGGGAACTTAGTTTTCTAAGTAAAGGAGGCTAAAAGAAGAGAAAAAAGCACATGTTTCAAACTTCCAACTCAGATATGCGATGATTTAGAAAGTAGAAAAATGGCTCACAAACTCATTTTTTTTATCATTAAAGTTTAGGGGGAAATGGATAGTTTTCCAGAAAACCCCCATTATTATAAGAGATGTGTGAAGAGGACAAGCAATAAAGAATGGAAAAATGCAATTGCAAAGGGCATTATCTCTGTGCTGTTCTCCAGAAAGGATTAAAGAACTCAGCCATCAGCTTTCAGCCACTGCCCAGTTGCGGCTTTGCCGTCCCCAAACTTGAAACAAGCAACAAGTGCCTATTTACCGTCCCCAAAGGCCAAACTTGTGGTTATTTACTTTTTGTTCCTATTTCCTCCTAGTCCCAGCCATCAGACACTGCCCACCGGTGACTTGATTTCAAAATTTTTCCCAAACATGAAACGGGAAACAATACATTGAAACAGCCAAACAAACACTCGTAGCAGATGAATACAAATAGAAATTACAGAAAACTCACCTACAGGGGTGTGCGGCAATGGCGTGGCTGCAGGGGCATCTCACGGTCTCAGACTCTCAATTCTCTGTTGATGTGATGCGGATGCGGGCGTATTGTAATGGCCTATGGGTTGCAATTTGTAGGGCTTTTATCATACATTTTGGGCCAATTAATTAGCCTAACTTTTTTTTTAAGAGTTGGGTTTTTGAAAACTTGGGGTGGCCCAAAGCCCAATGCAGGCAGATGCCTGCACTGGGCCTTAGCTGGGTCCGCCCCCCGGACATTTATGGAATCACAAGTAGAACTCTTTTACTGGTCATGAATATTGATTTTATCATTTTCTTACAGGAGACTAAATTTGCTATAGCTGTGGGGGTAATGTTCATGTTATGAGAAGTAAAAATTGTGCAAAGCTTGTCTTCAATGTGTAAAAATCTGTATCACAATAGTTTCGTGATTTTCTTTTGAGCAAGTTCTATACAATCATTATCTTGACTTGGTTTCTTGGAAAACTTTTCTCAGGTTGCTCCCATTTGGATTTTGCTATAGTTTGACATTGAAAATAGAAGCAAATATTACTTGCCAAATATATTTCGATTTTAAACAATGTGAAGTTGGCAATTCCTACACGCACATTCGTACATGTACATTCATTTGAATGGGGTTGTAAAATAAGTCTCCGTTTGGCAAAATTTATAAATCACTTATCTATGGTCGAATTTTATTTTCAACCACGCATTCCAATTGACCACAAGCAATGTCCACTTATTCACCACTCATTTCCATCTATTTATTATTAAACCGTTTATAAATTCTTACCAAACTGAGGCTAAATTAGATTTCTGTTGTTTACCTGACAACCTTGGGAGTCTGCATCCCCAGAGTTATGTGAATATGGGACTCATTTGAGTATTTGAAATCCATGTTTAGATCTATCATGCATGTTATTGCTATTCTGTTGGCGGCAGACTGTTCGGGAGGCTTATCTTCCATCATAAGTATCAAATGTTTTACTGACAATGGAACTTTTTTTCCACCTGACTTTATCTCTGACTTCTACTTGAATTCCACATAGAATTCTGTTTTACAATTTTATTTTATTTTTTTATTTTATTTTATTTTATCTGAGGATTGAGGAACTATTAAACTGCTTTAATGCCTTTCATCATAATATTTTGACTCTGCCATAATGCCATTTCACTTTAAGGTAGAGCAGATTTTCTCTTGTTTATCTGTATATTTATGGTGGGAACACATGTAAAAGTAGTTGTTGATGAAGACCTCTCACTAACAGGCAACCAAGAATTGTGTTAGTTTCTTAGGGCGTGGCCCCGTTTTGGTTATGTAACTATTTTCTTTGACTTGAAGCCCTTGTTCTTTATGTGTAGGTTGGATTTGCTGTCAATGGAATAATAATTCTGACTTTTTTGTGGGTTCTGAAGTCATTCCTACAGGTAATGATTTACTTTTCTTGTGAATTAACTTTCTTTCAAGAAAATGTTCCCTTATATGTAGTGCTGGATTTGAGACTATAGAAACCAACCTTGTATAAGTGACAAGGCTCTACAAACTTCATATATGGCCATCACGAGGTTCTTCCACTATATTTGATTGATACCTGATGTGAGGATTTTGTAATCTTGGCAAGGTGCCATATTTTTCTAGTAAACATCATAGAAATTTGTGAGTTTCTCCTATTGGCCATAATGTTGTGTATTTGGACGATTTGATACTTGGAAGCTGATTTACTTCACTTTCTGATTCTAGTTTGCTCGCCTTGAGATCATGACCTGTAGGTAGTAGATCTTCGGTGCTTCAGGCTATTGTCAGCTTAAGGCTTTCAAACTATGTTACATGGAGCATTTTTAACCTTTTCTTAAAGAGCTTAGTAAATGTTTCTCTTCTAGATTAGATTGCTCCAAGAGCCACTTTGCTTCTGACAGTTATACGATTCTAGAACATGATCAAGAATTGGATCAACACTTCTATTAGAATTGGACAATCGAGTGGTCGTACCTGAAAAAACAATCTTGCTACATGTACATTAAGTTTGACACTGTAATGAGGTGACAACTTTTTATACATTGATTTTAACAGCACTTTAAACAACTAATGACTCAGATTTTGACACATAATGGAGTGTCAACTTGTTGTACACTAAGCTTAATTCACGAAAAAATTCATTTGTGTTATTGCAATACTTGCTAATGTACCTCATAGTTGGGCTGTATGTACCGTGGGTGTCAATTGTGATGTGTTGTACCATTCCCTTAATTCCTTTTCTGTACATGTCTTTCCAGGTAATTTGCACCCTTGGGAGTGCAGTGTTTGTGAGTATTTTGCTTATTCGCGGGATATGGATTGGGATATCCTACTTCCAAGAAATCCGTGTTCACAGGGCAGATGATGATAATCCCCATGCATGGACTGGCACAAAACCTGCCATTTGATCTATATCTTTGCGGAGGAAAGGTTCAGAGATCAGAAATAGTGGCTTATGACTCCTGATACAAGTTCCATGCGCTGAGCAACTCTATTTCTGAGAATATGAGGATGGATCGATCTTACAAGGTCATGGACGAGTTCTAGGTTGTAACTACATACTATCCCCCCCTCCCTCTTGTTCAATTGAACCACGGAAGTTTGCACAGCGGCTTTGATTTAGGTATTTATATATCATAGGTCACGTACATAATCTACAATAGACTATAGGTCTTTTGAATTCCCTTTGAGGCTCTAATTTGAAGAAAGATACCATATCACGTGGTACTATATTTCTCGTGTAACTTTGTACATGATTATAAATAAATCTATGATAAAATTATTTGGAAATTGTGCTACTAATGCTGCCTCTCCTGCTTAGGGAAATCTTATTGAGAATCCTCTGTGGTTTTACAGAACAGGGGAAACAGATTCAACTACTCCATCTATTTATGACCACTTTTAAGGCTAGCTTTGAACACCATCATCCCGTGTATTTCACTTGTCAGTGCTGAGTTTTTGAGTCCGGCATCAACTTAACAAATATTGTATGCTGTTTGGGAGAAGGAAGAAAAGTAACTTGTGAGCACTCCATGCATATTTATACAATGTCCGCGTAGGTGGTTCTGAGGTCCTATGAGGTGAATGTGTTCGTTTGTTAGGTTTGGTTCTTAGTTGGGTTGGGTGATTCGACTAGAAAGTTTGTTGCGCATTTTTTTTTTCCCTTTGATTGACCTATCTTCTTTCTATTAGCAAGTTCTCTAAATGTGTTTGTTTGGTTTGGTTCTTACTTTGGTTGGTTGAGTTTGACTCGAAAGCTCGTTGTTCATTGTTTTTCTTTGATTATCTTATCTTCTTTCTATAAGCAATTTCCCTCCTGTTGTCTGCTCTTGGTTCTTGAGCATGTTGGGGGATTATCGACAGTTGAAAGAGTTGCTTGGATGCTTGCCGAACTAGGGAGTGTTATTATTTTTTTATTTAGCCCCTATTAGGGTTCAATTATTAATTAGATTAAAATTTAAATCAAAGTCAATATTTAACTATAATCACATTTTATATAATTTACAACTTTTCAATCATGCGTTCCATCAATTTTTATTAAAATTTGTTATTTTTTTTTATCTAAATCAGAGGGCTTTATGATATTCCTGTAATTTCATTTTATTTTTCTCTTAGGTGGAAAATGAAAAGGGCTCCACTTGATCAGTTTCCCTAATATATAAGTAATCTTCGATTATAATCAAGATATTATAAAATAATTTGGCCAAGCCAGCTAATATCTGTGCCCAATTCAACTGCTCTTCACTATCTGCCGTCCGTTGTATCTCTCCCCCATTTTTCTCGCGCTATAAATTAATAACTCAACTCCATTTCTCTTCACAAAAAGGCGTCTTGATAAACGCCGAACTGTTTTTCTCTAATTTTCCTCTGATTTTTCTTCCCCTTCCCTTACGATTTTTCTATCCAAAATGAGAGAGTGCATCTCCGTTCACATTGGCCAGGCCGGTATTCAGGTTGGGAATGCGTGCTGGGAACTTTATTGCCTAGAGCATGGCATTCAGGTACCATTTCCTATCATCTACGTGTGCAAAAACTTGTTTGTGAATTACACCGCTAATTTCGTTATGATGCTATAAAAAATCGCATATGATGAATTCCGAGCTTGACGACATAGAATAAGCCCATGTTTGACACCCATTCTCTACCTCATTCTCATTCTCATTTTTTTCTTACTTCATTTCAACCACACATTCTTCTAATAAAATAATATTACACATAAATCTAAAACTTTTCATAACTTTTTCACCACATATTCTCCCATCAATCACTATTCTAAAAATTTTTATCTTCTAAAAATGGGTGTCAAACACACCCTAAATACGAACGTGATTTTCTGGTATCTGAAACAAAGGTGTCGAGGTGTGTCATCGTCGTCCCTCCGATGCTTAAGTCAGAGACAAAATATGAAAAAGCTCAAGTGCTGAAAATTATATGTAAAAACGTACCTGAATAACGATCCAAAGTTCCATATTTATAGAGCTAGGTAGTGCATTCCGTGTAGGACTTGGCATCTTTATTTAGGAATTCTTATTGGAATGAGTGTTGGATTGCAATCAGAAGTCTAACCCTACATTACCTGTAGTGTTTCCTAAGATAAATTCCTTTCGAACCTATGATTCTTAAATTGAGGTATTCGAATAGAGTTAGAGTTCTTAAGAGGTAGGAACGATCAACGCTTGAGCATGAAGATATTTGGTATCATACCCATAAAATATTTCCTATTGGGCTTGGATCTTGGCCCATTTGTTTCTTTATACGTGTGTGTGATCCATTTCAATAAATGTATGTTCTCTAACCCTATAATTTTCCCCTCTTCCGTCTCTTGCACTCATTTTTCTTTTGTCCGAACTTTTTTCTTGATTGACAGCCTTTGCAACACCAATACATGAGCTAAAAGAATTTTATTTATTTAACAAATATTTGACTCAGACTTGATGAACTTTTGTGATACTGGTTACTTAGTATCATTACATTATTACTGCCAGCATATATGTATTATATTATTGTTGTCGAGTACGTATTTCACATGACTGCTAGCAGGTCATGACGCATTTTATATCTCGGAAAAATTTAAAATGCCATTATTCATTTTGTCGTCACGAGTAATTTGATGGGCAAATGCACCCCAAATTTATTCGGTATATGTGCAATGGATATATTGTATTGTATTACATGATTAATTTAGTTCATATTACAGAGGAGATGCCACCGAAATTTCGACAAATTATATGCAGCATCTATCTTTCGAGGCAATTCGTAGCCCTCATTTATTCAGGCTAACACGCATATTTTCTAAGGTAAATTGTAAGTCCTGATTTATTGAAAAGGCTCGCCTATTTGGGACCGAAGCATGTTTTCGAGATAGTTTGTAAGTCCTTGTTTATCGGAGTTACTTATATTTTTTAGACAATCTGTAAGACATCACCTACTGATATCTTATATTTCGAAATCCGACCCGCACATGAATGTACGACTCAAACTTGGGGGATTATTTTCATACCCATAAAATATTTCCTATTGGGCTTGGACCTCTATCCATTACCCATTCGCCCATTTGTTTCTTTATATATGTGTGTGTGATCAATTTCAATAAATGTATGTTCTCTAACTTTATCATCTTTCTCTCTTCCATCGCTTGTACTCATTTTTTCTTTCATTCGGCCGTTGACTTAATCGTTGGAGTGCAAACGGTTGCTGGACCTTTTTTCTTGACCGGCGACTTTTGCCTCCTAACGAAGTGTTCAATGTGCATGTGATGTCCACGTGGAGGGGACATGCACGTTGAGTGTGCATGTTGCTTGATGTACCGTGGTGATGTGGTGCCAAAAGAACGTGAATGCAGCCGTTGCCACCATCAAGACTAAGCGGACTATCCAGTTTGTAGACTGGTGCCCCACCGGTTTCAAGTGTGGTATAAACTACCAGCCACCCACTGTTGTCCCTGGTGGTGATCTTGCAGAGGTCCAGAGAGCCGTATGCATGATTTCCAACTCGACCAATGTGGCTGAGGTGTTCTCACGTATTGATCATAGGTTTGATCTCATGCATGCAAAGAGGGCCTTCGTTCACGTGGGTGAGGGAATGGAGGAGGGAGAATTCTCCGAAGCTCGAGAGGACCTTGCTGCTCTAGAGAAGGATTATGAAGAGGTTGGCGCCGAGGGAACTGAAGATGATGGTGACGAAGGGGATGACTACTAGTGTGTTTTATCCATCCTTAATTTCCGTGAGATGTGTTTGTTGTCTGTGTTAGTTCTGTCCTTGTTTGAAAAACCATGTTCTGTAAGCGTATGACTCTGCTTATGTATTATAGAATATTATGATTTTTGAGTTGCTAATATTTGGATGCTAAACCTGGACAGTTACATTTCCGACTTCCGTAAATTAGGATCGAAAATAAAGAAATATGAAGTTATCGTTTTAATTTCAGATTTTTACAAGAGTGGAAAATAGCAAAACATAATTACTTGTTGGAGAGGCTGGCAATGGCATACATGAATGTGCTTACTCCAATCACTGTAGACGAGGAGCCATTTGATATATCTTCTCTTCTTCAAGCAGCGTGTACGGATCAATGTACGAAGGTGGAGAAATGGGAGTTTTACTTGCATCGTGAACAAAATCTGATCCAAAATACTGCAGAGGAAAAACAAGGAAATGGTGGTTAATAGGCTCTAAGCTTCAAAATTCTCCATTTCTTTATAATCCTATTTTCAAATAAACCAACTTATAGCCATAAACATACCAGACAAGAATAAAAAGGACTAAGAAACCACAGAATTTCATTTTGAGAATTGACATTCAGACAAACAAAATAAGATATAACTGCAATAAAAAAAATCCGAGTAAATGAGATCACCATATAGAGGGCAGAAAAGAATGCAATGGTTGCAAGAATCAATGGCCAAAACCCCAGAAAGAAAGTTCCTCCAAGGGTAAGCAAAAGTTTTGCCCGTGGAATCAAACCCTGGTTAGAGAGGAGTAAAAAAAAAAATGCAAATAAATATCGAGAGCATATCATAAAACATATGAAGATGCAAACATTGACATTAAGCACAAGGTTAGAAATAATTTTAGAAGTGAACTAAAGAATAAGTATAAATGTTTCTTTTTTATTCTTCTCTTTTTCCTTTGTGATGGTTGTATGTTGTTCTTTTATGGGAAAAATTTCCCCTTTTTTCACTTGACGGAAGATAGAGAAGTACTGCATAAAATAGAGGGCGACAATAATTTCAGAGTTACCAAAACTTGGAGAAAACAAGAATTGAGACAGAGAATGAAAGTACATATAAGTGTCATAGCTTATGTTGAAGAAAATAATCGAAGTTATTAAGTTGATAAAATAGAAAGAAAAAGGAAAATTGCCCACCTCAAGGCCTTCGCTATTCAGTGCCATTGATGTTTCCCTTTGATTAGATAGGTTTCTTTCATAATCAGTCATTACTCCATTTCTTATCGAAGAACCCCAACCCCCATCTTCTTCCCTGAATTTCATACCATCATCTCCTTCAATGCTCCTGTTTTTCTCCTCAAGCAACGAAGCAGGGGTCATCCCTCGTCTCCTTAGTTCCTTCATAAACAAAGACTCGGGGGGTTCTTCACCTGATATAATACATAACACGAGAAAACTTGGCACATTAATCAGTGACCAATTTGAATAGACCTTTTAACTCGAAGCAACAACAAAATTCTACGGCTCAGAATAGCTAGATATGGACCTCTGATCATAAACGAACTTACATTATGTAAAGAGTTCACTCGAGCAATTAACTTAAAACTAAGATGCAGCTGGAAGTCAAGAAAATCATGAAATGTTAGATAGTTTTATCCTAATGCCTTGATCGGAAAATAATAACTGGATTAGACAGATGTAATAGAGGGTCTGCACAGAGCAACTATGGAAATACAACATTCTTCTCACATTTCATGGACCAGATCAATAAAGAGTCTCGACAGTCACTATCATGAATGACCAAATATACTATAATCAAGTTCCACGGTTAGTCTGTTAGCTTTAACGCCCATTAAAGTAGTACACCGTGCAAGAGCTGGATTAAGATCATCGCGAGAAGAAAAACTTGTATTTCAAAGATTTCACAAATTGGAATTGCCTCTGAAACAGGGACGAAGCACTGGCGCCGCTAAAATCTGAGAATATAGCAATCTACAATTCATCTCACAATAAAATATCAAGGTCAATATATGAAGCAAATCTTCAAAGACTAGCCATTTTGAGTTAGGGAGATAGAACAGGTAGAAAAAATATAAGAGACTACCATAGACTGACTCAAGTTCGAGATGGATCTCAATAATAATACCGTATAAATAATACTCTAACCATGACGGAAGCATATAAATTAAATTTCCTACAGATAACATCATTAATCAACATCCACGCCCAGTAAATCAATTTCTCCACTTCATACTCAACTCAATCCTATGTACACATTTCATTCATACGTCCACAAATTTGAGAATTAACAAATAAAATGAATTAAAAATTAAAACAATATTCCAACTTACCGTTGCTTTGGCTTTCGGTTTCTCGAAGTTTGCAGGTAACCGATAACCTCCCATTATTAAGTACGAATCTGGAGTCTTGAAGCCTGAGATTCCTTTTCACAGATGCCTTGGCAATGAATTTCGAGCAGAAACAGCTCAATTCCGCGCGCGAATGCGATGGGCTAGATTTCAATAGGTGAAGAGAAGTCATTGCAATTTTTGAGATTTTGCCGTTGGTATAATTAATAAATCTTAAAAAAAGAAGAAGATGGAAATGGATGAGTGATTGTAAAAGGTTTCTTGAGAACGCGAGACGAGAGGCGTAAGTTACTCCATTTGGTGTCACATACTAGGTGGGCCCCAAATGTTAATGTTTTGATTTGATGACGTGGCACCATCAAAACCAATGGCTGAATAAGTTTGAAATGTAGTATGCTAGTCACACTTCTTCAAATTCAATTAAAATTGAAAATATGATCGTTATTGGTTCCACTCGTCTATTAAAAGTCAACAATAACGATTAATTTTTCAATTTTAATCTGATTTTAATCCCTACTGAATGGGTCTTAAAAAAGGAAGTCAGCCCTACTTTTGGCTAATAGTGCTACATGTACCATTTACCTAAACAGGCACCCTCCAATAGAGGGTCGCCACTTGGCGATTAGGTAAAAAATTATGTACATAAAAATTTTTCCACAATATATTTTGAAATAATAAATTAATTGAGAATGTGTGCCCAAAAAATAAGAAAAAAAAATTTAAATTTATATGTAATATTATTTTATTGAAGAATGTATAGTTGAAAATAAAAGAAAAAATATATATTTTCAAAATAATGGAAATCAAACAAGGACAACATATATACAGATATTGCAAAAATAATATCTACCACAACTCAAATTCGGAATATCTGCTCTCTCTTAAAAGAGAGGGTTTGAGGTTCACTGCTTCATTTTGCCGCCGCTCCCAAGCCTAAGCCAAAATGTCCTAGCTGCTCCCTTGATGAGTATGCCTTTTCATTACATCGTATCATTTGAAATTTAACTGATTGTTGTGTAAGATGGTTAATTTCTACACAAACATACATGTAATTATTGGTCTTTTTTCTAAGCATTTACCAATAAAGTTCGCCAAGTAATATATCCAATTTTTTGATGTTCAATTAATAATTGTCTTTCCTGCACAACTTGTGGAAGTTGAATTATAACATCGTGTCAAAAGCGTGTTTCAAAATTTGCTAATTGATTTAAGAATAATGAAATGTAGCCCAATTGGGATTACAACTCCAATCTAGATGACGTTAGATAATAGACTAAATGAAAAGTAAAATTAAATGACCTAAACTAGTACTGCAATCCTATTTGGACTAAATACAATTACTCTTGATTTAATGCTATTTAGTGTGAGAACTCCCCTTATTTTGATAAAATCATGTTAACCAACCATCATTTGCTTATGCTATTGAATTGCTATAAATTAAGTTCCAGTAAATTATATTTTCAAGTGAGGGGTTCACATTGTTCTCTTCTCTTCAATTTTATTTTAGAGCATGTTTGGTACGGTTTAAAATCCAATTAAAATTGAAAATATGGTCGTTATTGGGTCTCACCCATCTAATAAAAGTCAACAATAACGGCTATATTTTCAATTTTAATCTCTACCACACACCCTCTTTGTTTCTCGGCGTATATACGTGCGTAAATGCGCATGTATACTTTTAAATTTATGTGTGTGCAAGGAAGTGAATGAATTTCGCCCTTTGTGGAGTTAGTACCCTGAATTGAGATTATCCTTTCATGATTGAGATTATCCTTCCAATTTTATACCAATTGAAGGAATATGTTATCAGAACTTGTTATATAATTTTGATGAATAATTCATCTTTCAACGTTTCTCAAAATGGGTTAATTTCACAAATGGTCATTGAAGTTACCTGAAAATTTCAAAACGGTCACTGAAGTTTCAAAGTTTCAGAAACGGTCACTGAAGTTAGAAATTTCTTTCAAAATGGTCACTGAATTTTCAGATTTTTTGGCCAAGTTTGAGGCAATTTTTCGGCAACTTCTGACCACCAAAATCGTCGATTTCAGATATCATTGGAAAGCCCACGATATCCTCTTCAATTACCACCAAAAATCTCCCCAAAACTCCTAGTGAATCGGCCGGAATAAACTCACGAAGTTGACAACCGAAAATTGTGAAAATTTGCTCATATTTTCATATTTTTTGGGCAAGTTTGAGGTAATTTTTCAGCAACTTCCGACCAGATTTCGGATACCGTTGGAAAGCCCACAATGTCCTCTTCAATTACCACCAAAAATCTCCTCAAAACTCCAAGTGATTTGACCGGAATAAACCCACGAAAATTCCGGCCGAATAACTTGGAGTCTTGGGGAGATTTCTCCGGTTTGTTCTTTGCGAGCAACCTGATTCCCATGGCTTCTTGTTCTTCGTGGTGCATCATCGTTAGGTTGCCGGAGCAATCTTTACTTTACATGTTCACGTCGGAGCCGCCAGTGGGGGAGGACATAAGTCAGAGACTGAGAGGAGAGATGTGAGAGACGGACATAGAGATGAAGTTTTAGGGTTTGATTTGGGCTGAAAATGTTATAATTAATAAATAATTAAATATAAATATATTATAATCCGTATCTATATATAAAATATCTGATTTTTGAAAAATAAAATTTGAAATCTGATTTTTGAATTTGAATTTTGAAAAGTAGGGAATTGGGTAATTTTCACTATTTTAATATTAATATCTACTTTTTTATATTTGTATGCATTCCATTAATGTTATTCGACAACTAGTTATTTATATATTTTTGAATTTGGCTATGTCAATTTGTAGAAATTACGAATGAAATGTCATTAGTTATATTTATATAGTGTTACTGTAAATGTTAAAAAATTTAATTATGATACGGAACAGAACCCGAACGGTTCCATTTATTAAATACCCGAAAATTTTGGAACCGAACAGAATCAACCCGACCCACGGACAGCTCTACATTTGACTTTGTTTTTTTATGAAAACTGTCCATAAAAGTGTTAATTTTTTCTACCATTGGGTCTAGAATTTGTTCTAATTGCCAAAAAAATAAAAATAAATTTTTTAAAAAATTATCATAACGAAAACCATTCGTTTGACTTTGTTTTGCATGAAAATTGTCGATTAAAGGGAAATTTTTTTTATCATTGTCATAAATCATGCAAAGTGGCACGTGAGAGCGAAAACCAAGAAAACAAAATGCCTAAAAAAAGTGTGTCAAACATGCAAAAAGTGGAAGTTGAAATTCCTTTTCTATTTTTTATGGAAAAAAAATGGTGAATTAAACATAGCCTAACATTACCTTCAAAATAACACAACCCATGAAAAGACTAATATTATTAAAAGGATAATTCTGCTCTACCAGGCCTTTTACTGGCCTGGTAGAGCAGTTACTCTCACATGAGGGGATAATTCTGGGGAAAAATTCATGGGTTAGGCTTTATCTTTCATGAAATAAAAAATCAGGCCTCAATGTTTAAATTTACAAAACTCAGGTTTTTTCACGAATTAATTAATTATATTTTACAATTAATCTAGTAAATAAAATATTTAACTATAATATAATATAATTGACCCACACCACCCCACCCTACCCACTGCTCCAGCGAGAACTCCGGCTACTGTTCTCGACCGCGCTTAATTCCGACTACTTCGGTGATCGTTTTACCGCCACTTAGTTCCGACGACTGCTCCGATTTCGAGGTCACGAATATCTTATTAAATAATTAAAAATTTAATTTTCAATCACAACTTATTAAATTAATTGGTCACAGATTATTTCGAGATCACGGATCAAAAAATTGAGTCATTCACAATTGACTTCATTGGTCACTGATAAAAAAATTACAGGTCACAAATTTTTAATTGGTCACCATTTATAAAATTATTCCAAATTTGTTGGTCACGGGCACAATACACCTCAAATTTATGACTCACAGATTCTTTTTTTAATTACAAATCATCCATTTTAAAGTTACAGTTCAATAACTAGGTCATAAACACCCACAAAAAATCACCACAGTACAATAACTTGGTCACACACATCAATAGCTTGGTCACAGACAAAAAAAAACCACTATAGTTCAATAGCTAGGTCACATACAAAAAAAAAAAAAAAATCACCACAGTTCAATAGCTAGGTCACAGACAAAAAAAAAATCACCACCACACGAATCACCATCCCCACCACACGACTGTCACCCCCAAATCCACAAATCCCACACTAACACTTTGTCCCATTCGTCGCCGACCCCAATCCCTAGAACACTCACCAACAATAACACCACCACCAACCACCATTGTCGCCGTCAGAACAACACCACAATCGTCACAACACCACCACAACCACTACCATAATAATAACAAAAAACAATCATCGCATCGCCGCCAGAATCCACCACCACCACACGCATCACACACCCACGGCCCCCACACACATCACACACAACACTTCCACCGCCAGAGTCCAACACCAGATCCCCCACCTCCACCGCCAGAGTCCACCACCAGATCCCCCACCTCCACCGCCAGAATCCACCACCAGATCCCCCACCTCCACTGCCAGAATCCACCACTTCCACCTCCACCGCCAAATCCCCCACCTCCATCATCGCGCTGCTGCAAAATTCCCGACAGTGAGAGACGCTGCTGCGATTCGCAGCCTGCGAATGTGCTGCGAGGGGAAGGGAAGGGAGAAGGGAAGGAGGGGGAGGAGAACAAATCTGACCGACATAGTGACAGTGGAGACGACAGGAGGCTGAGGCGGCGAGAGGTAGAGTGGGGAAAAATGAAATGGATTAGAGTTTGGATAGAGTTTTATATTTAAAATAAATTTGATGAGGTAGGTAGTAGGGTGAATATATAAATTAATTTAATTTTATAATATCATTATTAATTAAAATTATAAAAACCTGATAAATGAAAAAAAAAAGGTGAAAACCTGATTTTTAAAAAGTCCAAACTTAATAGCTGGTTTAGTGTAATTACCACATAATTCTGCTCTACCAGATCTTTAAAAGACTTGGTAGAGCACCTTTAAAAGGCCTAGTAGAGTAGTTGCTCCCACATGAGGGCCCCAAAGGCCTTTTATAGACCTGGCAGAGCAGCTCGGTCTTTGTTAAAAACACAAATACACATCTCTACTTCTGTACAATATATACATATCACACAAGACTACAGCAAATCCAAGCCAGATAAGTTCATATATCACAATGGATTGGCTCTGACTAGGACTGCGGCCAATAGTTCGGCAAGCTACACTATCTATACATATAATCAAATCGACTCCATCAAAGAGGCAATATTATTCATCTGACGGCTTGGAGCTGCACAAGGGCGGTGAGATCTCCAATTTACCAGAAAGGACACCATCTGAAACAAGAAGAGCAGGTAGATTGATTAGACAAAAGTAAAGCAAAATAGATGCATGAATACGAGTGTGTTCGGCTAAGCCTAAAAATTATTTACTTACAAGTATCTACACGAGTTCTAGAATAAATAGATTTTTGCAGTGAAAGTTAAAATATGAGTAAATTAACTTATTTTAAAAGTAAGGTAAGAATTGATTGCGAATAAATAACTTTTTTTACTTAAAAAGTACTTTTCGGATGAAATAGTAATTTTTGCATACAGAAGTTTAATAACTTAAACAAGACAAATAGCTTGGAGGTATTCCATTTGTCAATTCTTATTTGAAAACAATTTATAGAAGGTTCGAAGTAAACATTTCCTCAAACCAATAAATAGATAAAAGAAATCATACCCAACAAAATTTTGGCACAGATTTTCATGTGATTTTGCTTGAAGAATAAGCTTCTGCACTTGTAATTTGATGGTTAAACCATGGTCAGCTTCACGAGTATCACCAGAAATAAGGATACTATGGTCCAGCGAATGTTGAATGGAACTAGATGGCAATGAAGAACGCGGAGAGAAATCACGCCCAGTGAGTTTATTGCTCATCCGAGCCATAACCACCACTGCTCGTTCATTCAAAACCTCATTAGCATCATCACCTAGTTGATTCACTGCCTGCAATAGACCATCGAGACCATAAGTCGGAGTTGGTATTTTCTTTAAGCAGGAGGGAGGGAGAGAGAGAGAGAGTTTTCTCCTTATTTTGCCAGACAGATAAGCATGCAAATTGATTTGTAAGATAAAAATCAACTAGTACCTGAAGGAGTTCTCTTTCCCGAGCACCACGTTGTGGTTGAAGCAGCTCTCCATTTTGGGCCGATTCCTCACTATTTACAATGAGTGGGACATGCATGCTTGCAAGAGTAGACATTTGAGGGACTTCATTGAAGTTGAAAAGCCGCCAATTAATTAGGGGATCATGCACAAACGCCTGAAAGAAAGGTCAATTATAAAATTGATGCACAAGGTAGAATTTTCATTGCTTCCTGTGACTCGAAAAATTGACTGTAATTTGATAAAAAGTCTGAAAAAGCTTCTACACGGTGTTAACCATGAGGGAAGAACGAGAAAGGGGTGAGGTAATTAAAAGGGTTTCTTCTCTTTGATCATAACCTATTACCATAACCACTACTTACCACCCTAATCCAAATATACAACCACCAACAGCAGCTAACCATTACTACATAAAGCAGGACCCCAATTCCGCAACATCAACCACCACCTCAACCATAATAACACCCTGTACAACCTTCATTGCCATTCTATATAGTGCTACCATCAAAACTCAGCCATCAAGCTACCACCACCATCGCCATTTACCACCCTATCCCCCATCAAGCATGTGTGGCATAATTCACCTGCTTCCTGAATAAATGTAGCCATGATATATACTGACATCGCTATTGACAATCAGGAACAAGCCATGCTTAAATGCAAGTTCACTTATTTTTTTTCCTCACCACAAAACAGAGCAAAAGCTAAGAGTAATATTCAATTTTTCTGTCCTTCAAAACAGACAGAGAGGTGCTGGTGACATCCAGCAATGGTGATGGTGTTGGTGTTGGTGACATCTTCCAGTGGTGTGTTGGTTAAACTAGGAGTTACGTATTCCAGTAGTTACTGAGGGGTTCAATGACAAATCATAACTGGTTGCACTTTTACAAAACATTTGATATGAGGAGAGAAAAGAGTAACAACCTGATCCAGAAAGATGAAAAAAAAGCTGAAGAACAAACGAACAGAAAGAACTCCGGCAAAACAGAAAACAAAAAGGAACACAATATTTCCCTATCTCACCAAGACTATAATAAATATTTGGGACTTCCAAAGATACCAATAGTTTACTGAACCTGTCAAACCAGTACATTCAAAAAGATAAGAGCAGATTCAGACTGTACCTCCATCATGGCCATAACACACTCTCTATTTGTACGCAGAACATGCATGACATTTTCACAAGTCGAGCGAAAATTTCCTTCAATACCACTGACCTCCATAGCTTTAACAAGCATTCTAGTAAGCCGAAAGGGGACCTGTACAAACAATTTTGACTTTGTTAAAACGGAATACGAATTAATTTGTCTGAAACATTATGAAAGGTGGAAGATTGTTCAAAAAATTTACTTCTAGAAGGATAAACTACCTTTTCAGGGAATTTCTCCCGGTTCATTGCTGCTTCAAAGCAATCTCCAAAGTCAATATGCAATATCTTCCCACTGACACACATCATCTTATAAGAATAAATTTAAAAACTTGACAATTACCAATTGTAAATTTAGTCACTAAAATACCTGGAACGATGCAGCATAAGGTTACTTGGATGTCGATCACCCAATCCAAGCAAGTAACCAACCTGAAACAAGAGAAACTAATATTTCAGAAATTTTTCCCAATGAAAAGTCAGAAAAGATAGTGAATGTGTGCTATATTGCATGCACCCAGGTTCATTTGTGCATATTTTGAGCACAATGATAATTAGAGATATATGACTAGAACAGATTAGGAGATTGATAGGCCACCCATCAGATCTAAGAATGCAAGATGCAGAAAGAGGGACACAGCCAGCAGCACGGATACAGAGCGATTCTAGTAACATACAAACAGTGATTCTTGTTCCTCTGCTTAATTGGCTGGGGTTCATATCAATTTTGACAAATTTAGGCTCAAAATCTGCCCTTCCCGTTTGAGGGTTCTTTCATTAAATAGATATTGTTTACAATCTAAATATGGTAACTAGAATAATTACAATAATTTACAATCAATTATATAGATATTTATGGTAGGTGCAATCTCCATAATCGTTGTCCTCGATCTCATTGACATCCCCCCTCAAATTGATGATGGACGATCAAGAAGCATCAATTTGCTGACAAGAAACTGATGACGCGGCCGGGTCATCGCCTTAGTAAATATATCAGCTAACTGAAGATCAGTAGTGACGTGCGGAAGAGAAATAATTCGACCATCATAAGCCTCACGAATGGAGTGACAATCCACTTCAATGTGCTTAGTGCGCTCGTGAAATACAAGATTAGCCGCAATCTGAATGGCACTTGTGTTATCAGCAAATAGTGGAGTAGTCCCAAGTTGAGGACAACCAAGCTCCGCTAAAAGCCCTCGGAGCCAAACGATCTCAGAACAAGCAGAAGACATAGCACGATACTCAGATTCAGTGGAAGATTTAGAGACACGATCCTGTTTCTTGCTGCGCCAGGATATTAGTGCACCGCCAAGAAACATGCACCAACCCGTGATTGAGCGACGAGTGTCCGCACATCCAGCCCAATCCGCATCACTATATCCGATCAAATCAAGAGAAGAATTGGCAGGAAAGAAAAGACCCCTATTAGATGTACCCAGCAAGTATCGTATAATACGACGAACTGCAGTCATATGAAGATGTCGTGGAGCATGCATAAACTGACAAACCTGTTGGACAGCAAAGGAGATATCGGGACGAGTAATAGTGAGATAATTCAAACTACCTACTAATTGACGATACAGAGAAGGATCAGGAAGGAGATCCCCTTCCTCCTGACGGTACTTCACATTCACTTCTAAAGGAGTATCAACCGAGCGACCATCACGAAGTCCAGCCAAAGCAATCAACTCCCCCAAATACTTGTGCTGATGTAGGTAAGTCCCCACAGGGCTGGAAAGCAGCTCAAGACCTAAGAAATATTGCAAGGGGCCCAAATCCTTCATATGGAAAGAATCTTTCAATTGAGTTTGAAGATAAGAGATCATGCCAGAATCCGTACCAGTAATAACAATATCATCAACATAGACCAAAAGAAACACAGTGCCCGCGTCTGTGGTCGAGATGAAGAGAGACGAGTCATATTTACTTTGAGTAAAGGAGTAACCCAAGAGAGTAGAATGAAACTTATCAAACCAAGCACAAGGAGCTTGTTTCAGCCCATAAAGCGAACGTGTTAGTTTACACACATCAGAAGAGGGTGACGAAAAGAGTCCCGCAGGAGGGGTCATATAAATATCTTCCTTAAGGTCACCATGTAAGAATGCATTCTTGACATCCATTTGACGCAAAGGCCAACCCCTGGCTGTAGCTATGGCCACAATAGTTCGAACCGTCGTCATTTTAGCAACAGGAGCAAAAGTCTCCTCATAATCTACCCCATATTCTTGACGATTCCCAAGAGCCACCAACCGAGCTTTATACCGTTCTAGCGTTCCATCAGATCGAAGCTTAACAGAGTAGACCCATTTGCAGCCAATAGGTCTCACACCAGGAGGGCAGGAAACAATATCCCATGTGTGATTCTCTTGAAGAGCTTGAAGTTCCTCTTGCATGGCTTTCTCCCAACAGGGTTGAGCAGCAGCCTGAGAATAAGAGGTAGGAACGGGAAAATGAGAGAGAGTTGCAGAGAAGCCATACCGATCAGGAGGATGAGGAACGCGAGTGGATCGCCGAAGAATAGGAGAATCCGAAATGGCATCGGGATCGGCATCGGGATCAGGAACGAGAAGGGGCTGTTGGTCTGGGGGCCGTCGTCTCTGATATACCACACCCGGTTTAAAACGTTCCAAAGGACCAGAGTCATTCACAAATCGAACAAGCGGAACCAAATCACGAGAAGAAACATGTTCTTGGAAGTAATACTGATTTTCAAAAAAAATCACATTGCGAGAGGTACGAAAACGATTAGCGACACCATCATAACAAAGGAAACCTTTCTGAGCAATGCTGTAACCCAAGAAAGCACACCGCGCAGATTGAGCACCAAGCTTATGACGTTCATGAGGAGGGAGATGAACAAAGCAAACACAACCAAAAGTATGTAACATGTCATAGCTAGGATGTGTACCGTACAAGCGAAAATAAGGAGAGTCAAAATTCAAATGCTGAGCAGGAAGTCGATTAATCAGATATACTGCTGTGGAGAGTGCTTCGACCCAAAACTTGGGTGGAACCGAAGACTCTAAGAGCAAAACCCTAACAACATCCAATAGGTGACGATTCTTCCGTTCTGCCACTCCATTCTGTTGAGGGGTATAAGGACAAGAGCGTTGAGAGAGAATACCTTTTTGTTGTAGGAATGATTGACACTGATGAGACATATATTCCCCGCCATTGTCAGTCCTCAATATTCGAATACTGGAGGAGAATTGTGTCTCAACATAAGCGATAAAAGTTTGAAGAATGCTACTGACTTCACTTTTAGACCACAAAATATATCCAAGTATAACGACTGAAGTCATCAATAAATGTCACAAAGTACTTGTAATGAGCATGTGAAGTTACAGGTGCCACTCCCCAAACATCACTATGAATAATCTCAAAACATTTATGAGCACGACTACCATGTGAAGGAAATGGAAGAGTCTTACTTTTGCCAAGCTTACAAGTATTACAATCGAAAGGCAAATTTGAAAATTGAAATTGCTCTTTATTACCCAAAAAACCACATTTCAACAAATGAGATAAAATTAAACCATTGGGATGACCCAAACGTTTATGCCAAACTTCATGTTTAAATCTATCACTAAGACAAGCCAAAGACATAGCAGGAGGAATAGTAAACTGTAGTGGAAACAATCGTCCGACCTTAGGCCCCTTCGCGATCACTGTTCCCGATCCTGCACAAGACAACCGAACGAGAGAAACACACATCACAGTTATTATCAACCAATTGACCAACCGAAATCAAGTTTGTAGATAAGCCCGGAGATACAAAAACATTATCGAAAGAAGGTCCAATATCACCAACAGCAGTAATAGGGAGAGTATTGCCATTAGCAATCTGAATGTGTTGTGTACCAGTGTATCGTCGAATATGATGTAAAGAATCAGAACTACCTGTCATGTGGTTTGATGCCCCGGAGTCAACAAACCAAGGAGAAGTGATATTTTGACTCTTACCTTGCAAGCCCAAGGTAGAGAAGGCAGACACAATCATCTGCTGGACCATTTCTGGAGTAAGAATCGGTTGATGAGTATTAGCCGCAGGATTAGGATCTTGTGCAACTGCTTGAAATGCCTGAGTACGTCGGTGTGAAGGTCGTGTGGGACAATCTTTGATGAAATGTCCTTGTTGTTTACAATAATTGCAGATTTTCTGAGGACAGTTACGTGCAATATGCCCATATCCTTTGCAGCCAAAACACTGTAGTTTACCCCTTCCCCGTCCTTGAGCAGCATAAGCAACGGTGGCCACGGTAGAAGAAGAAGAAAAATCAGCTCCAATGGTAGTTTGGGTTGCCAATCGTTGTTCCTCACGCAAAAGTTCACCCAGGCACACATCCAAAGAAGGAACCGGATCACGATTCAATAAGCCAGCCCTAACCACTTCAAATTCGGGTCGTAATTTCATAAGAAACTGATCCCTCTTGCTAACCTCCTGAACATCTTGTAATGCAGATAAGGCCGCAACAGGGACTTTAGCATGAATTATACCAGAGTACTCGCTCCACAAGTTCAAGAAACCAGAATAGTACTGCTCAATTGTAAGATTACCTTGGGTGTAGTTAGCAATTTCTAACTCCAACTGAAATCGTCGTGCATTATTGTCTTGGTAATAAATCCGCTTCAAGTAATCCCACATCTCCTTAGCAGTAGTAAAAGAGCGTAAATTGTTTACCATATGAGCCTCCATTGATCCCAAAATCCAAGAGATAATACGAGCATCCCGTGTTTCCCATACTCCGAAATCCTTCGCATCTTCAGGGGCGTTAGAGGATCCATCAATATGACTCCAGAGCTCTTTCCCTTTTAAAAACATTTTGAATTGAAATTCCCATATAGAATAATTTTTACCGGTGAACTTAACACAAAAAGCATCGACCGACATATTTGCGTAAGATATATCAACCCAAACGAGACAAATCCACCAAATTGCAGCCCAATCCACACAAAATAATTTTCAGATCCAAATCTATAAGTTATCCCAAATTAATTTGCCCTTAAAATCAGCCCAAACTTAATTTCAGGCCTGCTTCTTAAACCAGCCCAACAGCCCACTCCTCAAACACAACCCAACACAGGTGGCCCAAACCCCAATTGATAAAACCCAACACTGTCGGCCCAATCTCCTTCAACCAGGCAACAGAAGCTCCAACAAAACTCACGATGCCGGCGACAGGAACTCCAGAAACACGCACGCACGCACGCACGAAGTCGACCAGCCACGAATGCTCGAAAATTACTTCGAGCCCACACTATGAACACAGGAATCACGTCGATTCCACGCTGAAGACGCCCGATCGGAACTGGCGACACTGACCCAGGAGATTTACGCAGTCGATTGGCTACAAGTTGCTCAAAATCACTTCGAGCCTACCCACAGGACGTCGGAATCGCGTCGATTTCGGACTGCAACCTAATTCACCGATTCTTCTAAAGGTATGGCTCTGATACCATGACAAATTTAGGCTCAAAATCTGCCCTTCCCGTTTGAGGGTTCTTTCATTAAATAGATATTGTTTACAATCTAAATATGGTAACTAGAATAATTACAATAATTTACAATCAATTATATATAGATATTTATGGTAGGTGCAATCTCCATAATCGTTGTCCTCGATCTCATTGACAAATTTTTGGTTTCTACTATCTAATGCAGCTAAGATATACTCATCCCAACAAACAATACCCTAGTTCTGGGAATTTGCAGCCAAAATATAGTCATCATCATCAGGAGCAACAGAAAGAAAGAAAAAAAAAAAAAACAAGAACAACCATTTATTTAAGGCAACATTTTTATTTTTATTTTATGCATATTCGTATTGAAGAAAATCTTAGCATCAACATCATAACAGTCTTGTTAACTTGGATTCCCCTAATAACAGCATGCCAGAACCAGTGACATAAGCTTATTACATAAGCAAATACTATTGACAGCATGCTAAAAACTGGCTCACTTAACGGAAAGGGATACATTTTAGAATAGGAAGTGTATTTAGTGCAATGACATTCTTGTTTCCTCCTCCCCCACTTCATCTGCTGGTGTAAAAAAATGAAAATTACAACGAAAAAATGCAGAGATTGTACCAAATGCAAGAAGAAACATTACCATACTCATGACGGCCAAACTTCTTGTGTAGTTAGTCCTCCTGTCCAGCCAGACCTCTGAAGTGCGACTCTTTAACCAGAGAACCTGTTAGGAGTTCACAAAGCCTTCTCATAAAAGCGATTCAAATTATTAATGCATACATATATACAGGCATCAAATAATGCCTACCCTTGACAGGTCATTGCCTTCTGTATTTTGTAGAGCATACTCAAACACCTCCACCTTCGCTATAAGAGGCAAATGATCAAAATCCGGAGCGAAACTAAGCATTAGCTTATGCTCTTGGTTTAGGGTGATCTACAATACCAGAAACAAGCAGTCATAATCAGGATATGCATCTGCCTCATAAAAACAGACAATCTACCAGGATGGGAGGGATTCAAACGAACCTTTCTGGCATCCCTATACTCTTTGATGAGATAGTACAATGTGTCACAATTTGGAACCCATTCTATCAGTCCACTGTTCGGAGATAGTGGAATGACAGCATATCTTTGAATAGAGAGGTCTTTTTCTGAAGTTTCCCTAGAGTTCTCCAGCAGAGTATTAACTAAACCAAACAGCTGGCAAAGAATTGAGCTTCATGTCAAGGAGCTTGAATAAGATTCCGAAGATTGTCGAAGATTGAATAAGATTCCGAAAATCGTCGAAGATTGCGATTATATTATTATAATTGCATTAGATATAGATAGATTGTTTTTACCATTAATTAATATTGTAATTGGTGCTTCCATATTTAGTTGTTATTTTAGTCCTATTTAATGAAAGAATCTCACAAAGAGGGGCATCAAGTCTTTTATGTCAAGGATATTGAATAAGATTCTAGAGATCGTCAAAGATTGCAATTATAATATTTCATTTTAGTGTAGGATTACTTTCCTTAGTAGTAGATTGCATAATATTTCCTTTTATATTTATTTCCTTTTACAGTTATTTGTAACTCTATAAATGGGGTCTTTTACTTTGTAATAGAAACAAGTTTATTATATACAATTTATAATATTCTTCACATGGTATCAGAGCAGTTTCGATCCTAAACAAATTAACATTTGAATTTCGATTCCGGCGAGCGGCCTTGAGCCGCTCGTCTGGCTACCAATGTTGTTTTTCTTTTTTTATTTTCTTTTTGTATGTATTCCTACAAAGTTGCATCACATTCCGGTGGCCACAACTCAGTTTCTGCAGTTTGTTTGGAGTTTCTTCAGCTTTTGGTAATCTGGAATTTGGTCCAATTCATCTGAAATTTTGGCCGGTGTTTTGACGTTAGAGCTTTTATTGGAACATGAATTATATGTTCAACTAAGTTTTCCTAACAGATAGAGCTCGCTGTGTGTGTCGGCACACTTCGTCAATGTCCTTTGGAAATCTTACTGATGAGTGAGCTCTCTAGAGTGTCTTTGGAGTGGTTGAATCTTCGATTCTCTTGGGTCACAACTCAACCTTTTAGGTGTGGGTTTCTTCTGGTCGTCCACGGTTGACTGAATTTTTGTCAACGTGTGACTCTTCTTCGGTGGTTTCTCGTAGTTTTTCGTGGTTTCTCGTTGGTTCTCATTGTTTCTTTGGAGTGTTTTTGAAGTGGTTTTGGAGTGGTTCTTTGTTGTTCTTGGTCTCTCGTCGTCAGTACTTTTCGTCATTGGTTGCTTTGATTTGGATTTCTTCTTCGAGGGCACAAGTATTGTCATCGTTGTCAATTCATGATTACAAATTGATGATTTTACCAACATCAATTTGAGAGGGAATGTCAAGGATATTGAATAAGATTCTAGAGATCGTCAAAGATTGCAATTATAATATTTCATTTTAGTGTAGGATTACTTTCCTTAGTAGTAGATTGCATAATATTTCCTTTTATATTTATTTCCTTTTACAGTTATTTGTAATGTAACTCTATAAATGAGGTCTTTTACTTTGTAATAGAAACAAGTTTATTATATACAATTTATAATATTCTTCACATTTTATTGAGTATATTTGACATGGTATCAGAGTCAGTTCTTTAGATTTTTCTCTTGTTTTCTTGGTTAGATTTTCTCAAGGCGGGAGGGGCTTTTTTGCTACTCCCGTTTGGTCTTCGTCAAATCAATTATTTCTTTCTCTGTTCATGTTCCTTTTAACGTATTGAGAAAGTAATTCAAAATCTTATTTTGAAAATTTACCAAAAAAAAAAAAATCCGTCTTGAGTTTTTTGGTGTAGGTTGTTTTGTGGGATTTCTACCACCTGCAGTATTTGGAGTTTTGACCGGTGTTTTGGCGTCGGAGTTTTTGTTGGAACACGAATTATGCGTTCAACTAAGTCTCCCGACAAATAGAGTTCACTGTGTGTATCGGCACACTTCGTGAATTTTTTTTGGAAATTCTTCTTGGTGAGTGCGAGTTCTCATAGTTTCTCGTCATTTCTCGTAGTATTTTTGGAGTGTTCTCGTGGTATCTCGTAATATCTTTGGAGTGTTCTTGGAGTAGCTTTGAAGTAGTTTTTTGTTGTTTTTGCATTATTTGTTGTTCTTGGTCTCTTGTCGTCACTAATTTTCGTAGTTGGTTGCTTTGATTTGGATTTCTTCTTAGTGGGCACAAATATTGTCACCATCGTCAGTTCATGATTGCAAATTGATGTTTTTACCAGCATCAATTTGAGAGGGGATGTCAAGGAGCTTAAATAAGATTCCGAAGATCGTCGAAAATTGAATAAGATTCCGAAAATCGTCGAAGATTACGATTATATTATTATAATTGTATTAGATATAGATAGATTGTTTTTACCGTTAATCAATATTGTAATTGATTGCTTCCATATTTAGTTGTTATTTTAGTCCTATTTAATGAAAGAACATCTCACAAAGAGGGACGTCGAGTCTTTTATTGAGTATATTTGACACTTCAGACCTCATTAACATAGTTGATAATGATGAGAAAGAAAATCAATTCTCTTTGTTAGTTTTGAACCAAGAGCAGACAAGCATTTTATGAATAATGTTATAACAGAACTGCACCACCATCCCAACACAGAACACGGGCACAGTGAAATATGAAATATAACCTGCATGACACGTTCGTCTTGTCGTAAATCTTCATGCCCCTTCAGCAAGAAAGTATGCTCTTCTCCATCACTCCCAAGGATTGTCAACTTACGAGGTCGTTGTTTTGATGTGATCACAGAAAGCTGGGGTGCAAATGATGCAATTGTCACCACTGGTGAATCTGGGGAAACAAATATATCTGTCATGGGTGATGTTCATTTCGGATATGCTTTTTCCTTTAATACTACTTTGACTATACCTGCTATATAAGTTCCAGGAACCGCCAGTTCCAAATCCCGGCACTCCAGCAGTTCTGGGGAAACAGACTGTTTTTCACAGAAATATGCCATTAGTATCTCAACAACATATACCATTAACAACAGAATTTTTTTCTTGCCTGCAAATCCAGAGTGGTGAGAGTTTGAAGCTGCTTATCAATCCGCCTGAATACATGGTAATAGAGATCCCAAGCCTGGTAAGAAAATTTTGTCAATTCACTGGAAAGAGTTGAGCCATGCTCTGGTAGCCAAACCACTCAATACAGTATAAAAGTATGGGCACAAAATGCACTTCTTTACAGACAGTTGAATACCCTAAGAAGAAGAAATAACCCAATGCCAAGTCCATGATTACAAGTTCCAATGTTGTGAATAATTAATTCTAATATATAATGTTGAAGCAAAAGCTAACCATCATATGACTGATGAGCAAATGGGACATAGTGAACTATTCTGAATTAAACAGGCAGTAGATATAAATGATCACAAAGACGACGATCATATGATGAGCAACTAAAATTTTATCATGGGACAGCTGTCTAAAAGCATGTTTGAGAAGTGTTTATAAACAATTTAAAATATAAATAGATAGAAATGTGAAAGGAACAAATGGTTAATACTTGTAAGTCTCTCGGAATGTGTGGATAAAAAGTAGCTTGAGTGTTTAGAAACAGTTTATAAAATATAGATAGGTCCCTCTTTCACATTGGAAAGGGCTGGGCTAATCTTTCTAATTACTGTTAATCAAACAAATCCCAAAATTAGGTCTATTATTCAATTACTTTTGGGGTAAATATCACAAGGGGTCCTCAACCTTTGAACCTTGTGACGATGAGGTCTCAAATATTCCAATAGGATAAGAGAGATAATAATAACAATATTATTAAAATAGAGTGGAGTTTGTATACTTAAAATGTCATGTGTCCTCATTCTACTTTTTTGGGTAAACAGGTGCCCAAACTTATATCGCTCTGAACATTTTTGTCCAAAAGAGAGATCAAATTTGCTGAAAACACAGTTTTTACCTCACATTCAAACAAATGAAAAATAAATATAAACAAAGAAAAGGAAAAAAAAAAAAAAAAAAAAAAGCTCCTTCACACCTTGCACCACTCCCCACCCCACCCTCCTCAGTGATGCTTGCCCCAGATTTGGTTAGCATAACCGAACCTCAATTTAAGTTTCCATCAACTCCTGAAGGCGGACAAGAATAAGTCAATTCCTAAAGCCACACGTGTCACTTTCTTTTCATTCTTTACATCCATTCCCTTTTTCACCTCGTCTTTACAATTGACCATTACAAGTCCATGTGAAGAGAATCAAATATTGCTAAGAATATTAATGATTATGGCAGTCTAATATATGGATGCAAGATATTCAGACACTGCAGCCTGCTAAATTTCGGAATCCCTAAACTGCAAAAGGCAATGAAACTGATATGATCTTGTCGAGGGTATTCGAGAATAATGAGGATTAGCAGAGAGCAATTATCTTGGTGTGAAAAAAAAAAAAGCAAAGAAATTAGCTTCATCAGAAATCAGAGGTTTTCTCATACTTAACATTGATGACTTCTGGACTCAAATGTTTTGTAATTTTTCCCCCCTACTAATCAATTTCATTTTTTATCCAAAACTGAAGCATCCTGAGACACTTGCAATCTAGCAAAACAAGTCAAAGTGAACACCAGAATTTCTTCACATAAATACCTGAGTAAGTTCGGCATCTTTTCCAGTTCTTCTATATTTCATGCAGCATTCATATGCTTCCAACAATTCGTGGCGGTATGCCTGAAGCATATGAAGAATCTTAATAAATAGTGTACCGTAATCAACATGTATCAAATGAAGGTTGTGAAGAATATTTATCAACTTTATTCATAGAAATCAAGTCATATTTCTCAGTTAATGCGTACAAATTCCTAAAAAGCAATTGACAATCACAAGAACAAAGTAGCCACTGTTAAATATTGTCCTCTACACTTCGTTTATAACAGCGACGATATATGTCTGAGAATTGGAAAAACCTGAATGAAGGCTCTCTCTTTTATGGTGGTATTGTTCCCCATTGCTCCTTCCTCGAGCATTTCATGTAATGGCTCAAACACCTTTAGCATTCCCTCAATGTTATGTTCCCCAAAATATAAGCGGCTTGCCTCTTCCAATGCATCATGCCACGTCTCATGCCAAAGAATTGCAACTCTTATCAACTCCCTAGACACGAGTTGAGCCTTTCAAAATGAAAAACAAAAAGTCAGCTAATTGCACAAATGAAACCAAAACACTCACCATTGTCAAGTTTTTTTCACCTGATCCACCAGTACACCACTATGCCGTTTAACTTTATCAACCACTTCATGAGCTGCAGCTCTGCGTAAATTGCTAATAGATTTGCATGCCACAAGAAGAGGGTACATAAGAGCCTGCATAGGAAATTAAACATTTTTTAATCATACAAGTGACGAAAAGTATCTTGCAAGCTCAGAGCAAGTTATGCAAACAGAAGATTAGTTCAGGCTTCATTCTGCATGATCTTCAAGGTTTACTCCAAACTCTCTAGTTAAAGAAAAAAGATTGATAATCTCTAACAATTATGTAACTCTGTCAGTTCAAGAGACTGAATGCATTAAAGAAAAATGTTTTCCACCATACTATCAGACATAACAAAAGCTTTACCATTCTCTTTTAAGTTCTTTAGTAGTGAATTTTTTTTTTTTTTTTTTGAAAGGTAATCAAGTATTTTATTAATCAATGCATAATACACAGGAAGTGTATTATCAATTTAAATCGAAAAGTAACAACATGAAAATTAGGCAACCCATTTATATGCCTAATAGCCGCAGCATTAAACGAAGTATACAATGTAAAATAAAACAATTTCCTAATCTGCTCTATTGTTCGTGATTGGCCTTCAAAACAACGACTGTTTCTTTCTCTCCATACACACCATACGATACAGCCCGAAATAAGATCTCATACAAGTTTGTTATCCTTGTCTCGAAACTTTCTCCCTCATGCCTTTAACTTGTCCTCCATACGCCCAATCCATGTGTTGCAACACCAGAATATCGTTCTACAGTAAACGAGCAACATCACAATGAAGGAATAAGTGATCAATCGTCTCCCCATCCCTTTTACATATATAACACCACTCTGTAATATAAAAACCCCTTATACGGAGGTTATCCACCATTAACACGTCATTTGACCACTGTCCATAGTAAAAATGCCATGCGTGGAGACAGTTTACACTTCCATACCATCTTCTAGGGGAATGAACTCTCTATAAGACCTAAGGATCTAAAATAAGTGCGAATTGAAAAAATACCATCTCGTGTCAACCTCCATCTGCTACAATCACATTCTCCTGCCCTGATATGTACCTCGTATAAAGATGTCAAAAACAGTGTCTAATCATCCAATTCCTAGTCTTGCAAACCCCGACCAAAAACAATGTTCCAACTAGAGCTCACATTATGGATATCTAAGACATCACTCACCATGGCATACGGCTCCAGTGCAATACGATACAAAGGAAATCTCACCTTAAACGGTCGATCTCCCCACCAACAATCATCCCAAAAGCTGATGGTATTTCCATTCCCTACTACAAAAGACAACCGAACCCGAAAGTCGCTCCACCTTCGCCGCATATACCACCACAAACTCACCTTATAAGAATCATGTCTCTCACCTGAGCACCATCCCCCCTCCATAACACTAGCATTGCTAAGAAAATCACACTACTCTCTATTGCGTTCATGTATTCAGAAAAAATTATGACCCTTTCGGTAGGGATTAAAATCAGATTAAAATTGAAAAACTAGCCGTTATTGTTGACTTTTATTAGACGAGTGAGACCCAATAACGGTCATATTTTTAATTTTAATCCCTACCGAACGGAGCCTATGCCTTCAACTCTTTAAGTAAAATTGATGACTACCATTTAAGCAAGTATGAAGAAAATCTAATACTGGATCTCTTCCCCATAGCTTTTAACGATGTAAAGCTTCAATCATTGTGGACGAGTTTAATTTATATGATCAAGATTGTTGAAAAAATGGTAATCGTTATCCATTCAATTCCAATTTCAATTTCACTATGGTTATCATTCCTCTAAAGCTCTAAATTTAGAGACCTATTGTTCCATCAATAACAAGATAATTATCATGGTCTACAATTCCTAAGGTCCAAATGTAATATAAATATAAATAAAACCAATGTTTTAAAAATGGACCCAGTTATCGTCCCGGAAAAGGTAAATGGTCAAAGATCAAAAAGTTAAACCGGGGCTGAACCTTTTGTCATAAATTATTACATATGCCCTTGTTTGAGCCCCATTATTTGGAAAGAATGAATTTTGAATAGTAGATTGATGAAGAATGCGTGGTTAAAAAATAAGGAAAAATTTTGGATTTACGTATAATATTATTTTATTGAAAAATGTGGTTGAAAAGAAAAAAGAGAAATGAATTTTTGAAATAATGGGGATCAAACAAGGGCTATATATATATATATAGTTTCATTTATTCTTGAGAAATTAATTAAATTATAAAAAAGTGGGCAAACATTTTCATGGAGTGGATATTTTCTTTCGCCCTCATTTCGGTAAAATTGTGCAACAGCTATTACGTATAGTAGCAATTGTCCCCCATCGAAATTTATCAATTGTAATGAGAGAAGGGAAGGCTATAAATAGAACTACACAGGTGAGTGGAATTAATTTGCAGGCGTGCAGTCATTGCATGTATGTGAAATTATTTTTTTATTAAATTTGCCCTTGGAAATGAGATCTGTGATTGGTTCACCGTGTTCTGGTTGAACCACCCAGTTTTCAAGGCGGTTTTTTAAATTGTGGGCTTTAAAGGTTAACCAGCCTCACTGAGCCAGATTTGACAACATTGTTTAAAACTTTCTCACAGTTCTTGTTTCAGGACACTGTCCTATAGGTAGATAAGAGCATGTTTGGCTATTTAAAGTCAAACTTACTATAAAGTAAATTTCTGTTACCAAACACATTTGACTGTTACTTTTTTCTTACTTAAGGTGTGTTTGAGCTACATTATTTTGAAAGAATGTATTCTGGAATAGTAAATTGATGGAAAATGTGTAGTTGAAAAGAAGGAAAAGTTATTGATGTGATGAAAAATATTATTTTATTGAAGAATGCGTGGTTGAAAATGAGTAGAAGAATGAGAATGAAAATTTTAATATGTACCAAACAGGGGCTTACAATATAAAAGTTACTCATTTTGACAATCAGGTAGGGATTAGTTTCAAAACTTATTTTTAACATTGGCCATCAAAAGAACTATTAATTTTAAAACTCCAAGTCTCTCACTAATGACATTTCCATTCAGCAATTAGAGGAAAATCAAGGTGCCTGAAAACATGTATCACATAAAATCACACCTGCGGATGACTATGGCCAATCCGTACTAACAATGATTGTATTAGTTCCCTGACAGCAGGATCATTGGAATGTATCCTCGCAATTATCTGAGGCAAAACAACCAACCACGTGTTGATATTAACAAGCGAAAATCCTTTCTGTAATGCCACTTGGACCTCTGAAGTAGCTCCGTGGTTGAACCACAAAGTGAGGAGACGTAAAATATCCTGCAATCGAGACGATACAGGATAAAAACAAGAAAGAATATAATAAACTAGTCAAGTTTCTGAGAAGGTAATAGCACCTGCAGAGATAAATTCGAAAAAAAAAAAAACACCTATATAAATTTGAAAAAAGATTGACAGAATCATTTAACCTAAAAAAAAATAGAGATGATAGTAACACTTGAACTGTTAATGACAAATTCTAACAAAGCATGTAAAGATGACAACAAATGCAGTTACATTAAAAAGGTAATAATTTGTTCTTCACAAGGAACGTGCTTTAGACAGATCAAAATGAACTGACCTCCAAGTTTATAGGGATACTTTTAGTAGTGGAAGATTAGCCTCATTTACCAAGGGATATGTACTTTTCAGAAAGTATCTCACTACGCTTATGTAGAACAGGATTTTACGCTTCTAAGTGTTACCTGCAAACTATCATCCACTCCTTTGGCATGTGCAGCACAAGCTATGGAGTGAAAATATCCAGTCACTGCTGCAACAACAAACTGTCCAGCAACATTGGGGAAACCTCTGAGTGTGTAATGAGACATTACTGCTGTATTGAATAGGGCCCATGTATGCCAAGCCTTTGCCCACTTTGTTGCACAGTGAGTAGCATTTCGGAATGCATTAAGAATTTCTGAAATCATAGGATATTAATCACCAGAAAAGATAATAATATGTCAGATTTAGCCGCTCCAGCAGCTGCCAAATCCTCTACATTATCTTTTCTTCTCTTCAATTTTTCTTTGTTTTTTTTGGAGGGTGTGTGAAGTTCAATTGATTACCTTGAATAGAATCGTCATCCAAACCCGGAGAAAGTGCCCGCTGCCAATTTCCTAGTTTAAGATATACACAGGCAAGGAGAGGTACATTTGAACTACCCAATGAGCTGGACTGTGAAGCTTGTTGAATAACTGGAGTTCTTGAGAGGTCTATGGCCAAATCCTACAACATAGAAATTTCAGAGATTATTAGCCCCCAAACTGAGCAGCTGCCCTTTGCATTTACCACTTAAGAAAACTTAAAGCTTACCTGCAATCGAGTGAAGGATTCTTTACGCCTGTTATCCTCTCCAAGTGACCATTGGTATTCCAAATAAGCTAGAATTACTTGAGGATCCCCATGATACCGTACAGTTTTAGGAGTTGTTTCAGGATCAAACTGCAAGTGTTACAACGATAGGTTAAATCATTAAATGACAGCACAAAAAGTCTAAAGTATTCCACTAATATGCATCTCAAACCTGTAAAAGCTTAATTAAAGTCGATCTAGCTTGACTAAGTCTGCCACTTTTGCGACACAGAGAAGCAAACTTGATCCATATCTCCGCATCCTCAGTGGGTGGTAGAACAAGAGACCTGACTGCCAAAAGTGCTTGCCAGACCTGTAAATATAAGATTTCAGGCACTTCAGCAGCAGTGTGAGAAAAATATAGCGCTGGTTTGAGCCACATTTTTTGGCTAAGAATGCATTTCGGAATATTAAATTGATGGAGAATGTGTAGTTAGAAACTAAGGAAAAGTTTGGATTTGTGTTTAATATTATGTTATTGAAGAATGTCTGGTTGAAAAGGAGAGAAATGTATTTTGGGAATAACGGGGATCAAACAAAGGCATAATACCACATTTCGAAGGAAAACAAGATGTAGGCTAGAGTGTGAAATCTGTATTTGCAGCGATGGGAATCAATATCCACTCCATATTAATAGAACAGAGATAGGCCAGCCAACTCACACCCAACCCCAAAACCAAACATATTATTGCTCTTAACATATTAGCCAATTAGGATTCTATAGTTTCAGATAAAAAGTTAATTGGAACTGCAGAGTTTTGTTAAGGAACAGGGCTCACACATATTAATACCTTTAGCACAGTAACAATCTTGACCCATATGAGGTACTATATCTAGTTAATACCTTTAGCGCAGTAATACAAGTTAATACCTTTAGACATGGAAAGAAGAACAAGAGCATGAATAACTTGACATAAACATGCCACAACTGGGGACAAAAAAAAAAAGGTTTTCACGTTGCATTTTGCTCAAAGAATATACGGAAGAACTGCCTAAGAATATGGTGCTAAAGGAAGAAAATGGCCGATTGATGATGATAAATTTTAATTACAATTAAATATAGTCTAACTAATTCATAGACAGATGCTCTTTTACCGATAAGATAAGCAGGTATAGTTCGTGGAATGCATTTTCTCGCTCCTCTACAAACTCCTAAACTAGAAAGGAACAACTCAGATTAATTAGCATATTGGGTCATTGGCTCGTCAAATTGACATATTTTTAGAAGAAAATATGAGGAAAAAAAAAAAACCAGCCTAGAGAAAGTTACCTCAACATTCCGCTTCGTTCCTTTTATTCGTTCATTCCACATGTTACGAATAAGAGCCCTTCGGCCCTCGGCAATAGCGTTTCCCACAGGAAGAGTACAATAATTAATGACCTATTTAAAAAAGACATTTCTCAATAGGATGATAATGTATCAAACTGCTAGTGTATGCCAGTTAAAACAGTAAAATAACATGAAATGATATGTGGGTCCATACCTCCTCCAATTCTGATAATTGCTGAACGCGAACCATATTGCTGTATGCACGCTCATAACTTTCAAGAACCTATTAAGAGGTAAATTTTAGACATCAGTTTTCAGAAAGAAACAAGATATAAAACTACAGTAGTTTCAAATGTAATCATGTTGATTTCAATGTTTGCTGATATGCCTAATAGTTCTTGTAAATTATTAGTCATATCACTATAACAGTCAACCAAAGCGGATAACAACCAGAATACTGTTAACGAGGGCTTTAGAGCTTCTGGGGGCTCTATGTTTACGGGTTTGCAGGGGAAATTGATCGTTCCATTAAGTTAGTTAAAGTAGGGGTATCATGGGAATTTAGTAGAATGAACTGTACAGCCTCTAACTAGCAATAGGCCATTCAGGCGGAAATTTAGTATTGTCTTGGGAGAGAATTAGAGCCTCTCGAATGCTCTGCAATTTATTGTATTTTCTTCCCTGTTTGTTCCATGCAATACAAATATATAAATACAAAATGAACATTACAAAAAACAAATATGTTCATCCCAATTTGATCACAGAAAACCTGTATAGCACAGACACTTCGAATAGGATAATGTGCCCGTGTCGAACACGTGTCGGATACCGCCACCCGTCAAACACTCTATCATGGTCATTTTTATTCTTAATTAGAAATATTATATATTTTTAACTCAAAGTTAATATTAAATTACAAATAGGTACTCATATTTAAAAGATTTTGACATACAAATTAATAAGTATAAAACTAAATTTATACTATAGAAATAAAGAATTTAATCAATGTGTCAATGACGTGTCAAATCGGTAGTTTTTTTTTAAAAATCGCGTGTCAGCACGTTCGACACAACATGTCCATGCCAGTGCTTCATAGCAGAAAACAATACAAACTCAGTAACAATTCTATGCATCATACACAAAACCCATGGAAAAACCACAAGGGTATGATTGCATCTCACAATCAAAAGCCCTGTCAAATTTAATAAATAAACAGGTCTATGATTCTTTAAACATAGTACAACAAGATCAGGCTCCAAAATATCTCCTAATATCATTAGGACAAAGACTACTAACAAGGAAACCAACTAATTAGACATCTAAACATCACGGACCCTCTAGAATTACCAAAAAAACACTCGATCCAGCTTAGTTCTACTCAAGATATATTCCAGAGAACTCGGGAAAGTAAGGAAATTCTGGAATAAAAAAAATTGCCCCTGTTCCACGGAAATGTAAGAAAATAAGAGGAACACTACCTTGTGGGTTTTTAGCCTAATCTAAGACTCAGCTTAAGACGAAACTAGGTTGCAAGACATTGCAGAGAAGCTTGCATCAGAGCTTATGCGAATTTTGAGATTCTCCTGTTCATAGTTCCTTCTACTAGCCCTTTCATCGATTGCACATTCTCCATTAAGTTGACTTCAAGTTTGCATTGTGTTAAGTATACAAATCTTTAATGTACCAAATCAACCCATTGCACGGTTTTGAAGTATCGCGATTTTTTTAACTCAAGTATAGCAGTATCCGTTTTTGGTTCAGATTTTTTCACCATTTCCAGACTAAGCCCCTTACAATACACTATATATAAATTGAATACACTATATATAAATTGAACATTTTCAGACTAAGCCCCTTATAGAATAATCTATAAATACTTTAAATGCAGTCAGGCCCAAATTTGATTTTAAATTTAGCTTTTTTGCATTGAGAGAAGAGAAAGCTCCAGGCCATTGCTGGTTTGGATGATCCAGCTTCCGGTACAAGGGTAGCTTAACTAAGTGTACCACTGGAACAAAGCAAAGGCAACGGAGCTGATAAATGTGAGACACTGCGAAAAGCCAGAGGCGCAAGCCCTTACTATACTATAAAGGAGCTTTGAGCAAGGATGCAAGGCTGAGGGTTGCTTTTTATTATATTACGTCGTGTAGAGTCAAAGGTTGTTTCTTACATACATAATGAAAGGGCATACCGGGCATTACTTTCAATCAACTAGCTACTAGATGCTATTTTGACACCACATAATAAAGAGAGGACTCATGAATGACCCGATCCCTAGCACTATTACTTTGATTCAACCACTTATGTTCTTCGCCAATGTTACATGAAGGTGAAGCCTTCTCCCATACACTCGTTATGATATGATAGCACGTGCATATAATTTGATGTTATATCAATAGCTCCAAGGACAAGATTTTTTATTCTTTTCGGTTTTTTTCCTCGAGGTGTTCAATTGATGAAAAGAAAAGCCACATATTACAGAGAAAACAGTTAAACAGAGCAGCTACCTGTGTTCCAAAGAAACAATGATGAAGGGGTGGGAGAAACTAACCAATGCAGCCAGCTCTGTAGCCAAGCATTTCCTTGCTCTCTCAACATATTCTCGGGCTTCATCATACTAATATTCCAAAGAAGAAGAATTAGAATGGAATTTTATATTAGTACACTTAATAAACAAGAAAATAAATTGATGGGATACCTTTCCACGACGAACTAATAGAACAGCCCTGAAAAATGTCCCATTGCTACTACCATCACCGGTAGCAGCAGTATTTCCCAAAACTTGAAGTTTGGTTTCATCTCCATCATCAAGTCGAGAAACATATTCTGACATCTGATCCCACTCACCCATGTTCCAGGCAGCCCTAGCAGCCTGGGTAAATAACAACAGGCACTTAGTTAAGGAATCGACGGAAATGAAATTGAACACTCCATCAGTCCACAAACATTATCACCTCTAGTTGTTGAATGGGCTTTTAGAATCAAGGGTATCATAAAGAAAAGTAAGAATAGTGGGGCGACTGCGGTAAAAAAACTTACAATAGTTGTTTAATTTGTAAAAGCGAATAAAAGTTGCTTGTCGTTATTTTCAACTGAGGCGCCAAAATATTTAATGTATTTGGTTTCAGTGTTCTAATCATTGTTAAGTTACTACAAGCTTCCATGTATGGAAGAAGAATTCGAATTTAAAGGTGGTTTGGAAAGGAAAGGTAACATATTTTTCATAGCTCTTCTAGAGTATCTATTATTTGAAAGCCAAAAACAAACCATTGGTGCCATTTCCAGTCGAGCAGCTGCATCAGCAGGTGTCCAATATTCCTTACACAGAATATTAAGCTCTTCCCACCGAGCAAGAGCTGCAAGGCATCTCATCCGCCCTAACAGAAGCACAAAAATGAAAGAAAATAAATTATCATTTCTGAAGACCAAAAGTTATAAAGGAAAATAAAGCATGGATTCATCACAGAGGGAGCTTCAGTAAATACCATTAATAACCCCCCAGCACTTGACAACAAGATGTCAAATAATCCATTCTAAAATTAGGGAAAAGAAGAAAAGATCTAGCAAAATATATGTTGCTTGGCTAGGAGGAGGGTGTTAATACACATCTAGGAGTCGGATCTTTTTCCCAAAAATCAAGGATATGGGTATATGGCTAAGAAGGATCTCAAATTTAGATATAGGTACATGGGTAAGACTTGTAAACTCAAAATTACTTTAGAAATTTATATAGAGATAATTTTACATGAATTTCTTGGAGAGACAATATTATATATGCTTAGTTGTAAATATATAACAAATTAAATTGTAAATTGTAATACTTCATTAGAATTTTGAAATACAATTTAAAAGTTACAATACTAAAATAACAAAAAAAGGTATAAACGATCTTCTTCTAATTTAAAGGATTCGAGAAGGATCTCATATCCTTATCCATGTTGTGTGTCCGACCCAAGTAGTTCCTGAAAAATGTAGAGTCCGAGCAACATAGAGTACGCTGGACTCCGTAATATAGTGTAAAACTAATTATATATTAAAATGGAAGTACTTAAAGTGTAATACAAATAAAGCATGGACACCCTTACTAAAGTAGCATGTCCAAGTCTCACGAGTGTTGTGTCATGTCGTATCGGACCAAACAATTCTCAAAAACACTCAACAAACCATGTGCCCTAAGAAAAAATGGAAGTACTTAACTACTACTAAGAAAAAACTTCCGCCGCTTGTGATGTAGCTATTTAAATAAACACCACGTTGTCACTTTAAACAATTGCACTAATTGACAAGGAAATGCAATAGGTAACCAGATCAACATTTCTACATTTCAGATGACACTGTCAGCTTATCCTTTTGTCTTGAAATTGTTGCGAGGAATAAACGTGCAGTAAACATGAACTCAAGAAAAAGTAAAACATTTTAGCATTCAAGAAAAAGTAAAACATTATGAGTATGTTCAGCTCCCATTTTTTCAAAAACTCAGTTGTTCTCTTTGCCGTTTTCATCCCATTTTCTGTTTTCAATTTTCCAAAACAGTGAAAACGGGTTTATTTACCTATTTTAAAAAACGAATTTCCAAAAATGAGTTTAAAATTTACAAAGAAAACCAAAAACGTGAAAAATGTCATTTCGGGTGTTTTCAGTTAAAACCAAGTCAGAATTTTCAAAACGCGTTTTGCCTGTTTTCAGTTACGCCACCCACAAAAACCACCGCAATCGTTGTATCGCCAAAACCACCGCCGGCGACGTCGCCACAACAGCAAAAGAAAAAAAAAACCGTCGCACACCAGTGCCAAGACACAACCATCGCAGACGTCGTGACCCAAAACCACCGCCGCGACATCGCCACAACAGCAGAAGAAAAAAAAACCGTCGCACACCACCACCACAGCCACAACCGCGACCCAAAACCATCGACCACCACGACAGCTCCGCCTTGGTCTTCGGCACCAACGGCCTTGTGAGGGAGACGATAGAGAGAGACGACAGAGATGAGGGGAAGAAGAGAGAGAGACGCAAGAGAGGGCAAGAAGAACAAATCTTCCACTTTTATTTTTGAAAATAATTTTTTAAAATGACAGAAGGAACACGTTTTCAATAATCTCAAATGGACACTCAAAACACAAAACCCAAAATAAATTCAAAACTTAAAACGAAAAATTGAAACACGAAGAGAACCCCCTCATTTTTTTCAAAAGTCATTTTCAACCACATATTCTCTTATAAAATAATTTTACACGTAAATCGAAAACTTTTCTTTACTTTTTTATCACACATTCTCCAACAAAACATTATTCTAAAATGCATTTTGACAAAAAAAAAAAATGGGGCTCAAACAAGGGCTATAGCTTTCACTTAGTTCTCAAGTGTGAATAGAGATACAAACCTAGAGTTGCATCCAAAGTAAGATGTGGAGTTGATGATTGCAAGGCCTTGGCAGTGTAAGCTTTGAGAGCATCATCCCATCGCTGAAGTTTTTCATACCTTGATGCAGCAGTTTATATGATAAAAGGGATTTTCATAGTAATTGAACCACACGCATATCAAATTTTATTCTTGAGAAGGAAATGGTGTTGTAATTAAGGGATAGCAGAGGTACCATGACTCCTTCAGTTGAACTCCCAAATGTTGTTGAGCATAGGTCAATATCCCAACTGCAGCCTAGACACAGAAAAATAACCCAGCTAATGATATGGTTTGTTTTGCGAATTAAGTTTGAGGATATGAAGCGCACACTAAAAAACAATGACCTCTTGCTGATGTAATTGATTATTTATATGAATGAGTACTTCGACAACAGCAACAGGGTTTGCTTCCATCCTATTTGAGCGTGTGCCTTCAAATTCCATCTCTTTGTAGTGCAGAGCCTTTGCAAATGCACGACACTGAAAAAAAAAGTGTTTAGGAATAAAAAGATTTTGTGCACAAAGTAGTGTAGACGCATGGTTCTAAGTAGATTTCCCAAAATTTCCTTCAGGAAAAGCCAACCTTTTCTGCAAGAGCACCAAGTAGACGGATATCTATAGGAAGGGGTCTTTCATCATGTTCCATAAACTCAGCCTGGAAAAGTCATTTTGCATACTGATCAGCAGAAGCAAATAGCAGTCACACATTCAGGAAAGACTTTCACCTATGGTTTAGATTTCACTATCTACAACCATTTCAAGCATTACTTTCATAAAAGCAAATCATAAAGCTAAAAATAAATTTCTTTTCCATCAAATGTTACACAGCTTGACGATGAAATCTTCGTGCCATCTGTACCCCGTGAATATTTCCCAAGGCCATAACACCAAAACTGCGTGAAATTAAATTTGTTTGGTCCGAGTTGTTAAAATTCTCCAAATTCAAATTTATACCTGGTTTAGTCATCATCTACAGCCCACATTGTCAAGTGAACCAACCTAGGGAATAGACCTTTTCAATGAATAATTTCATACCCAATCCCCGAAACCCTAAACAGCATAGGTACCACATTTCTGAAAGGCCATGCAAGTGTGAAAATGTATAGAATTCTCCACTTAAGGTAAAAAATGAAAAGCAGCCATACCAAGTTCAGAAGTGTAGCAAGTATTTCTGGAGGTATGTTTGGAGAGGAAAATGCCATTTCCAAACTTCTTACTACCTGCCGCTGACTAGACTCGTGCAGGTGTGACCAGCAGCTAACGAAACCAGCTGCAAACAACTCCCTCCCAACAAAAGGCTGCAAAAGCACAATATTAGAAACCTGATAATAGGAAAATTGTGCCTGCCTGTTGGGTTGGGATTGATGGGTTTGGTGGAGAGGAGAGGGTGGGATGGAGGTGGCCAGCAAGATAAATGTAAGAATCCCTGATAGATACCTGCATTTGTGCAAGTTTGGTACAAGTTCTTAAAGCCGGTGAAGGTGATTCCTTCAGAAGCTCAATGCTAAAATGCCTCATCCACTCTGACCAATCCTCTTTAGTACTGCGCTGAGAAGCCTCTCCAGCAGTCCGCAATCGAACATCATTAACCTGTATGGAAATTGCACCGACTACTTAATAGTCCAGGTCTCTCTTTTATGAAAAATGGAAAAAGAGAACAAAAAAACATGTCGAACAATCTTATAGGGAACCAAATCATATGTTAATCATCTTAGTCACAGTAATCAAATTGGGGGAGGGTGGGGGGGAAGAAAATCAAAAGGACACATTAACAATATTCAATATACCTACGGTGGTTTAACTTTCAAAAAATTTATCCAGTAAATGTATTAAGAAGTACAAAAGAACCAAAGTTCATTATCCACGCCACAAGTTCGTATTCTTAGCACTCGTACTATTCATGAGGACTTCCAGCGTCGTCGATGTATTAGACTGATTTTTCTGAGCATATCGTCAGGAAGCATCATGATAAATATTCTCATTTTCTTGATGCAATTGGAAACTCCAAAAAAAGCAGGTCCTGGGATTAGTAATAGGCACAAAATACTGTGTTTTATCGTTTTAAAAGTCATAGGAACGAATAAGGAACTAATTGACTCAAACAGCTCATAATCATCAAACGGAATACTTTCTTAGGCAAGTCAAAGTAGGTTATCTGCAATGGCTCATTTACCTAACTGTTTATGCTATTCATAGGTAAAAAAATAAAGTACCTGATGAGTTTTATGTTGTTTCTGCATGTCTGTTCCCCCTTTGCGGTGATCATTCTCTGTATCACTTAAAGGATCGCTAATAACTTCCACAGGAAGCCGCCTACTTAGTCTTTGAGCAGCTGTATTCCCCAAGATCAATGGCTTCCGTTTCTGCAAGTGACCTTGAGTTTCTTCAAATTCCTTATGCTGGTAGACAGAAATGAAGTATATAGATGAAAATTATTACAAACTACAGAACTTAGACAAATAGAAATGAAAGCGAGATGAAACATATCAAGATAAAAAAAAATACTCGTAGGTGATGCTTCAGCAAAAGCTTATGGATGGATGGAATGAAAATAGTGAAGTCCTCCCCAAGAGCATGAGCTAAACAGCATAACGCATCAACAGCATCAATTTTAAGCTCATCACTTTTTCTGCAAAACAGATACTTAGTATAAGAAGATGGGACAACTATGGCTGGTAGAATTCAGCTAATCTTTACCAGAAATTTGCAATGACTTATCGTGTCGTAAATAACAGATATAAAACTTTTTTTCTATCTTAAAAAACTCATCTAATTATATCAAATGAATCCCTCTTTTCTATCTACAAATGATCTGTGTGTTCATTCAAGGAATGAACATTTTAGGGCATATATTTGTCATGAGAATGAATACCCAACACATCCCCATCCTTTAATATTTGTCAAGAGCTTGGAGAGCAATGAAACACTTTTTCCTATTTTAGCATTGTACATTTGCCAAGCATCTTTGGAGGAGATTGTTTGATATTTTTAAGGATTCCTGAGTTCCAGCTGCATCCTTGCCTAAATTTCTGCTTACAGTCTTGGGGATTTGGAGGTAGTCGGGACGATAAGAGTTCGTGGAAGTATACCATCAGATGACCACAAACTGACAGGTGTATAACATCTCATGATCACAAATTGACATATGAATGCTCTAGCGAAAACGTTCTAATCTTATCTTCATTTTAGACGAGGCAGATTTCCATATCAGCAGTTAAGCTTTAAAAGATGCACAACATGCTAGGATAGCATTGGCTGTCTGATTTCCATACATTCTTCTGTTTTCTATGTAATCGAAAACACGTTGTCCTCTATTATGTACTTCTTTCCTTCTAATAATTAATTATTTTTCATCAAAAGAAAACATAGTTACCTATGAATGATAAAGGAATTTCTTTTATGCACAATTATATCTGTAGTTGGCTTCCATTATGTGGAAATCTAAAAGAGCAAAGCAGTATGCTGATAGCAGACCACACGTGCCACCATCTAACACATTACTGTCAATCGCTCAACAATGTTCTAAAAGAAAATTGATCGAGTGCTGATCAACTCTTTTAGGTGTAAAGTCATGGCAAAGACAAGTCTATGGTGTCCAAGGTCGAGTGTCCTCGTTTCTTTAAAGCGAGTTTCAAAATGCATTTGTGTTAAGGATCAAGGGGGAAATCTGACCCATCCAATACAAGTTTCAAGTGATGCACCAAAGCTGATATGTGACCTGTAACCTGGTGAATACAAAAGGAACAAGTGATGGATAATTTTAAATATATTTTTCTAATGCCTTCTAATCAGACGAAAACTGATAAGAATTTCAATACTGACCTGCACACAAGGAATTAATCTTGTCAGGGTCCTAATAGCAGCACGCCGCACATCTACCGAAGCATCCACTTTAAACAATCTAATAAATGCAGGAAGAAGTAGATGCATATGCTCATCCAATGTCCCTGCAGTGATCGAGTTAAGAGATTTCAAGCCATGTGATAAGATACTAATGAAGCATACAGAATGACCTAACAACAGATACCAACCACCAAAAACTTCAAGAGTGTGGAGAATGTCAATGACATAAGTGTAGTCATTAAACCGTTCGGCGTCATTGAGGACTTGAATGCAGGATGGAAGAATAATAGGGAGATGAGTTCTAAATTCATCATTGAGTGCCAAGCAAAGTTGCTCAAGCAGATGCAGGATCTAATGACACAAGTCCAGAAAACCATAATATTGTATCAATCGTCTACATAATGTAATAAACCATCAACAATTAGTCCATAAAAGCTCATTACTGGAGATCCATGAGCAGATCGGTTAGCAGCAGGTGGACTGAAGGATGACCATAATTCAGCTATCAAAGAGAACAACTCTGGCAGATATTTACGGATATGCTGTACATGCACAAGAATCGTTTATAAAGGATGTCATAAGGAATGACTAGCTATATGACAAAAAAATCCACCATAAGTAAGCACCTGGCGCACAATAGAAACCAAAGTTCCAAGCTTCCATGTAATGTACTCCTTAAGACCATCATCACATGTACGAACCATATGAAAGAGATCAGGCAGAACCTGAAGATGGAATGAGTGCAGAGCCAAATTTCGTTCAGTGAACAAGAACATATGAATCAGCATCTAGATTTTCACCATGGCAGTAGGCATCATTCAAATTTAAGATAAATAAAATAAAGCCACTTTTAAAATTTCATAACCAAATCCCAGTATAATCCTAACAATAAATATCAAACATCAGAAATTTCTAGTATTTTGCCGAAATTTTCATTTCTTCCATTATGACCAGGAGCTTCAGTCTCATTATCATCCCAGTAGGTGAGAAAGTTGCTAGATCCTTAAAAACTGTTGCACAGATTAAAAAAAAAAAAAAAAAAAGTTGGAGATGGAAGAAACTACTGAAAAGCTTGGAAAACTAGTTCAATTGCAACAAAACGTTGGATGGCAGTGGCAGAGCTAGGAAGTAGGCAGTGTTGCATAGAAGATACATCAAGAATTCCAATCTTTAACTAGGGGAGTGAAAGAAGATTGTGAATTTCATTTTGTCCAGCTAATTGGGTCGTGCTTGTTCTTGACATGGATTGATACCCGAGGATACTTTGGAAGCCAAGAGAAATTGCCTCCCAAGAACTCGGAGACATACCATGATATACATACATAGAAGACTTACATTTTCTAAGATCCATAAAACGGCAAGTTATTCATCCCAAATTCATTTAATAAGAATGTATTTGGTGCATAAATTTCATTTTCATTTATCCTCATGTATCATCTATCTTATTTTTTCCCCTGGAAACTTGGTCTAACAATCTTATATCAGTCCTCCTTCTCCAGTCACCAATGAAGACTGCATAATGAATACCTGTTTCCTAACACAGGCTTTTTTTTTGGATACTTTGCTTCAGACCTTAGAATACTGAAACTCTAGCCTTTGAAAAAATATATTTTAGTAGAAGCATGTTCACATGATAAGCACCTCTTTCATGTTAGAAAAGGAAATATATCATATTATTATCATTGCACGGAAATATATACTGACCTTGGGCAAGTAAGGAACGCAGCCAAGACCCATTGACTTATCTCGCAGAAGAAATAAAACAAAATTAAAATCCATGCACAATAGCATAAATGATCATAAAGAAAATATGACACGAAAAGAAGTTGGAGAAGAAACAGGAAGCGCTCCATAAGAATTATTGCTAATAGAACAAAAACAATCATCACTATAAGTTGATCATTCCCAACATTGAACTAACCTTGAAAATGAACATGAGAGATCCAACCACCTTTTGGTGGTAACTACACAGTGAAGGATCTCTAAGAATCCGCACGAGAGAACTTATTGCAACCTGAATTAAAATGAGGTTTAAAAAAAAGCACAAGTAGAGTCTTTGATTTCAAATTCAAGTCGCTCTACTTGCTTAGTAAGTTAAGAGTTAAGATTCAAGTCTCACTGTGGAATAATAATCTTCTGACATTGCAAACGATGGCCAAAGATCCATTGGTAGTTCATCCATTGACCGAATATGTTGACCAGGATCACTGGCTGCACGGCCAACTTCGCCATGGGACCCTGGCAAGCTTAGTAGATTGCGCTTTTGCATGTGGGGGTCTAAAGCACCCATTATCCCAAGAACCTATAAATCAACAAGCATAATTTGAAAAATATTATCCTAAAGAAAATCTAGGTCATTCAGTTGATTTCAGCTACCTTCAAAACTTCTCGTCTTGTGGACCATGCTAGCTCACTATTAAGCAGTTTTAGAAGTAAACCAAGTAACTGTGGGTGCTCATTATATGGAGTTATAACATACCTGTGAAACCATCCAAACAAAGTTTTGTCAATAAATTTTCTATCTTCAATGATTTTTTAATAATCAGATAACAGTCCGTGAAGACTGTGCTACTGGACTATAGAAAGCTTCTAGAGAATAGTGGCTTCAGCAAACAAATCAAGGTATTATTGCTTTGTCTATTTGAATAAAATATCGGAGCCAAAATGTTGCACAACTCATTAATAAAGTAACCATCGACCTCCAACACTCGAGCATTTAAAACAAAAGAAAAACCCTAAGGAAAAAAGGATAAAAAAAAATCGAAAGAAATTCATACCCTGTGCTTTGTACCACTTGACCTAGAGTTGTAACAGCCACTTCACGTTTTGCAGCAACAGCTCCATCCAATAACGCTTCAACAATCATTGGCATAAGTTCTGGAATGTACTGCCGCATGGCAAAGCCACCCTGAACATGGAAACGAAGAGAAGAGTGAAGATCCAACAACTTCTCTTCCATTCTCTCAAGCATAAACAAGAATATATCATAAGAGTGAATTCCACCAAACAATCCACGGGTTAATCCAACTAACGTTTTCTACACATATCAACATTCCCCTGGTTAAAAGAAGTTATAGTGTTTAAGATGGAAGACATGGCCCAACCTTACGCACCCGTGATGGGTTGAAAAGAGAAAGATAGGGCTATCGGTCTAATGCAGGACAAATAGAGAATTAATTATCAAACAAGAGGGAAGAAGAATGAAGCAAAAGAGAAAGAAGCAGGGGAGGGGGAAGAAGCCGTGAGAAGAAGCTAGAAGAAGAAGGGGAGGGGAGGAAGAGGGGAGAAAACAAGCTGCAAGCAATTCTATAATTCATCATATTCATCAACTGTTCCAATAACAATGAAAAAATCAATAAATAGCGAAAACCTAACGGGCTTGGGCCAACCCACTACTACAAATCCAAAAACAATAATAAATAGAAAACATAAATGATAAGATCAACAACAATAAAATAAATAAGGTCCAATAACGATAAAAATAGATCATAATTGGTCCAATGATGTCCGCATCAACTCTTTCGGGATGGGAGAAAACTCGACCATGTCAAGTAGATAAACTTCGACTACGGGGGACGATCTTTCGTAAGAACCAAATATTGAAACTCGGCAAATGATGCCAACGCCAATTACAAATTGTCCCCAAGAATATGATCTGCATCAGGTGGAACTACCCAACGAGCAAGGAAGCACCAAATTTCTCCATCATTGGTCAACACCATCTAACCAAAACACACCAATTGAGGGCCTGAGGCTCGCCACTGCAACTCATCCCTTTACTAGTGTCGGCTGAAAAAGAGGTGGTGTCGGTTTATTGATGGCGAACCGGCAATGGCAGCTACTATGTCCGGCGGCGAGTATAAGTGGGGCGGCGAGTTCGGGGTTGGAGGTTTCTGATTTTTGTGCGTGATCGTAGGTTGAGGCTTCGGCTTTAGTGAATAATTTATGGGTTGTTGATTGTTGGTAACACACGACGGCGATCGGGTTCATGGTGGGTACTAGTAATAAAGGCAGGTAGGTAATTGCCTATTGGGTATTGTAGATGAGGTGTAGCGGCAAGCGAATTTGGTGGGTTGATGAAGTTGCGGTGCGTAGGCAGGTTTTTTTTTGGTCAACACATAGAAGTTGAGTTGGGGTTGCAGTTGGCGAATATAGAGGGTCGACAGCCGGTTTTGGTTCTTGTTGTGTAATTGGAAATATGGGTAGTGGCAGTAACGATGGTTGGAGTTTTCGGCGTTGAGGGTCGACGGTCGGGTTTGGGAAATCTGGACGGCCGGTTTTGGTTCTTGGTGATTTAGGAGAAACTGATGGTGCCAGATGTTTGGGTCTTGTATTGCAATGGAATCCAGGTTTAGCTTTGATACCAAATTTGATGCGGGACAAATAGAGAATTAATTATCAAACGAGAAGGAAGAAGAATGAAGCAGAAGAGAAAGAAGCAAGGGAGGGGGAAGAAGCTAGAAGAAGAGGAGAAGGGGAGGAAACGGGCTGCAAGCCACTCTTAACTTCATCATATTCATCAACTGTTCCAATAACAATGAAAAAACCAATAAATAGCGAAAATCTAACGGACTTGAGCAAACCCACTACTACAAGCTCAATAACAATAATAAATAGAAAATATAAATGATAAGGTCCAATAACGATAAAATAAATAAGGTCCCATAACGATAAAAATAAATCCTGATGGATCCAATGATGTCCGCATCACGGTCACTTTATAATTGAAAAAGACAAAAGTGGTAGTCTTAGGAATATTGGTATCTGCAGTTTTTACCTAAACGCATTTGTGGTGGTCAAATTACGGCAGCTAGTTTAAGAAAGAAGAAATATTTCCAATCCCATCCTCCCCAATATTGCATAAATCTCATAAACTCGCATTTATGGGGAAAAAATCCCACATTACAATTGATAATAAGAGGCAAATATTTGTGGACGATGAAGGCCATAACAGCTGTATCTTGCAAATTATCAAAAGACAGTAAAAGAGTATTTATTTATTAAAAACAACTTAGGCAAATGATGTTCTAAGGCTCTGATGGAGCACAAGTGATGCATACATAACAAGAGAAACAGAAAAACCAACCAACTTGCACAAAATACATTTTACACATCCAAAACAGTTTTAGGAACCACATTAAACATATATAAAACAGTAACTCGTATTAGATTAGAAATAAGCTAGGGATCAAAGGTCTGTCTAAAGTAACTCAAATATTAAGTCAGCTTACATACTGACAAAGAGCACATTAAACAATAAAGTAGCACAGAGATGAAGTGCAATGAAAAAGCAAAATTCTAATGGAGACACCTACCACTCTAGCAAGATCCCCAACAGTTACAAGAACTCCACTTATAAGGCCATTATTAGCATTGACCCCAGTTCCTTCAGAGAGTTTTGCAGTAAGGGCCTGAAATGTTGGACAACTACATGAGTTAAAGTGAAATACTAGATAAAACCATGAGCAGGAAAGTAAATACTGAACCTTGTGTACTGGAGCAATGTATGGGAGTATTAGTCTCTCGCAGTTACGAATTAAGCAACCCAATAATTTTGCACTTTCTTCTCTACATTTGCTATCTGCACTGCTAACACAGACATTGATGCCAATAAATTACATGCTAAAGAAATAGGAAGGTAAAGGAAAAAATAAAACAGCACTATATTATCATAGCATATGAATAAAAGTATCCAAAAAGATTCAATAAATTAAAATCTTTCTACACCACCTTTGTTTTAGATAAGTTAACAACTGAATCAGATGGCGTCGGAGTGCTGGAAGAACATATGCTGGATTTTTTTCAGACAGTCTTCCAGCAACAGAAATCACTAACTCCCGAACTTCGAAATCCTAAAACAAGCAATAAAAAGTGACAAAATGCACATGGTGTAGCAAGAATACAGAAATTGAGATTTAGACATTCCTTCTTAAAAACATAATTCGTACACCTAAAAACTAAGACATTTATATTATACTTTATTAAAGGTACTTCTGTGGATCATTCTCCAGCCTGCCTTAAAGTAAGGTAACTCTTAAAGTCCACAAACCCAATTCAAAACTCGGTATTGTAACATTTGCACAAACTAGGTTTCAGAAATTTCATGAAAATTATGCGATTAAGTTATGTTTTCAAAAACATGAAATGAAAACCACTATGATGGTATGACTTAGAATTCATAAAACGGCGAACTGAGGGCCATGTTCCACTGTTTCAATTTTCAAACTGAGCTTCACATAAATGATAAGCTGCAGGGTAAGTTTTATTTTTTATTTTTTATTTTTTCAGATTGTTCACAAATTTTCTAGTTAATTATTTCTTCCAGGTTTCCCATCTTATTCTTTAAGATATATTATCTTTCTTTAGCAATATATTATTCTTTAAGATATATTATATTTCTTTAGCAATATAGAACAGCTAAAGCCACAAGACTTGAGCCTCCCAAAACATTGGTTTTAAAAACTTTCTGCACAAATATCTCTCCAAGTCTCAAACTTCCTTAATAAAGCACTTGGCAGGACCATACCCAAGTAACTGCAAGTATTTAATATCGGTGTTATACGCCAAAGGTCAAAATTGGACAAAGAAGATCTGAAAATCATAACTCAGTGAAACTTAAGAATAACAAAGAATGAACAGTCAACCAACTCCTCAGAACCACTTTTGAACCTCCTTTCCTCCAAAGTACCCTTCCCACACCGAGCACAAAACTGCACTTCAATAAAATAGAGAAATACCTCATCGTTCAAAGCAGCAAAAATAGCAGTCAAACTATCAGCCTGTGCCAGAAATTCATCAAGTCCTCCATTCTCATGCAAAGAGGAAAATATGGATTTTCGAACAGCAACATCGGCATCAGCCACGGCTGTAATAAGAAGTTTTTCTACAATCTGCAAAAAAGAAGCAACCTTGACAAATCAGAGAAACATTTGTTAAATGGGCTATCTAATCATTAGCTCGTGCAGCGGCCAGCAAAGAGGAGTTGAAGCCCAAAATGAATACAGACGACATCTTTGCTTAAAGAGACAGAGGACTAGATGAATCCGTAGAAAACAAAACCAGGTTGAAGTGCTGAAGAAGACAGGATAACTCTATCATGTTAACTCTTGGATCCAAACAAAAAACTCTCCATAGGCATGTGTGGGGTATATACTAGTAGATCAAGAGTGAAAGATTTTTGATCAACAAAATATTATCTGGTTTGGGAAAGCTTAAATTATAATTTAATTCAGTCAAACACACATTTTATCCACACATTCTATGGGCCCACAACATATTACCCACTTTTTCCCCACATTATGTGGAACTGCTTAAATTATAATTTCAGCACTCCCAAACAAGCTATTTATCAGCAAGGGTTAAAACCCAAAGCAGAAAATATACAGTTTATTTAGAAACAACCTCCTCAACTAGATGGCGGCGCTTTCCACCAGCACGACTAGTCCTACTGGAAGTAAACGATGCACAAGAGGCGCTTGATAAGGAATTTCCCACTAATTTGCAGCAACACAAAGCAGCATCTTTGCGTGTGGCTCCATCCTCATCTTCCAAATATACAATAACAGACTCCCTTGCAAACTCAAGAAGATCATGACCCTAGTCCATCAGAAGTTACAATATCAAGTGACAAGAATATAAAGCAGCCAAGTTGATAATGCAAAATGGACATACCTTAAAATTAAACCGGGCAAGGGTTTGTAAAGCAAGTTGAACTGGAGCAGAACCACCAAGTTCTAATAATTGTTGACTGGCTGTTATGCTATTAGCCCGAGTAATAACAACAGATGACCTTGACTGAACATGATGGTGTCTCGAAAGAACTACTGAAATGCATTCAAGCAACCGTTCTTGAATAGCTGGAAGCAAAGATGGAATACTGAAGCACCAGAAAAATCTTAGAGGTCAGAGATCCTGAATGCAAATGGACAAAGGATGGTGTATAAGAAAGTTCCATCCCAAGCACCTGATAGTTATTTGTTCAAGGGCTTCCACCAAGGTGAAGGATAAACCAACAGAAAACATTGCATCCAAGAGACTACGAACATAAGGCTCCATAGCGGGTCCCATTGCTTTTGCAATATTTCCAACACAAGCCAAAGCCTCAAGAGAGGGTCTTCCCCTACGAGGTGCAATCTACAAATAAAGCAGCAACATTCAGAAGAATAATCTATAATAGCCAGATTCAAACAATACCAGAAGTGTCATTGTGCAAACATATAGCCCAAAAAAAGAACTACTGTTGGGAACCACTAGTATTAACAAATGACCTAGCTAGCCTAGCATACCGCATCACGCAAGTGAGATGTTATTGTCGGCAAATAGTTGATAAGTTCACCATCCAAAGCACCAGCCATCTCACCAAGAGCAATGAACCCACTAGCAGATTCTGCAGGTATTTTAAGAACATGAAGTATATGCTTCATGCAAATCTGCGAAAGAAAAGGTCATAAGCCAAAGATTGAAGCAAACTGAATGTAAAAATTTCATGTAATATAGTCAAAAATAAATGATTTATTGAGGAAAACAAAAACTAAATCTTACAAACCGTCAGATAGTTTGTCACAAAACGGTCACGGAGGAAATGCGCAATTCGAGGAAGCAAAGAAGTTATGCTGAGACGAACAAGCCGGTCCCGGTGCTCTAGATATCGCAGAACAATTTCTGCAACTTCTCTGTATCTAGACATCATGAATTCGCCTGTGTTCCTGCCCAGTTAGATAACAAATTGTACTCGCTGGTTAAGGATAAATCACTATAATAGAAAATTTATGCGCGTGCTAAACATTGGATGCACAAAAATTGCATAACGTAATTCGATGAATTGGCTAAGCTTCAGCTTTCACTGTCCGAAGAGAGCATACACAGTTACCACCCAAAATGAACTTGTAAGAAAATAATCCATATCATTTATATTGGCTTTGTCACTTAAAATCCAAAGATGCCAACAAGGCCTATCCTATTGACAAAATTAAGGCCATGGAACAACAAGGTTCAAGTCCTTGAATATTTGACTTCAAGGAACGCTGAACCTAGAAAGAGGCAGAGGAAAGGATAGAATGAACTGTCATATACAAACTTGAAAGAGCAAAGGGAAATAATTAATAGATTTATACAAAAACTTGCTTAAGATTGACAAAATTTTGAAACAGGATCATGACTAGTGAATCTAATTAACTTATTGTCTCAGCATACCTCAGTAGTTCTCCAACTGCCAGTAGAGAACCATGTATGCTATGAACAGGGGCATTTTTGCTCAGTCCATCTTGTGTAGCCTCAAACATGCGATAATACCTGACAACAGCAAGATTAAGCAAACAGCAGTCCAAGACAAGTACATGCTAATAATTCATGAATGTGAAAAAGAACAAAAAAAAAATTGACCAAAGCATTGATCAATATTTTCCATTTCGTCAAAAATCCTAGAGATAATATAGTCAAAAATGTGAAATAACAGGAATCTTACATTTCAACTCTAATCACGTGAACAATTGGTTTTAATTTTAATTTAAAATATCTTACCAATATGCTTTCTATTTAAAATCTGAAGTCTCTATACACTTCCTTGTTCTAAATCTTGAGCTCTTTTTTTGACAATTTCATTTTGGACATGAAATAATAACCCTCTCATCCCAGAATCTTGCTTTCCTTCCACCAATTCAGAAAACCTAGTCCAAGTGCATATTCGTCAAAGCTTAATTTTTTTAAGCGAGTCAAACAAACTTTTTATCTACACAGTTCATAAGACCCACAATTTACTCCTCACTTATTATCCACATATTCCGCAAGACGGACAGCTCATAAGCAATTAAAAGCATGACCAAGCAAAACTAAATCTCTCTAGTCACATTTTTCCAATTTTGAAAGGAATTAAATAGCATTTGATAGCAGGAGTACGTAGGGTAACTGGAAAGTGATCTAACACAAATCTTGTTCCCATCTCAAGACTAACCTCAAGAGAAAATTTGTGCCATCTCCAAATATTTATCCAGTTTGCTACACACAGCAGTTTCCTAAAATCGGACCAGATCAACTTTCATTGCACAAGAACCTTTTTCAACCCACGTTCTTTAACAAACCATCAACATATCTCAAGCTTTTGAGCATTCTAGAAGTTAGCAATTTACATGCCAAAATCTGATCACACTGAAATTCCTCCTACAGACCAACAAAACAACAAATGACACTTAAACTCTATTAGCTCCTCCAGAATATCATTTCTCTCGTTGGCCATATCAGGGCCTTACAAACCTGAATACCACTATAAACCAAATGATGGTTCTAGTTTCATGGACAACAAGAATTTACTAACTAGTTCTTCAGTTACCTTAACTGACCCCATCACATAGTCCTAGCAATAGTCCAGACCTTCCTAACGAAGGTAAAACAACTCATTCCCCAAATTTGTTCTCCATAACAAACTATTTGTCTAACAATTCTTTCTTTGTTTCAGCCCTCTTATATTCCAACTCAGTGTGTCATTTTCCTCACTCAATCTCTACACAACTTGCGAGCTAATTCATCCATCATAATTAACCCCAAAATGAAAATTTCTTTACTCTTTTGACCCCCTCTCAGAAAAAAATTAGAAGAGAGTAAGTATTTTGGTTGGAAACAACATAAGTAAAGCACAAGAACAGGAAGATAGGCGAGACATGTCAAACTCGAGTGGCACACTCAAACGTCTTTGAGAGGCGGGAACTACATGAACCTTAAAGTAATTACATGTTCACATAATTTGTTTCTTTCAATGTAAAATGGAACTAGCTTCATATTATGAAGCTAAACTTACCACTGAACACGCCAACGAGTCTCACGCTTTTCAATAACCCGCAGGCAAGCTCGCAATGCCTCCACAGCACGCTCTCGAACATCCAGCTTTGGATCCCTCAATGCAACCCAGATAGCATCTACAAACTCAGGAACGTGGACATTGAAAACTGTTGAAGCATTCTCAGCCATTTCCTACAACCATCATTACGGATAGCCACAGATCATGCAAGGCACCAAATTTTCCATCAGACAATAATCTTTGTTATAAAGACTGGAAAACTATAATACTTCCACTATTTTACCATACTTGATGCTTCTATAGAAAGAGTTTTCCCTCGAGACATGAATATATTAATCATGGGGGAAGCGATAACTGAGTAAAGACCTAAATGTGAGTGTGAGCTTTAGCAACCCAAAGAATAAAAGAAGCTGAGGTGGGGGAGAATTGTGTAAAAATGAGCATAGACAACAAGCACATACAAATAGGACCCATATATTCCTCAAAATAATAACATTGTCTAACTTGGCAGATTTCCATGCAGCTCAGGACTCCAAAATTTTCTAACTAGCTAGATTAGTGATAGTAGTGGGACGAAATATTGTGAACTTACTTTTAATATCAAAACAGCAGCAAAACGACGATATTCAATTCTATCGCCCTGAAGCCATTCCAGTGCAAGGTTCACCTGCACAGACGAGTAGAAATACCCTTGTAAAATACAAGACCATCATGCTTAAAAACACGGCAAATTTTCAACATACCAGGCGTTCTACTTCATCAGCAGTCATTGCCCCACCAGCTCTAGCCAAGTGACCCAAAACTTTACTTGCAAGAACCAAAAGATCAGGTTCCCGCTTTGCCTCAAAAGAAGTTCGCATGTAATTTGCAATTTTAGCAACCTTTACAGCATTTTCCCCAACAGTAACATCTATCAGCTCGTCAATAGCCCTCAGAGCACCCATATTCTCAGTGACTTCATTGCTTTCTAAAAGACTAGTAATGCGATCATACAGCTGATCCATAAATCGGGAAAATGCTTCTCCACTAAGATCGTGAGCATATTCCTCTACATGTCTTCTCAATGCTAATGCGGCCCCATCCTATGCATAGGATAAGACCGAAAAACTAGTGAATTACCGGTTGAACAAGGATCAGCAATTCAAGACGCTCTAAACAAAAAATCTAATACCATAAAATATTAATATCATATTAGTATCCAATCAGCAACTTAAGTAAGAAAATTTCAGTCTTCTTAGTTATGGCATCAAAGTAGGTTAAATTTCTTGCTAAAGTTGCAGGCATATGATTCTGTGGCTGTCGCTATAATTTTTCAGTTTTAGGAACACAAAAATATCCTTATAAACAAAACCTAAGATTTAGTCTCTCTCAAACATTTCAAGAACTAAAATTCGCACTGAAACACAGAACTTTTCATTATTAAAATAAAAAAAGGACAACAAACCTTTGGATTGCGGGTGCAGAGGTCAGTAAGAACGCGATTCAGAGAATCGAGGTGTCCAGCGCCGGTGGCTACCGCTGGAGGAATAAACCTAAGTGACTGCGTCATTGTAGCCAGTGCCATGATCGAATATAAGCTTGTGTGTATGTCTAAATATACACAAAGACAGCTGCTCAAAACCCTTGCCAGATTCTTGAACTCATCGAAGAATCTGAATTACTCGTGATTCAAGAACAGAAATTTCTTTTTTATCGATCGAAATCTAACATATATTAATTATTAACAATGTACCAGTAAATAGGGAATATTGCGGAATTAAGCCACCCCATTATTTCAGATTATAATTTTTAGAGTATATTTTTTTATAAAGTGATTTTTTAATTTAAACTTAATATTTTTTTATAAAAGATTGTCTGATTAAAAAATAAAATAGAAAAAATTAAATTTTTGGAATAATGAAAGCCAAACGGGGCTAAACTTTTACAAAGACAATTCCTGTGTTTGCCATGGATTTCAATTTTTTTCATTACACTAGTCTAGTGATTACGGAGGTAATGTTAACGTTCCCAAAAAAAGTACTTATCTCCGTTTTTGGGTAGTAATTTTCTTAAGTATTGAATACATTAGGGACATAGCTAGGATTTTTAGTTGGGGGGAAAATACGGGGGGCGGGGGCGGAACCCCCGAAATTTTTTTTTTTAACTAAGAGAATTGAAAACGACGATTTTGAGTATCAAAATAGTACTGAAATTCAATGTTCAATTCAATCACTACTAACTATTCTACTACTTATTTCTTAAATTCAAATATTCAATAACTAACACAATTACACAAACTAACAGCAACTACTCTACTTAATTCTTAAATTCAAATATTCATGAATAAGACTTATTAGGATTGAACACACAAAATGACGAAATCAACTTTAATAGTGCACCAATCACAAATCACAATCCCAACATTTTCCTTTCAATAAGAAATCAAAATTATACACTAGAACAAAACAAGTAAACATGCATTATGCATAAACCAGCTTGAGAATTGGGTTTTAATTAATTGGGCTTGAGAATTGGGAACTTAGGTTTTGGATTGGATTTTGGCTATTTATTTATTTAAGTAACTATTGGATTTTTTGTTTAGATTTAAGATTTTTGTATGGTTGAATTTTAAAGTGTAAGTTATTTGCTCAATATTTATTAATGGAAAAAAAATAAAAATTTTTAGGGCGAGTCAAAATCTTGGGGGGGGGGCGAAACTGAAAAATACATTACAAATTAACTAGGAATAGTGTACCGCGGACAATGTTGGGGGGCGGTCGCCCCCGCCCGCCCCTGGAATACATAATATAGTTTTTTTTTTACACTTAACAGGCAATGATTTGGATGAAATATATTAAAATTATGCAATAAAAAAATAAAAGCTCAAGCTTCAAGTATATGTCATTTTAGAAAAAAAATCAAATAATAAGAATGAAAAAGATATAACATTGAATTTTACAATACAAAAAAGAACAAAATCCTAGTCTAAACAAAAGATGTCTCATGATGAAGTTTGAATTTTGAATGACCTGCAAGTTCCATAATGTTATAGTGTTATCACTATGAGAAGCTTTTCTTCATGCTAGTTTTTGCCCCGTGCAATGCACGGATTGTGTTATTTTGAATGTAATATTAACGTTTTGAATGCTAAGAATTTCTTTCCAACACAAGAAATTCATGTGAATGTGTTGTGCAGCATGTTCAACTAAATTCCAAAATTAGACCATGTGATTCTACTGTGATTTCTGGTCAATTGTCATTATGCTGTCAAAATTATATTTTAACATCATCACAAGTTCAATCTCTTGTGTCTTCACTTAATGCGTATGCAAATACATGAAGGTATGCAAAATAATCGTGCAAATACTTGAAAAGATAAATTACTAATTAACATGTGTGTGTACACCCTAACAAATATCATAAACAACAGATAACAAAACGGGGCATAATGCCCCCTTAAAACCCTCAAAAAGCCTATAAGTACTTACATACAGTATAAGGTCCTCCATAGATTCTAAGACTCTACACAAACATATATATTATATTTAGATCAACTTATAGACTGGCTTTTTTGTTTTTTTTCTTGTCTTTTGAACTTAAAATAAAATGAGAGAAGAGTTTAGTTCTCATGGCGTTCGATGGCCATTATGGTACATTGGTCGGGACCGGCCGGAACTCTCCTCAGTTCTCAATCCTCGGGCATCTCATTGTAATTTCCAAAGCTTGGAAACATTGCAGCTGGTCCGCCGCTCTTAAAAACTATTTCCTTCTTGTTCTTGCACTAAAACTTCCAGTGCTTTAGCCCTTTCTTGAATATATAAGATGGAGCCGTTGAACTAAAAGATTTTAGACTTGGTATCGAGAATAAAGATGTCATCATGACTGAGTGAAGATCGAGCAAAACACACATGTCCAAGATATAAGAAGTTGTTAGTAAAAAAATTTTTATGATGAATCATCACCAGGAAGAGTGAGAAACATAAAACTTACCTCTGTCACATGAACAACGTGCTTTCCTTTGCATACATACAAGCGGGTTTTATGTTTTTCGGCCTCCACATGCTTGAAACCTAAAGTAACTCCACATTATTGAGGTATTATACATAGCTTAAAATAGGAAATGAACTTCTCTGTTTCATTCCCTTGTACTCCACGGAGACACGCTCCGTGTAACATGCCAAATGACAATATTAAAAGATCTTGATAGACTACAAATTGTACAAATACACTGATCGTGGATGCCTTCGAGAAGATAAGACTCTTGTTAGTAACATAAAACATGTGTCCAATCATATAACAAAATATTAATGAATATATTCGACTAAAGTAATGAAAAACATTATTAACAGATTAACCATACTTGAGGAATCTATTGAACTGCAAATCCTATAGACTAAGGTAATATATTAACTTGTTTCGTTAATTTGCATGGAGGATCACAGAGATCAAGTACCTACAAAATCAGTTTCCATATAATGAAAATTTTATATTAAAGGTGCCGTGAACAAACAAAAAAATGGATTCGGAGGAATTTGCGAAATGAAAAATAATAGTACATATATGACAATGAAATAAGAGAAACATGGAGATCATTATCTACAACACCAGTGTGTACTTCTTTTTATTCTTTGGTCTTATTATATTAAACCTATCAAGATTTCAATGGATATTGTATAGATACAAAACTTACTCAGAAAGGACATGTGAATGGTATCACCACTTACATCGATATGACATCTTTTGTGGATGAATTAATATTTTATTTGCAGAAAAATGTGGTAGATAGTCTAAAAAATAATTGAAAATTGTTTTTGAGAACTATACAAATGTTAGAAAATATAATGGCATAGTGTATTAGATCTTAATAAAAAATTATGTTTTATTTTTAAATTAATTTATAGCTGAGAAATATACAGAAGCATTGGAGAATTGATGTAAACTTTTGAATAACATCAATAGAACTTCCGATTACCTGTATATAAAATGAAAAATATTATTTTCTGCATATATACACACATTACCAAGTATGGTTCAATATGGATTGCAATAATCAACTTCGTGTATGTCAAAGAATACAAGTCATTTCTAACATAGTTATTAGTATCTGTAACTACTGGTGGTGATCAGAGATTTTTTAATGCGGTAATTACAGGTAAAAAGGAATTGTTAATCCTAACACACATTCCACACTTTTAATAGGACTACATAGAACAAAACATAAGCACAGGACTGGGCAGATGAAGGTGAAGTGAATGCTCCTATAAAGTAGGTTGTGAGTTCAATAACACGAGTTAGATGCATACTCCATACATGCAAATGTTTAACAGAAAACAAAGCAACTATGTTGTGGAATGACTTGCATGTCTTGCATTCTCCTCATAAGTCCAGAACGAGAATATACAAAGAAGAAAACTTCGATTTTGGGAGAGCTCAAAAGGACAGAGTGAGCATCACAGAGTTATTTTGAATTTCACATCATTTATTCAACCAAATGTTCAAGTCAATATCTAGTGCTAAAAGAACCCGGTGCTTAAGGTAGAGATTCAACATAGTTAGAAAGCTTTCGATTTGCTTCACTTCCAACTAATATAGGAAAAGAATAATGGATCGAATACTCGTAGGCTCCTCACCACTCACTATCTTCAATATACTGGACAACGTTAACTTAGATTTTAGTTCGTGAAGCAAAATCTAATCAGAAATGAAAATTATTTACTGCAAGCAAAATGCTAATCATGTATTACAACTAATGTGTTAACCATTCCTCTACAGTTGGATAATGTCTTATACTCTCGATATTATCGTGGAAACATATTCCATAGACCTCAACTTGCTCGTCTGCAATTGCTCCTTCAACTCAAGACTAATGATCAAACATTTGATTCCCAAACTAAGAAGCTGAATTTTAGTAATATTATACAATTACATTTAGAAGTTCATCAATGTTCAGACAAAGCGGTATAGGTCACCCACCACGTAGCTCCGGAGAAAAAGACCCATATAACTCATTTTTAAATCAATTAAAGCTTTCATAATCCAGAAAATCATACCAAAAGTATAAATAAGAGATAAATCCCAGATTCCCAATAAATTGTTACTAATGTTTACAATTTCCATCTTACTTCTTTGGGTCTAGTTTCCTAACTTCACCTGAATAAACCCCAACTTATTCTCCGATTTCCCCAAACCGAAGCCCTGGAACCAGATTTTGTACAATAATTTCACAAAATAATCCAATTAAGAAGGCATCAAGTTGTAACTTCTAGAGAAAAAGTGGCAAAAAAATGAATATTTCAGATTAGTATTGACGAAACTGAAACCTAAAAGAATGACATGGGCATGAATCAAGAAGTGAATCGTCTTCTTTTTAGGAGCCTTCTTTGCCATAAAGTGAGTTCCATTAAATCGGTCTTTGTAAATTATATAAAGATGAATGCAAGAACATATGTGAAGAACATAACTCAATCTTTAGTTTTAAGTGTTAAGCGATGGATGTTTTGAATAGGAAGGTTGTGCATATTGTGCCAAATACAAATATAACGCGACCTCTCTCTAAACATGAGATGTAATAGAAGATGCATCCACAAAAAGTCCAACTGCATGCGGGTAAATAATGCTTAATGTCATATAAAGATTGTATCAACCAATTAATGTCCTCCCTTCATCAAAGAAGATTAAATAAGTGCAGGCAATTGTTAAGATTCTAGAGGAACAACTGTCACAATAGCATGGTAATATCTGGATGAAATCTGATATAATTATGCATTGAAATTTAAGTTGATTTCTATAAGCACAACTGTCCATAATGGTAATCCAGGGAGCATATTTCTATTTGACATCATCATGAATTGGACTGTGCGTTGCTTCGTCATAAACAATGTTGTTATCCCATTTTATATGTTCTATCATTTGAACTAATTTGGTCTATTCTAATCAAAACCTGGAAACTGGCAGTAGGAAATATGTGACACGACTATAATTTTATACAATTGAGAGATATAAAATCAAAGCATGCATCTTTGAATAGCTGCCTCTAAAAGATCATCAGCCTGGTTAGCTATATCATTCAAATTGGCCCCTGGAAGATGAACTTTTGTATTATTCTTGCTTTGAAATACACAACCACCACTAGCTACTCGCCGAAGTAATGCGTGTCTGCTTTCTTTTTGGAGAGTTCTGCAGAGAAGGACCTAAAGAAGGAAGTGACGAAAAGGTTCTCCATTACCCTGAGTTTAAGATGATATTATATAATGGAGCCAAATAGTGGTTGAGTTCACAAGGACTCTTACATGAGGGTGATATTCTTTGGTGAGATAGGTAACACGGTCTCCTTAATCATCTCCAAGAGAGACTTCCGCTGAAAAGAAACAATTGATAAATAAATGAGTTTCACCCATACTAATGTTTCCATAAAGCTACAATCTTTAAAAAAAAAGGACAAACAGCTCTAAACAAAATTATAAGAATGAGGATGTTGCACTACATAATGCACAGGTAATCATATAAACTTAGATGAGAAAAATGGTGTCAGGTCTATCTAAATAACAAATGGATATTACTATTCTAAAACACAACAAACGGGCATTATTGTGGCCACTAACACCAGAATCTCGAGCCAAGTAACTTTATATCAGAAGTTCATGCCAATAGAATGAACATCTTCAGCCTCTAGACTTACCCTTAAAATAACTATTGTTTCTCTATACAACAAATTAAAACTTATTCCTCTACCCTACTAACTTTGGGTCAGCTATTTGTATTCATATTCCCCACTCCATTTGATCATAACTTGATCTCCTAAAAACCAGGCATAATTGAATTCTTAACAACTACATGACGCCGAACAGAATGGTGATTATTCTGTAGGCTGGAATCAATTGACAAATATAGAGAATAATGCAAGAGAAACTATAAAATTCTTTATTATTCAACAACTTAATGAAAATAACCCACAAGCCGGGTTATATAGCTAAATATTCGAAATTAGCGAAATTTTACCAAAAATGGTAAATTCTAATATTCATATTAAAATAAAATACTTAATAAGAGAAATAATATCCCAAAATCCGGCTCAAATCGAGCTCTTATTCTATATCAAAAAAGTAATCGAAATATGACTATAAATGACAAAAAATAACTCAAATTGATGATTCGAAAAGGAAAACAGCTGAATTTGGATTCGAAATCAATGCTTGACCACGTCGTGCGCGCCGAAAAGACCTTTTTAGATTGGAGTCATGAGCGTGATTCTGACAATCATAGCAAAAGTTATGGTCAAAATACTGAAACATGCCCAAAGATGGCCCCAATTAGGAAATATCCAATTATTTGCCAATTTTACGCTGATCCGCCAACTCATGGTATCTCAGTGTCATTAACGTACTATCAGACAGCTCGACCTCGTCTGACTCGGATCCTCCTGCATTAGTCGCCCCAGGTCATTTTAATTCTGCCTACTTCACTCTTCTAGTATGTTCAAGTAGGATCATGTTAATCTTATCAATGGAAGCTCCTTTAGGTTTCAAAAGCATACTCCAAACACCTAAGCCATAACTTCTCTAAATTTATCTTCAGTCGGTAACCCCTCCATTCGCAGGCTATACTATCCATTCTATTTTGGCCATGTTTCCATCTTAATATCCAAAATATCATGCATTCATTTTATAGAAATTTCTTGTAAAGGCCAACTTTCAATACAATAACATAGAGGTGGTCTAATAACCATCCTGCAAAGCGTGCAATTGAACATTATATGTATATTCCTTTATAGTAATCCTTTGTAGTGAAAAATTTAGTACTAATCCTTTGTTGAAGGACTTAAAATAAAAACTTAGTTCTATAAATGAAATTAAAAAGTGAAAAATAGAAGACTTGAATGAGATGTTTAAAAGGCAATTAATTAGTTTTGTTGACGGAAATCCCACTATTTTCCCCAGTCCCCCTTTAGAGGAAGTCATGAAGGAATAATACACTGTCAGGCTATCATCCATTCTCCCCAGTGCCAGCGCATGGTTTACTGGCTATCATCCATTCTCTAACCCAACCGTCTAATTGCAAGAAAAGATTTCAAACAAAGCCCATCTCAGTGAATCCCATCTCTTCTTATACAACATAGCAGTTCATACATGCATTCTACCAAGCACTATATATGCAATCTGTTTGCCATAAATCCATTTTCCTAAAACAATAGGAAGTATTTATTCATCACTGTTGTTGCACAAATCACAACAGTTTCTTCACAAATCAAAATGATTCATTTTCAAAACTTCTTTTGGTTGGATAAAATATAATTGAAAAACACAACTTAAAATTCAAAAAATCATTGGCAAGAACATAGCATGCTCAAGAAAACACTTACTTGTTTTCAGCTTTTGATTTCTCACTTTCTTTCCATGCTTTAATCAAAGACAATCTCTTCTCCGTAGAAACTCGAGCAAGCACAACATCTGAGGACATATTAAAAAAGGAATTAAGTATTTTCTTCATACATTTACTCCTAACATGTTTGCCCGCTCTTAAAAAGCCAAGTTTTCTCCTATGACCCAAATAAGCTCATAAAAATGTGAACGATAATGTTAACAAGAAAGTAGTTGAGGCTAAAACTTATTCATTCTGAATTAACAAAATGAAAGACGAACTACAGAACCTGTTTGAGATCTTGACGAGACATGTTGGACATGGCAAAAAATTTAGTAGCATCGGATTCAGTCAAACGCCCATCTCCATCTGATTGTACGAATTCATTAGCAACTTAATTTATAAGTCGAGAATTAAATTTGATCGAAAATACAAAACATACTACCTGAATGAGCGAAAGAAAACCAATCTTGATAGATCTTCTGGTGCTATTTGGAGCACCGACTAATCGGAGCCGACTCAATCTCCATTTTCGACCTGAAAAATTCCCCAAAATTATCTGATTGTGATTTGAATTTAAGAACGTTTGGAAGTTTAATCTTTGTGAAATTATTTTTTAGTCACTGCCTTTTTTGGGAGAAAAATCTAGCCGTGACAAGGGCGGTGTATGGAGACATCGTGTGTGTCTCCGTGCGCAATGGAGGCACAGTACGCCGTGTCTCCGTGATGGAACCCCCGTCCGCCTCTCCGTCCCTCTTTGCTGGCATATTTTAAGTCATGTAGGGGAGAAAACCTACCTTTTTCGGCGAGGTGGTGATGATGGTGGTTATTGAATCAAAATAAACTGGAACTCCGTGCCTGAAGGAGACACCGACGGCGAGTCTTTGTGGACAGAGACATCGCGACGCCTCCGTGTCTCCATGGAAAACCCCCCAGCCTCGCAACAGTCACAGCAAGAGTGGGAATTTTAGCTTGTGGAGAGAGTAAAACCTAGGTATCTCCTTTGGGAAGGAAAAGAGACCAACATCCAAACGCCAAACGACGTAGACGTAGTATTGGTTGACGATCCAATTTCTTGACACCTGTTCATGTACAGTGAATCCAAAAGACGCTCTATATATATATACGAAATAAGTTATGAAAATATTCAACGGCAGGAAATTTTAATAATGTTTCAAATATCATAAAATATACATATGAGAAGGTTATTCTATGAATGTATAAAGGAAAGAATTCCTTACCGACAACATTTTGAGTACATGAGTTGTGCGAAGTATCTGTGGTTGATGGTTTCAGTAAAATTTTTAGAAATTTGCTTGTTTTTGCTCTTGATAACACTACATATAACTGACCATGGCAGAAAACTGCTTCTGTAAGATACAAACCAACAAAACCAAATGTTTGACCTTGTGCTTTATTTATTGTCATTGCAAAGCACGACCTAACTGGAAATTGAGTCATTTTAAATGAAATTGTGGTTCGATTAGATTTAAGGGGTATAAAAGGAATTCTTGGTAGAAAAATTTATTTTCCACGATATTCACCAGTTGTGATTTCAGCAAGAATAATGTTTCTCTCAAATTTTCGACAAGTAAGACGTGTTTCATTGCATAACCCTTCGGAATGATTAATATTCCGCAATGAAATTACAAGACAATTTACCTTGAGTTTCAATTCATGAGGTGGAATACCATTTGATGTCAAAGTATTCAAGAAATCTTCTTGCACGCTCTATCCTGATTTCTCAATTGCTTCATCGAAACTATAGTATGTGAAAATTTGACTAGGAATTTGTTCAAGCAGAAGTTTGTTAATATAGTCAACACATTCATTTGTAAGCGTAAGAACAACACAGTTTACCGTGGTATGTAAATGATCAGCATAAGCTTCTATATTTGGAAAAACACAATGTATCAAAGTTTTCAAATACGTGATTTCATCTTCAAATGGTAAAATTATACTATACACTTACAAGTATGTTCTTATTCTGTTCCATCTCCAATTCTAAACAAGTAATCGCAGAACGTGGAATCAAACTTTGCTCTCATATTCTCCATTAATGATAGATGTACATATAAAGATCATAGATATGAGAAAAACGGGTTAGCTTTCATTATGTCTTCTTTTTTTCCTTTCGGTACAACTGGTAAAACCTGTCGAAAATCTCCTTTAAGAACGACCACTTTCCAACCAAAAGGCAAGTTACAATCACTAATATTTCTAAGCATTGTATTTACAACTTCAATAGCACAACGATTTACCATAGGTACCTTATCCCAAATTATTAGCCTAGACATTTTCAACAAAGTTCACAAAGTTCATTGTTTGCTAACAAAGCAGTTGACTTTTTCAAGTGTTTCTAAAGGAATTTTAAATCTCGAATGAGCTGTTCGACCTCTAGGTAATAAAGATGCAGCTACTCTAGAGGACGCAGTTGCCAAAGTAATTAAATATCGATACCTTACACCAGCTAAGAGTGCTTTATATAAAAAGTCTTACTTGTCCCTCCCGGACCATTGATGAAGAAAGCACCACTTGATTCAGATTCTACTTTTTCCATAATTATATCGTACGCAAACTGTTGTTCTTTATTTAACGTTGCGGCACAAACAAAACTTCCTTGAATATCCAAATTAATTGTTTCATCTACAACCATTCTTGTCAACCTTTCACCTTCATCTATATTTACATTAAACGGTATGATTCCATAATCATTTATATTTTAATCCAGAGATTCTAAAATAGAACTTATATACTCCAGAGCTCGTATTTCAGCAATTTCAATAGGTATGTTTTGATGTACATAATCATCCATCATATAAAATTTAAATTTATCCCACGGTAACTTTGGATGATTAGGATTGCACAGTGTATGAAGTGTAGCAAAAAGCCATCTTAAAGAACAAAGCATTTCGAAAATAATAGCTTCAGATAGATATTCTTCACGACGATTGTCTCCACTTAATAAACTATGTAAAAGTGCTACTTCTCGAAATGTACTAACATTTATTCCATTGAAAGTTCTTATATCGTCAAATGATGTTGGCCCTCTAATATGGTTAAGAAGAATGCGAAGAAAATATCGTTCTCCTTTAGATGAATTTGTTGAGACAATTCGTCCTATAACAATTTATTTCTTTTTGGGAGTCCAAATTTTGTTATTTGCATTCCAAACAAAATATGTTGGGATATCTCGATATAAAAGCGTTCGAGTATATTCGTTTGCTTTATTCAATTGGAAAAATTCAGTTAAGATTGTTCTCCTTGTATTTTCATTCTCAATAATAGCAGATAAATCATCTGTATTTTTGTATGTAACTTGTTGATGATCTTCCATATGAAGTTGTAAAGAATGAACAATTGGTTAGATTTCTGACAAGTTGAATGAAAAAATCATCCACATGGCATCATGTGGAGATATCCATCTAGCAGATTGATAAGCAGATATTTCATCAATATCTTTTTCTTTTCATTTTTGCTAACAAAAAAATTAATACGATCATGTCCTTTGTATACACATTTGTACAAATATTTTACAGTTTTAGAGTGTGTTTGAGGCACATTATTTTGGAAGAATGTATTTTGGAATAGTAGATCGATATAGAATGTGTGGTTGAAAATGAAGGAAAAGTTATTGATGTGGTGAAAAATATTATTTTATTGAAGAATGTGTGGTTGAAAATGAGTAGAAAAATGAGAATGAAAAAAATAATGTGTACCAAACAGGAACTTAATAGAAAAACATATTTCAACGTTGATATGTCAGTCAAATTTTGCATTTAAATAAAGATTATATGGTACAACCCATTGATTGTGTAACATTTGTCCTCTAAATTTAGTACTAATACCATTACTACGACGTCTATACAATGGGTATGAATTATCTCCAAATATAGTACTGTTATAGTAATCTCTTGGATATTTATTCTTACAACCACTTTTTGTCACCATACATACATTTTGGGGATTAAGATTTCCACAAGGGCCATGCATATCATGCTTTACAATAACCGAATAAAGATGATGGTACTTGTTTTTATCAGAAATTTCACAAGAGACTATCCTATCAACTTGTTAAGCGGAAGAAATCTTACAGCCCGGTTAAAAATCATCAATAGATGTGCGTAAGGAAACCCTCTTTTTTGGAATTCAATTATTAAACCGATTTCAAACTAGATTAATGTGAAATTAATGTGACAAAAATGAATAGTGAATCTCACATTCACTCTTTTAAGAGAAGGAGGGATTACAGTAGTAGCGTTTTTCTTTTCATTTTTTTCCTTTTTTATGAAAGTCGCATCATTGGTCCCCCAACCTATTTTTCTTCGAAATACGTCCCAAACTTATTAGTTTTCGAGCACCATTTGGTCCATTTGTGATGTTTTCCTGCTTCAGTACCCCCACTTTTAGATTTACAAATAAATAAATAAATATAACAATTATTTTAAAAAGATTTTTAATAGAAAAATCATTTCCATCTCCATCTCTATCTCCCTACCTATTGGGTTTGGCTCATATGCCTCCGTTTGACCCCTCATTATTTTTCATTAAATTTATTTTTCTCTTTTGTTTTACCAATTACACATTTTTTAATAAAATAATATTATATGTAAACCAAAAAAAAAATTCTTTCTTTTTTAATCAGACATTTTAAAAAATTACTATTCATCTTAGTTTAATAGGGTCAAAATGTGCACTAGCAAGATAAAAGAAAAGGGTCAACAAATATTTGTATAAAAGTTTTGGGACCAATATGATAATTTAACCAAAGGAGTATTAATCTATGGACCGCCCTACTTGTACCGGCCCGGTACGTACTGGGCCCAGTACAAGGGGTATTACCCTTAATCTATAGACGGTTGGCCTATTGGGGTAATTATTAGGTTAGGGTAACTACTACAGTCTAAGATTACGTCACAAATCTCAAATTTAGAGAAACTTTATATAAATGAAGTCATAAATCACCAATTTTCAAAATAAATAAATAAATTGATAATAATGTGTTTATATAAAATAAAGAATGAAAACATGCGTGACAAATAAATAGATATATTTTTCAAGATAATGTGATATAGATATATATTTTTCACATATTTTACCTTAAAATTGAGCGAGATGTTAATCTTTCCATTCAAACATTTGTGACATAAATAAATGAAAACCTGTTTCCATTAATTAATATTTTTCTTGAACGGACTTCAATCACAACAAACAATATGCGTGACACAATAGAAAGTCGTTTAGATTTCAATCACAACAACGATATGCAACTCAATGTCCAATCTACTAAAGGTCACAATAGTTGTCAAGTTGATACAATTTCGAGGACAAAGCATGTAATGAAACATTGGTCACATTTCATGTTGTGCTGTGATCCAAATTCCATGTGATTTAGGATTTGGTTGATTGGATGAAGTTTAAAGTACTTGGGTTTGTAGAGTCCTAAGTTGTGGAGATCAAATTTCAATAATAAGTAGGAGTTTGGCTTGAAAATAGACTCTTGGATGACAAAAAACATGTTTTGGAATGTTAACTCGAGACTTCGAGCTTTAGGACTAGAGCGCCAAGAACTCAAGTAATAAGAAAAAGGAGGTAGGGACCTGGCGTCCAAGCACCTGGGCGCTAGGCGTAGGGCCCAAGCGCTGTACCACCACGCCTAGCGCCCAAGTGCTGCAATAGTAGCGCCTAGGGCGCTGCAACAATAACTGATGTTCGCGATTTTTTCATTTTATCCATATTTTAGGACTTCTCTCCATCTTGGACTCCAATAAGAAGGTTTATATATATTTCCACATTGTATCTCCATATTGTAACATTCTCATTATATTCTCTACGAATTCAACAACATATTGAGAGAATGCAAACTTAGATTTTAATTGAGATTATTGGAATTTTGATATTGAAAACACAAAACTATTTATTATAGAGAATTGTTCTTCTATGCTCGTAGTTTTTTCCCAAATTGGGTTTTCACGTAAATTCTTGTGTTTTTATTTTTTTCTTCATATTTTCATTATTGTCATTATCTCGTGATCCATTTCATAACATTTCACATAGATTGGGCGACGAGATATACATCACAATAAATCCATTTGGTACATATTCGTCACAACTTTATTGTAGAAGACGAAGTCACAAAAACACAACCTCATACCACACAGTGTCATTTTCTCTTCAACATAGAAAATACATTTTGCTAGCGGTGTGACAAGAAGAATTCATTGCTCACAATTCCAAAAACAAAGAGCTGCAAATATTGGTGGTAAACAACAAACTAGAAGAATTAAGAGGTCATAGAGGTGGGAAAAGGGGATGATGACATTGAGCAGCTTGGGTTGGTGAAACTACAAAGTTGTCCATCAATTCTTGTTTGAATTTGGTATAAAATTGGTTAACTAAAACTAAGAAAAGTTGATTTTGTATCAACTTCGGTTAAATATTCAAATAGGTTCCAATAATCAAATCACGCAAGTGAATACACTAACTTATTATATTCGTCAAATAAAAACTTTGTATATAATATTGTCTTGACCTATTCATTTTCATACATTTCTTGTTGATTCTTTACGTATTCTATAAGTTGAAGTTTTGTTTGACTTCATGCACATAAGAGGTACGATTTGTTTGAAATTTCTACAAAAAATTTTGTGGTTAAACTCTCAACACCAAAGTTGGTGTAGCTAAATGGGCATATTACCCACCAAAATGTGGTGGTAGGGTTACTCTAAAGTTTGTTATGATGGCCCAAGTTTAGAAGTTGGGAATTCCATAGACGGGCACGACTTACAAAGTTCCCATGGATACTATCTTATTGTCGGTATATTGATTGCAAAGATGTGTGTTGGATGAGGATCAAGGGCTAGTTGGTTTTTCGAGCTAGTAGGGAGACATGTACTTCTCTCATCGTAACCTTTCATCTTGAGGACAAGGTGAGTTTCAAAGTTGGCATTGGTAGAACCCCATATCAATAATTAGTTATTGACGATAATTTAGGGATTAGAGAAATAAATGCAAGCCTCTATCTGTAAAGACGAGCATGATAGTTTCGTTTATGAACTGCAGAAAATGGAAAATTAGGGCGAGGGAGAGTTGAATTCTCGAAAATAAGGATTTAGGGAAATAAATGCAAGTCTCTACTTATATTTTGACCTCTCTTTATATGAAAATCGACTCCAAATAAATGCTCAAAATATTTTAAAGTGAATATGCATTAACATGATAACGTAATGATGAAAAAATGAAAGGAATAAAATTCCTTGCATATGGCTCTACATAAATTATTGGAAATTTATGTCTCAAAAGACACAACTATTGAAATTAGTCTATATTGAAAAAACACATTTATTGAAAAATAATAATGTCAACAGTCACAATCTTTCATATAGAAAAATCGGCGTTCTAAAAAGTTCGTTTAAGAGGCACCTAGACAACACCTAGATAGTAGCGTACACAAATATTTTGAGTTTAGAGGCACAATCAAATATGCAAAACTAAATGTGAAGATCAAAACTAGCACATTTACATTCACTACATTTCTTCATCAAACTCGAGTCTTCTTTATCTCTTCCTCTTTATCGCTTATGCTTCACAATATTATGCTTATATGTCTTTCTTATTGCATATAAGAATCTCAATGGGATCACAGGTAAGTGTGTGGGAGAATTTACATGAAATCAACATCGTATATGGTGATATAAAGGCTACATGTTTTTTGTCCTATTAAAAATCGTAACAAATGTTACACTGCGTCAAAATAGCTCATTTGAAGAGTTAGACGTCTCTTTTTAAGATGCACGTTTGATGCACATTTAACTATTTTCGATATATGTTTAGACCATTCGATATGTCTATGATGTAGTTTTCAAAACAAATTTCGAGATGGCATAGACAATTTATGAATTTGGCTAACGTACAATCGTCGAAAGTTTTTTAAAATTATCATGTTATTGAAGTTCTTGAAATACTAGTTTGAAACAAGCTACTTGATGTGCTTAACATTTTCTAGGTTCCCCGTTTCATGTGCTGTTAACGAAGTGACAAACTAGATCGTGAGTACTTCGAAATAATATTAAGAATGCAATATTTCGACTTCGTTGGCATCTTGTAATGACCTTAAAAATTGAGACAAAAACATAGAAAATTTAATTGTAGTCGAATATGGGGTTTAATTTTATACACATTTTTATGGTGTGTCAAAGTACAAAAGTAGGAATTGATTTTCGGTAAAAAAGTTTGGGAATTCTGAATGTCATTTGGATGTAATTTAAACTACATTTAGGTTCCAATTTAAAATTCTAAACACTAATTTTAAAATCAATGATCAAGACTTACGATTATCCAATAGCATAAATGATCAAGCCTTTCGAAGATGTTCATAATACTGATTTTTTAATTCTCAAAAAAGAAAAAAAAAGTTGAAAGTTGGTGGGTCACATGACCCACTAGGATCATTGTGTGTCCATCAATGCACATAGGCTCGAAGTTTGGGTAAAGTGTCTAGGATAAATTTTTTTTTTTTCAATTACTAAGGGCATGTTCTCTTTACCATTTTCTATTTTCGATTTTCAAAAACAATGAAAACGCGTTCTTTTTTCTATTTCTGAAAACACATTTTTTAAAATGGCAAAAAAATTAGCACACAAAATGCAAAACGTGATTTTGCACGTTTTGAGAATTTTCAACCCAAAACAAGCCAAAAGGCCCGAAAAACGGTACTGTTTCGAAAACACAGGAAATGAACTCCAACCCTCTTCCTCTTTCCCCTATCTTCCTCTCTCAGAAACTGAAACTCGAGCAGCTCCCTCTGCCAAATCTCTGGGTTCGCGTTTTCAATCAGGTTTCCCTCTGGTTCTTTGCTTACTATATTTTTTTCCGTCTGTTCTAGCTGTTCGAAATTATTTTCATTGGGTCAGATTTCGCACCTGCCAAATCTGCGTGTTCTCGTTGTTTCGGTTCGTGGATATGGGCGATTTTGATATTCTTGGATGGTCTATCTTTGTGTGTTTGTGTAATGGTTTAATTTTGTTCGGTGCCTGAATAATGTGAAATTTCACTCGAAAATGTGGATTTTAGGGGTTCTTTGGCGAGTCTCGATGCTATCACCTGTAATTAAGTTCACCAAATTGTTTTCATTGTCTATTATGTATTTAATTAGCAAATGAATCGTCCACAAGTACACTGGTTCTTATTAGTTTTGGTCTAACACTTCCTCTTGTGACTTGTTTTGTCCATAATTTTTTTGCTTTATTGAACGAGAATAGAGGTCTGTGCTAAACATGTCGTGACCTTCTAAATCATTTTGTCCTTAATTGATCAGGATATGAATATCTAATGTTTTGTTCCAGCGTCTTTTTGCTTCAGACTTCTCAACTACACATATACTAGGACTATAAATATGTTTTAAAGTTTATGTGAATTAAATTTGTTTATGTTGGCTTTGGTTGTCCACCTTGCAAATGAAGGTGCCAGACTAACCATATTGTGTGGATGATTGGCAAGTTGCTCATTGTTAAACTATGAATTTAATCCCTCATATTATTGCATAACTGTGACTGTAAAGTGTCTGGTTCTTTTAGTACGTTTGGGCATTGATATCAAGCTTGCTACCTTCCTAAATTGAAATTCCTCATGTAACAAGGTTTTGGTAAAAATCACATTTTGAAACAACTCATGAAACTCTGTCTTCCATTTCAATTACTACGTGTATTTGACTTGAATCCCCCAACTTTTCTATTCCAGTACTTTTGTGGACTGATAAGGAATTTGCAACTCTCCTTAAACTCATTCAAGCTCATAATAGCTTCTAAAAGTTGCAAAGTCTCTTTATCTGTCCATTTGTCTTTGCCTCTTCACTGCTCTCTCTAAAGAATCTCTATAATTACCTTGCACATAACATCTTGCACAGAGTATCATGTTAAGCTGCACAAAGATGAAAAACATTAATGTAAAATTCAGCAGTTAACCACAATTTTGTGCTCTCAAATTAATTTATTAACTTAATAATTTTATTTCTATTGAAATAGTACATGGATGAAATTCAACAACGGGAGAGAAAAGCTTCGGCAATCAGGTTTCAAAGGTGTATCTTTAGGTGGCAATGTCGCGGCACAAGCTACTTTTTTACTGGGAATGTTCCGTTTTGATGGTTACACCCTGGTGGAGGACAATGTCGCCTTGAAACTTCGATGGAGAGATCTATGCTTGCTAACTGCCTCGGCGTGGCGGCCCTGCTCCCACCAGTTTCCAACCTCCATCCACTAGAATTGCCATTGCTTTTATTGTGATGTTCATGATGCTAGTTGTATGTTGCTACTGGTTTCCCTTGTCTGATTTTTATAATTTGCCTTGATGGGAGCCATTGATCTATAGTGGTTGATAAATTTGGCATTGTTGTCTAGAGATGTTGGTTGTGTAGTTAATGGAATGCAGAGGAAGATAATGTCCATTAGGCCTGATGAAGTCTTTATAATTATATTAGTTATAATTTTATATATTCCTTCTGAGTTTGATGCAAACAATAGATGAATGTATGTTTCCATGAACAAAACTGTTTTTAAAAATGTTTACAGAGGATCTGAGAACAAATAGATAAAAACTCAATTAAGATTAATTCCATAAAAACATCAATCCAAACTTGGTTGTGACTTGATATTTGTTAATTCTTGTCACAAGTTACGTACAAGAACAAAAATAAGGATTTGTCAAATTTAATTTAATTTGTGTTTTTTATATTTGGAAACAAATATTTCAAGTTTCATCAACTTCAAAATTTATATGTTATTTAATACTATATTAACATCAAACTATTAAAATTTATTGAATAATCAGATTTCTTGAATCAAATATAATAAAAAAATATTCTCAAAATTTCAAAGTAAACACGTTTTCCATTTTCATGTTTTGAAAAATAGTTTTTCAAAATGACAAAAAGAATGCATTTTCAGAAATTTCAAAACATACACTCAAAACACAAAATGAATTTAAAACTCAAAATACAAAACTGAAATACAAAGAGAACAACCCCTAAACGGTTGGATTTTCTTCTTTTACTCTTTCGTCTTCTCGACACACTTTATTAATTTTTATTTTTTTAAAAAAAATATTGTATTTGACATTAATTTAAAGTTTTTAAACGACTTTATATGTACAAAAGTCAAAGATTATTTTATTCAATAAAGTGTTAAATAATATTTATAAACTATGGTGTTATTTACATTATGTAATTATAATTTTAATACTCATTATTTTGTTGAAAATTTTGAAAGTATGTATAAAATTTCTATAAATTTATTAGGTATGACTTATTTAGTCGAAAATTGAAACTATGAAAAATATTTTAATTTTTGTATTTTAAAAACTTAAAAATTATATAATTGACTAATGTATGAATTATTAAATAAATACAATATTTTACAGTACTTTTAGATGTTTGATATGTATTATTTTAGTTATTAAATAATTTTTAGAATGATTATAAATTAAAAATAATATTAAAATAAAGAAACACTTTTTTACACTTAAATCTCATCAAAGCTCGTAAACATTGAAATTTCGCTTACACGCTTGACACTTTTTAGAACAATAAGAAAGACATACATTTTCAACCAAAAAATATTCCACAATATTTTACATAATTTCTCAACAATTCACATATTTAAGTGACTTAAACTTGGCTTAATTTTTTATTCACCAAATAACAATTTCCAGTTAAATAATTAAGAATTGGTCAAAACCAATTTCATATACAAATTTTCAACAATTCTGCATTGTATTACTTTGCTTCATAATCCGTGTTGGTACTATTATTTTGCAGATGGACTTAAAACTAAATGAATTTTTATTTTAAAATGCAATAATATAGTTATCTTTGAACGAAAAAAAAAATCTAGAAGAAAGTCGTAAAAACATCCATTCTTAAGAATTTTAACTCTTCAAAAAAATTAATTTCCATTGAATCAAGAACCTGAACCCAAATGAACACATTTGCTCAAATTTTGTGCTCCTTAATTCTAGAAAAAGTCTTCAAAAAAAAAAAAAAAAATGATTTTGTCCATGAGTTCTTTACGACTCTAAATCAAATAAAAATATATCAATATATCCATTTCTTATGATTTTATACAACTATTCAAGTTCAATAAACTCTGACGAAAGTATTATATCACTAAAATCACCCATTAATGTTAATATATGTAAAGTCATTTTATTATTATTATTTTTTATTTTTATTAATTTATTTATTTATTTCTGATAACTCGACATCACCATTTCAAGAATTATCAAATATTTGTCATATTGTATAAGACTAATCTTATTAACCATGAGTAATTAATAATCTGCATTTTTGAGTAATTTTGTTTTTGTAATTATGTATCAATCATATAATTACAACTCGACATCATCGTCCCACAACTTTAATCAATAGAATAACCATCCATTAAAAAGTCGTTAGCATATAATGAAACCTAAAAGATTGAAAAATATCCAGATATATGTAGTAAATTTATTTCTTTTGTGCACCATTTTTACTATTTGTTTATTTCACAATTTGTTACTATTTATTTAGTCACTTTGGACTTAGACAAATATAATTTTGTTACTATTTGTTAAGTCCTCACGGACCTCACCTAACATTTTTACTCAATAATGGTTTGCATGTCGAAAGCATGATGAGAACCCTATGACAGTGAGACTTGAACACAACATGTTCAGATGGAGTTCATTTTTTCATTAAAGCCAAATACGTGCACAATTATATTGAGCGACAATGAAACTTGAATGCATTATCTTTATCTTCATGTTTTAATATCATGGCGAATTACTTGATCTAAATGATTATGCTATTAGGAATTAGTACATGTATATTATTTAAATATTATTTTCAATACTCAGTATTAATCTAAAAGTTTTAGGCTTTGCATACTTTAGACAAATTACATAAAAATCATGATATTTGCCCAAAATAGGTTATTTGGTCGACTATTAACAAGGAATGACGACTTGAAAATTATGTATTGTATTGAGCCCTTGTGTGACCCTCTTTAAATTAATTTTTTTAAAAATTTCTCATACTCATTTTCAATTAAACATTCAAACAATAAAATATTTTATTTCTCATACTTATTTTCAATCACACATTCACACAATAAAATATTTTGTATGTAAATTCAAAACTTTTTTCTTATTTTTTAACCACATATTCTCCAAAAAAATCACTATTCAACACATCATTTTTCTCAAATTTCTCTTTATATCAAACAGGGGTGAATTAGAGAATTTAGAGGGCGAATCAGAGAATTTAGAAATAGTAAACAAATAAAAAAAAATATTGGAGGGAGTTCATGTTATTAGAAGATTGTATATGGAACAGAGTGTTGGAATGCTAACAAACAAAATGTGGATGTGTAGTCGCCCTATAATGGATATCGTAAATGTTCACGAAAATATTTATTCGAATTAAAATCACCGCAAGTGTACGGTTCGTTAACAAGTAGTAAAATGAATTTTGAGTCCAAGTATCGTTCCTACAATGATCGATTAGTTCTAATTCTAATTATAATGACCTTAACCGAAACAATAGAAACGAGAATGTTGTTTGGATGAAATTATAACTAAATTAATGATAAGTATGTAAGTATGAATGAATTAACTAACTAAATGCAAATTGACGATGAATATGATTTGATGTGTTTTTTAATATGTGATGAATGAACTAGGGTCACGAATTCCTAAGTATTAATTTTTTTAACCCTAGTTTCACATCTTGACACATAATTTCAATATTGACAAATCAATGTTCCTAAATTATTCAACAATCTTTTCTCAAGTAAAGTTAAATATATATTTTCATATATGACTCAACTATATTTCTATGATAGATGCAAATATACAAGAATGCATAAGTGTTTATGAACACTTAAAGATTTACATAAGGCATAGCAGTATATTTATATCCTCTATCGGACCTTATAATAATTTATATATGTCGAATTTATTTCCATTATCTCGAATGCATGAAATAAATCATCAAATTCACATAACTATCGTGCACTATTATCATGGAGAAAATAAGATCATATAAATCATTCAAATATTTCAAAACATGTTTTGGATATTAAGAATGTAAAATTAAGAATTAAAAATCATAATACAAAGTTCATCGTTCCCTAGTACAGAATTAATCTAGCCTAACATGGTGGAGAGAAGAAAATCAGAAAAATAAGTGAAGAAGGACATCACCAAATTGATTTTTGAGTTAAATCTATGCGTCGTGGTATTGTTCTCCTTGTTCTTGCCTCCTTTTCTTTCTAAAAACCTTCATAAAACTCTCTTTCTCGTTCTGGATGACCTTAGGGTTTATATAGATGTCCAAAATCTTGTTACCAAAGTAGAGTTTCAATTGGAAAATGAAATAAAATCTCGCCTAAAGTTTATACTATGCAGTCGCATAGTACATTTATATGCGGTTGCATAGAAGGAAGTCCAACCATCAATTTTAGCCCTGGAATGCAATATGCGGTCGCATGATTTATAACTATACGGCCGCATAGTTATGCATTTTTCTCACCGGACAGTATTCAGTATTTTGATCATATCTTTCTCTCCCGATATCCGATTGAGTGATTCGAAAAACGTTGGAAAGCTAACTCAAATGGTTACAAATAATCCTGAAGTATGAATTTTCAAATTCGAACTTCTTCTACGCCAAAAATGGGTCTCAAACTAAGATTGAATATTCGAAGCGTAATTTTTTCGGCTGAAAATTGATATGTGATAATACTTCCGCTATATTTCATCCATTTGGTTTCTTTCCTCATCCAATTGATATTTAACACTCTCAAATCTTTATCGTGAGATTGACACAATTTTTTAATATTTGCACTTGAGTTCTCAAACTTTGATTTCACTTCATTTTAGCAATTTTTCAGTTTTTTTCCTCATAATTTCCATCGTATTCATCATCGTTGTTCTGCAAAACACCAATTACATCGAATTAAGCTATATTTCACATGTTTATTAACAATTATTCATGTTTGTGACCTAGATTAAGAGTGTAAGACGTACTTATCAGTAAATAATGATATTATAACCAACAAGTCGAGGTTGCGTCTATAGAGGATAATAAGACAATGATGACTTTGAGGATGTGGCACATTTTTATAGGCATCATTGAATTTTATTCATAAAAAGGACACAACTCCAATGCAATAAGTTACAAGAGGTATAGGTGACATTAGTGTGGTTTGATGTGATTTTAAAAGATTTACTTTCTGAATTGAACGATGAGCGGTGTTACTTGCAGGGGCAAAGCCAGCCCGTCGGATTAGGGGGGGCCTAGAGATGAAGGGGTGGGAGGCCACGGGGGTTCGGGGGCAGCGGCCCCGAATTTTTTATTTTGAATACGTTATTAATTCATTCTTTGTATACGTCATTTCCAACCTAAGAACGTATTTACGACATTCTCCACGGAAATATTTTATTATCAATGCATTTTAGCAAAATCCACTTTAGGTAAATGAGATAAACAAATTACTACATAGTTTTATGTCCATTTCGAGTGGTGATATAACTAAGAATAAATCAAATTGGAGTTAATTAAGGATAATTGAAAACCATCTCTTCTTCTTCAATTTTAGAAATGGAAATCCTTTCTTCTCCTTAAAAAAAAACAAAAAAAAAAAAAGTCCAAAGTTCAGCATGGGCCCGTGCCCACCCTGGACTCAACGTGGCTCTGCCACTGGTTACTTGTACATAAAAACAAAATCAAAATGCATTACGGATATTGGACAGCACACGTGCTGTGTTTTGATAGGTGCAGCTCATTTTTTTATTTTCTTCAACTGCACATCAGATTCAATTAGTACAAATAGCATTACACGTTCGGTAGATTTAATGCTGGATCAAATGGACTTGGTGAAAACAAGTTGAGGGAATTATGCCTCATGCACCATTTTTTTCATAATCATGTCTATTGATTTTATTTCTAAAATATTGTACTAATTCCGAGTTTACTTTTCAACTTGAATACCACCAAACCGTCCACCACCTAAATCCATAATCCTAACTGGTACGTCACCAGAAAACCGTCGTCACCGCCGGACACGCCGATCATCAATTATTGCCGCCACTGTCGACTTAATCAAAAGGACCTAAGTGCAATGTCAAACTTAATGGTTGCTATCAATTGAACTTCTCTCCATCTGCTCTATCCCTCTCTCTCTCTCTCACACATACAGATAGTGACATAAAAAGTTTGACACGGTATTTGTAACAGTTTTTATTTTTATTTTTTGTAATTAAGCCCATGTTTGATAATCATTATTTGAAAATTCTTTCTTCTACATACTTATTTCTTATCACACATTCAGTTAATAAAATATTCTGCACGTAAATTAAAAACTATTTCCTAATTTTTTAATCATGCATTATTCTAAAAATTACTATTCACAACATTGTTTTGGCCAAATAATCACCATCAAACCTAGGCTAAAACTTTTGAATATTATTTTGGGAAACAGTTTATTTTTGAAGCCTATCCTAAGTTTATTTGAAATAATGGCCTTTGTTAATAATTTTGTGTACGGTAATTATATCAAAACACGTTCCATTTTTTGAAGAGTAAAATGATGAAAAACCATTTTAAGGGTCAGATTGGGAGTTTCGACGTACCGATTAAGAGCATTTATGAGCGGACTTTCTTAGCTACCTTTGTACTAGAAGTTGGATCATTCGAGCTAGTAATGGCCCGAAGCTTTCTCTTCTCTTGTAGCGATTTTTAAAACTGTCAAATCTATACTTGTGAGTCTATTATCCACCGATTCTAAATTTAAAAAAAAAAAAAAAAAAATTACATATATGTCCTTTAGTAAAAAAAAAAATAGTTTATTGTTTCTTATATGATTTTTTTTTTCTCTTAAGTGATATTTTACTTATATATAATTTTTTAAATATAAGTTAATATTTTTTACTTATAAGTAAATTTATACTTTTAAATACTTTTAATTAAAATTACTTATAAGTTCCTTATTTTCTTACTGCAAGGGAATTTTTATCTTATAATAGAATATTTTTTTTTACTTATAATTATTATTTTTAATTATTATGTAATTTTTCTTAACTTATAAATATTTTTTTAATTATAATGTAATTATTTTTTGCTTATAAGACTCTGTTTGAGCCAAATTATTGTAAAATAAAAATGAAAAATATAGCCGTTATTAGAGCCCACACAAGAAATAGAAATTTTGAATTTAAATATTGATGTGATGGATAACTGTCATATTTTCATTTTAGTTAATATATTTTTATTTATAAGTTATTTTTGAAGAAAATATATTGGTCGAAAATAATTATTTTATAAAGAGTAAAATTAGAAAAAAGCATGAGAAGCAGTCAAAACCTGCCGATTTGGTAAATTGAGACAACCAATCAAGTCCACACCATATTGATTTTGTGTGTTTTTTAAATCATCCAAAACCGGTGACCAAAAAATTGGCAAGCACCGATTTTTTCAACCTCTCGTAAACGGTGTTACCCAAAATCGATCAAAACTGGCGAGAAAAAAATAATCCCAAGCAGGTCCTAAAAGTTTCTATCAATATCCTGTGGATTAATGTTATAGGAACTTGAACAACTTAATATTAACATGAGTAACGTTTGATAGAAGTAGCAACATCCTAATCTTTATTAGTTGTAGTAGATTTTTACAAATTTCCCACTCTTGCCTTATTGGTGAGATATTATTTGATTTGATGCCACGTGACTGTATAATAGGAGCCTAGACACCTAAAAGGAAAATTAGATTTATAAGGAGCTTGAACGAGTTGAATATTAACACAAATTACACTTTAGCCAGCAAGGAGATAGCAACATCTCAACCTTTGCTAGGTGAAACCCTCGTAACGCGAAGTAAATTTTTACTGGACTCTAATGAGATATTATTTGATTTGATGCCACGTGACTAGATAATAGAGCCTACACACGAAAAGGAATATTTGATTTATAAGGAAGAAAATATGCCAGAGGCTTGTGGAATACTTCTATCATCAAGTTTTGTACAAGAGTGAACGATTTATATAAGCGCTCACGTTTGTCTGGATGAAACCCATCCGTTCTAATTCTTGTTTTCCAGAAATTTTCGCGTCTCATTGTTGAAGGCCAGTAGCTATGACAAGAAAGAGCAGGGGACGCCAAAAGATAGAGATGACAAGAATGTCAAAAGAAAGCAATCTTCTTGTTACGTTCTCAAAACGACGCTCTGGTCTATTTAAAAAGGCAAGTGAACTTTGTACACTTTGTGGTGCTGAAATTGCTATAATTGTGTTTTCTCCAGGCAAAAAGGCATTCTCTTTTGGCCACCCGTGCGTAGATTCCATTTTGGATCGTTACATTATGAGAAACAGTGCCCCGAGTTCCAGCACAATGCAACTTATGGAGGCTCACCGGAATGCTAGTGTCCAGGAACTCAACATGCAACTGACCAACATGCTCAGCCAGTTGGAATCAGAGAAAAAGTGCGGCGAAGAGTTAAGCAAGATTAGGAAAGCCAGCCAAGGGACGTGCTGGTGGGAGACACCCTTTAACGAGCTTCGCTTGGAAGAGCTCGAGCAACTGAAGGAGGCAATGGAGGAGCTCAAAAAGAATTCGATTAATCAGGCGGAGAGGCTCATTGTGGAGGCATCGAACTCTTTGCACCCTGTTCTTGGGGCGTCGAGTTCTAGAGGAAATGTTGGGCTTGATGTTGATGTTAAGATTCCTGGCCTTGGACTTTCAATGACTCCTCATGGATATTCATTTGGATATGGTCGTCCATTCTTTTAATCGTGGTGAATGCTACCAAAAAATATCGCCAGTTATGATATAATGCTATTTTACCATTGTGGTTTGCAACTATATATTATGATTTGAAATTATTTGTAATAAGTTTGATGTACTTGGTCTTTTAACATTATCAAGATGATGTTTCGTTAGTCAATCTAGACTTTTGTAATGTTTTGGTGCTTGATTTTTGGCCATCAGGAAAACAATAAGAAAACGTATTTTTTCTTTCTTCTTGTGAGAAAACTGGTTCTAATATTATTGTACTTCACATTTAGGGGCAAGAAGTATCATAGTGGCAACAGGGGGGTGCAACTCAGATTGTGAAAATCCAAATGGGCATCAAGAAATCTTCATTAATTTTTCTGTAAAACCCACGTCTGAGTTTTCAAAATGCGGGATTATTACGAGATGGATATTAAGTTTGAGGATATATATGTATGTGATATAGCACACCCTCATTGCAATTGAAAGGAGTTGTTCTGTGAATTTTCCGGGATTTAATTTCAGAACGATCTTTGAATAAATATATCCAAACATCGATAACACAGTTTTACTTGAGGAAAACAAGACTAAAATGTGGCCATTGATTTTGTGAAAATTGTTTTTTTTTTTATTTGGTTTATTTTAGTCACTCGTAAGAAAGCATTTTGCTAGTAGTTCTCGTTGTAATTAATCTAGCAGTTGTCATATTTGAGCATTGGAAAATCAATATTTGTAATAATTTAACAATCTTTATTTAAAAGATTTTTTTTATATACATTAATATTCTTCTAACCAAATTGAGTACGTTATGCTTTGTGCTGAGAATTAATAGGTGATACTACATATGGGATAACTCTTAATGGTATGTTTCACAAGGTGTATTGAATTGTATTTTTATTTATTTTTTAATATGGAAAAGAGCAAAGAGAAGCTACTCTGGGGGGGGGGGGGGGGGGGGGGGGGGGGGGGCGGTGGGGCGAGGAGAGAGAGAGAGAGAGAGAGAGAATATTAAATAGTATATTTAACAAGGTGAGTTGACCTCGAATTAAAAAAAATTAAAATCTTAATATTGTCAATACTACGCCCTAAGCAAAACTGCAGTGTTAATCTTACACCGTATAGCTCGTGTTTAATGTAAACTAGGTAAATAGTTTGAAAACCACGACAAGATATCATAGTGGATTTACATTATATGTGCAAATATCGTCTCATTTGGATATTCATTTAGATGATAATATTTCATCTCGTTTTGGATATTCGATTAGATGATATTATCTTTGTATGGAAATTTGATATTATAATTGGCATATACTAATCAAAATTTTCAGTACACAACAGCTTGCATAATTACCATGCATATTGTTACTACAATTTTTGTACATCGTGTAAAATATGATAAATTATTATGGATCCTATTCATTTTTTTTCCATTTGTATTTAGTTGTAAAAGACACACCATTTGTGTATTCCGAAGAACTAAGCAAGCACGATGTGCTTCTTATGGTACATGCATCCCCAATATATAAGTTTATGTTACAACAGGAAACAAATTATCTTTATATTTCTCTAAATTATTATCTAATTAATGTGGAGTTAGACGTTCATCTTTGTCATAATTTTCTCTTGAATTATCAAATTATAACAGATGGGTCCACTACGTAAAAACAAATACCAATTTATGTCACAATTCAGAAAATTATTACACACAAGTTAAAGCTGACTTAGTATTTATGCAAATAGTCAATTCATCTTGAATATGCCAACTAAGAGAACATTACATGCATTAAATACATAAAGATTTTTTAACTCCCAAATCAGGTGATCAAAAACGCAAAATGTAACAAAAACTACCAAAAAAAAATGGTACTGGCCAAAGTTGAAGTCCCTATAAATTGTCGAGTTTCATTCCAAAGTTTCCTATCACAAAATCTTGAAAGCAAATTAAGCATTTTCCTATCTGTTTGTACAATCAAATAAAATTTTAGCCATGGCCAAGAAACCTAGCATGGGTCGTCAAAAGATCAAAATCGCGAAAATAGAGATTAAAAATCACCTACAAGTTACGTTCTCCAAACGACGATCGGGGCTTTTCAAGAAGGCTAGTGAACTTTGTACACTTTGTGGTGTTGAGATTGCCATTGTAGTCTTCTCTCCGGCTGGAAAAGTGTTCTCCTTTGGTCACCCTAATGTTGAGCCCTTAATTGAAAGATTCCTTGCCCGAAATCCTTCTCCAAATCCTAATTCATTTCACATTCTTGAGGCTCATAGGAATGCCAGTGTTTGTGAACTCAATTTACAACTGGGACAAATTCTTAATGAGTTAGAAATTGCAAGAAAAAGGGGCGAGACATTGGATCATATGAAAAAAAATAGCCAAAACCATTATTGGTGGGAAGGCCCTGTCAATAAACTTGGGTTACACGAACTTAAACAATTAAGGGATGCCATGGAGGAGTTGAAGAAAACTGTGACTACTCAGGCTACTAAGCTCATGTCAGTAGTGACTAATCCGCCGTCATATTTTTCGTCGACTGGCACCGGAATTTTCAATCAATATGAGAGTAAACCAACTAATCCGGTGTTTGCGGGTTCAAATACTGCTCCTGTAAATGATAATTTTGGATATTGTCATGGATTTTTCTGATGCTTGTTTTCTCTATCTTGATGCCAGTTTTAGGATGGTAATTCATTAGCTTTTACTTGGGATCATGCTTTCAGTTAAAATTTACTAATAATAAATCATTCTTGTTAATTATTGATGTGTGTACAGTGCGTATAGATACACCATTTCCTGTGAACTTTTTTCCTCTGGGTTAATAAATTCAATTTAACCAAAAAATTAATTAATTAGATCTGATCTAAATGTATCTATGAAGTATTGAAGTTTGGAGAATAAAATTTGACTTGATCGATGGAATGTTTTTTAACAGCCATAATACAAGGATGAAATATGAATGTTACGCAAAGTGTTGTCAAACGACCTTCTCGGGCGATGATATAAGTATTGTTTATTCAGTCGGTATCGGCTAAATGACTGAATGTATATCGACACCATAATTGTCTAAATCTATCACGTAATTCACTTGGGCCATTTGAAGTTGCTGCTCATGGCCCAACACAAGATTTAAATGACTTTTTTCAGTTGTTAGCCCACCTACATATTTCTTATTTGGCCTTACTTCTCTAAACTAAAGCCCATACCTAATTCCTCCATTTATATGCATTGACCCATCACTGTTGCAAGGTGTGAAAAACTTGTCCAGTCGTGTCATTGAGAGAAAAAAAAAAAAACAGAGTCCCCTCCTTTGTTGGCCTCGTGCTTTACTTCCTTGGCTTTTTGTTTTACGGTGATATGCTTTTCTTCCTCTTCCTTAGCCTTAGTGGTTGATCCTTTGAGGCTACACATCCAGTCCTTGTGGGCAGAAATTGTAGAGCAACCGTTTGGGGAAATTGAGTGGTGTTTTAGTTTGGCAATTGTGGTGATCGATCTAATACTGAGCCCAGTTTGGTGGAAACTTGGATTCACCTTCTTCTACATATGGTATCAGAGTTGGGGTTGGCGTGAATACCGATAAAAATCGACGAAGAAGATGCGGACTCACGTGTTTCAAGAAGTTCGAACCTTTTTCCCTCGATTCCGGCCAAACAAGCGACCGACTGAAATATCTGAGGCTATACATATGCTTTGCAGGCTGAGGCGCATCCACGTGTGGTGCGCGTGGTGGACAAGGTTGCTAGTGGTGGCGGCGGCTCATGGAGGTTATTTCCGGCGAACTCTCTTCAGGCAGCTTGCTTATTTTAATTTCCTGAACGTGCTGATATTATTGTTTTCGTGTTTCAGGCTTCACAGGAAAAGTTGGATGATTCTGCCATTGGTGGGCTTGAAGGTCGCAACTGCAATACATTTATCGAATTACTTTAGGCCATAAATTGCGGCCCTAAAGCATTAAATTTGCATCTCTCGTAATTTACGGACTCAGAAAGGTTTGCTCTGGCAAATTGGCTAATCTTGTTTAACTTTCAGCACTAGCGCGTCATTATGTGGGGTAACAATATGATTGGAGTTACTGTGTGGGGGTAACCATTGCCTGTACTAGAAATTCAGAATTACTTGCTCTTCATTACTACGTATTGAAATTTGTTCATTTGATAAATTACAGCGTATTATCTTTTGTGATATATCGTGAGTGAAACTATTTAGTTAACATATCTCTTGTTGCACTATTAAGTTGTTAGAATACTTAGACCTTACTCGTTTGAAAATTCTCTTAATCTAAAATCGTGAATTTTACGAAACCCTGAAAATCTAAAACAGTGTATATTTGTGAATCTAGGTCTACTTTGTGTGGCTTAATTGTGACTTTGTATTTTTTGATTGATTATTTAAAAAATAACAACACACAATTTTGACTTGGGAACTTTTAATGGAAAATGTGATTTTTCTATTTGACAACAAAAAATGAGAGATATTTTGGTTTAACAAAAGGTTTTAAAAGCCATTGATGATAACTTTCTCGCTGATTTTTCAAAAGAACAAAAAGAAGAAGTGGATGAGTTTGCTTATATTTCAATTATTTTACACTTGGCTAACTCGATTTTGAGAAAAGTGGGTAAATTGAAAACCACTAAAGAACTTTTGAAAAAATTGGAAGACTTGTATTTGCTCAAATCTAATCTAAACAAGCTTTACTTGAACATTTTCTCAGTTTCAAAATGGATTCTTCAAAAGATCTTGATGACAATTTAGACGTGATTAACAAACTAGTTCAATATATTGTTAACTGTGGAGAGTCAGTGTCTGAAACTTACAAGGCTATTATTTTGCTGAATACTATACTTGACACTTATAGAGAAGTAAAAAAAGCTATTAAGTATGGTATAGACACTTTGACGTCCGAAATTATCGTTGATTCCCTTAAAAGTAAGGAGATGGAGATTAGAGCTGAAAAACATGATATGAAAAGTGGTGAGATTCACATGATGAGAGGTAGAACTCGGTTTAGGCAAAATAGTTATGATGGTTACCAAAGTAGTGGAGAGTCTAGTAGTAATGAAAGTAGAAGGAAGAGCAAGGGTAGGACTAGATCCAAATCTAGGACTAAGGTTAAGAAATGCTATGGTTGTGAGGACATAGAGCATTTTATAAAGGATTGATATAAAGAGAAAAATAAACAGAATGATAGAGATGAGGTAAATGTGTTGTCTTCTATTTCTGATAATTGTGATGGTGAGCTCTATATGATTACAAGCCCAGTTGCTTATCTTGCTGAATTGAATTTAACTACCAATTTTCGTTTACATAAATGTATACTTGATTCTGGTGCATCCTTTCATGTGACATCACAAAAAGATTGGTTTGAAAATTTGTATGAATCAAATAATGGGCATGTTGTGTTGTGTGACAATTCTGCTTATAATGTTGTTGGCATTGGTGATATTACTTTAAAGTTTGATACTGGGTTTGTGCATACTTTAAAAGATGTTAGATACATCTCTGAATTGTCTAGAAACTTAATTTCAGTAGGAAGACTTGAGAAAACCGATTTCACCGGTAAAATTGGAAATGAAATTTTGAAATCGATTAAGAGTTCACTTGTCTATATTAAGGGAATTAGGAAAAATGATATTATATAACTACTGGCGAAGTGATAAGAGATTTAAACTTCTCTATCTCTTCCACTAAGGCTAATCACACACAAAAATGACACAAGAGACTGCACATGTGGGTATTAAGGAGATTATGTTTCTTAATGAAAAAGGCGCTTCTGGAGATGACTGTGTGTCTTATTTATCTTTTTGTGATCATTGTGTGCTTGATAAATATCATAGAATTACTTTCTCCACGAGTGTTCATAAAACTAAAGGTATGCTTAAATATATGCATTTGGACCTGTGGGGTCCATAGGCAGTCTCACATCGGGTGGAAATAAGTATTTCTTATCTATTATTGATGACTATACTAGAAAAGTGTGAGTTTATCTTTTAAAGGATAAATCTAACATTTTCCATATCTTTAATAATTGGAAAAGACAAGCTGAGAATCAAACTGGTAAGAATATCAAGTTTTTGAGAATTAATAATGGCATAGAGTTTTGTAATACTGAATGAATTTGATAATATGTGCAAAGAAAGTGGAATAATAAGACATAAAATGGTTCCTTACACTTCCCAACAAAATGGGGGTAGCAGAAAGGATTAATAGAATCATACTTGATAAAGTACGTTTCATGATGTTAAGTTTTGGAGTCCTAAAGTCTTTTTGGGGTAAAGTTGTTATGACTGCTTGTTATTTGATTAATTTGAATCCATCCGTTGCATTGAATGGTGATACCCCACATGAAAAATGGTCTGGTAAACTAAGTAATTATCCTATGCTTAAATCTTTTGGCTACATTGTTTTTTTTTTTTCATTAGAGTGAGGGAAAACTTGAATCTAGAGCTAGAAAATATATTTTTCTATGTTACCCCGAAGGTGTAAAGGGGTACAGGTTGTTGGAAAGGAGCCAAAGGGAGTTAAGATTATTGTGAGTAGAGATGTTACATTCAATGAGAGCGAAATGCCATGTCTTAAAGTTGAATATGAACATGTGAATGAGGAAAAATAAGGTGAAGAGAGTAATCAATTGAAGGTGGAGTCAGGAAAACTTAGCACATCCAGCCCTGTTACACAGAGTGAGGTGGAGACTCAGGAACAACAACCTGATATCGAGAATAGAGAGGAATTAGTAATAGAAGAACACCCTGAAGAAGAGAATCCCCTAGCAGATTATAACATAGCTAAGGATAGAGAGATGAGACAATCTACAGCACCCATAAGATTTGATTATGAATCTGAGCTAGCTTTTGCTCATGCGAGTTATGAGGAATTAGCTGATAGGGAGCCAAAGACATTTGAGGAGGTGATGAAAAGTGAACAATCCGAAGAGTGGTTTAAGATAATGAAAGATGAGATAAGTTCTTTAAAAAAGAATCAAACTTGAGAGTCGTACCTAAACCTAAGAATAAATCTACTGGTGACTGTAAGTGGGTATTTAAGGTAAGGAGGGTACAAGCGCATCTGAACCCTTAAGATTTAAGATTAAGCTAGTGGCAAAGGGTTACACTCAGAAGGAAGGGATTTGTTATAACGAGATTTTTTCACCTGTTGTTAAGTACACTACTATTAGGGTCATATTTGCATTGGTTGCACATTTTGATTGGAAACTTGAACAACTTGATGTAAAAACTGCTTTTTTACATTGTGAACTTAATGAACAAATCTTCATGAATCAACCAAGAGATTTTAAAGATAAATTAAAAATTGACCATCTGTGCTTTCTGAAAAGATCTTTATATGACCTAAAATAATCACCTAGAAAGTGGTATAAAAGATTTGATTCTTTTGTACTATCTATAGGGTTTCATCGCAGTAAATTTAATCATTTACTTTAGTTCCAACATAATGATGCTAATAATGACTATGGTTCTTATTACTATATGTGGATGATATGCTCTTAGTTGATTCATCACCTAAATGGATAAGTGACACAAAAACAAGTTTGAATGGTGAATTTGACATGGAAGACCAAGAAAATGCTGAAAGAATCCTATGTATGGAAATTTAAAGAGATATGCTAAATTATATCTTGTTTTTGCATCAATCCTCATATGTTTTAAAAGTGTTAAAGAAATTTGGCATGCATGATTGCAAACATGTTACATTATCTTTAGTTAATCATTTTGTATTATCTAAAGATTAGGCCCCATGTAATGAAAATGAGATATAATACATGAGTAGAATTCTATACTCCAATGTGATTGGTTTTGTTATGTATTTGATGATTTGCACTAGACCAGATTTTGCTTTTGCTGTTAGCACTCTCAGTAGATACATATCTAATCCTGGTCCTGAGCACTAGGAAGCCTTGAAATGGATATTAAGGTATTTAAAGAGAACCTGTAATGTAGGTATAAAGTTTGGTGTTAATATTGAGGGTGTTAAACTGAAAGGTTTTGTTGATGCTGACTATGTTGGGGATAGGGATAGTAGGAAATCCACTTCTTCTTATATGTTTACTTTATCTAACTCTTGTGTTAGTTTAAAATCACAGTTACAACACATAGTTGCACTATCCACGACAGAATCTGAATACATTGCTACTACTGAAACTATTAAAGAAGCTTTATGGCTTAGAGGCCTTCCACATGAACTTTATGTTTTAAATGATTATGTGGTAGTATATTCTGATAGTCAGTCATCTATACACCTACGCAAGAATCATGTTTTTCACAAATGCACCAAACATATTGAAGTTGATTACTTTTCATTAGAGATATTATGTCACAAGAAGTTGTAAGACTTGAGAAAATGCACACACAATATAATCCATTAGACATAAGTACTAAGGTGCTACCGTTGGTGAAGTTTAGAAATTGTAAAGATCTTCTAAACATCGATGGAGGTAAATAATTTTCAATTTTATTGGTTCTCACTTTCTGGATTATTACTAATGTGTAATAATTTTCTTTGCAGGTCTTTTGACACTAAGGTGGAGGTTTGTTAAGCAAATTGTAGTCAAACGACCTCCCTAGGCGATGATTTAAGTATTGTTTATTTAGTCGGCATCGACTGAATGTATATCAATACCACAATTGTCTAAACCTATCACATAATCCACCTGGGCCATTTGAAGCAGCCTAATTATGTTAGTGCTGCTCATGGTCCAACCTAAGACTTGGATGGCTTTTTCGGTTGTTAGCCCACCTACATATTTCCTATTGAGCTTTACTTCTCTAACCTAAAGCCCATACTTAATTCCCCCTTTATATGCATTGACCTATCACTGTTGCAAGGTGTGAAAAACTTGTGCAGCCATTTAATTGAGAGAAAAAGAAAAACAGAGTCCCTCATTTGTTGCCTTCGTGCTTTACTTCCTTGGCTTTGTGTTTTATGGTGATCTGTTCTTCTTCATCTTCCTTAGCCTTAGTGGTTGATCCTTTGAGGCTACACATCTTTCACATCCAATCCTTTGTGGGCAGAAACTATAGAGCAACCATTTAGGAAAATTGAGTAGTGTTTTGGTTTGGCAATTGTGGTGATCGATCCAATACTGAGCCCGGTTTGGTGGAAACTTGGAGTCACCTTTTTCTACAATGAAAACTGAAGTGGTATCATTGATCTTCAAAATATATCAAGACCTTTTCAGCTTAAGATTTTAGGATTGGAAGAAAGCCTTCCTTAGTCATCCCATCTGCAACAAAGCTCGTCACGAAGATGTGCTTGATTTGATGTCATTGCTACAAGCACTTTAACTAGAATTTACTTTTAAAATTGAATTGCAAAATTCAAGAGCAATTGGTACTAAATTATATTGAATGGAAAAGGACTGGATCCAAATAGCATGAATGAATCTACCCTTATTAAAAAGCTCTTTTATATTTATCATTATGATGATACAATATCGGTCTATGTGGAATATTGAGATTATGCAGTTCAATTTTTATGAGAGAAAGGTGAATGAGAGAGAACGAAAAATGTGAGGAATAATGGGTTAACACATCACCGATGCTTTATCATCATAATAATAAATAGTATTACTCTTTCATATATCATCATCATTTTTGCTTTATCCTATCTTGTTCTCACCTATAACACAATTTTCATTTTCATTTTTTTTGTTTATGTAAAATACATTAAATTGTTATGTTTAAATTTTACTATTGAGGGTGAGAATCGTCCAGTTCAATCCCTTTTTGAGAACTAGACCAAACTAGTTATTGATATTGGTTCTGTGTATAATGAGAGAATCGCCATACAAAACCAAGTGGTCTTAATTTTGTCAGTTCTTTTTGTTACATAATTTCATTTGAACTGCTTGCAGTTTGTCAAATTATTTTAGCTCTATTTAGCATTTCCTATTTCTGTAATGTTTACAAACAAGCTGGGAAATAATTTGGTTCTTAGCTCCTGGCTCCTATTTTTTAAAATTCATTTTTTTTTTCATACGCATTTTCAATCTCACATTTCATAGCTTCAACAGCTTTTAGTAACTTTTTAATCACACATTGTATCAACTTTATCAAAATCTGCTAAAAATCTATTTTTTTAGCTAAACCAAATGGGGACTTAATTATTAGACAATGCAGCGAAAAATGCATTTTGTGATCGCGTCACATTGTGATCTATCAAACATGCTTGCATAGGATGGGTGATAGTATGTAGTTTAAATTTCTTCATTACGAGCTACATTTACAGTTGTAGTTTCGGAATTCAAAAGCTCCCGAAGCTAACCATTAGAACTTTGCATCTCAAAATATGATTTTGATTCATCAAACTACACTCAACTTGCTATTGGCTACAGTATAACAAATATACCCTTTCTTTGAAGAATACCCAAAGAACATACACTTCACTACTCGAGTATCAAACTTATCATGGTGTACAACTTGTTGACGGACATGGGAACATAAACAAATACTCACAAATGAGAAATATCAGGCTTTCGATTCTTCAATATTTCAACGATGACTTGAAATCAGACGTGTTGCAATCAGCACTGCATGATACATATTTTTTTGGAACATTCATCTCATGCTCATAAGAGCCCTAGATGTTTCTAGAATACAACAATTTTTCCTCTTGGTCACGCCATTTTCTTGTGGAGTTCCCACACGACAAGTATGATGTGTAATTCTATGATTACAGAGAAAATCGGGGAAAGACTTAGTATATTCAGTGTCATCGTTAGATTTGAAAATTTTAACCTTGGCATTGAACTAATTACTCAACATAGCGTCAACAGGAATTATTACATCATTTTCAGATTTAGTGTATATATATATCATAAGAATCACAGGGCGAGGAACCTCATTGTTAGAATTTGGGCGTGACCCGAATTCCTTGTTGAAGTAATGAAGAATTCTAATCAAAGTGCACGTCAAGAACAAATCAAGTTTGGAATGCTATTGGAGTCCTATATCAAGTTGAAGTTTTATATTGGAAGCTCATTGAGAGTTGGAATTTGGTATTGGACTTGAAGAAGAGTTCGGGGTGGAGAAAACAATTTGAAAAAAGAAAAAAAATAATTGAAGTGCATGACAAGAAGAATTGAAATTTGGAATGCTCTTGGAGTTCTATGTTAAGTTGAAATTTTATTTGGAAGCCCATTAGGAGTTAGAAATCGGTATTTGACTTGAAAAAAAGTTCGGGATGGAGAAATCAATATGAAAGAAAAAATTAATTTTTCCGATCAGAAGACCCGGTGCCGCGGCGCCAACCTCACCTATTTCCGATTTTTCGGGTTTTTCACTCCTTTTTCATTTTGGACTCAATTTTTTGGCATCCTACTTAATCAACAACTCTACAAAGAGGGTTTGGACGTCTCCTATTATAATTGAATATGGAAATTACACGTTTGTTACAGAGTATTTCTCACTAGTACAATAACTTTACATTAGAGTTCGAAGTTGATTGGATTTGTAGCGGGATGCTGATGAGGGGCTGTCAAGGGATTGAAAGGAGAATAAAATTAAGTTTTTATGTCATCAATTTATTAGTTAGCTAGTTTAATTCATTCAAAGACGTGTTATTAGTTATGTGATTATGTTTTTTTAAGATACAATTTCCATGTTTTGTTTTAATTTTATGGATAATCCGTTTATAATTTTATTAAAGAAATAATTTTTTATCGTTCCATATTTAACGTAAAGAGAAGTAAGTCTTTGGTAACACTCCAAGGTTTATGAAACTTGGGTGTTACGCTAATTTGAGTTTGGATCATAATTTCCCTTCTTAGCCACCCACAACTCCACCGCTTCCCATTGCAAGGTTCTCTACACAGTGGCGGTTGCTAGAGTACTGCACGAGATTGCAGTCACCAATCCTCTAATTGGCACAGTTTGTGTGAAAGCTGCTACATTATCGTCCCGTGTCATGGATCCAACTCCCACCTGGGCACGTGCAGCATTGTGGGCATCGAGATAGTCTTTTTCGCTGCTTTGGGCTTAAGATGAATATGATGACATTGTTAACACAATGAAGAAAGGGCAAAAGTGTATAAACTTAGCCATTTTTGCTTTCCTTTCTATTTATGAAAATTAGTAAATCGTATGCATGATTTTTGTAATGCAAAATATCACTCCATTACAATAATATTAACCCGCCTACTAATTCACGGACTATGGTCTATCCTTTTTATTTGTTGGCTCATTTATGCTAAAACAGCACGGACATGTTTAGTATATAGTACTAAAAAGTACTTGATAGTTTTTAATAAGAGAAATTAAATAGTCAAAATTTTGTTTATGATATTGTCGAGTCCAAGTGCTTACGAAACATGCTTCTTCGTGTCAAGTTGAAAGAGACGAGAAAGCATATTCATGGTTGCTCATTACAATATTTAACTATTTCTATATTATAAAAACAAATTGGTAATTAATGCTACGAAATGGAAAGAACAAGAGTTTAATTCGAAACATGAATTTATAATGGACGAGGAAATAGAGTCAATCATATTTATGGACAATTGATTTCCCTACAAATATGGAGTAAATGATTGAAAACTGTACAATTGTTAGCAAGAGAAAATTCTGGTAAATATAAATTGTGGATATACCTCATAATCATACCAAATAGATTTTTTAACAGATTCAGATAGTTAGAGTAGCTTAAGTATTAAAATTATTTGTCAATATATTTGAAATATAACTTGGTAGAGCGAACGATCTCCATCACATTTAAATTCAATCATTATATATATCAAATAAAAATATGAATTCGCATGCCAAATTATGCATGAGTATTCTCATTGTGTTCTTCAAAAATTTGTCTAAACTTATAATAAAAGAATAAAAATATTTTCTTTGGCTCATTCTTTAACCGCTTTGGTACCCACCCCAATCCTAAAAATGAAAAGAGAGAGAGAGAGAGAGAGAGTTGCGCTGCTAATATAGGAAGTTGAAAATGTTGGGTTGGGTTGGTCCCAAGCAAGAATGGCATGAGTTTGTGGGCATTGCTTTCGCCGAGTTGAGTTCTCAATAAACTTTAGATTAGACTATATGTAAGAACTTATTTTCTCAATTATGTCGATTATTAAATTATTGAAAGATTTACAACTATTGATATTTAACAACCATTACATATCAAGTCAATGTTAATTTACGTTTTAGTTTATCCCTTTATGTTTTAACTTGTTCTATCAAGCCTCAAGGTCAAATCCCGGTTGTGGGACTCACGCATATATGTCAAGGATGAGAGTCTAAGATCAATAAGTATAAAATAAGGATTTTACCTAAAAGAGAAAAAAAACATAGAAGAAATAAATTATATTCATATATAAATATTCAAACCCCAAACTATGCAATAAGCAAATAGGTTGTGCTCATTTGCACGAAAGAATGAAGATTTTCTTTCCATCTTCTATTACAAAATTAACCTCTGGCAAGAAAATAAAAAGCATATCGTCATATACGCTATTGAAAAATGGCTAAAAGTCATTTTTAAGCCCGATCAATCATATTGTATCAGCCTAATAAGGACGTTCGCCGATGTAATTGCCTGGAGGATCATAATTGCATGTAACAAATGTCCATCCATTTCGGCATTTAGCCCTAGCGCAGCCAACCCGCTTTGTGTGAGCCCAAACAACCTGTGTGTAATGCAAGCTTTGATCATTTTCAGTAACGATTGATTTTGGATTATAAAACTTCTTCTCCTCAAGCCACATATCAACAGCTTCCTTTGCACTCAGATCCCATGAGCCCGCTGCAATGTTTTCGCCGTAGGGTCCCTCGGAATGCTGCATTGCACAATCTGCAGACCTTTTGTTGGCATATTTCTGCGCGTAGGCAGCGAGGGTGTTGTTCCACACGAGGGGGACCACGCCGACTTCTTTGCGGGCTGCATTATGGGCATTGACGAAATCCACGGGGCGGTTTAGGGCGAAGGATAGAGTGGTTAAGGCCATTAAACACACCGAGACAATGCAAACCTTGGAGGAATCCATTCTCTCTTGTTGCAAATGGAATTTAGATATGAAAAGGAAATATGGATGTGCATTTTCTTCCCTCACTATTTATAGATGAAAAAGGTTTGGGGAGATTGCTAAAAATAAAATGAATCTAAGAATGGTTGGTGCAAAGTGCACTGAGCAGGGACTGGTTAAGGATAGAGGCATCAGATTAATTATAGGGGAATTCACTGACTTCAGGGGCCATTAGAATTCAATAGAAATCTGACTGATAGTTTTTTAAAATCGAACATTGCATTTATTTAAGAACAATGTGGTGTTAAACTTCAGAAACAAATATAGGACAACTCTCGACCCATAACTTATCTCCGTTGAAAAGGGTAACAAATGTCGCCCAGATGAGAGCCTCTGTATTCTCTAAATGGGAAACAAAGCGACATGAGCCACAACCAAGCAAGAAACAACCCTACATCCGAGGCAGAAGGTGGAAAAACCTGAAAGACCCGTTGGAGAATTGATACCTTAAACAGCCAAGAAAAATCACACTCCACTTTTGAAATATTTAATCTCCAATTCACACCAGCGGATAGGCTTCCCTTAATACCAGTACTTCATCCTCAGACCACAATATAACTCCTTATTTTCAAAGACCAACAATAAAGCACAGCACTATGGTCATCCCGCATCACCCCACGAATCCCAATCCACCCGTCAGCTTATCTTAAAAGAGACAACCGTGTTGATTTTAATAAATCCAGTTTGGAGAGCCATTCACTTCATTTCTGCTGCAGAAGCAACATGATGTAGTCCAAATAGGAGGGCAGATTGTGCCTTGAAATATTCGTCCAGATTGTAGGCGCGGATTTTGACAGATACTAATGGATTACTTTTTTTTTTTTACATGTACAACGAATTCGATAGATTCTAATGGATTTGGTTTATTCTTATCGTGTACATTAATATTGTTCCTTTCATTCTAAATACACCACTATAGAACACACCACCTGGCGACGGTATTCTTCAGGAAAACTTCAAAAAGATGTATTGAGATAATAAATGAAAAACTACAAGCCCCTCCCAATTGGGAATTGCCGTGCACTGTATACAAATTTCTTATTTATTGTGAGACAAACACGATATATAATTACTATTGCAAGAGCACGTACAATTATTCAATTTTATTAGCATAAAGTGGAAGTACGTGCTATCGAACCAATCTATATCGCCCGCAGTAAATGACATTGATAAATATAATTGAACTGGATAAATGGCAATCCTTTCCAATTTTATTTGACTCAATGTACCAAGAATAGCCTGAGTAAGGGCGTTGGCCAATATTATCGCCTACGGTATCATAGTTGCAAGAAATAAACCACCATCCATCATTGCACTGAATCCTAGCGCATCCAAGGAGAACTAAGTTGCGCCACACTACTTGTGTGTAATGCCCGTACTCTCCTCCTACGCACGAATTGTAACGCCCCAAAAATCTTATTTTATTTGTTCTATATGCTATATTTTTATAGTTTGCAAAGTTGAGGGACTAAAGTGAAATGGGTTTTAAATCTCATATTTTTTGGTCAAATAATTTGATTTTGATAAAAGCAAGTTTTAGTACATCAATATTGGACTCTTTTTGTAGGTTGTAATTAATTAAAAATCTTCGACCCAAGGAAAAGTTGTTTTGGTTATAAAGTAAACAAGGTTAAATAGAATCTTGAAAAATTATTATAAATTGAGAACTTCAACTATAAATACTGCAAAAATTCTCATTATTTCACACAAAAAATAAAAGAGAGTCATGGTGGAGAGAGAGATGGAGAGGAACAACAGAGAAAAATAATAGGAGAATTTTTACGTGGAAGATTTTATTCTTTTTCAACATTTCAAAATCAAGGTATGATATTTTTGTGCAAGTGGTTTGTTTCCGTATACTTTTATATTCAATGATTTATGCATGAATTGCCAGTGGACATTCGGGTTCGACCTAATGAAATGTGAACTCTATTGGGTTCTTTATAACGAAATTTGAACTCCTCCGAGAATTCAAAATGACTAATGATAGGTGTTTCGCTTGGTCATCGATATACTTCATAAGAAATGTGGTATGCAGTTTAGATATTATTACTTTATATAATTGAATATGGAAATCGCACGTATGTTACAGAGTATTTCTCACTATTACAGTAATTTTACAGGTTAGTTCAAGGTTGATTGGATTTGTGGCCGGATGGTAATGCGGGCTGCCATGGATCGAAAGGAAAATAAAATTAAGTTTTTATGTCTTCAATTTATTAGTTAGTTTAATTCGTTCGAAGACGTGTTATTTAATTAGTTATGTGATTATGTTTTTTTATTCAATTTCCAAGTTTTGGTTTAATTTTATGGATAATCTGGTTATAATTTTATTAAAGAAATAATTTTTTATCGTTCCGCATTTAACGTAAAGAGAAGTCTTTGGCAACACCCCAAGCTTTATGAAATTTGGGGTGTTGCGCGAATTTGAGTTTGGATCATAATTTCCCTTCTCAGCCACCCACAACTCCACCGCTTCCCATTGCAAGGTTCTCTACACAGGGACAGTTGTTAGAGTATTGCGCGAGATTGCAATCACCAATCCTCTGATTGGCACAGTTTGTGCAAAAGCTGCTACATCGTCCCATGTCATGGGTCCAACTCCCACCTGGGCACGTGGAGCATTGTGGGCATCGAGATAGTCTTTTTCGGTGCGTTGGGCCCGAGATGAATGTGATGACATGGTTAACACAATGAAGAAAGGGCGAAAATGTATAAAATTAGCCTTTTTTGCTTTCCTTTGCTTCAAGAATGTATTACACCAAGCGATGCGAAATGTAGCAAAACATATGGGGCTATGTATCGCCACTAAAGCATGGAAAGTTTTTTATTGAACAAAAATTAACCCAACTTGAGAAATACCAATCATGAATTTGGAAAATAAAATAAAACTAGAATAATATTTACTCGACATTTACGAGTTGCATTTTTTTCAAGTAAACGCCGGTAATGACTTAAAAGAAGGGGCAAACCAAATGTAACCCAAGTATTAGGGAAGTGGATTATGTATTTTCTCTTTTTAACTCAAGAGGGCAAAACCAAGAATCACTCTTTGAGGAAGAAAGTACATGTTCTTGTTAATCATTTTGGGAGGTTTGAATTCCCACGAACCAGTCTATTATCTAACATTTTTTTTTTCAACTTCTTCAATAAAAAAATGTATTTAAAACATGACTATTTTATAGTAATTGGAGACAAATAGCAAGTCAAGGACTTTAATTATCACAGAGCAAAGCATGAGTACTTGGAATTATGCTTATTATTCCTTCTAACTATTTTTCAGTTGGTCATTTGTTTCTCGCAGAATTTTCTTCAAGCTAAAAGTCTTGAGACGTGGAAGATCAAGACAATAAATTCTTTTTTGTCAAACAGCTCGAGTTTCCGATCCTAGATGCAAACAGCCTCGTATATCTCGTCTATTTATGAAAATTAGTCAATTGTATGCATTATTTCTGTAATGCAAAAATATCACTCCATTACAATAATATTAACCCGCGGACTAATTCCCGGACTATGGTCTATCCTTTTTATTTGTTGGCCTATTTATGCTAAAACAGAACGGACATGTTTAGTATATAGTACTAAAAACTACTTGATGGTTTTTAATAAGAGAAATTAAGTAGTCGAAATTTTGTTTATTATATTGTCGAGTCCAAATGCTTACGAAACATGCTTCTTCATGTCAAGTTGAAAGAGACGAGAAAGCATATTCATGGTTGCTCATTACAGTATTTAACTATTTCCATATTATAGAAACAAATCGGTAATTAATGTTACGAAATGGAAAGAACAGGAGTTTAATTCGAATCATGAACTTATAATGGACGAGGAAATAGAGTCAATCATATTTATGGACAATTGATTTCCCTACAAATAAGGAGTAAATGATTGAAAACTGTACAATTGTTAGCACGAGAAAATTCTAGTAAATATATATTGTGGATATACCTGATAATCATGCCAAATGATTTTTTTAACAAATTCAGATAGTTAGATTAGCTTAAGTTAAGAGTTAAAATTATTTGACATATAACTTGGTACAGCGAATGATCTCCATCACATTTAAATTCAATCATTATATATCTTAAATAAAAATATGAATTCACATGCCAAATTCTACACGAGTATTCTCATTGTGTCCTTCAAAAATTTGTCTAAACTTATAATAAAAAGAATGAAAACATTTTCTTTGGTTCATTCTTTAACCGCTTTGGTACCCACCCCCAATCCTAAAAATGAAAAAGAGAAATGGGGAAGGGGAGAGAGAGAGAGTGTGTGTGTGTGTGTGTGTGTGTGTGTGTGTGTGTTGCTCCGCCAATATTGGATGCTGAAAATGGTGGGTTGGTCCCAAGCAAGAAAGGCATGAGTCTGTGGGCATTGCTTTTGCCAAGTTGAGTTATCAATAAACTTTAGAATAGACTATATTTAAGAACTAATTTTCTCAATTATGTCGATTATTAAATTATTGAAAGATTTACAACTATTGATACTTAACAACCATTACATATCAAGTCAATGTTAATTTACGTTTTAGTTTATCCCTTTATGTTTTAACTTGTTCTATCAAGCCTCAAGGTCAAATCCCGGTTGTGGGACTCACGCATATATGTCAAGGATGAGAGTCTAAGATCAATAAGTATAAAATAAGGATTTTACCTAAAAGACAAAAAATATATAGAAGAAATAAATTATATTCATATATAAATATTCAAACCCCAAACTATGCAATAAGCAAATAGGTTGTGCTCATTTGCACGAAAGAATGAAGATTTTCTTTCCATCTTCTATTACAAAATTAACCTCTGGCAAGAAAATAAAAAGCATATCGTCATATACGCTATTGAAAAATGGCTAAAAGTCATTTTCAAGCCCGATCAATCATATTGTATCAGCCTAATAAGGACGTTCGCCGATGTAATTGCCTGGAGGATCATAATTGCATGTAACAAATGTCCATCCATTTCGGCATTTAGCCCTAGCGCAGCCAACCCGCTTTGTGTGAGCCCAAACAACCTGTGTGTAATGCAAGCTTTGATCATTTTCAGTAACGATTGATTTTGGATTATAAAACTTCTTCTCCTCAAGCCACATATCAACAGCTTCCTTTGCACTCAGATCCCATGAGCCCGCTGCAATGTTTTCGCCGTAGGGTCCCTCGGAATGCTGCATTGCACAATCTGCAGACCTTTTGTTGGCATATTTCTGCGCGTAGGCAGCGAGGGTGTTGTTCCACACGAGGGGGACCACGCCGACTTCTTTGCGGGCTGCATTATGGGCATTGACGAAATCCACGGGGCGGTTTAGGGCGAAGGATAGAGTGGTTAAGGCCATTAAACACACCGAGACAATGCAAACCTTGGAGGAATCCATTCTCTCTTGTTGCAAATGGAATTTAGATATGAAAAGGAAATATGGATGTGCATTTTCTTCCCTCACTATTTATAGATGAAAAAGGTTTGGGGAGATTGCTAAAAATAAAATGAATCTAAGAATGGTTGGTGCAAAGTGCACTGAGCAGGGACTGGTTAAGGATAGAGGCATCAGATTAATTATAGGGGAATTCACTGACTTCAGGGGCCATTAGAATTCAATAGAAATCTGACTGATAGTTTTTTAAAATCGAACATTGCATTTATTTAAGAACAATGTGGTGTTAAACTTCAGAAACAAATATAGGACAACTCTCGACCCATAACTTATCTCCGTTGAAAAGGGTAACAAATGTCGCCCAGATGAGAGCCTCTGTATTCTCTAAATGGGAAACAAAGCGACATGAGCCACAACCAAGCAAGAAACAACCCTACATCCGAGGCAGAAGGTGGAAAAACCTGAAAGACCCGTTGGAGAATTGATACCTTAAACAGCCAAGAAAAATCACACTCCACTTTTGAAATATTTAATCTCCAATTCACACCAGCGGATAGGCTTCCCTTAATACCAGTACTTCATCCTCAGACCACAATATAACTCCTTATTTTCAAAGACCAACAATAAAGCACAACACTATGGTCATCCCGCATCACCCCACGAATCCCAATCCACCCGTCAGCTTATCTTAAAAGAGACAACCGTGTTGATTTTAATAAATCCAGTTTGGAGAGCCATTCACTTCATTTCTGCTGCAGAAGCAACGTGATGTAGTCCAAATAGGAGGGCAGATTGTGCCTTGAAATATTCGTCCAGATTGTAGGCGCGGATTTTGACAAATACTAATGGATTACTTTTTTTTTTTTTTTTTTTACATGTACAACGAATTCGATAGATTCTAATGGATTTGGTTTATTCTTATCGTGTACATTAATATTGTTCCTTTCATTCTAAATACACCACTATAGAACACACCACCTGGCGACGGTATTCTTCAGGAAAACTTCAAAAAGATGTATTGAGATAATAAATGAAAAACTACAAGCCCCTCCCAATTGGGAATTGCCGTGCACTGTATACAAATTTCTTATTTATTGTGAGACAAACACGATATATAATTACTATTGCAAGAGCACGTACAATTATTCAATTTTATTAGCATAAAGTGGAAGTACGTGCTATCGAACCAATCTATATCGCCCGCAGTAAATGACATTGATAAATATAATTGAACTGGATAAATGGCAATCCTTTCCAATTTTATTTGACTCAATGTACCAAGAATAGCCTGAGTAAGGGCGTTGGCCAATATTATCGCCTACGGTATCATAGTTGCAAGAAATAAACCACCATCCATCATTGCACTGAATCCTAGCGCATCCAAGGAGAACTAAGTTGCGCCACACTACTTGTGTGTAATGCCCGTACTCTCCTCCTACGCACGAATTGTAACGCCCCAAAAATCTTATTTTATTTGTTCTATATGCTATATTTTTATAGTTTGCAAAGTTGAGGGACTAAAGTGAAATGGGTTTTAAATCTCATATTTTTTGGTCAAATAATTTGATTTTGATAAAAGCAAGTTTTAGTACATCAATATTGGACTCTTTTTGTAGGTTGTAATTAATTAAAAATCTTCGACCCAAGGAAAAGTTGTTTTGGTTATAAAGTAAACAAGGTTAAATAGAATCTTGAAAAATTATTATAAATTGAGAACTTCAACTATAAATACTGCAAAAATTCTCATTATTTCACACAAAAAATAAAAGAGAGTCATGGTGGAGAGAGAGATGGAGAGGAACAATAGAGAAAAATAATAGGAGAATTTTTACGTGGAAGATTTTATTTTTTTTCAACATTTCAAAATCAAGGTATGATATTTTTGTGCAAGTGATTTGTTTCCGTATACTTTTATATTCAATGATTTATGCATGAATTGCCAGTGGATATTCGGGTTCGACCTAATGAAATGTGAACTCTATTGGGTTCTTCCATTGCATCTACCTCCATAACCTTCCTCATGACGCCGCTACGGAATCCAACGACTCCATCACTCACAGGGGGCTAAATTCGGAAAAATTTGGCCGCAATGCCCCAACACTACTTACCAGCAATGAAGAAGGCGATTGGGAACGTGATGCCAGCCGCAATGATGTGAGAGAAAGAGAGATAGGTATGGAGAGAGGATGCCGACCGCCTACTGAGAGAGAGAGAGAGGAATAATTAGGGTTTGTGATGAATTTTGGTGATATTAATAATATTGAATATTTGAATTAATATTTGATTTTTGTATAAATAAACTTCATATCTGATTTTTGAAATTGGATTTTAAAAATTCTGGTTTGATGTAATTACTACTTTGCATTTTGGTCGTCTTCTTCAACTTCTTCTCTTATGCACATTAATCCCCAAACCTTCCATACAATCGTCAATTCATTCTTCTTTCTTTTCTAATTGCTTATGAACAGATCCAAAAGTAAAACAAAAGAAAATTAACTCAAGTTAAGTAAAACTTGACACTTTGACGATATAAAAGCTTAGTAATTTGGTCCAAATAAGTGCAAAAAACATATTTATCACATCTAAGCCTCACTAAATTTCTTGTAATTTCTGCTTCCACGAATTTATTGTACAATGATACATAATTCTTTTTTTACTTCGAGTACACCTATTTATAGTCTTCAATGCTCCTTGAATATACCTTCAAATTTAAGAATAAAATGAAAAATTGTGTGATCTGAGTTGACCTAGCGCATTGTATTGGTCACAACTATACACGGCCAATAGAACATTTTTGGAATATTGCCCGGTGATGTAGCAGAAGATTATAAGAAAGATGAACAACCTCAGAAATATGAAAAAACTCACAATAAACTTTTTATTCAATTCAAAACTGCTGCCTCAAAAGGGTTTACAATACTTTAAATAGTAAAACACTAGCAAAATTCGAAAAATAAATAAGAAAAATAAAAATAAAATGATATTTTTCCATAAATGAAAAAATTCGATATAACAATTTAAATAAAAACTCCTAAGATTCAGGATCGCCCTCCAACAAACGGAATCCGAATCCGAGATTTATTGAATGAGATATTACCAAAATAAAAACTACCATAAACGGCAAAAACGCTTAATCGAGGGCCTAAACGATGAAATCTGCCCAAAATCCGACGTACGTCATGGCCAAGGCGATGAGTTGTGATCATTTGCCCGTTTCCAACCAAATTAGACTAACAATTCGTCAAAAACGGACAAACTCAAACTTATGATGAAATTATTATTTTGCCTTGCAATCCTATTTCATCATAAATTATAACTCGTTATGCACTTCATCGCCCAACTTCATGGCCGCCATTGCAACTTGTCGCCGTGAATTGACTTATTTCTTTCAAAAGGTGGGCCTTAATTTGAAGTTTAAGAGCATCTTCGAGAGATTTTTTTATTTATAAAGAATGTTTTATGTTTAATAAAGAGCATTTTTAAATTTAGTAAAATAAAAATCATACACTTTAATAATTCTCTTTATTATGTATTTTAAGAATCATTATTTTATTGACTTCCTTTCATCTGTAATGTATTATATTTTTACATATTAGTGACCAATCAATTCAAATATTACTTGAATAGCGTAAGAAGTAGAGTATTGTAATATGTAGCTTATTAAATGTAATTGTTATAAAGTAATAATAGAGATTAAGTTAAATATTCAAATTTGGATAGCAAAACTTACTCACTTTTAAAAAGTTAAAATTTAGCATTAACTTCCTAAAATAGGGAATATTTAATATTTAGAAAATGTTTTGGAGATACTCTGAAAGACCGCCTCACGATATTTTTGCATGTCAGGTGCCTTTATTATTATTTTTTTTTTTTTTACTTTTAAAATTTTATATGATGAAATCACAATAGCGAGTCAAAGATAACTACTCATATTAATTCAAATATTCATCTTTCGTCTTGTATTTTCAAACGTTGTTTGTACCACTTCAAATCACTCACAACGTACTTTAAAATAAATAATTGATAAACGTTTAATACAAAGTAATAAAAATTAAAAAAAAAAATTGATTGCTTAAAATAGAATCTAAAGTCGTATTTCTTGTCTAATAATTTTGACGTCAACTCAAATAAAATTTTATTTTACATACTCGAAAAATTAAATAAAAAAATATGATGAACTTTGGAGGCATTACAGAAACACACTTATGAAGTATTAAATCTTATGGAAAATCAGTTTTTTTACGAATTTTTATAAAATGAAAAGCAATAAAACATGCAAAAAGTTGATCGCAAAGTCGACTCCATCCCAAACTTAAGGTTAAATGATATGTAAGTACAAAAATAAGCCTAACGATAACAATACTTCATATGCCATATGATGATGCATCTACTTTAGCACTCGATCCATTGTAGTCTTTCGTCCCCTTTATTTGGTCCTAAATTATCTTCATTATACCGGATTACAAACATAAAGGGTCATTAGTTATATAGGGAGCTAATTGTGGGAGTTTAATGCTAACTTATTTTGATGACCTTTGTTGACCTAAAAAAACTAGATTTAACTGTGTGTTTTTCTCTTAATTTCTCCAGAATTTTTCTTCTTGAATTTCTCAAGTCATACACACATTTACACCGTGGCGGAGGGGGTTGGGGTACCTGGGCCCCCACTGAAATTTGAGAAAATTATTTATATGAACTTTTGTTTTACTTTCCATATTTATTGTCATTACATTTTATGTTTGAAAAAGTTTCTTAGTTAGATTGGACATTCGTTGAATACAAATTCTAGCTCCGTCATTCCATGGACATAAATATGTGCTAATTTATACGAAGAAATGCGCTCTATGTTGGTCGCAATACGTTACCACTAATCAATTCACGACACAAATCTATGCTTGTCCCGTCTGATTATTTACATGCAAAATTAAAATCAAATTTTAAAGGTGAACTAAACATTAATTTTTACATTTTTATTTCGGAGTTGCCGATGGATTGTGATAGTCCTATAAATCAAACATCCTTATTATTTGTTAAATTTAATATAATTGATTAAAGCTACCGACATTGAAGATACTAACAAATATAATATATTATTTGCTAACAAATAAGCTGTACACGTGTGGTGAGGTCTAATCAAGTGGACAATAAATAATATTCACTTGGACTATACAAAGAATAATGCAATTTGAAAGGGACCAATTTTGTTACTACTGTAGTTTTAGCCCCTCTTTGGTACACATTAAAATATTCATTCTCATTGTTCTACTCATTTTTAATCATATATTCTTCAATAAAATAATATTTTTCATCACATCAATAATTTTTCATTCTTTTTCAACCATACATTTTTTATCAATCTATTATTCCAGAATATATTTTTCTGAAATAATATGGTTCAAATAGACCCTTAACTACAAATGTGGCCTTTGACCATTTTGAAAGAAGGTAAATGCATTGCAAGTAACTGAATTTTAATCAAAAATTTATCTGATTTAACTCATAATTCCTGCAATAAAGTTACTCAACTTCAATTTGTTTGTGAATTTGGACACTTTGTTCATTGCTTTGGCCCTAGTTAGTGTAAAATGCTGTTGACAGGGGAAGAGTAGTTGGATTTATAATAATTAACACGTCGATGAAAAGAGAGAGTAAGGAATTATTCTAAGTGTACAAAATTTTTTCACATAATAATTGACTGTTGTCCAAAACTGTTTTTTGCAATAGCCAATCACAAGAAGACAACTATCTTCCTATACAACAGTGAAAAAAAAATAAATAACTGTAAATGTAGCATCTCCCGAGAATAAATGATATTTTCTTGTAGTATAGTTAACCAATTGGAGAAACCGAAATACTTTACATAATTGACATTAAGTGAAAGTATGGTTACCGCAAATGAAAATTACCCATTAAAATCTATCGGTGTTGGATAAGATTATTGTTCTAAGTTTGGGATATGAAATATTTGGCATTAGTCGAAACCACTTTAAATGTAATAATACTAGTGATTAGCATTAGCTTAAATGGTATTTATCACATAATAAACTCCTAGTTGTTTTCTATATTTTAAAGCTTTTTTTTTTTTCAAATTTGTTTTTTATCAAATATTTAGGGGACTCGCAGTCGAAAAGGCACAGTTGGACGAGTGGGCCACCTTTTTGTTTGATAAAGGCGGGGCCGAATCGCATCAGCATTTCAGCCTCTTTCAGCAGCCACCGCTCCTTTTCTCTCCATTCCTATCCATTTTTGTCTTTCAATTAATTACGACAAAAGCAAGCTAGTTGCATAGAATAGGTTAGAATTTGAGGGTGTGAATGGCGGTGGAGTATGAATGTTGCCAGACGGGGTTTTTCATTCACATTATTATGATTGTATTGCTCGTAGCTTTTGCCGGCATGATGTCGGGGCTCACTTTGGGACTAATGTCTCTGAGCCTTGTTGATCTAGAAGTTCTTGCCAAATCAGGCACTCCCAAGGACAGAAAATATGCAGGTATAGTTTTTTTTTTTAAGTTTTATTGCTGTGTTGGATTGAATTATCTAAATTCTGTATTTACCAATTGAATTTGTAGTTAGTTAGTTTTCACTTCAGTATTCGGGTTTTTGTTGTATTTGTTTGTTAGAAATAATGATTCAGTAGAGTTGTTGTTTGGAGTTTTATTGTCTTCTAAACGATAATTGCTGCGAGCTTATCAAAAATTAGTTCTTTTGAGTAGAAATTTATCAGATGCGTCATGAGCACTATTGCTGGTCTGAATGTATTTTCAAATTTGAGATTTCTCAGTGTATTTTGCAAATTGATGCTAGCAAACAATGATATATGTAATGAAATATTGAAAACCTGATATTAAGAATTGTGAACATAAACGAAATTGGAAAAAGGAAGAAGAAATGGAAACCTGCTATTGCAGCAGGGAAGAAGAATTAATCCATTCAACTTAAGAAATACAACTTACACAAAGTCTATTTATAGAGTAAAATCTAACAAATTAGCAATATAACAAATTAAAGAAGAAACTAGAAGAATACGGAATAAAATGCATGTGTTGGTGAGCTGGAGAAGAGAAATCTAGAAGAAGAGCTGCTGAACGTGAGCTGGAAGAGTCTATTACTGGACGTGTGATTCTGAACTTGGATTTGGAATATTCCAACACTCCCCCCTCAAGATGGAACATCTTGAATATTGAAGTGTGGGATATGAAACCTCCATCGTGTCTGGATATGCAACATTTTGGAGTTCAGAGCAGGCTTCATTATCTTCTCCTTTCCTTGTTTTTAACATGCTGTAGTGGATCTACCTCACAAGTGGTGTATGAAAGTGGGGGTTCTATTGTCAGATCTTATTCTGTTGGAATGGAGAATCAAGTTGGAGTGAGGATGAATAATGGAAATGGGAATTGCTCAAATCTTGTTAGGCAAAGCAGTTCTCCTGCTGAATTTTTCTCTGGTTATGGTGTAACGGGTTATCAGATCTGGTTAGTTCCATTTCAGGACTGAATCCAAGAGCAAATTGACATCCATAGAAGGAGAACAAAGATATAGAAAATGGAATTGGAATAAATTCCATGAAAAACTCTATAAAAGGAGGACAAAGACAATAGAAATCTGAATAACTTCCATGAAAACACTCAACAATGGTAGAATTGCTCATTGAAGAGGATGAATCGATCTGGTTTTGCAGATCTACTGCAGCTTACAAATTCCAGTAGAAAGCTGGAAAGAAACGGAATCAGTTCTGTGGTTCATCACCCGGAAATACAGTTATGTGAAACAACGAAATGATGCTCCGGTCACAGCTGTTGCAGGTGCTGAACTGATAAGTCATTAATGGTGGAATTGCCAACTGAAGAAAAAAAACGGTAGACAGAGTTGCAGACGGAAGGAGCATTGCTTTGATACCATATTAAGAATTGTGAACATAAACGAAATTGGAAAAAGGAAGAAGAAATGGAAACCTGCTATTGCACCAGGGAAGAAGAATTAATCCATTCAACTTAAGAAATACAATTTACACAAAGTCTATTTATAGAGTAAAGTCTAACTAACTATCTAACAAACTAACAACATAACAAACTAAAGAAGAAACTAGAAGAATATGGAATAAAATGCATGTGCTGGTGAGCTGGAGTAGAGAAATCTAGAAGAAGAGCTGCTGAACATGAGTTGGAAGAGTCTGTTGCTGGACATGTGATTCTGAACTTGGATTTGGAATATTCCAACAACTGAGATTCTTATGGCGATATTATGGAAATTGCGCTAACAGTCTTGATTGTATAATACCTTTTTCTACTTATTTTTAGAGTCTACTGTGATCTGCTTTGTGTTCGTGCTACATTGGAAAGGTTTCTTACCGGTCGTGATATTATTTTGCAAAATAAATTGTTTTTATTTTCTTTGAATGAATTGGTAGTTGAAGTTGAAGTGGGAGGTAGACTGGTAATGCTAGTTAGCATAATAAAGATAGTTATTAAGATGATGACTTGGCTCTGGATTAGACATCTATACCGTTTTAGTTGAGAATCGTATTTATTGGGCATTTTGCATATGCATCTTTACTTTTATTGCAGAAAAGATATTGCCAGTGATCAAGAATCAACATTTGTTGCTTTGCACCCTGCTCATCTGCAATGCTGCTGCAATGGAGGTTTACACACTCAAGATATTATGCTTAAATAAGTTTTGAAATCATATAAAATATGATATAACATTTGACTTTTTTTTATTTTTTTCAGACGCTTCCTATTTTTCTTGATGGTCTAATTACAGCTTGGGGTGCTATCCTGATATCCGTGACGTTAATTTTGCTGTTTGGTGAGGTAGGATTGATGTGGTAACTAACTGTGTAGCCTTTGTTTACACTGGGCTTTCCCGCACCCTCACATGTACACGCACAAACAACAACTCCTTGTTAATAATCTTTTCCATTTTTCCTTGAAAAGAATTTTTGAAAAAACCAGATTGTTGACGTATGTAATAAACCAGAAACCTATATTGAATTTTTGCAATATTAATGGACACTATCCTGGTTGGGCAAGGTAGCCTTGTATTTTTTCAAGAACGGAGTTGAATGTTGAGGTATTAGACAACATCGTAGTTTTATGGATCCAGATGCGTGTCATTTGAACTCGATTCAGTTCCGTTTGTGAAAAAGATATGATTCATATAAGAGAAAAAAGAATCACATTCCATCTAAAATTAGACTTTAAACAAAAAGTTGTTCAAGAAAACAATCTTTATTCTAAAATTCTAAAAAAATGGATATGGCTCTGGGACGGAAGGATTCGAACCTCCGAATAGCGGGACCAAAACCCGTTGCCTTACCACTTGGCCACGCCCCATTATCAATTTTTAATCTAGACTAAGAAACAATAATATTGTTATTGGTTGTTTGTCAACTCCAGTCCAAATATCTATAGAATAGATTATTACTAGGATTTTAATCCATATAGATATAGAATTCAACTTAATTTATTGATCATTACATATAATTCAATTAAGATATTGTATGAAAGTATGATTTCTTCTATTCTCCTTTGAGAATTGGAGGATTTTTGATTGGGTGGGTTCAAAGAAAAAGAAGGATTTTTGTATACCTTACTTCCTTTCTTCCTTTTTCCTTATATCAATAACTCAATCAAAATGCAATTATCTCCAAGAACAAAATGTCTGTTATGCTTAATATCTTTAGTTTGATCTGTATTTGTCTTAATTCTGCCCTTTATTCGAGTAGTTTTTTCTTCGGAAAATTGCCCGAAGCCTATGCTTTTTTGAATCCAATCGTAGATGATATGCCAGTCATGCTTGTGTGTGTGTGTGTGTGTGTTTTTTTTTTTTTTTTTCTCTTAGCCTTTGTTTGGCAAGCTGCTGTAAGTTTTCGATGAGATCCTTAATAATATCCTAGAAAATTCATGATTTCTTCGAGAAAAAATTCTCTAACAATTGATAAAATCAGATAAGTTTTAGAGTCTCAACCCTCGATTCACACATTGAAATTCTTGGATAGTCGCCATAAATCCGGCTTACCCCATTTCCTCCTTTTTTTTGACCCTTTTCCAGTGAAAGACCCTAACCCTATTATATTAGGGTCTCCCACAATATCGAATTTGGATATGAAAGAAATTTTTGTTAATGAAAAACTCTTATTCCAAATGAATTTCTGACAATTCATTTCTATTTCTAGAAAAACCTCATTTCTTGGTGTCAAAATAGGATATGTGGTAGAAAAATGGAAGATCTATTCTCTCTTGGTGTCAAAATAGTTTATACCGTAGTGATATTTTTTGTTTCTCTCTTCATCTTTGGATTCCTATCTAATGATCCAGGACGCAATCCTGGACGTGAAGAATAAAATCCAAAGGGTTTTTCCTTGGTTAATTTTCCAATTTTCTTAGGATTTTATCTATTCCACACGTTTAACTAAGATTTTCAAAATTGGAAAAAAAGAAATAAATAAATCAAGTCATCAACGGAACCGGAAAGAGAGGGATTCGAACCCTCGGTACGAATAACTCGTACAACGGATTAGCAATCCGACGCTTTAGTCCACTCAGCCATCTCTCCCAATTGAAAAAGAGAATTACTACATTACACATAATGTAAGGAGTCTTTCTTTCTCTATTCTATAGAGATATACAAATCAGGAATTTCTTTTAGATTAGATAAAGGAAGGGCTCGAACGAGCCTATAAATAAAAAAGAAAAAAAAAAAGAAGACATCTTTGTGTTGATTTTGTTTGAAAGGCCCTTCTTATTCTGATGGCCTGGCCTGGTCAGTACCTAGCCGGGCCCCTTTTTTTGTTCCAACGAATTATAGATAAATAATGATTTATTTGATTTGAAAACAAAAATGCTTGTTATTTATTATATTCAATTGAATATAAAATATTCAAGCAACAACAAAAAGAAGAAAGACTATTTACATTCTTTTTATTTTTCTATTTGAATTTTAGTTTCATTTTCGGAACTAAAAAAGAAACTATCAATTTTTCCACAATGCATTTTTCTGTTATGATTTTAGTGTTTTTTGTGATCCGTAGCTATCAAAACTTCTTCAGCAAAAGATAAAACTTTAGTTATTTAATTTAAATAAAATAAACCCTCCTTTCAGAATCTCATTAAATTGTAAATCCCCCCCACGAAAAATTGCAACACTCCAATTTTGATGATTCTTTGATGATCCAATCCTATCTTGATCATGCCCAATTACCCTGTTCGACAAAAGGTCCATCTGTATACAATAATCGCATTGTAGCGGGTATAGTTTAGTGGTAAAAGTGTGATTCGTTCTATTACCCCTTTAATAGTTAAAGGGTCTTTCGGTCTTATTCATATTCCGATCAAAAACTTTATTTCTTAAAAGGATTTAATCCTTTACCTCTCAATGAAAAATTCGAGAAAAAAAAAATAAAAATTCTCGTGATTTCTATCCATGAGTCACTTAGAAATTGAAAAGTTGGATTATGAAATTGCGAAACATAATTTTTGAATTGGATCAAGACTTCCAATTGAATAAGTATGAGTAAAGGATCCATGGCTGAAGATAGAAAGTCGATTTTTAATCGTAACTAAATCTTCCATTTTTGATTTGTAGAGAAAAAAATTGAAGCAAAATAGCTATTAAACGATGACTTTGGTTTACTAGAGACATCGACATATTGTTTTAGCTCGGTGGAAACAAAATCCTTTTCCTTAAGATCCTCTCAAATAGAAATAGAGAACGAAGTAACTAGAAAGATTGTTAGAATCACCTTATTCTAGAAGGATCATCTAGAAAGCGATTCGTTTTGTCTGTATTCATCTCTACTTACCAAAAAATACTTCGCTCCCCCTGCATGTACAGAGGATTTAGGCGATCACATCACTGGCTTGACGTACCATTCTAAAACAAGTGAAGTTAAAAAGGCATATAGAGGAGCATTTCCAAGTTCACGTGAGAATGATAACAAACTATTTGCAGATTCAAAACAAGGAAAAAGTTCCCTGGCTAAATCCCTAAATATATATGATAGAACCTGGAAAAAGATTGATTTTGGAATATATTTTTAATATTTGTTGAAGCAATGATCCACATTGATTTTGGATTGAAGAGCAGGTAACAATATTGCATATTCCTGCATTTGAGTCCACCTATCTGGCAAGGCTTGATGATTTAAGCCAGAGAGGCTATGTGTTTTGAGTTGACCATTCTGTTCTTTTGCTGCTACATGAAATTGAAGAACTAGTTTATGTGAACTGATTTCTATGAATGCATTGTCAGATTATACCCCAGTCCATTTGCTCTAGATATGGCCTTGCCATTGGTGCTACTGCGGCCCCAATGGTTCGCATCCTAGTCTGGATCTGTTTTCCAGTTGCATATCCAATAAGCAAGGTACACCTGTTGGTTTAAAAATAGTGTCCCATGGTTCAATAGTTAAGAGGTATTACCGGGTGAATTTTTGCACGTTATTGACTTGAAGCTATTTCTGTAATACCCAGTTATTAGACTTACTGCTTGGAGATGGGCATAGAACTCTGTTTCGTCGAGCGGAGTTGAAAACCCTAGTGAATATGCATGGCAACGAGGTATGGAGGAAATACAAAATTTGACTTGTGTTTTTGTACAGAAAATTTTTACACCTTACTTGACAGAGACACACTGACTCGTTTAAAAAGAAAACAGTTTTTGACAGTTTTCCACCAATCAAAACCTACCAACTGAGATCTGTCAAGGGGGTGGCTGTATTTTTCTGTACAAATGGCATTATTCCTTTTTGAAGGCCCCTTTCGTTCCTTTTATTATGGTTGAATTGACTTATTGATTTCATTATATGTACTACTGCTTCTTAAAATATTTATTCCTTGTGTATCATTATGATTGAAACATTGTTATCTGGGGTTCTCACGTTTACTGTGCTACTTATCTTCTTTATGTACTGCTTTTAAACAGGCAGGTAAAGGTGGAGAACTGACACACGACGAGACAACAATTATTGCAGGGGCGCTTGAACTCTCTGATAAAACAGCTAGTGATGCCATGACTCCTATAGCTGAAACTTTCACAATTGATATAAATGCAAAGCTTGACAGGTAGAGTATATTTTGGCCAGAGTAAAAATCCAGATACTTTGACCTCATTTTCTAACGTTGATATTTTGATTTGTTTTGGTATAGGTTCTTAATGAATCTACTTTTGGAGAAAGGACATAGCAGAGTGCCAGTCTACTATGAGCAACCTACAAACATTATTGGACTTATTCTGGTACTTAAATCCATTACTGTGCTGCTTCATCAAGTGATTAGTTCTTTTTTTCAATTTGTAAACGTTTCTTCATCTCTTGGATGGGAGAATTCTTCAAGTAGATAAAAGAATTCTTTTGTGCAGCAACTTCACTTAATGATCACCAATTATAAGTTTTGTTTCTGCGCTGGAAACACTTTTTTCCATTTTGACTCCTCCTGCCTCCTTTAGTTAGAGATAGTTTGGCTTTGTGCTGTACGCCTGTACCACAGCAAAGACTATCTGGAAGATATTTATGGTGACTTGAGACCTGATAAACTCTTTGATAGTTATATTACTGCAATAAGTTGGAAAAAATTCAACTTGGTAATCTTTAAGCTATGAGATGGTGCTTTCAGATAAATTTGATGTGGTCTTAATTGGCCTCCGTTTGGCAAAATTTATAAATTATCTATAAATGGTCAAACTTCATTTTCAACCACACATTTCAATAACCCACGAGTACTATTCACTTATCCACAACTCATTTCTATCTATTTTATAAATTATGCCCCTATTTGGTGGGGGATTAAAATAAATTTTTTAGTAGATTTTGATAAAAGTCGATGAAATGTGTAGTTAAAAAGTTGTGGGTCCAAAAAATGTGTGGTTAAAATTAATTGTTGACTTTGACTTAGATTAAAATTGAGATTTTAATTTTTACCGAATTGGGGCTAAACCATTTATAAATTATTCCCAAACGGGAACTTGGTCTGATCCTACTTTGTTGAAGCCATCCACATTCATGTCATTTGAGTTTTTCCCCTAGTAAATTTGGTTATCATCAGACTCCGATCAACATGTGGAGATAGATATTCCAAGTTTTGTTTAATCTGATTTAGTTTATCTATTGTATTTATTGCCTTGTAGGCTAAGAACTTGTTGACCATCCATCCAGAGGATAAAGTCCCCGTGAAGAGTGTTACAATTCGTAGAATTCCAAGGTACTGTGGTGTGGAACAATGATGTCTAATACTGAATTTGATCTTCAGTTGCTTGAAGTAGTGAAAATGATACGTAAATCATTATCCTGCTTTTTACCTTGTATCCATCACAGTATTCTCGCATACAATGATTTTCAGATCATTTAGGCATTTCTACTCGCTGTTCAAATTCTGAGACCTAAAACTGATAAAGAATTAATTTTCTAATTATTTGTCTATGTGCTGCACACATAGACAGAATGTGTCCATGTGTTTCTTCTGAATTTACTGTATTGGTTCAACAGCCTTATGGTAATTAAGTATAACTTAGGAGTGTTCCTGGATAGGATGCTCCTGATATTGCTTTTGAACTTGTTCTTTTTATACGATTGACTCTTAGGGTTCCTGAAACTATGCCTTTATATGACATCTTGAATGAGTTCCAGAAGGGTCACAGCCACATGGCTGTTGTTGTACGACACAGCAACAAGGCGACACAACAGCCAGCTAGCACAGAACCTGTAAACAGTAAGCTTTTTTTGACTAATTAGCTTGACGATATAAAATATGCTTCCTTTATTCAACAAATTCCCTGTGCGCGTATTTGTAGATACATTCAAGGATGTGAAAGTAGACATTGATGGTGAAAAGCCCATGGAGAAGAGTGTAAAGACCAAAAGACCACTGCAGAAATGGAAGAGTTTCCCAAATAATGGAAACAATTCCTTCAAGGGTACACCTAGGAGCAAGAAGTGGACGAAAAACATGTATGCGGACATCCTACGAATAGATGAAAATCCTCTGCCAACGCTACATGAAGAAGCAGTTGGAATACTTACCATGGAAGATGTCATTGAAGAGCTTTTACAGGTGAATTCAAATCTCTCTTAATACTCATCTTAATTATGTCTTGATGATCTACTATCTATGTAGGGCTGGCTTTGTCTATCTTAAACCTTTTACTTCAGATTCTTCCACTTCAATGAATGCTATATATCTTAAACTCGTGATAACCTGTTGCAGGAGGAAATCTTTGACGAGACTGATCATCAAGTTGAAGATTCATGATATTGGCTCGTTGATGCATACATGTATGTATCGTATAGACAAAAAATGGATGTAAATGCCAGTAATTTAGGCTACAGTTGTGTTAGAAAGATTTTTTATGTTATTTTTGTAAGTTGTAGCGAGACAGGACATTGTATCAATGTCGAAGAAACTTGGCCATTAGTTGTTTGAGAGGAAAATATTGTTTCTTAGTATGGTGATGTTTTGAATCTGATCATTGTCAGGGGGATTTTGCTACTTGTACATAAAAAATATACATAATAGATCACATAATATGATGTGGAGGAAAAATATTGGATGAAAAAATAGATTGTGTTTTAAACTAGCAAATAGTAAAGAAATTCATTATATAAACCGACATTATATAATCTGTTGTTTAAATCTTGAAATACATGTAGCAAAATTCTTGCTAGAGAGGCTTGCACATTTTTTTTTCTTTCTTTTTGGGAAATGTGAAACTGCCTATTGCAGTGCGTATGACTACTTTCTATGACGACGAAACAGCTTCTCCCATGGGAAGAAAATGGTGCTTATGACGCTTTCTATAACAAAAAGAGAGTTATCAAGACTCTCTGGGTACAAGAACTTGCGTGTCCGTGTGCTACGCTACAATAAAATTCCATGAATTATTGATTTGGTAGGGAAGAAAAATCACCCTATTGCCGTGAGAATTTTCACAATATTGATCAAAAAAGGCTGAAAAACAAACATCAGCGCAAGGTATCCATTAGAGGAGTACGTCTAAATAGCAGCGCATGTATTTGCCCATACAAAGGCAATTGATAGTAGAGTGAGATCAGAGTAATACTAGCTTCAAAATAAAGAAGCTAGAGAATTGCCATCTTCTTGGTTCTAGATACACTTTAGTACAAGGGCGAATCCAAATTTAACAAGACCTGATTTGCTAGTTTGTGCACTCGATGGGATTTTAATTTAAAGGAAAATGTGAAGCAAAAGAAAAACCGAATACAGCCAGTACCACATTCTTAAAACTATTTTCATATCAAAATTACAAGAAAACTGAACTACTTACAAGTTCAGTCTATTCCCTCAAGGCATCAGCTTTGCAAGTTGACTTGTAGTGTCCTGTCTGATTGCATCGACTACAGTGGACTGTATGCTTCTCACGGTGAAGATCCTCCACGCACATTCGCTTTTTCTCGGGACGCCCAGGAGGACGACGAACCTTGGGAGGCCGTACGATCCGTATTTCATCATCCATGGTGGTTTCACCTTCCTTCTTCCATTCAATTTTGCCAGGGATGGTTCGAATCTCTTCTGCATACGTTTCACAATAACTAGCCAGGGTAAAATACCTTTCAGTGAAAGCATAAACATCATTTTTAGAATAAACGAGGGCTGCAACAGCATGTGAACATGGTATTCCATACAGCTGCCAATCTCGACAAGAACAAGAACGGGTTCTGATGTTTACAATGTCTGATCGCTCTGCTGATAGAACCTCAAACTCTACTTCATCTGATCGAAGGACTTGATACTTAGAAGCACGGTTCGTTGCCTCAATAATATGCTTCTCAGCAGACGGAGCAAGCATGGAAAACCACGACTTACACTTTGCACGCCTTTCCTCAAATACTGTCATTAATTTACTCTGTATCCGCTCAATCACCTGAATTATGGGCAACTCCTGTGCTTCAAGAATCCAGTGATTAAATTCGTCAATATTTGAAGAGAGGTGACCATATCGTGTTCCTTCAAAATATATCAAAGCCCAACGAGAAGGTGGATATTGTTGAAGCCAATTAGCTGCTTCTGGAGAAACTTCCTCAATTTCAGCTATGATTTCTTTAAACCTAATTGTTGAAGTTGCATATGCAGCTTTCCAGAGGAATTGAATAAGCCTTGGATTCTTGAACTCTTTACCAATGCAATCGCTCAAGTGCCTCATACAAACTGCATGAAAAGAATTAGGGAATTTCCTTTTTACAGCATCCATGAGAAACTTTTGTCCATTCGATAAAAATGTAAGCCGTGGTATCATCTCTGTATTCATTTCAAGTGCCTTGTGCAACTCCGACAAGAACCACATCCAGCTTTCATCATTTTCAACGTCAACAACACCAAAGGCAAGAGGAAACAATCCACCATCAGCATCAAAAGAAGTGGCCGAAAGTAATGTACCAAGGTATTTGCTTTTAAGCTGAGTTCCACCAATACCAACAATTGGCAAGCACCCATTTAGAAACCCATAAATAGAACCATAAAAGGAAACAAAGAGACGCTGAAACCGATTATCAGCAGCAGCAGTAAACACCTCAGCAATGCTTCCAGGGTTGGTCTTTTTAATTTGCTCACAGTATGCAGGGAGGAGGCAGTATCCTTCTTCAGAAGAACCATATATGGCTTGAAGCCCCCGTTCCTTGGCTCGCCATGCCTGCTTGTATGGTATAGTTATCCCATATTGTTTATATACGTCATGCAAAATATCTTTTGGCTTGTAGTTTATGTTATCACGCAGCCGTTCCTCTATGAAATTAACAATCCAGTCCACAGAAGCCTGATGATGCCCGTTATGAGCATTTTTCCCACAGGTATGTGTTCCTTCGAGGCTTCTTATAGCAAATGTTGGGGCATTAGGAAGCTTCACAGCTCGTATGTGCCATGGACAACCTTCTGCGGCACATTTTGCGATATACCGTATCAGATCGCTTTTAACAATGCGAAGCTCAAAGTGCTGTGCAATTGCAGCTTCTTTAATTGCACTACGGAATGCCTTTACATCAGGAAACTCCTGACCGACAATGAAACTACGATCCTCCATGCCAGGGAAATGATAATCCAAAATCGATAAGTTTTTAATGCAACCATCCACAACTTAGCTTATTATTTAAGCTGCTACATAATAGGGTTCTCATAATAAGCTGCTACATAATAGGGTTCTCCAAATAAAGTAGCTCAACCCCCGGGGAGTTCTGAATTTCCTCATCAACAACAATTGACAGTAGAAACTCTACAATGAATTAACACAAGCATAAACATCTATCAATTAAGCACAGAACCACCACACAGAACAGGTATAGTATGTATCTTCATGATAATTGGATGACTCGTCATAAATGTTTATGTAGATAAATGCATACAAAATAAAAATAAAATGTAACTTGTACATCTCACCTGCTAAGATGGACAAGTAGATTTAATATAGAGATTAAGCCCCTGTTTGGTTCCACTAAGAAAGAGAATTAAAAGACAGCACTTAATTTCAACCGTACATTTAATGGGATCCACAACTTTTCAATCACACTTTCCATTAACTTTTATCAGAATCTAATAAAAATCTGATTTTTATCTAAACCAAACAGGGCCTAAATCTAAATGTAGACAATTCTTACCGGGAATAGAATGAACTATAATATTTATCTAGAAAAAGTCGAATTATTCCAAGAAATAAAATTGTCTTCATTTATAAACCAAAACATTAAATTCTTAAATATAATTCAGTGACAAGTCTACAACTGGTCTCAAGTGTTAAAATTTTAAAGGAAGACAAAAATAAATAAACGAATCATGCAAAATGAAAGTAAAACATTCATTCAATACCAGCACATACCGATGAGTATATACATATGGATACATAATAGATGTAAATATTGTATCTACATGAGACGTAACTGATTGCAATAGACTATAAAAGAAGATGCGAACGATTGAGCAAAAAAATTATAGGAATAAATAAATATATCGTCAAATTGATATTGAATATTAAGTTATGATAAATAAAAAATCAAATAAATATATCGTAAAATTGATATTGAATTAAAAAAATTTGATCTGGGAAAGTGAACTGACCTTCAATAGCCTGAGATTTTTGCTGTAGAGTGAAAAAAAAGAATTGGGATTCTGACGAAAGGTTAGGGCTGATCAGGTCAATTAGAGGTTAGTTTTGTCATTTCAGTAAAATCTCTAGGGGACGTCAGAAGTTTTCTTTTTGGGAAAAAAATCATATTTAAGGTGTATTTTTTACCTCAATTCAAAAGTAAAGTAAATAGTTCGAAAATTCAAAAATTAGGTATGAATTTTAATTAATTAAAAATATTTATTAAATAATGATAATAAAGTCACAGTTTGTGATTAATGGTCACAGACTCATAATTATAAGTTACAGATTTATTTAATGGTCACATATCGTCAAATTTGATTATTTCGAGGTCACATATTTTAAATTAGTTGGTCACAGATTATTTTTGAGTCACGTATTATTAAATTTTTAGGTCACAATTGATTAATTGGTCACAGATATTACCAAACATTTGGTCACAGATTATCAAACATTTGGTCACAGATTACCGCCGCTACCACCAATACTTGGTCACAAGTCACAGATAGACCGACACAAACTAACCAATCACAAAACACGGACGAAAACTGAACCCCGCGACATATCCGCTGCCACCACCAACAACAACAAATATAAACAGTCAACCATCAATCAATCACCACACAGATCCGCCAACAAAAAACAACCACCACCACTGACAGCCGCTGCTGGAGGCAGTCACAGCGGCAGCAAGCTGTTGCCGGCTGCTACAAGCAGCAGCGACAGCAAACTGTTGCCGGCAGAAAGGAGGGGGGAGGGAAGGGGAGAAGGGGGGAGTGACGAAGAGAGGGGAGGAGAGAGAGAGAGAGAGAGAGAAGAGGGGATAGTGTGAAAAATTAGGGTTATGATTTTTATATATTACCTGATTTTTGAAAAATAAAGTCTGGCCCTTAATTTTTGTTGGGATTATGTAATTTCCACCTTCTTTTTTCCACGCAAGCCCAATTATTATCTCTTTTGGTAATAAGATATGGGAAAATTCCACAATCAAGGTTAAGTTTCACTCATTTTAAATTTAAAAGATTAAGGGTGTGTTTGAATCACATTCTTTTGAAAGAATATATTCTGAAATAGTAAATTGATGGAGAATGTGTAGTTGAAAAGAAAAAAAAATTATTGATGTGATACAAAATATTATTTTATTGAAAAATGTGTGGATGAAAATGAGAATAATATTTTTAATGTGGGTCAAATAGGGGCTAAGTTTGAAATTTCAAATTTCAGACTTTTTAAAGTTTAAAATTTCAAATCTCAGATTTTTTTAAAATTTATTTATAATTAATTAATTAAATACATTAATGTCACAATTCCATATAATTTGATCACAAATTTTATATAATTGGTCACAAATCACAAGTTTTGCATGTCACAAATTATACAGTCACCATTTAAAAAAATTATAGGTCACAATTTGTTCATCGATCACAAATAAAAAATTAAAATGTCACAAATTATTTTACGATCACAAAACCAAAAATTTTATATTTCACAATTTGTTCATCGTCACAAATCAAAAAATTTATAAGTCGCAAGTTATTTTACTATTATAAATCAGAAATTTTATAGGTTACAAATTATTTTACAGTCACAATTCAAAAAAATTATAAGTCTCAATTTATTCATCGATCACAAATAAAAAAATTGAAGTGTCACAACTTATTTATCGATCAAAAATCACAAACATTATAGGTCATAACTTAGTAGAGAATCGCAAATTGTCAAATTATCGATCACAAATTAACAATTTTTTTTAAATCATAATTTATATTTTTCATTGATCACATATTGTTTATCAGTCACAAATTAGTTAATTTAATGGTCACAAATGACTAAATAATCTATGACCACTACCAATATTTATGACACCACATCACCATCGTCACCGCCGCTGCCACCACCACCACCTCTCGACCAAAACATACCACCGCCATCGTCATAACACAGATCCACCACCACGCACCGCACACAGCACAACCCCACCACCTTCTCTATCTCTATTTACACCACATACGACTACCACCTCTCACAAATCCACCATCACACCCACACTGCACCACCACCAACATCGCACCACACCGCACACTGCACACATACCACCACCGCCATGCCCACACCACATATATCTATCGCCACCGCACACCGCACTGCACTACCCACAGCACGCAAACAACACCACCATCTTCTCTATCTCCATTTACACCACATCTAACCACCGCAGATCCATCGCCACGCCCACACCTTCTCCTCATTGCACAGCGATCGCTGCAGCAACGGCTCTGGTCACGCTAGTCCGCGCGCCAACGACGATGTGAGAAAGTGAAAAGAGAGAAGACGGTGACACGAGAGAAGGATGACGGTGACTCGACATCGCTGTGAGAAAATGAAGAGAAGAGAGAGAGTGAGAAGACGGAGAGAGGAGAGTAAGAAGAGGAGGAAAATTGATTATGGTTTGGGATGAAAATTGATTAGGGTTTGAGATGAAAATTATATAATTAATAATTAATATTTAAAAATAAAATATCTAATTTTTGAAAAGTGAAACCTTATATCTAAAATTTGAAATTGAATTTTAAAAGCTCTTGTTTTGTATAATTTCCACAAAAAATATTGGCTCCACAATATCTTTTAAAATGTATATTGAAATGTTAATATCGCACTTATATTGCCAACATTTTTTTATTAGATTTTGCTATTTGTACATAAAAAATGTATATAATGAATTGCATGATAAGATGTGATGGAAAAAATTGGATGAAAAAGTTAATTGTATTTTAAACTGGCAAATAATAGAATACTATGTGATATTATGTAATTTATTATGATGGTGTTTGGTAGAGATTAAAATTGAAAAACTAGCTATTATTGTTGACTTTTGTTAGACGAGTGAGACCCAATAACGAATATATTTTCAATTTTAATTGAATTTTGAGCTCTACCAAACACGATCTATATAAAGCTTGATATAAATGTAGTAAGATATTTTTTTATTATATTTTTATTATCGAATTTTCATAATTAGTATACCATGTTCTCTAATAGTGATTTTCATCCAAAAAAATCTATGATGTAGACGGACGTACTAAAAGTTTATTTATCTCCCTTATTTTGAAATTAGTAAAAAACAACGTACAAAAAAGTGTAGTGACAAACATTTTGAGTTAGGGGCACAATTCAACTTGCAAGAAAGTTGCGATGAATTTTACATTCAAACATTTACATCCAAAAAATAAAAAAAGCATACCTCATGTAAATTTACATCTGAATTTTATATTAAGTGACTTTTTCGGATGTAAAATTTTGAAAAATAAAAAAATATGTCATACCCATATAAAATTTTCTAAAAAAATGATGTAAATTATATTGAGAAATTTGTCGCACAAAAATAATAAATGTTAATGAAATAAATGATTTTTTTTAAAAGAAAAGACGGTTTAGACGTCTTTTTAATTTGCACGTTTGATGCACTTTTAACATTTTCGATATTTATTTGGACTATTCGTTATATCTATGATGTAGTTCTCAAAATGGTCTTGAGATGATGTAGATGATTTGTAGATTCGACTAGCGTACAATCGTCTAAGAATTTTAAAATTAACATGTTATCGAAATTCTCGAAATATTAGTTTGGAATTGTCTATTTTAATAAGCCGTAATATTTGTTTCGGTTAGTTGTTCCGCATCATTAAAAACGTAGAAAATTATATGGCGAGCACTTCGAAATTGTATTAAAAATATAAGAATAATTAGACAAAAACAAAAATTGACACCCCGCAGTGACTTCAAAAATTGGAAAAAAAAAAAAAAAAAAAATTTGAAAAAATATCCAAAAGTTGGGGTCACGTGACCCCATGCCACCCAACGTGTCCGTTTGACCCTTCATTCAGAGTACATGAACAAAAATAATTAGACATAAACCATTATTAGGGACCATATTTGTTATTCAATGAAAGATTAAGAATAAGAATTTGGCAAAAAAGGCAAAAGTGTATAAGTTTGACGAGAAGCAAAAATGCAATTAAAAAATTTGTGATGTCATTGGAATTTCCAATTAAAATATTTATAACGACAATTATACCTTTATATATTCAATTCATAGACTAGCTTATTAAACTAACCATAAACCTAATTCGATCTATATTTTTTTTCTGAGTTGTTTTGTGTTTTGCATATGCGTTTATAGGGTTTTCTTTTAAGTATTTGTAGCAAGTCAGTGAAGGATACCAAATATAATATTTAGTGTTCTAAAAAACGGTGCTTAGAAAACAACAAAACGCATCGCTTCAAGCTTTTTAATTTTTTTTATATTGCGTTTAGGCACCCGCTAGTGCACGTTTTTTTTACGCCTTTCAACTCTCTTTTATGCTTTTTTTTCTACAAGTATTACATAATTTTTAAATTAATTTAAATTTTTTTAAGAATATTAAAATAAATAAATAGTGTTTTTTAACGCCAAGGCTCGCCTAAGTCGAGGCTTGGCCTCCACGCACGCTTTTTTGCTTTTTTGAACACTGATAATATTATGCCCTTCTTTGGTGTAATTAAAAATCGAATTTTTAATAGAGTTTGATAAAAGTTAGATCGGTTGTATAGTTAAAAAAATTATGAGCCCCATTAAATATGTAATTCAAACTATTTATTGACTTTAACTTAAATTTTAATCAACCATTTAGCCTGCATCAAACATGGACTATATATGTTCGATCAATTATGTCAAATATCAAATGTATTTCCTTTGGAATGGCACAATTAATAAAATTTTATATCAATGAAAGTGGTAATGTTATACATTTGTCTCCTTTCATTATACGAGAATTGTTAACATCAAAATCCACCAACTGCTATAAGTACAAGAATTAGTGTGGTTGACTTGAACAAGTGATCTACCCAAAAAAAAAAGAGGTCGTCTAAAGTGGCGCTGAATTGTTAGCGGAAGCACTCCGACATTCAAGTCCGCTGATCAATATAATATACGTAAGCTCGTCTAAAGAGGTGCCAAGGTTACTTACAAATTTAAAAGAGAGGAAATGTAAACAAATAGTTATTTATTCTATCAAGATGATCGCATTTTACATGTTGAGATAGAAATATATTTCCTGAATATTTTAGAGATAAAAAAAAAATTTGCTTTACAAACTGTTGGCTTTTTTGCCTTACTTTTTGCTGAAAGATCGACTCCAATGCAATTATACAAACTGCTTTTGATTACAAATAATGAACAGCGGAGTAGAATGACTATTAGTTAACAGGGGGAGCTCGGTAGTAGGCTGGAATGGTAGCAGGGAAGAACATTTGTCTCACACCCTCTGCCCTTATAATAGGGAAAATAATTCCGGATGCACCCTGTAGATAAGAAACATAAGTGGTCAGAATGTGTACCTTAAAACTAAAAATAAAATGAAAACGAGTCGAGATACTCACAGAAAGCAGTCTAGCCCCTAACCACACTCTTCGGGGTGAAGGAAATGGGAGTAATAAGCGGCCAACACCATAGACAGCCACAGCAAAAAAGTGGCATACGAGGCTCAGAGGGCGAGGATTCAGGCCAGAAAGTAAAGCCACGGGACCATTAGAGAAAACGCCTCCAAGGCTCAAGTAATCAAAACATGCTTGACGCATCTCCTTCCTTGCTTGGTCAGGTGATGCACAAAAAACCTTATAAAGTGCCCCTGCCAATGTATTTATCGTAGATGCCACAGGCTGCAAAAGAGTGTTCAATTTCTCAAGTTGTTGAAATTAAAACTATATTCCACTCAACCTTTTATGGATGTTCAATCTACAACTCACCTTTCTAATGGTGTAGAAAGATTCAAGATACTCGCAAAGGGTAGATGCATCATTTAGGTCAAGTATAGGTCTAAGAAGATCTCGTAGTATAACGATATCTGAAAGAGCTACAGTCATTCCTCCACCAGTTAAAGGGTGCCGCATGTTGAATGCATCCCCCAGTAGAAGGGCACCGGGGGTGGGCTGAGGATTTGCCGGCATGCTTCTATTTGGCATTGTTCGTATGTTTCCTTTGTCAATTGCTGCAATGAATGCATCATACAGCTGAGGAGGAATCTGAAACATGAATTTATCAGTCAGTTGAAACGCGCATTATACAGAATAGAAATTAGTGTCGGAAACATGTTAAACGAATTAGGGGTACCTGTGGAGCCACCGCAGTCTTCAAATAATCGGCCATTTCTCCATTAGCAATGGAAGGCACTTTTTGTCCAGGGACATCGACCAAGCAACGAACTTCTGTGCTACTGATTTGATAAAGTAAGATAGGTGAAGGGTCGGCCAGAACAACGTGTCCATGATTTGCACTTGGGAGGTCACAGTTTTCCAGGATCAAACCAACAAAACATGAAGGGATGTCCACCTACATCATATAAAGACTTCGTTTTAGAGAGGAGAAAATTGATGCAATGAAATTTGTGAACCCGGGAGTTTAGCAAAATGAGTCTTATTCACCTGGGGAGTACAAAGAGAGCGTCTTAAGTTTGAAAAACAGCCGTCACACACAATGGTGAGAGGAGCATACACCATCATTTCTTGGCCATTTTTAGTCTTGTATTGTACTCCTTTGACAGTTCCGTTTTCTTCAAGCAGCGATGTTACTGTCCCTTGTTCCAATCTTACACTGAGTCAGAAAACAATAAAGGTAACATCAGTAAAAAAAAAAATAGAGTCTGTAACTATAAAAATTGTCGATCTCCAATAATTTTCACTGACCGTGACATTATTGCAATAGACTTATGTAACAGCACCTTCTAAGGTACCTATGGAGTAAAAACTTCAACATTTAAATTATGAGGTAAAAAAAGGGCGTACTTTGGAAGAGTTGCAGCCTTTTCTCTCATTCTTTGTATGAAACGGCCATTATGAAAACTTCGTCCAGAAACATCTGAGTGAAATTTCTCGAGGGGGTAAGACAGCCTAGTATTTTTACCATCCTTGAAAAGGGCGTAACCAAAAACTCGTTGAGCATCAATGTCTTTCAAACAATCTGCAATCACCATAATTTACACAAATCAACATCTAATCAAAGACGAAAGAATAGACAACAAAAATAAATGTTGGCAACTGTCTTACTCACCTTCAAGACCTAACTCAATTAATTTCAAATAGCCTCCTGGTTGTAAAAGTTCACCTACAATTCGATCTGGCTCAGACAAGTCTCTTTCTATCACATGGACTTGTCGCCCTTCCTGCAATTAGTAACGGAAAATGTAGTCGATTAGATCAAAACTCGTTTCATGTGCAAAATTTGAAGCCTAACGTAATTAGTCATATCATGGAGCCTTTAATTTCGATTTCATACTCTTATGTGTTTAATTTGAAAAGGGACAAAAACATTGGTATATATCCTTCCCACAGCTAATCACTTTTTCACATTCAAAGTTACTAACTGATGCAAAGCATAGACGTATACATAAGAATCAGGATTCCCTTTCATTTTCTCTCTCCGTTGCTTTCAACAATCTACGCGTAATATAATGAAATTTGAAAAATAGTTTACTTACAAATTTGTGCCAAAAATAAAGAGAGAGACTGATTTTCAATGCACTTTTAGCAAAATATCGTTCACTCTACGTAAATATTTGGTTGGTGGAACATCCAAGGCGACAGGGAGGCGGGGTTGGAATGATCTAAAGTCCTATATCGAATCAAAATGAAGTTGCTCCATCAACATGAAATTTTACTAAAATTTCAATGGGGGTCAACATATTTAACCCGAAAATGAATTTTCTCCCAGTTGTTTATATAAAAATGATCTTCTGTTCACGGTGGAAAGTCTTATCTTTCTTACTTGGATAGAACCAATTCTCACATTTGGACAGAACCATAAGCTAGATTCTCCTACCACACCAACAAAAACGCAATCTTATCTTGCCTACGTACTGTCGGTAGAGAAGAATTTCGCTGTTTATAATATATAACTTGGTAACTCAAAAAAATCTGATTAAAATTTAAGTCTAAGTCATCAATTAATTTTAACAGCACATTTCACAAAACCACATTGAAAACAACGACGCATTTTATCATCTTTTATCAAAATCAGCTAAAAATGCACTGAGCATGGATATGTTTATATACACATGTACACATATAAAAAAGAAAACAGAAAATTAATGTAAGTTTTTTTAGAATAGATTTCGTGAAAAGAAAAAAAAAAGAAGCAAGGAAACGTTATGGATCCACATACAAAATTATTAAACGGGCAGAATATGCAATTGAAAAAGAGTTTGATAAAAAATAATTTTTAAAGAATCTTTACAAAACATAGGAAATTAGAAGATGCAAGCAATATTACCTTTCCAAGAGTGTAAGCCAGAGCGGCACCAGCAACACCGGCACCGACAATAACGATGTCGGTACTTCCATCAACCTCAGGCTGGCACCGACCGTTAGTGGAGGTGTTAATGCAGGCATCCTTACGTAGAACCTTCGAACTTTTGTTCTTTATGTTTCTCCTCAAATTGTTCGAAAAAACAAAGCCCAATATAACCCAATATAGAACCAACAAAGAAGCAATGAAACCACCAATAACATACTGATCAATCACCACCATCTTTACTTTTGATTGATCAAAGGATCAAGATTTCACTGCTTGCTAGCCTCTCTCTCTCTCTAGGATTTCGTATGGTTCCATCAACTTATTGTGGCACATTTATATAGGCAATGCACATGCTTCAATGGACATGGACAAAAAGCGTGTTTAAATGTGTGAAAGTTGGCATGGCCCATTATTGTGAAAATTTTCTTTTTGCAATCACATCCTTTTTGAATTATTTACAGAGTGGTAATGCTTTCATGCGTAAATAATATTTATTTTTTGAAAAGTAATTTGACTTTGATTAAGTGTATGACTTGATTGAATGCGATTTTTAAATTTTAATAACTAATTTCAAAAATATCATGCCACGGTTGAACATTTAACGCACAATTTGACAAATAATACACCAGTAGATCTAAACTGGTTTGATTCAAACTCAATTTATATTTACGATAGGTTGAAGTTGAGTACAAGAAAAATCAACTTAAGAAATAATTTAGCCACTGATTGGTTTGGAGTAAAAATCAATTAAAATGTTAAGTCAAAGTCAACAATTAACTTTAGTCACACATTTCATGGGATCCACAACTTTTCAACCACACATCTTATTAACTTTTATGAAAATTTACTAAAATTCTGATTTTAATATCTACCAAACAAGGGCTTAATTTCTCTTTGGCACCATAAATAAGTAAACTATTTTGTCGACTCGAAATTCTACAAAATATGAAAATCAACTTAAGAAATAATTTAATTTCTCTTTCGCGCCATAAATAAGTAGAGTATTAGATCGAGTCGAAACTTTTATCAAAATATACTAAAAATGTAATTTTAATCTCTACCAAACAGGGACTTAATTTCTCTTTTGCGCCATAAATAAGTAAACTATTAGGTTGAGTCGAAATTCTACAAAATATGAAAATCAACTTAAGAAATAATTTAATTTCTCTTTTGCGCCATAAATAAGTAAAATATTAGATGGGGTCGAAATTCTACCAACGCGTATTTGGTAACAATCCACTCTTTTGGTGAATGGAGATGAGATGAATTTTTTTGTTATGAGCAAGAAACAATTGATCAAAGTTGTTAGGTTTGTCAAAGCTTACACCAAATGAGTGAGAAGCCCCACACGTATGGATGACTGAAACGGTCAAAGCAAAGTTCATGCATTTTTGCATTACAAATTAAAATAATGCAAATGACAATTAATATAATTAAAAAATAAAGACCTTCCACAAAAAGGTCAATAATAGAATAGATCGATTTCCCACATTTAACTTCAAATATAAATTTCCATACCAGAAAAAGTTGGCAGCAGTTTACACCTATGAATTCATCAGATTCATATCTAATCAGTCTTGTATTTAGGTTGTCCGAAGCGTATTTTATTTGACTTTCTGAGATATTCATGATCATGCAAGTCTAAGGAAGGAGTCATTGGATAAAAGTCAAATACTTGCTGCTGCTTTTAAATCAGCATAAAATAATTAGTGGGAATTTTGGTTGTTATTTTTTTATTTAACAGTTATATGATTTTGATAAAGAGTAAAAAAATGAGGAAAATGATAAATAATTGTTGAAAAAAGTAAAATAAAGAGTGAAAAATAATAATGAACTCATTGAAGTGTGACAAAAAGTAAAAATACTCTTTAAAAGTAAATATTTGAGAATAAGTAAATATATCCCACTTAACCGACCTTTTTTTTTTTTTTTTTTCGAAGTGTGGAGTGTTGTGGAACCATGAATACAATTCAGTGGGGGCATAACTTAACTAAAATAAAAAATTTTGAAACAAAAAATAATGCAAGAAATAAAAATGTACGTAATGATAACTATTAAACTTGGCTCCTAATAAATTTGGAGTAATCATAAAGTATAAAACTAATTAATTAGCATTGAAATGTAACATCGAGATAAAGGAAACAAGATATAAGCCACTTGTATTCTTATTCTCCATAACTTTCATGCAAATTATTGAAATATAAGCCATCACATTCTTAATTTTCATGACAATGAAGTGCATGAATTTTCTTCTTTCAAATCTCAATTATGGCATTTCCCCTTGCTAGAGGGGGTGTTTTTCGATTTATTATAAAAATTGCACGTCGTAGTTATCTATGAAAACAAAAATACATTTATACTCTGTTTGGTTTAGTTAAAAATTAGATTTTTTAAAATAATTTTTTATGAAATTATAGTTGAAAATTGATAAAAGTCATGGATTCCATCAAATATCTAATTAAAATTAATTATTGATTTTAACCTAAATTTTTATCAACTTTTTAAATTAAACCAAAGCATTGGCGTAAATTTTTAAAATGTATCATTCAATAATTGTAATAAATATCTAAGTTCAACCAATTGCAAAATTAACATTATAAAAGTAAATACTAGGTGGTAGTCCATTTTTGACCATAATGAGTATAGACTTGTAGTTCCCACTTGACATAAATGGCGAGTTAGAGGTTTCACATGGAAATATCTTGGCATACACAATCTTTGGGCTGTGGTTGATTTTGCTACAACGTATATTTATCCTTATATTTAATATTTGAATGTGATATATAGCAACCTTATTGGTGCGTATTTATTATGCTTTATGTGTACGTTCGATATATCGTATTAGAATTCAAACAAGGATTAATTTAACTTTATTCAACGTTTGACGTTATTAGTACCTGGAATAATGGTATAGTTCCCACTTGACGTAAATGGCGAGAAAGAGGTTTCACATGGAACCCGAATTGGAAATATCATAGCATACACAATCTTTGGGATGTAGTTGATTTTGCTACGTCTACGTCTATTTATGTTTTACGTGTACGTTTGGTATATCGTATTAGAATTCGAATAAGGATTAATTTAATTATATTATACGGTTGGCATTATTAGTACCTGAAATAAATTAATTCAAACTCGTAACTTATACTTTGTATTGCACACCGGTCTATTTTTAATTCACCTACCCACTTTATAGGTGAAATGTCAAACCAAGTTTGCTCGTTTAATAGTGTACCAAGAGCATCTCCAAAAGACTATTTAAATATGAGATGCTCTCTATTTTAAAGACTTTTTAAATTAACATTTTAATTTAGAGAAAAGGTTTGACTCTCTAAATTTGGAGAGTCAAACTCACTATCTATAATTAAAATCATTCAAAGTGTTTCAATTTTCAATGTAGGAAAAAATAAAATAATCTAAAGAAAAGTTAGTTAAAATAAAAGATAAACAAAAATAATAAATATCTTTTCGGAGTAGTAAAATTAAGTGTTAAATATAAAGAGTTTGTTGGAGTAGTACTTCAAATTTTATAAATACTCTCCAAATGATAGAATGTGCTATTTGAAAATAAAGAATTTATTGGAGATGCTCTAACGACATTTTCTTACATATCTAAATAAACTATCTACTTATAAGTAAATAAGTAAAATTAATATAAATAATTTATTTATTAGAATTAAAAATAAGTTACTGATAATAGTGTAAGAGATACTGTAAAAGTAATCTCTTTTTTTTCCCACTAAAGTAAGAGAAATAAGTTATCCAAAATGTTGAAGACAAAAAGCAAATTTACTTATGTAAATAAGTAAATGTTAAAATAAATAAGTTTTTTGTTAATCAAAGTTAAAAATAAGTTATTTATTTCATCACAAACTTAAGAATTTGTTTTTGAATAATTCTTTTACTTAAAAATAAGAAGAAAAAATAAAGCTTATTCAATACATAATTGTTTTCAGCAAAGAATATTCCTCATTTAGCACAATTTACATAATATATCCTTTCATTTACCATTTTTATTTGGTATTCATTTTCTAAAATTTATTTTCTCACATATTTCATGAGACTTATAAATTTTATAATTTTTTGAACAATACATTTCGTCAACTTTTATCAAAATATACTAAAAATTGATTTTTTATTTAAACCAAACATGGCTTAAAATGTTCATAGTCCAATATCATTGTTTATCACGAGTTTACTTCTCTACTATTTAGAGTGAACTGGTGCACGACTTTACTTTCGTCTCAACCGTAGACTTGAAGGTAATGGAGAACTGATTAAAGTAAACCAGAGAGACAGATAAATCTCCATATTCAAATAAATAAATATTGCTGTCACTTCAAACCTTGACAAACGAATTGGGTAGGTGTGTACATAAATAGTGAAAAAGCATATTCAAGGAGTTGTTTGAATTAATCAAAGGTTAATGTTTGCGTTTAGGTAACTTGTTCTAAACTAATAGGCTTGTTCTGTGTAATTCCTCAAAATGCATACTGTGGACGAGGATTATTTGTTCGGACACCAAAAAACTTCGCGTCGACTGTCAATCTAACACAATCCTTTCCGACAAGTTTATCCGACTTGTAAAACATTGTGGAAAATCATAGAAAGAGTTTGTTGTGTATGTGTTTGATGGATATTATTGAGAAAATAATGTATTTTAAATAGTGATATGATAAGAAATATGTAGTTAAAAAGTAAGGAAAAGTTATTGATGTGATGAAAAATATTATTTTATTGAAAAATTTGTGATTGAAAATGAATTTTGAAATAACATACTTTTAAAGAATGTTTGTCAAATATGGACGTATTAGCCTTTGTTTTGTAGCCATTATCATTTATTTTGTAGAAAAATTCTAACGGTTAGATGTCCTTTTTCATAGTTGCATTTATTGCTAATCCACGTGAAATTACCTTTGCGCCCCTTTACATTTCTTTCATTGTATGTTGAAAGTGTCGTTTGGAGAATTCACATGCTGCTGAGTTAAAAAAAAAAAAAAGGGGTAGCAATGGCCCACTTTACTGTTTCAACGGTAAAAAAAATGCAAAGAAAATGTCTACTAAACAGGGGCTTAGTATATAGTTCTTGTGATTTTGTATGAAGGTCATATTGTAATATTCCTTGAGTTTTGTTGCTCTTATAAGTTATTTAGGCTATTCAACCGAAAAATATACTAGTACTCTCTATTAAGTTGTGGAGCTTAAATTTTACCGTTCGGAATTAGTACGAGGATTTACCTTCGCAGTGAAGTTGTTGTAGGGTTGGAAGGGATCAGGAAGTCCCTTCGGCGGGTGCAGGGCAAGAGCTCCAGATCCAAAATTTCATTAAGGATAATTTAGGAATTTAACAAGTAAAATTTTGATTTTGCTCTAATTTATCTTGTAAATAAGAAGCCGTCGTTAGTATTTATAATATCATATAAAAAGAGAAAGTTTATAGAATATAGCGGATGAAGACGTAGTCTTGCACTTAGACGAACCTCTACAAATATTGCATATTTTTATGCCTATTTTAGAGAACTATGATTTCTAGTTCTCAACTCTCTCTTTGTATGGATTACTCTTTGCTACTATTTAATTGATATTTTTGTATAAAATAGTTGAAATTCGAACTCAAATGTAAATAAATAATTGCTCAAAGATGGTATTTGAAAACCGCAGCTCAAAGTCATATTCATACGGTTGTACGTATGCTTATATGTGTTGGCGACATGTAAAGACTTTGGGAGTAGGGCTTAATTAGTCGTAAAAGGAGGTGGGAGAAAATTTCAATCTAGTTAGTTGGTGGCCGCCACCGTACATAGCAAGCGGCCATATGCAAATGTGGGCAAAAGTCTTCTTAGTACACGTTTGTCTTTCATTATTTTAAAATTCTTTTTTCTACATACTTATTTTTAATTATACGTTCACGTAATAAAATATTTTACATGTAAACACAAAAAATTTCCGTGCTTTTTAACCACACATTTTCCAAAAGTTACGCTTTTTGACAAGTATTTGCCACAAGAGGTCGTGTGAATCAAAACCCTATTAATTCAAGAAGAGCAGTTTGTTCTAGCTCGATACCGTACTTCAACGCCGTAGCGCCTGGTGCTCGAACATTCACTATTCAAATAAAGTTTTTCCAAAAATAAAATAAAATCACCAAACGGGGGCTTATTCTTTGTTTGGTTACGTTTTATAAATGGTTTACAATCAAGATTTTAGTCACATGTTTAATGAAATCTACACATCCTATTTATTGATCACTTATTTTTATCTATTTACAATTTATACTGATTATATATATTTTCCAAACATGTTCATCCGAATTTCGGACCAAGTAAAAGGTTGTGGATAGGCTTCATTGATTTCACACACGATACCTTAGGAGCAAAATATGATAGTTTAGTATTCCATCAGTTTCCATGTAATTATTTTACAAGAAAAAAAAAAACAAAATAGAGTCGAATCCAAACAAGAGTTTATGACGTCAATTCAAATAAGACAATTATACGAGACTTTCGTTAACTATAATAAATGATAAAGATAAGTCTCAATTATCGTTCTTTACATAATTTTCAACAACTTTTATTAAGTAGGAGAGTGTCTCAATCGTATCACCTGTTTTCATTTCACTTTAATTTCATGTCATTATTCTTCGTTTTGAATTTTTGTCCAAATTACTCCCAAATTTCAAAGTCTTTAATCATATGTGCCTAACCCAAAATAGACCTAATTCCATACTATACACTTAAAAAGGTTGTTATTTTCTATTTACGAGGCAATTAAGATACATCCCATCACCACGTCGACAAAATGCTCCAAGGCGATGAGATGCCTGGAGATAGGCAATAGAACTAAGCACCCAAAAATAGATCTAAACTCACAGCAGCGATGCAGTCATGATACGTTGACTCTCCCTTCTCCATGACAACTAACATCGAGCCCCTCCCCCAAACTTCAATATACTCAAGATCGTGTCTTACCATGATAGAGGCGATCCCAGAGAGCATCTCGACCTCTACAAGACCCATATGAACTTAAGGCAACATGCCCCGCAATGAAGTATATATAGAGCCTTTCACCTCACTTTTGTCAAAGGAGCGAAAAGGTGGTACAATAGGTTTCATCTCAAAAGCATCCGCAGCTGGCATGAGTTGAATAGGCAGTTTCTCCGGAATAATGCAATCTATTTAGACTCGTGACGATCATCCGCAATCTTAAGCAATCTTAAATTGAATTCATAGGCCACTATCTTACATTTAAGATGACATATCTATGTATGTAACATAAATACAACATAGACGGGTGACAATCATGAGTTTAGACAAATAGCATTATTCTATAGGAATCACTGTTCACTATGACTAATCATCTTCAGTCATTTATTTTTGGCTATATAAAGTATCTCTTACAGTGCTCTTTATTTTAAAGAATATATTGAAAATTCTTGAAGTAAAGAGTTAATAGTTGTCAAATAACACTTTTACTGAATCATTGGTGATTGCTTTCCTAATTAAAAGTTCATTCGACTTCTAGCCCCCGTTTGCCCCCATTATTTTCCATTATATTAGATTAATTTTTTTCTCTCTTCATTTCAACCACACATTCATCAAATAAAATAATATTACACACAAATTTAAAACATTTCATTACTTTTCTACTACACATTCTCCCATCAATTACTATTTCAAAAATTTTCAACACCCTAAAATGGGGGCCAAACAGGGGCCTATTAGACAAATAATTGAAAAATTAAAGATAAATTTTTTCAAGTACTATTTGAAATTATACACACTTTCTAAAGTTTTTTTTTTTTTTTTTTCATTAGAGTTCGCCACTTTTGAATGTAGCCATATCTAATCATGTAAATATTTCATCTCTAACCGTACTCAAACATATCGTTATTATTTATTTGTCTATTTTGATTCAAGTACTATTATGGACAGGTTTTGTTTGGGTTAACAAAGTATTAGAATTGATCTCCCACTCTCAGTTAGGAATGACAAAAAAATCCGACAAATTCGATACCCACGGGGCCCCGCCCTGAACGGGGCTGGGATTACCCGCTTAATCGAGAATTCGGGGTGGGAAATTTTGCCTCGGGGCGGGGACGGGTAACGGGCGCTCCCGCCCTCGCTCCCGCCCCGTTTAATAAATTTTTTATTTTAAATATTTTTTTTTAAGAATTCAATACTTTAAATGAAAAATTTTATTAGTTTTAATAAAAAAAATGGAAACTAAAATTATTTATCTCAATCTAATGAATAAGGGAAATAATATAAATTATCAAAAACAAAAAAAAAAATATTAAACGGGCCAAGGGCCCCGCCCCGTCTTAAACGGGTAACGGGGTGGGGATGGGCAGGGAATTTCTTGGCGGGTCGGGGTCGGGGTCGGGGGAGGCGCCCTCCCCCGACCCGCCTCGTTGTCATCCCTACTTAGGTCTCGTTCGGTAGGGATTAAAATCCAATTAATATTGAAAATATGACTGTTATTGGGTTCCACTCGTCTAATAAAAGTCAACAATAACGGCTAGTTTTTCAATTTTAATCTGATTTTAATACCTACCGAACGGGCCCTTAGTGTGCATGAATTATTTTGTGGGAAAAATTCATATTTAAGGTGTATTTTTTACTTCAATTCAAAAGGAAGGTAAATAGTTTAAAATTTCATAAATCAGGTATGAATTTAATTAATTAAAAATATTTATTAAATAAAGATAATAAAGTCACAATTTGTGATTAATGTTCACATATTCATAATTATAAGTCACAGATTTATTTACTGGTCACATATTGCATTATTTCGAGGTCACAGATCAAAAAATTTGTACGTCACGAATTATTTCTAGGTCACAGATAAAAAATTTTGTACGTCACATTATTTCGAGGTCACAGATTTCAAAATTAGTTGGTCACAGATCAAAATTTATAGGTCACACAGTCACAGATTTCCAAATTAATCGGTCACATATTTTTTTTTACCATCATAAATTATATAATTTTTAGGTCACAGATAAAAAAAGGTTGGTTACGGATTATATTTTAAGTCACAGATTACTGAATTTTAAAGTCACATATTATATTTTTAGCCAAAAAACCAAAATCCAGAGAATAGGCTGAATAACAAATCCTGTTGGTACAAAGCTGCCTAAAGTAAAATCCAGAGAATAGGCTAAATAGCAAATATGTACTACTAAACTCCCATGTAATTGGGGTTAAAAATTCAGATTAAATATGGATACCAATATTAGGGAATTCATTTATGTCAGTTTTTTTGATGCCTCAATGGGACTATTTTTCGACATTTAGAGTTGTCTGCGGCGGCCAGTGAGGGCCAAAAGAATCTTCCAACTTATTTTTCAATCTCCAGAAGCTGCAAATTGCCACCAATTCCTTCTCTGAAATGAACCGGCTGGGTCAAGGTGGCTTTGAGCCCGTCTACGAGGGGAAGGGGAAGGAGTGAGAGTTGGAGGCGGTGGAGAGAGAGTTGAGAGAAATGAATTCTAGGGTTTAGATAAATTTAAGATTTTATATGTAAAATAAAATATCTGATTTTTGAATAATTAAACTTTGAACCTGATTTTTTAAAATCAATTTTTAAACCCTGCTTTTTAATAATTTCCCTTATTTTGTCCACCCATCTGATGTTGTTACGTCAATACTAAACATTTGTTATCCTGCCCATTGGGCAGGAGATCAGCTCGGTACAAAGTACTCTCTCACCATTTGTGATTACAATCAATCGACTGCGTACAGTCCATAATGAAGTCCGACTGTTAATAGGCCTTGAAGCCCATTAATTACGACCCAATAAGTCCAAATTGGTTAATACCAAATTACCCCGGGTGTTGGTTTACCGTTTACCGCAATTCGTCGGAATTGTAACGGCTAGTTACAGACAGGTTCCTACTTTTAAAAAGCACTCTCTATTCTATCTGTCGCTCTTCTCAACGTCCCATTTACACCCCCATTTTTTGCAACATAAATTCGAAAAAATTATTAAAGAAATTAATTAATAAAATGGAAGAATATCAGGAACAATCTAAATCATTTTCGTCGGAAAATGGAGCTTTGAGTGTCGCCATTAGCATTGAAGATGAAGGTGGGGAAGACGAGCAATTTTACGAAAAAATCGAAGCCCCAAAGTTCGTTGATTTCACTGCCCCTGACCATTACTGCCCAGATGATCGCTACTGGTTCTGCCTTCGTGTTGGTCAGTGTTAAATTCATGTGTTTACTTATTTATTTCCAATATTTTGTAGTATGATTTTAGTTTTGTATTCTTCTAGATATATGAATAAGATCTGGGATTGTAGTCGTATATTTTCTTTATTTTTGGCTTCGTTTGGTTTTTATTTGTTGTCCTTGTTGTTCTTCAAATATTATGAGATTGGATAAAATAAAATAATTGTTACAAAATTGATAACAAAATTAAGGCTTCCTCTTTGTTAATATTGCTTCAGGATGTGATCAAAAGCACGAGGAGGAAATGGATTCCGAAGCAATCTACTCGAACTTTGTTCTTCGGGTTAACCCTCATTCATGATTCCTTTGCTGAATTGGCAGTTCTGGAAATAATCCAAATCTTTTAATTGACTGATTTATTCATACAGGTAATGGCAGCAAGGAGCCCCAATGTAAAACTTCGAAGAACACTACTCAATGGAAATGCTTCAAGGTAATATAGATCATAAAGTCATGGTAAATTTTTGCATTTAATGGTGACTTATTCTAACTTACTCATGACAAATTGAGTATTTTATTCAGAACTCCTATAAAATGTCCACGTTCAGCTCCTCCAAAATCTTCAAAGTCTAGGTTATCATCAAGATTAGCGGTGGCTTCATCAATTCCTCAAAAGATGGTTAATGACAAATCAAAAGTTGTTAGGGCTCTTCTAAAGCCTGAGTCTACTCCAAGGAACAAGACGAAGCCAGTTGCTGCCAGGTATCTTACAACTCCTAGGAACAAAAAATGCCTCCCAAATTCGAATTCTTTTCGTAGTGTTCAGAATCAGAAACCAACCACTATTGAAATCTCAAAAAGCCGCTCGGTTGCAAAGACTCTGGCGTTTCACTCTCCCAAGAAAGCCATCAAGGTAAAGACCTCTATGGAATTGCGTACACCCTTAACAAAATTACGTGAAGGAATCAAAAGGCTTGAAATCACTAGTCAGAAGAAACATTTCTTAGGGTATTCCAGCAAATCTGTGAAGAATTTGGATAACAATGGTAGTTGTTCAAGAAGACTGTTGAAGGGTAGCAAGGTTCAAAGAACGGCTGGGGAACAATTACGTTCTCAAGCTTGTATTAAGCAGGATACCAAGTCTGTAAGATCTTTGGAAAGTAAGAGCAAAGGGATATTGTCAAGACAACAATGTGTCTCGAAAAAATTGGAGGGAAATGGCCCTGGTGATTTGGATATTGATGTGAAATTGGGAGCTGAAGCTATTTCAAAAATCAGAATGCATGCTTCAAGAAGGGAAGCAAACTGTTCGCCAAATGAAGAAGAGAGGAGCTTAGGAGGAAGTACTAACCCGATTTCTGAAGAACCAAACAGACAGGAGAATGATACCAGTAATGCCAATGAACTGAATGATAAACTGAAATTGGGTTCAAAAAATAGTGGAAACTCTAAAGACTTCGTCCCAGTTGGGGCCGAGCAAAATCCTTCTACACATGAGAACGAACCAATGGACAGTGATGAGAAAGAAAACGCCGTGGGCTTTGATGAGAACAGGTTTGAGATCTCTATGTGCTTTTTGGGTGTGCATTCTTCAAAGTTATTTCTTCAATCTGATATTTGTTGGTACTTATGAGTGTTAAATTTACTCACAGAGGAGACAATCATAGTCAGAAGCAGAATGGGAAAAAAATCCTTGGCATGCAGTACACATCTGGAAAAATTAAAAAGGTTCCTTTTTATATTACTTATCATCTTCCATTTGGGATTTCCTCTGCACTAGGTATTCTGTTTCAGTTGTTTATAACTAAATCTTAAATGTTAACATAGGTTTCTCGAGCGCAGGATAATGTTGCCCCTGTGTTGAAGTTCCAGAAACCAAAGCCAACAACCCCTAAACCTTTTAGGCTAAGAACTGATGTAAATATTTCTACCAAACATTAAATAATAACTAACCACTCTTATTTATTTAGTGATACGAAGTTCTTGTTTTCAGGAAAGAAGGATGCACAAGGAGGAAGCTAACTTGGAGAGGAAAATTAATTTTCAATCTCATCAGAGTGCAAGTGCAGTTTCAACACTTTTAGCTGGAAATCTGCAGATAAAGGAAGTAAACAATATTCAAGTGAGTAATTTTTTATATTGTACAATTTGAGCCTAGAGGAAATTTCTTTCTTAATTGGAAAAGTTTACATTATGAGCTTTTTATAAAAAAAATTCACGAACTACTGAGCATAGAGGAAATTTATTTCTTAACAGAAAAAGTTTATATTATGGGTTCATTGAAAACATTTACGAACTATTGCTTTAGCAGAAAGAGAGCAAGATGATAGTTGTTCAAGAGCTTTTAGAAGGGCAAGAGAGAGTGGAAACAACATCCACTGCAACGCCTCAAAGGTCTTGTGTTCCAAGACACCAGGAGTCAACACCTACCACATCCCCTCTGCAAAGTAATGCGATTCAAAGGTTAGAGAAGTTCAGGAAAATGAGATCCACTCTGCAGCAACACTCTATTCGGCCTCAGGGGTAAGTATGAATTCTGTATCCTTGACTATTAAGAATGTTCTTTCAGTTTAACTTAGCAGCTCAATTTTACAGGCTTGATTCAACAAGGAAGGAAATGCCTTACTTGATTCCTGGACAAAAAATGGAAGTGATACATGTCGGATTTCCACCCCAAGAAAAGAGAAGAAACTTGAGATGCAATGTAAGAAGGCATTTAACCATTGGAAAGGAACCAACCTTATAGCACCCATGTACCAAGGAGTTGCAGTGGGAACAACCTTATATAATTGACTCTCTTCACAAGTGGCCTTTTTGTTCAATTATTTATTGAATTTACATGTGTTTCTTCTTCTTCTCGTTCGTTTATTTTCCATTTTAGTCGATTTATTTTCTCAAAAATTTCTTGTTGAGGTGTGTAGCAAGTTGTAACAAAATGATGCTAATGTATTTTTGAGACCGGTTAATATGCAACAAATTTGATTCATCACGTTTTTGAGTTAATTTTCAATGCTCGACCTCTTCCAACTTTTGCACCACCAGTCTTATGGGTCTTAATACTGGAATTCTTGCTGTGAAGTGAAATACAATTCTTAGCGTTTGTTCTTTGCTTTTCCCAAACTCGAATTCTACCTGCCACAAGAAAATGGATATGGCATTTGATTTTATTTTTTAACCAGTTTTTGAAGTCTACTCAAGTTTATCCATACCCAATTTTCTCTACTAAGCATTGGCCATTGTCTCTACTTTTATACAGCAAACTATGTAACAAACTTAATGGAAATTAACAGACCAACCCAACTCAATAGATGCAGCCATTTGCAGAAGTAAATCAAAGCATTGCAATAATGCAGCCATTTGCAAATTTGGTTCCCTTGTTCCTAGAAGCTTTTAGTTGAAATGTATGAAGTCTAATGTTCGAGAGTGTTTGACTCTGAAGCTAGCTGATTGCAGGGCAAAAGGAGGGGGCGCCTGGATTTGAAGTTGCCATATTGGGTGCTGCTGGAGGCATTGGGCAACCCCTTGCAATGTTAATGTAAATGAATCCACTAACCTCAGTTTTCATCATTATGACATGGGTCAATACTCCCGTATCAGAGCTGGTATTGGTCAAATGGATACTGGCACCGGGGAGAGTCATTTCAACTCATGATCAGCAAAGAGCCACTTGGCATGTTTGATAAGATTAACCGGACAATATGGAACAATACTAAAAAAGAAAGAAACTAGAACCTTGCCCATTGTTTTGTCGAGTTTTATCTAAAACTACCCATTTTCTTGATGTAGCTAATTAGCACTAGCTATATGGACAAACACGTGAAAATGTTCAAGTTTCCGTCTTTTTCTAAGAATAAAATGACTCTCAATTTGGGGTTTTAAGTTAAGAGGTTTTTTTGGCCAACATTAATGGAACTATTTGTTATGTATTATGCCTTGGTCTCTACCTATGACAGAAACAACAGACAAAATCATAACACGTAAAGCCAACACAGAGATTCGGAGTGCTGTACACTCGATGTGAGAGAAAGGTCCTGCTAATGAAGAAGAAGAAGAAGAAGAGTACAAGATTCTTCTCAAACCTATCACTCCAAAATGCCCCCCTAAGAATTGTTTTAAAAGTAGGAATATTAGGGCAATCTTGCAAATGGAACATGTAAGAAATCTGATTCCTTAAAATCAGCTTCTTGATTCCTCAAACAATCAGAATTTTGTTGCAAGTTGGAGCCCCTTTTTGCTGTTTTGATCAACTATTTTCTTTTAGAATCTTCAACCAAAAGGAGCCTTAGTTAGTTAGGTAGTTAATAACTAACTTTGCTACTCCTTTGTGCCTATAAATACCTGTATTAGGACTGAAGTAAGGGTGCAACTCGAGAATGAGAAAGTGAGATGAGATAGAGTGGTAAAACTCTTGTAAGTCTGTAGAATTTTCTGATGATTTCTGATAGGAAAATCATGTAAAAGTCTTGAATGAATAAAGACTGAGGAAGCTCATTCTTCCTGTTCCAAAATTCTGCTGGTTGACTTCTGCTGCTGGTTTATTTCTTCTTCTGTTGGTTTATTTTTTCTTCTGCTGGTTGATATCTTCTGCCGATTTATTTCTTACATTCAATATGATTTGCAGTCGAGGAGGGTTACAGTATCACGGGTTCAATTGCGTCCAGCCGTACCTAATGATTTGTGTCCTCACTCCTGATAAATTTTATTATTGAAATAGACAATAGTATTTAAACTTGCAATACATGTAAAAAAGTGTTAATAACTTTCATATCCTCACTTCTAATAAATGTCCTACAGTTAGGAGTGGGGGGGATCCAATATATGTTTCCATATAGACAGTTTTCTTGTCTCATCATTCAAGTTTTCCCACCATGTAATGTAATATATTAAAGTTCTGTGCGCAAAATCCATTTAAAAAGAACAAAAAAACAGAGAAAACGGTTCAAAAACTGCCCCCATGAAGTACAAGTGAGACCAAGTACATTGTCTTTAAAAAAATTATTGTACGTCATTACAATGATGTATCTCAGTATTTGAGCACATGCTAGACGCCTATAAAAAGGTCAAAAGAAAAATAAGAGACACCACATTTTCCCTCAAATTCACCAAGAATGAGTACTTTTAACACGAGTCATAGAGTGAATGGATTTGAAGGTGGGTTAAGAATCGGAGTCTTTGACATGGTCGTGTTTCCCACGAGCACACTTTGTGCCACAGTATCCTCTGCAATCACAGGATTGACCTGTACCACTCTCTCTGGCACAACCTTGTCACCATCTACCTTAGCCAACACTTCAAAATGCATTCTCACAGTCTCAGGCTTTGTTCTCCACTCAGGAAAGCCCTCCCAATCAAATCCATCTCCCTTACTCAGCTTCTTCTCGACTCCAAAACCTATCTTCATAAAAGTCTCTGCTGACACATCTGCCTTCAACAGCTTGAACGAACCCTCTGTGTTTGCTTTGGGACCCAGTACAGAAGATAGCAATGCCTCAAAACCAAGCAAGTTAGGGTTCGATCCATCAATGGATGTAAGAGGCCACATTGTGGTGAACTGATCAGGTGTGAGAAGGGAAGTGGCTTCTCCTTGGAGACCAATGGTGGTTAAAGCATCAGCTTGCACAGATTTCCTTTTTGATGCTGATGATAGCTCGACAAGGCCAGGTGCAAGGCGCTTCAGCTTAAGCTTGTTACTGGAAGTGGTAGATGAGGATGTAGGAGATGTTAGCGACGATGGACCGACAATGCGAAGTGAAAGGATGGGACCAACTTGGGAACGGGAAGCATGTTGAAGACGCTCTGCTAGCGTTAGAAGACCAGATGCAAAGTTATTATTAGTTCGATTTAGTGGAAGTGGAAGCTCGACTGGATGCCGCAAGCTGACTGATCTGGCACCCTTAACAGTGACCACAGCACCATCTGCTAAGATCACTTTCTTCAGCACACCAGCATCCACATCATGCTACATATCATTAGAAACAGCAAATTTTATTAGCAAGGAAGAGAAGCGGATAACTAAAATTCACATGTACAGATTAGTAACCATAACCAAGTGGCATTCGAATGCTCAAGAGTCCCTACAACAACAATAATAACCATGTAAACTTTATTCTAAACAAAGTTGGATTGTTCAAGTAAAGAAATGAAATATTCCGAAAACCATCATATAACTATAATTAGAACCATTGTTAAACATAAAAGATGAAAAAAATGCTGCAAAATAATAATAATAATAATAAACGAATTGTGACTTGTAAACAAGTGAACTCATTTCTCATTCAGCCTTTAACGTGATCCAAAGAACAAAAAGTCCAGAAAAAAAAGCTTTCCCCACGATAAATAGCAATAACTAATCCAAATGAACCAAAAACTAGTTTTAATAGCTAAGAATGCCAAAAATTCCTATTTTCCAGTGAAATCTGTGACTTCTTTACTTGACACAAATATTAAACTAGAGTTGTATACTGATGAGTACTCTTTTCCAACAAAAAAGAACCATACTAAATTAAAATTCACCTTGTCCTGCAGAATGCAGATTAAATATTCTCTCTCTCTTTTTGTAAACAGAATTGACATAACAAACCCAATTTTCCATTATCATATAACTTTCATATAAAATAAAACAAATATAAATTCCATACACTCTTCCAAGAAGTATGCATGAGGCAGAATCATAAAACATATAAAATGCACACTAAAATTCAACATAAAACCAGAAATCGTGCAAGTTGAACTCACCGGCAATGAAATTCTCATATCTTTGGCATCCTGGATCCATAGCTCCATTGGACCAGCCAACTGGAACGGAGCCAAAACAGGCCTCTGATCCTCCAATCGCTGTCTCTCCACCAGCCAATTACCTGAATCCTCTACGCGAAAAATGGGCAAGTCCACATAGTCCCATCGGATAACGTCCTCCAAAAGCTTAAAGGGCAAAACTTTATTATCAACCTCAACATCAAATTCATATGCCACCGACCTCCCCACTAAGGCGTCCCTCAAATCAAACCCCGATATCTTAAACTCATCAGCTTGGAACCCTAATCCCTTCACAATTGCTTCCTTCAAATCCTATGATTAACATCAAAATAAGCAACCAAATAAAATTTCGCAGTTAAAAAAAAAAAAAAAAACTCATTCTATCATGGTCAAAACTGCAGAAAAATTGGATTTCTTTAGCGAAATTGAGAAATTGGAATGCTTACAGATATCGCTTTAGGGTAGGGGGGATTGATGTCTTGCGAAGCAACCAAAGCGGCGGATAATGAAAATTGAAACGCAATCACGACCAAAAAAAACGCTGCAAAAATATTCAGCTTTAATAACCTCAAATCCATTAATTTACAAACAGAAAAAAAGAAATCTTTGAACGTAAAACTAAGGGTTCGTTTATTTGATTGATTGTACTCCTTCTACTGCTTTAGCTAGAGAATTTAATCAAAATATTTCGGATTTTCACTCAACTGTTTGGAGAAGTATTGGGAAAATGAGAGGGAAAGAATGTTGTAGATTATTCTGGAAATGGTGGTGGGGATGATGACGTGGATGGAAATGGACCAATGAGAATGGGTGAAGATATGCTGACATGTCAGTTTCATGAATCCGGGTTACCTTTTGGGGAAGTAACGGCGTCGTATTACGCCATGTGGTGTGGGCAAAGGAAAAGGTATAATTACAAAATATATTGGCGTCGCCCGGACTCGAACCGGAGACCTTCAGTGTGTTAGACTGACGTGATAACCAACTACACCACGACACCATCTTGTTCTTCAAGCTGAAGTTTTTCTCTATATTATATTACTATGTTCATAAAATTAAAATTAAAATACTAGAGGTGTGTTTCAGCTACATTATTTTGAAAAAATGTATTATAAAATAGTAGATTGATGAAAAATGTATAATTAAAAAAAAAAAAGTTATTGATGTGATGAAAAATATTATTTTATTAAAGAATATAGTTAAAAATGAGTAAAAGAATGAGAATAAAAATCTTAATTTGGCTCAAATCAATTGAATATACATGGGAGATATGATTCATTAGCATCAAATTTCCAGAGGAGAACTGCTGTCTCCAATGATAATATTTTTTTATAGGCTTAGTCCATAGAACATACATTTTTTTTTTACAATTGGGCATTTGGGCTTCAAGTATATTGAATATAACACAAACCAACCAACATAAAAAAACCACTAAATATAAAAGGGACAGAACCCTAGAATTTTCGGTCTTCTCTTCTTCAAAACCGACCAATATAAAAAAAAATTGCAAAAAAAAGCAACTAAATATAAAATGGAAAGAGCCTTAGAATTTTCGGTCTTCTCTTCTTCTTCTCTCTCCAGTCCATTCCCACCGCAGAACATGTTTCTCGTCCAGTCATGAGTCATTTTCTCTCAACTTGAAGAAGTCATCCTCCTTCTAGTTTCCATACTAAGCTGGAGTACTCTCGTATTTATTCTTTTCATATTTAAGAGACGTGAAATTTTACCATCTTAACGCTGACAGTGCTTTCGTTCTTTTATCGTGTTTACAATGACAAGTTTTTTGAGTTTCCAAGAGCTTTGCACGGAGATTTCCAACTCTAGTTACTGGATTCTTTTTAACATTTTAATGGTACATGGCAAGTCAAGCAATCGATGATTACATTACATAGTTGGTAAGTATTTTTAGTACTTTAAAATATTAACGTTAATTTGTAAAAGCTAAGATTGAACCTGGTCAATATTCACACACAGATTCACTCGGTGAAAGTACTGAACACGTTGTGATTGCCTCACTTCTCACAATGTTTTCAAAAAACAGGAATGATTTTGGTACCACTTCTCAAAATGGAGAACATAGTTAGATGCTTTTATATGTTACCTTTTGATGGGTAAGCAGTGGAGCAGTAACTGTTTGAGGGAAGCAGCAAAAAAAATTGTGATATTGTCTAGTACTAAAGTGTTAACATTTTGTGAAAACTTTCTAATATGTTATGGATTAATTATTCAAGACGCATTGACAAAGTTTTCTAAATGTATTTATATAGTGTTATTATAAATGTTAAAAAAATTAATTATAGTAGGAACCAAACAGGACCGAACTGAACCGAACCCGAACGGTTCCAGAATTATATCTGGAACCGACGGTTCCATTTACTAAATACCCGAAAATTTCTGGAACCGAACCGAATCGACCTGCGCCCACCCCTACGTATAACCCACAAAGTGTAAATGTGTGTGTGTGAGAGAGAGAGAGAGAGAGAGTACTAAAATCTCCAAAATTTGTTGGTCGTGTGACTTCAAATTTGTGAAGACAAGTATAATTCGTCGCAATATAGCAACTTATTTGAACTAAAAATACTGAACGTACAATAATTTTCTTTTTAATCATGTCTCGAACTGAATATACCAAATCGCATCCTAATTGAACTCTGACCTAACTTAATAATTGTTTAAGTTGTAACAGTGTCATTATCAGCAAGCACTCATTTATCAACAAGTTTAATTTAAAAATTGAGAACAGTAAAAATGAGTCTCTTATATCTTAGGGCAGTAGGTTTGCAAATTATGAAACTGGCATTCTATATTCAACAAAATCTTTGGAAGAAATTCTATTGCCTTTGATGCATATGATATTTGTGTGCATGTGTACCAAGTCATTTGAATCTTAATTTTTAATGTCTTTTAAGGGATTTTATATATTTCAACTAGATTATATTTTGTTAGTTTCAGCTTATAATTGAAATGTTGCATATTTATTTAAAAGAAATCCTTGTGACACGTTTCGTAAGAAAGATGAGCTCGAAAAAATTAATTATGAAAAAGTAATAAAAATTTATGAGTTGTCTGATTCTTTATAATGTATAAAAACACCTTATTATCCTATAGCAAACGAGGATATACGTGTGAATGGTCTGTTGAAAAAGCCATAATTCCATTTTGGCCTTTGACCAATAAAAAAAAAAAAAAAAATAACCTCAAAATTAACAAGTTATAAGGTAAAAGGCAAAAATACCCTCATTGGAAGGAGAAGAAAAAGTCTAACCACGTGAAAATCGTCCAAATATTTCTCAAAACCGACCATTATTCACAAAAACCGACCACTTTCAAAGAAGGATTCGGCCACCCACCGACAAAGATGACTCACGCAGAACAAATGTTAGTTTTTTTTTTTTTTGATTTCACAACTTTTTTCACATACGGTTTTCAATTATTTAGGGGAATTTTTTTGTGTGTTTATTGAATATATGCGTAGATCTACTTATATTTAGTGATAGGGACATGTTTGTATATGTTAACAGAGTTTGACATTGCCGGAAATGGCGATTTTCAGCCATTTCCGACGATGTGATAGGCGTTAACCGCTTAGGCTGTTGACCGCCGGTTTAATAATGAACCGGCGGTTAACAGCCATCATTTGGACCGTCGGTTCATTAGTAGATCGGCGGTTAACCGTCGGGTTCAAATCAAGGCCGGTCAATTGGGCTGGCCCTGGGCTAACAAAGTGGGTCGGCTGTTAAAGTCGGCCCGCATGATTTTTTTTATATATATAATTTAATAAATGTATATTATAATAGATATTTGTAGAATTAAAAATATTTATATGGTTAAACAATTAATTTTAATTTTAATTTAATAATATAATAAAATTTATATTATTAATTTTAATTTTAATATGATAATTAATAATATAATGAAATTAATAATTGTAATTGTTAATAAATAATTTTATATTTTACGTAATTTATAATAACTCGAATATTAAATAGATATTTATAGAATTAAATATTTTACGAAGCCGATTAAGAATTTTATAATTAAGTAAGTAATTTTAATTTGATAATTAATAATATAATTAAATAAATAATTGTAACCGTTAAATATTATATTTTAACAAATTAGTTACTTCTTATTTTTTCCTTTAAATTTTTTTGATAATTTAATAAATCAAATATAAAATAAAAGTTAAATAATTAAATCTTTTACACATTTCATTACGATTTATATATTTAATAAATAATTGAATATTAAATAAAAATTCATATAATTTTATGCTTTACGTAATTTAATCAATCGAATATCAAATAGATATTTTTAGAATTAAATAATTTATATGGTTAAATAATTAATTTTAATTTTAATTTGATAATATAATAAAATTTATATTTATAATTATAATTGTAATTTTAATATGATAATTAATAGTATAACGAAATAAATAATTGTAATTGTTATATAATATTTTTTTAAAAAAAATTAGGAACTTCTTATTTTTTTCGTTTAAATTTTTTTCATAAATGAAAAAATAAAATATTAAATAAATATTTTACATAATATAATAAATTGAATATTAAATAAAAATTTATATACTTTTATATTTAACGTAATTTAATAACTCGAATATTAAATAGATATTTATAGAATTAAATATTTTACGAAGCCGATTAAAAATTTTATAATTAAATAAGTAATTTTAATATGATAATTAATAATATAATTAAATAAATAATTGTAACCGTTAAATATTATATTGTAACAAATTAGCTATTTCTTATTTTTTCTTTTAATTTTTTTTGATAATTTAATAAATCAAATATTAAATAAAAGTTATATAATTAAATCTTTTACCCATTTCATTACGATTTATATATTTAATAAATAATTGAATATTAAATAAAAATTTATATAATTTTATGCTTTACGTAATTTAATCAATCGAATATCAAATAGATATTTGTAGAATTAAAAAATTTATATGGTTAAATAATTAATTTTAATTTGATAATATAATAAAATTTATATTTATAATTTTAATATGATAATTAATAGTATAACGAAATAAATAAGTAATTGTGATGCGATTTTACTGTATTTCATTATCTTATGTTCGAAGTGTTGACAGTTAAATTTTTTTTTTTAAATTTTGCAGTATGAAGTATCACTTGGACTTGACGTTGAGACAGATTCCGGGCAAGGCTACCTGGAACAGTAACTTTGGCAGTTACACTGTCGTGTTGGAGCTACTTGATGAGCATCATGCAGATATGCTTCGACGTTCATTTCTCTGGCCCCTGTACGAGTTGAGAGATGTACAGTTCTCCGGGCAGATCCTCGATGCACTACTGTGTCGGTTGCTTAGTCCAGTCGAGGCGATGCCCTCCACTTCGACCTTGCGGGCAAGGTTGCGAGTTTTTCCATGTTTGATTTTGCTCTCATCACAGGACTGGAGATTACATGCACAGGACTGGAGATTACGGGTGATGATGCAGCTCGTACTGATACTCAGAGAGGTAGACTGCACGACACTTACTTTGAGGGACATGGGACGGTGTTGCTGTCGGCTCTGATGGACGCGATCACGAGGTGTGACGATATGTTGGATAGACTGAAGCTCGGCCTGGTCTACATCCTTGAGAGCGTGTTGCGATGTCACCATCGGAGGACTGTGATTGACCTATTCCATCTGCAGATTGTTGACGATCTTGATGTCTTCAACACATATCCGTGGGGCCGGAGATGTTTTGAGGACACGGTGCACGTATTCACTAGATCACACTCGAGGTCGAAGGGGACCATGCGTAAATACGATACATACGGATTACCCCTTGCCGTGCAGGTAAATGTTTGACATACTTTATTATAATATTGTTTACAATAAATATAAATATAATAATTGTATGTGTTGCAGATCTGGGCGTACGAGACGGTTCCCCTCCTAGGTATCAGTTTGCGAAGCGAGGGGAGACACGCTGCCCTCGGATGCATCATTGGCGAGCATCCCGAGCAGAGGGATGTCCGACTAGCAAAAAGATATCAGCTCTCCTCGACGGCCCTCAGGTTAGATAATACATTTGCAATTTATGTTGTGTGTAGCTCCAAAATATGATGATGTGATCATTAACAAATGTTGTTATGCCAGATTCGAGTCATAACGCAGTTGATGCCGTCGATCGAGGAGGAGGGTCGTGGATATGTGCGTGAATTGGTCGCTCCGCATGATGAAGCCGCTCGAGATAAGGTACGTGAATTGAATATAATCGATTTGCATGTGTTAATTGATTTTTCATTAAATACAATAATTTTTTATGTTCCAATCCGTGTAAGGGGCAGTCCAACTGCTTCACCGCCGCCGGTGCCGAGGGCTTCATCGTCGCCGCCACCGCAGAGGGCATTACCGCCCCGGTGCCGATGACTTCGCCGCCGCCGCCGCCACCGCAGAGGGCTTCACCTCCGAGGGTTTCACCGCCCCCACCGCAAGGGGCCTCATACCCCTCATGGGCATCACCGCCGCCATGGTCATCATCGCCGCCGAGGGCATCACCGTCGCCGATCAGATCACCTTCTCCACCGTCCACTGATCTGTACGATCGCCTGACAGTATTTATAGCGGGTTAGATGGACGAGATGCACCGAGAGTTTAGGGGTCAGATGGACGAGATGCGCCGAGAGTTTAGGGGTCAGATGGACGAGATGCGCCGAGAGCTTCAGGATGAGATTGCAGCCCTCTGGGGCGATATAATAGGCATGAGACGGGGTGACGGACGGGGTGATGGAGGGGGTCATTTCTAGGTAGAGGATGCTACGTTGGCTTCGTTTTTTATGTCCCTAGAGGAGGGTAGGAGAGAGGCAGTTCCCCCGGAGGAGGGTAGGACATAGGCAGTTGCCCCAGAGGAGGGTAGGCCAGGGGTAGTTGCCCCTGAGGAGGGTAAGACAGGGGCCTCAGATGATGAGGATGTTGTGGTGGTGGGGAGGATAGAGGCAGAGGGTAGGACGGAGGAGTTTGTGGTGGTGGGGAGCCGGGAGGATGTTATTCCCGAGGTGGAGGGCGAGCGTACGCCTGACGTAGCGGCGGGAAAAAGGCATGCCGCTGATGCCCCGGAGCAGGTGGTCGGCAAGAGGGTCAGGTTGCCTTCGCAGTACGTCGTTTCTCCCTTTAGGCTGAGGCGAAGAGGAGGACGTTCGTTGACGGGACGTACCCCAATCTGTTTCGGGAGGTGGACGCAGCGAAATGGAAAGTGTTCGAAGCAGAGTTGAGGATAATTAAGCCCCGGTAAGTATTATAGAATTTAAATAAAGTACGTTACGCTAATTCATCTATATCTTTTTCAACATTTTTTCTATTTTTATTTTCAGACAAAGTCGCCAAGTTGGGTCGAAAACGATATTAGATGCATATAAGTGGTTTCGCGAGATCACCACTTCAGGAACGTGGCTCGCCGACGATGTAAGTGAAATATTCATTTTGTTGTTTATTATGTATACATTATTTTTTTGTTTTATGAAATGAAATAACTCGCTAAGTTTTTTATTGGTGTTTCCTGATGTAGCACATCGACCTGGCCATGGAGTTACTACGAGATCGAACTCGACGATATCCGCAATCATTTGATATGCCCGGCCGACTCATACTGAGCACTGAGTTTTTGGGAGCTGTTACCATTGAGCATGAGTCATTGCTATGTATGGGTAGTAAGTACGTGCTTCCTGAATATATGGCCGAATGGGTCGTAGGGATATTGCCGAGGCTCAGGGGAAAGGCATGGGATGCTTGTACACATATATATGTTCCAGCGATCTTGAATCATCATGCCATTGCCGTGGAGATTGTTTTTGCTGACTCCACGATGTATGTGTATGACTCCAATCCTTCGTGTCTGACACAGGGCCAGCTCGAGCAGCAGTTGGAGCCGCTTGCTGTGATCGTACCGTTGATGGCCGCCCGAGCAGGTGTTATTGTTAATGACTGGCTAGCCATCGTGCGGGACCAGACGACGGCGAGACAGTCGAAATCGTAAGTATTTATATTTTGTTTTGTACTTTCAAACTTAGTTTTTTATCTAACACGTTTTTACACTAATATTATTCTTCAATTGTAGGGGTGATTGCGGGATTTTTGCAATAAAGTACATCGAGTTTTTGAGTATAAGACATAAGGTCGATGGAATCAACCAAGCATGGATACAAATTTGGAGGAATAAATTAGCGTGCGATTTATACGAATTCGAGTGTGATCCGTAAACGTTATACATTTAATTGTTGATTCATTTATTTAATACTTGTAAATATTATAAAAATATAGTACGTTGAATTGAATTGAGTAACTCGTTTATGTATGTGTGAAATAACTGTACTTTTGTATACTTAATTATATAATTAAATATTGTGCACTTAACTGTTACTATTGTACACTTAATCAAATTAGCAAATTATGGTTAAATAATTAAATAATTTAGCAACAATACCATTACATATTTGACTAATTGTTATCTAGGGGAATTTGACTCGTACAATTTTGACGAGTATGACCGACTGCTCTACATCTGCCGCACCGACGCGGTCGAGAAAACTCTCCAGTAGATGGTATTCTAGAAGTTCGTGGACGTCCAGGGCCACGCGATTCAGTTACCGGTGGCGACAAACTATTAAGTGGGAAAATATGGCCAGGAACTTCCCAATTAGATTCGTTCGATAAGGGAAATATAGTCTCAGCATATGCAGTTCTCCAATACTCAGCCGTGTAATACTAAGAGCATAATGTTCTCGCTGCAAAGCCTCTGTTCATAGATACCGCGACTGCATGCTCACATGGAAAACTCTCCAACTGAAATCGAGCACAAGTGCATGTGTGTTCATTCAGGTCCACAATGTATATCAGCTGACGTGCATCTTGTACAGAGAAGCGCGACTCATCCAGTGGTTCCACATTCAACCTCCTCATAACCTGTGCGGCCTTGAACAATTTTTCCTCTTGAGCCGGGGCTAGCCAAGTCGAGCAGTTCTACGATTCAACATGTCGGTCGTGAAACCACTGCTGCAGTTTCGTACGAATGTTCTCAATCAATGCGAGAATTGGCAACTCTCGATCCTTCTTAAACATTGAATTCATAGACTCCACGTTATTTGACGTCATCAAGTTGTACTGACGTGTTGGAAAATGTGATCGCGCCCAATGTTCTATCCCCATCTTTGTAAGATAATCCCATGCCGATCGACTTATTTCCTATCTCGACCAACCACTTATTACATTCCTCGACACTGTAAGCTTCGACCGCCCTCCTGAACAATGAAACGATGCCTTGGCCCCGGTATCTAGTCTTCAGATTACCTTGTATATGGTACATGCAGTACCTATGATGTGCCTCGGGGAAGACTTCAGCAATAGCATTTATTAGAGACTGACCCCGATCTGTTACGAATGCAAGATAAGGGACTTCCCCGATCACTTCCCTGAGCTTCGTAAAGAACCAACTCATTGACCGATCATTCTCGCTGTCGACTATGCCGAATGCAAGTGGGTAAATCTGGATGTTGGGATCTCGACATGTAGCAATAATCAACGTACCCCTGTATTTCGATTTCAGAGTTGTATCGTCGACTAAAATTACCGGTCGCATCGCATTTGTAAATCCTCTAATGCATTGTCCAAGAGCCATGAATAAATACTTAAAACATTTCTCGCCCTCCGTCTCAATGAAAAAAGTGGAACCGTGATTCGTTGTCCCCAAATTATGACAGTATCTGGCCAATTTAGCATAACTCTCCTCGGCCGAGCCCAATAAATCCTCCAACGCACATTCTTTGGCCTTCAAGGCCTTCTGGTAGCTCATGACCACTCCGTACTCTCGTCGAACGTCGTTAATGATGTCTGAAGGTCTATAGATCGTCCGTGTGTTCTGATACTTATGCATTATCTGTCGTCCAATAAACCATGATCGAGCTTGTCTGTGATCGTTTTGACGAATCCCCAATTCACAAGTATGTTCCCGTATATATTTGCGAACTACAAAATTCTCATTCGTATCCATCTTAGTCCCTCGCAATCGCCAACGGCAACTGTCGTCAACACAAACAACTGTCAACAATGATTTGTTTGATTTCTTTACCTTGAACTCAAAATTGAATTTCAATGCCAGGAGGTGCACAGCTTCCTGTAAAGCTTTCTTCGTTTCAAACAGTTGCGCAACATACAAATCTTCTTCATCGGGAACCACACATGAAGAATTAGATGAAGGTCCGCTTGTTCCGGCCCCTGAGCTCCCACCCCACTCATGTCTCTGACGGGATAAACCAATTAAATCCTCATTTGTAAATTCATTTACATTCTCGCTGTCTTGAACTACCGATTGAATTATGTGCGTCTTAGTGATGTCATGATGATGAACAACTGTCTCGGGAATATTAGTGTCATCCTCGCGAGCTATATCCACCGTATCCCAAAAATTATTTGCATTGTCATCAGCTCCATCCGAATGGTCATTTCTACCTTCTAAGTCGTCCTTCATCACTAAAGTCACGCAAATTGGTGTCATTTGCGTTTTGTTCAAATCATACAGATAACTCACGTCAATATCAGATGTAACCTTTGCAGGTGGAATTGAAAATGGCAAATGCTCTTGGAATTGATATCTCAGTACCATATTGTATAGAGATAAATCGACGTTCAGCTTCTTCTATATATCATGGTACAGTTCGTCGTACGATGTAGTCTCTGTTATATGTGTTGGCATATTACGTTGTCCGTCACTTGTCCATCGATTATTTTCATCCAACTCAAAATCACCAAAATAACAAACCGAGAGTATAATCCTCATATCTGTGTGGCATGACAAAATCGAATTTGTAAATATTTCAAATAGAAACTTATTAAAAAATAAAACAGCACCTAACAGTCTAACATTCCCAATTATTGCATGTTAACAGTCGATTTTTTAGGTTGTTAACAACCTAAAATATAACCAATATTTTAGGCCGTTAACAACCTAAAAATCGGTTGTTAACAGCCCAAAAATATTGGCTGTTAACAGCCTAAAAATAGGTTGTTATGCTGTTAACAGCCGATTTTGGTTGTTTTGTTAGTCGATTTTTAGGCTGTTAACAGCCATTTTTTTGAATTTTTTCGTCGTTTTTCGTAACAGCCGTTAAGGCAAACCAATCGAAAAGTTATGCAGATAAATTCTTTTCCCATTATGCTTAAGATAAATTATATACATCTGCTAAAAAAATTTATCTGCCAACTCTTATGTCGAATCTTAATTTATCAAGTAAAAACATACACATATTTAACGAAAACGAAATTAAACATATGTAAATGTACTTACTGATTTGAAGTAATTGACCGAGAATTTTTTTCCTTCAGCTATCGATATTTTTGAGATTTTCAGAGTGTAGAAGATGAGAGAATTTTTATCTATATTTGAGCTGATTTTGTAATGTTATGTAGGGAGTGTTTGATTTTTATTTGTTAACTAAAAGGGCAGTGTTGTCTTTTTAACAAAATCATATTTTGTAATTATATTATTCACTTAAGGATATTTTTGTCTTTTAAACACCATTAGGCCATTTTGAAGTTATTCACTTGTGAAAAAGTCGAAAAAGAATTATGGCCTTTTGACTAAGCCATTTTTAAGTTACCCCTTATTATCTACCACATCACCATGTCCCTCCATCCCTATCTTTGAACACGTGGAAAGAGCATTATTCTTTAGTTAAAATGGCATACACTCACCCTCTTCCTTGACCCTTTTGAAACTTTGACCCAATGTTAAAGAGAGAAACAAGTCTTATTATTCCATCTGTCTTCGATTCTTCTTTCACTGAAGAAATAAAAGCTCAAATAAGATACCAAAATTAAGTTTACTAGCTGATAATAACTTTTTTTTCTTTAATCACACATTCTTATTAGGAGTTATGCTATAAGTACATAATCTTTTACCTAATACGTGTCATTGACAAATGGCGATCCCCTATTAGAGGACGTCTGGGAGGGCCGCCAATTGTCAATTAAAATACACATTAGGCAAGATATTATGTACAATAATCCTCTTAGAAACAACCAGTTTTAAATAATTGCTTTCACATTGTTCCGAAGTTCCTGTTTGACGCAAATTAAAATTTTAATTTAAGTTAATTTAAGTCAAAATCAACAATAAATTTTAATTACGAGAAAAATAGCTTTTTAATCATTAATTTCATCATTTTTTATTAAAATCGGTTAAAATTTTAAATTTAATTATCACCTAACACTGGCTGGAAGAAAAAATTTGTAACTGGACTTTCAAGGTCTAAGGTTGGCAAACATTCTGTATGTGTGTCAGTAGAATTGTGCCTAATCAGAGTGGGGCGCAGGTAAAGAAATATGACATAACAAAGCTACTAATTCGTGAATTAGCCAGTTGACACTCACTGCACAACGCCCTTCGGAAAAAAATTGACAACAACACAACAAAACGGTGCAACCAGCTCCAAATCACACAACAAACACTAGAATTTCTCTCTATAATGGCGGATTTTCTGACAGACAGTGATGATGAGAAGAAAGTCGAGGAGCTTTTATCTCAGGCTTTGGACCTTACTGTGCTTGAGCAAGTCACTGCCGTTAATTGCTCTGGTTTTAATGATTCTGATCTTCCTTCTCACCTAGCAGCCCGTTTCCAAAAGCTCAAATCATTACCAGTACAGAAATCGAAATCGGAATTTTCGCAAAGCTTCAATTCTTCAAACACCCCAGAATTCAAGAACAGGGATTTTATAAATGAACCCAAAAAGGTAGACCTCAGTGAAGAAACTAAAGGGTGTTTTTCACAGAAAAACCTTGCCGAGAAAATGGGTTCAAAATCAAGTAAAAATGGGTTGAAGAAGAACCCAGATAGTAAAAATTGCTCATTGCCTACAAAATCATCCGAGAACAAGAGTTTTTCACCTTTCAAGAAAACCCCACAGGGGAAAAAAATGTCAAAAAAGAAATCGAATTCCCCATCTTCGGCTTCGTGGGACGATTTTTCAAGCGATTCTCTGTCTCCACCTGCAAAAACTGGTTGCTTTTGGTGTTCTTCGAAAAAGGGTTCGAGAAAAAATAGCAAAGAAAGCAGGAGTTTGGATATAGACCTTGAATGGGAGAAGAATGATGAGTTTTTATCTGATTTGAGTAATTTTTCATCGAAAAGTCAAAAAAAGACGATAATGAAGGCTATGAAGGAGGAGGAGAAGATCTGCAGAGAGGCAGAGAAGATTGTCAAATGGGCAAAGCAAGCTTTAGCAGGGATGGATGTTTCTAGCATTGAAGATGAGCTAAGTGACAATGAAAATTATAAATGATCATATACAGTTCATGTTCACTTCGTATTATATCCAAGACGATATGTCCTTTTCTTTCTGCTTTTTCCTGATCCTATTTGAATGGTTTTGTGTTCTGCTTGTGGGGTTTTATAAGTATAAAGATATAAATTGTATTACATAGATGAAGAAATTGATAGATTCCACCGGTTATGATATACTTTTAGTAAATTGATGGTTCTGATATCTGATGAATGGTGAATTGTTGATCCCTAAGATTTTTTCGATGTTCTTGGATTTAATTTAATTTAAATTTTTTTTTTGGCACTTTGCGACACATGAATCTGAAATTGATGTGTTTGGTTTATGTTTTTTTCCTTTGCAATTGATGTTATAGATGTCGATTTCTGCTTAGATATCAGTTTCAATTAGGGGGGTCCGTGGGTCGGTTCGGTTCGGTTCGGTTCTGCTCGGTTCCAGAATTTTCGGGTATTTAATAAATGGACCCGTCGGGTCCAAATATAATTATGGAACCGTTCGGTTTGGTTTGGTTCCATTCGGTTCCGTACCATAATTAAATTTTTTAAAATTTACAACAACACTACATAAATATAACTAATGACATTTCATTTGTAACTTTTACAAATTAACGTAACCAAATTCAAAAATATAAAAATAACTAGTTGTCGAATAACATTAATTTAATGCATACAAGTACAAAAAAGTAGATATTAATACTTACCAACTATTTGATTTAATTATCAACTGGCAAAAAACTCTACAAGAATTGAAAAAGCACAATTAACAAACAAATAAACTAAAAAATATTCAACTAATAAGATTTGATAAAAAATATAATATATATCTATTACATGTCTCAATGCCTTCATAGAACTCTATTTTTTCAATGCAAATTCCATCTTGGGAGACTTTCAAGAGTCCAGAATATTTTCTTAGCCAGTTTTGTGTACAAATTAAGGCTTTAACTGTTTTAGGAGTTAAAGAACTCCTAAATGGATCAAGAATGCGCCCTCCAGTACTAAATGCTGACTCAGAAGCAACTGTAGATACATGAATAGCAAGAACATCTCTTACAACCTCAGATAAAAATTCAAATCTTGATTTATTAATCTTCCACCAATGTAAAATGTTAGAAAAAATAAATTAATTTAATTAATTTAATAAAAAAATATAAAAAAATTATTTAGTTTCGGGTCTCATTCGGTTCTTGGTCAAGACCCGAGACCCGACCCAAACCTTTCGGTTCTTGATTCGGGTACCCATTCGGGTCTTTAACTTATGAAGAACCGCTCGATTCGATTCGATTCGGTTCGGTTCGGTTCGATCCGGTTCGATTCGGATATTTTGAACACCCCTAGTTTCAATCATATGTTTAAGAATGAAAAGTGTTTTCTTGCATCATTTTTGGGGATAATATCTTTAATGTCGGCAAGCACTTTATCATTATAGACTTTGGGAATAAATTGAATTATGCAAATCTTTTCCAATTCAACTTCCTGATTCTGTACTATATCTTTTAAACATAATGATGGAGGGAGACTTGACAAATAAAATGTAAGATCCTGAAATTGACTAATGTTGGATTATTCGATTTGATGCAACGTGCTTGTCAAATGTATCTTCTTGGGGTCTAGTAGTTACCTGAGATTCTATTATTTCTTTCATTATGATTTCATTCTCGAAATTCTGTCATTTCTCAATATTTTTATTTGATCTCAGATTCACATGTTATTCCTTTTTTATATTTGGGCTTGAATCCCACTGAGATGTACCGTACGAGGTCAAATATCAGCATGCCAAAAAATCAGCACATTATGGCTAGTGTGTGTTGGTCCATCCTAGTCGCTACAACAATTTAAGAAACTCTACCAACATATACACACCAAATAAGTGTGGCCTCTGTATATGGTGATCGCTCATTTCAATTCACAGTCCGCCAACCACCGGGAGACCTCTTGACACCGCCTATATATGGGTGGCACACCCCCAATATCATAACCTTGACTACCTAGACTGACCATCGGGAGCCTCAATAGTATATCTATCCGTAAACAAAACAATAAGGTACACACATAGGGAGATTCCATTAAATTCACTATTGCTTTCTCAATTCGAATGTTATGTCTAAGTATAGCTTTATTTTCGTTATCTCTTCCTTTACGAGTTGCGAAGGAATACTTCTTTATGCTATTAATAGATAATGACTAAGATAACTACAACCCTACAAATGAATGGACGATCAAATACAAAACAATTCTCCAATAGGTTATAACTACAACCCTACACATCTATAATGTATTATTAAATATAACATCAAGTGATAACAACTTTTGGACGATTTTAACCCTATTACGATAATACCTTACTTTTTGTTTTTCAATATGTAATAAATACTACAAAATTCTTGTCATATATGAATTTCATGTTATTGATTCTCAGTTAATTAATATTCACATTAATCTAGACTCAATGAATCTTGATTAATGAATCTTCATCTACATGAATTTAGAGTTATTATAGATGAATTTAATTCTATTCATATATCTAAAAATTTAATGGGTGTTTAATTTCAAGTATTAGTAATTAATTCTTACAAAATTCTTGTCATATATGAATTTCGTGTAATTAATTCCCAATTAATTAAAATTGACATTAATTTTGACTTTGTGAATCTTAATCTATATGAATTTAGATTTATTATAGATGAATTTATTTCTATTCATGTATCTATGAATTTTAATGGGTGTTTGAATTCATATATTAAAAATTAATACTTATGTACCAAATGTAGTATAAAAAAGTTGATCATTTGTAGTATTTTATCATCACAAATAATTGAATAATAGAAGTTGAATTTTGAAAGCACAATTTTCTTCTCTTAAATTTTTTATCCTAAAGTTTATTTCCTTTATTTCATTTGAGACTTAACATATACTCTTAACAAAATAATATAAAATATTACTTTTACAACACTTTAAAAAGCATTTTAAAATAACGTGTAATACACGTTCAACGTTAACTAGTGTATCTATGTGTCATTTGTTAACATTGAATTAAGAATGATCGTTATGTTCATTATAAAAAATGTATGTAGCCAGTTGGCCAAATACATGTATATATACACTTCTCATGAATTAATACTTTCCAGAACACCGAACAAATATATGAAGTGTGAATCAATATAATGAAGTGATTGTCAAAATTCATCCCATTTAATCAAATATCCAAAACTGCATGGCTAAATTAATTACATGATTTTTCAATGGGAAAATTGAATAAATTGCCTTTTTTTTTTTTTTTTTTTCTCTAATATGGTAAAGATTTCATGCACAAATCTTGAGTGCCTTTTCTTCGTCCTCACAGATTAATGAATCAAGAAAAAATTCCTCTGCATTTTCATGTTCTTAGCCTATAAATTCCTGCATTAAGCCGTTCAATATTTTCATGAAAAAAATTCTAATTCTTTGTGAGTCTCAATTTTCAATCATGGTATTCTCCAATTTCCTTTTAACTTTGTTTTTTTCTTGTTCTGTGATTTCTCTTATTGATGCCAGCAGTAATGGCATCACAGTCGATCTCCTTCATCGCGATTCTCCTCTTTCGCCTTTCTACAACCCCGATAACACACTATTCGACCGTCTAAAAAATGCATTCCATCGTTCTTATTCGCGTAAAGCATCCCTCAATCCAGCCTCAATTTCAACAAAAATAATCGAAGCCCCAATCCAGTCGAATTCTGGAGAATACCTCATGAAAATCTCACTTGGAACACCATCTTTCGAAACCCTAGCCATTGCTGACACTGGCAGTGACCTACTCTGGACACAATGTGCGCCTTGTACAGACTGTTACAAACAAATTCCACCACTTTTTGACTCCAAAAACTCGACGTCATACAGGGGTGTATCCTGTCAATCTCAGCTATGTGCTGATGTTGGAAGTTCAAGTTGTGACAGTCAAAATGTCTGTCAATATTCAGTTTCTTATGGTGACAGTTCTTACAGTTATGGAGATTTAGCAGCAGATACTTTTAGTCTTCAATCTAGTACTGGGAAATCAGTGTCTTTTCCTAAGACCGTGTTTGGCTGTGGCCATGAAAATGGTGGCACTTTCAATGAAACGGGGTCTGGGATAGTAGGGCTTGGAGGTGGAGCTTTTTCAATTGTTAATCAATTGAAAAATTCTATTGGTGGGAAATTCTCATACTGTTTGAATTCAATTGATGAGCCCAATGTTCCAAGCAAGATAAGTTTTGGCTCCGATGCTTTGGTTTCAGGACCAAATGTCGTGTCCACTCCCTTGATAAAGAAATCTCCAGACACTTTTTACTACCTAAATTTGGAGGGTGTTAGTGTTGGAACCACTAAATTTGTCTACAAAACCCTAAAAAATTCCGACTCGATCTCTGTCGATGCATCTTCCGATGATCAAGGTAACATCATTATTGATTCCGGGACAACATTGACTTTCCTCCCACAGCAAATTTACGAGCAATTGGAATCGGCCCTTGTAAAAGCTATCAAGGGGAAACGTGTGACGAACCCACAAGGTTCGTTCAACTTATGCTACCAAGTCACCGGGGAAAAATTCGATCCCCCAACAATTGTTGCTCATTTTACTGGTGCTGATGTAGAGTTGCCACCAACAAGTACATTTCTCGAAGTTGAGGAAGGGATGGTTTGCTTGACGTTGTTGCCTTCTGAGGATTTGGCCATATATGGGAACCTAAGTCAAATGAATTATCTGGTAGGATATGACCTTGTGAATAACAAGGTTAGTTTCATGCCAACCGATTGTTCCAAGGCCACTTGAACAATGTAGTTTCTAGTTCCTATTTTATCGGATAGATATTATTTAAAAACACATTCTTTCAAAATAATGTGATTCAAACACACCTTAAGGCGCTCAGGCGTCCTTCACCAATCTATTTTTAAGAAGCATTAAGTACCGACAAAAATCAAGTATCATTTCTATTGGGCTAATAGTTTTACTGCTGAATACTCTAATTACGAATAATATGATTTTTAACAAAATTAATACTATAAGTAAAAAAGTGTTTAAATCGACTAAAATAACTTAATTGTTTATTTTAATTTTTTCATATATTATTTAGTATTAATACTTAAAAAATCTCCTACTACGAGTTTTTCACAATTTAAAATGTTGGTTGAGACAAGGCAATTTGAAACAAAACAATTCTTCATAGTTGAAATGAAAATAAAAGTTGTCACCATTCCTTTTTTATTTTATTTTTTGTAATTTATTACCGAAAATACTCCTAGAATGTACAACCAAAGAGTTATAAATTCTCAAAGAAAATGGATTTCCTAAGATGATTTATCGTCCATATTTTACAAGCTATTTTAAGAGTAAATTCAACAAATGTCTTTGTGGCATTGGTGATCGGTGTCTCTTTAGACTATGCACCACCCGATTCAAAAATCCCATCTAAATCTATGTACTCGAACCAGGTAAAAATCAACTATCGAACATTTACAACAATAAAAATCCAATAGGTTCCAATGCTTACATTTTGGAGAGTACTAATGCCAGAAGCTGATTTGGTCAGGAAATTGTACCTCAAACCAGGCATGGATATATGCTTCAACATGCTAGGTGATCACATGAATTTCTTCAATGATCCCTTAATTCTAAGGCTGAATCCCTCAAATTGTTCCGTTTGTGCCTTGCTTACTTCCTTTATTTCTCTCTTATTTCCTTTGTTGATATTATTCCTTTTAACTATTTATTCTTACCGTATAAGCAGGGTTGGCTCCACACATATAAATATCACTTTCATTAAAAAGTGAACTTAAATACAATGTCACTTTAATTACAAATGATATTTGTCACTAAAAAGTGCGAAATTAAAAAAAAAAAAAAAAGTAAGCAAACAATTAAAAAAAAGTGATAGAAAAAAGTGACGAACACTAAAAAAACACTAAAAATGGCCATGAATTCAAAAGAAAAGTGGCAAACTTCAAAATAGTGACAAAAAAAAAAAACTGCAAAACATTCGAAAAAGAAGAGACAAATAATATTCATTACAACATTCTTCTCGCACAAAATTCTTTACAATAATCATAAATCACAATTTTCAATATAGCTAAATTATCTAATAAACTCACAAAGATATTTGCTTTTGTCAAAAAAATAAAAAAAAAAAAAAAAAAAAAAAAAAAAAAAAACAAATTTAAATGAGAATTGCTAGGTGTACAGAAATTATACCCCACAGAAGCCGGCCAGAACACATCCACAAAACAAGTGGAGCCCACATTTTTTGCAATATTTAATTTATATGGGACCCACCTCCCATGTGATTGTTCTGCTACATTTATGTGAGTTGAATTTTTGTACGAATAGAAAAACTCAATTTAAATACAACCAAGTTATCCAATAAGCTCACAAAGATGAAATGCCCAAAAAATTTGTATAAACACTTATTACTGTTAATTGCATGATTTATCATTTTTTGAAAGTGATAATTTTTTTTTTTTTTTTTCGTTTTTAATCTATACCAAATATTTTTCAAAAATAATTTATATGTTCTGCTTCTTCATCACATGCATCTTCCGTCTTTACCTCATCAACCATGTGTGAGATGAAGATCCAATAGTACATATGCTACTATGAACTCTCTCTTCATCTCTACGCACATAACTTCCTCTATGGGTTCTTCAATCTTAAATTCATCCTGCAGCAATTAAACGTACAACATCTCCATTAAACATAAAGTAAATGACCAAAATTATCAAATAAACATCATCTAATGAGGAAACTGAATTTGAGAATGAGAATTATTGCTTCATGAGCACAATGATACACAATAATCCCGACAAAAACCAAAATCCATAAATTGAATAACATAATAGAACAATAAATCATATCTCTATCTGCAATTCAAATCAGAGTTAAATCTTTAAAAACTAAGCTTGGCAATTTAAGAATTTTAACCATAGACATAAGATGCAAATTCAACACTCAAGATGTAAATAAGTAACGGAAATGAATAATGAGTGATTCGCCTAAGAATTCGAAACAAGTGTAGAAAGGTTCACAAGGTTCCATAACTATTTGTTTTTTCAAGTTAAACTATAATTTATACCAAGAAAACGGAAAAATAAAAAACTGGAACTCATCTTTTTTCTCATTCAAAACACCTTAACCGGTTCTCTAATTCACGATTTCACAATGGATTGTCTAGTATTTTTCATCAACTAAATATTACCCATAGAAGTAGAAAATATACATGAGCGAGAGAGGTGAACAACATACTTGAAATTGGATTCGAAAACACCACCTACCATGACGACGACGACGAATGCGGTGTGATGGGGAATGTTTGGCCAGAAACACACAATCTATTGGACCGGAAGATCAACATAAAGAATAACATATTTAAGGGATTGGTTTGGGGGCTAATTAATGAATGATTAACACTAAAAGTTGCCATGGTAATGGATGGCGGGAGGACAAACGAATCATTCTCTTCATTTGTATGTCACGTATCCATGTGGATCCACACATTCCTCTAAAAGAATCAAAAGAATGGTAGGGATGTTGCAGAGTTTGTGGGATTAGATTAGTTTTCGCCTATTTGATTTCTTGTAACTGAAATTTAACATTTAATTAATGTTAATGAAAACCTAAAAAATTAAAAGTGTATTAATCAATTTTTTAATAAATATGTTTTTTTTTTTTTTTTTATTTTTCCTTTTTAGTAAAATTCATTTTAATTACAAAAAATATTGGCGTCGCCCGGACTCGAACCGGAGACCTTCAGTGTGTTAGACTGACGTGATAACCAACTACACCACGACACCATCTTGTTCTTCAGGCTGAAGTTTTTCTCTATATTATATTACTATGTTCATAAAATTAAAATTAAAATACTAAGGGTGTGTTTCAGCTACATTATTTTGAAAAAATGTATTATAAAATAGTAGATTGATGAAAAATGTATAATTTAAAAAAAAAAAAAAAAGTTATTGATATGATGAAAAATATTATTTTATTGAAGAATATAGTTAAAAATGAATAAAAGAATGAGAATAAAAATCTTAATTTGGCTCAAATCAATTGAATATACATGGGAGATATGATTCATTAACATCAAATTTCCAGAGGAGAACTGCTGTCTCCAATGATAATATTTTTTTTATAGGCTTAATCCATATTTACTATTTGTGTTTAAGAATAAATTATTATATTATAGTCATAGTAAGTATCCCAATCTCATCAGCCATGTTTTTGCTCGTATAACTAGGACTGTGCAAAATGTCCGAACCGAATCGGAACCGAATCGAATGGGTTTTCTTAAATTAAAAACCCGAACGGGTATCCGAATTGAGGGGTTCGGTTCGGTTCTCGGTTTTAGACCAAGAACCGAAGAAGAACATAATTTTTTTTTTTTTTTTTTTACAATTGGGCATTTGGGCTTCAAGTATATTGAATATAACACAAATAGACCAACATAAAAAAAATTGAAAAAAAACCACTAAATATAAAAGGGACAGAGCCCTAGAATTTTCGGTCTTCTCTTCTTCAAAACTGACCAACATAAAAAAAAAGCAACTAAATATAAAAGGGAAAAAGCCTTAGAATTTTCGGTCTTCTCTTCTCTTCTCTCTCCAGTCCATTCCCGCCGCAGAACATGTTTCTCGTCCAGTCATGAGTCATTTTCTCTCAGCTTGAAGAAGTCATCCTCCTTCTAGTTCCCACACTAAGCTGGAGTACTCTCGTATTTATTCTTTTCATATTTAAGAGACGTGAAATTTTACCATCTTAACGCTGACAGTGCTTTCGTTCTTTTATCGTGTTTACAATGACAAATTTTTTGAGTCTTCCAAGAACTTTGCACGGAGATTTCCAGCTCTAGTTACTGGATTCTTTTTAACATTTTAATGGTACATGGCAAGTCAAGCAATCGATAATTACATTACATAGTTGGTAAGTATTTTTAGTACTTTAAAATATTAACGTTCATTTGTAAAAGCTAAGATTGAACCTGGTCAATATTCACACACAGATTCACTCGGTAAAAGTACTGAGCACGTTGTGATTGCCTCACTTCTTACAATGTTTTCAGAAAACAGGAATGATTTTGGTACCACTTCTCAAAATGGAGAACATAGTTAGATGCTTTTATATGTTACATTTTGGTGGGTAAGCAGTGGAGCAGTAACTATTTGAGGGAAGCAGCAAAAAAAATTGTGATCTATATTGTCTAGTACTAAAGTGTTAGCATTTTGTGAAAACTTTCTAATATGTTATGGATTAATTATTCAAGACGCACTGACAAAGTTTTCTAAATATATTTATATAGTGTTATTATAAATATTAAAAAAATTAATTATAGTAGGAACCGAACAGGACCGAACGGAACCGAATTGAACCGAACCCGAACGGTTCCAGAATTATATCTGGAACCGACGGTTCCATTTACTAAATACCCGAAAATTTCTGGAACCAAACCGAATCGACCCGCGCTCACTCCTACGTATAACCCACAAAGTCTAAATATGAGAGAGAGAGAGTACTGAACGTACAATGATTTTCTTTTTAATCATGTCTCGAACTGAATATACCAAATCGCATCCTAATTGAACTCTGACCTAACTTAATAATTGTTTAAGTTGTAACAGTGTCATTATCAGCAAGCACTCATTTATCAACAAGTTTAATTTAAAAATTGAGAACAGTAAAAATGAGTCTCTTATATCTTAGGGCAGTAGGTTTGCAAATTATGAAACTGGCATTCTATATTCAACAAAATCTTTGGAAGAAATTCTATTGCCTTTGATGCATATGATATTTGTGTGCATGTGTACCAAGTCATTTGAATCTTAATTTTTAATGTCTTTTAAGGGATTTTATATATTTCAACTAGATTATATTTTGTTAGTTTCAGCTTATAATTGAAATGTTGCATATTTATTTAAAAGAAATCCTTGTGACACGTTTCGTAAGAAAGATGAGCTCGAAAAAATTAATTATGAAAAAGTAATAAAAATTTATGAGTTGTCTGATTCTTTATAATGTATAAAAACACCTTATTATCCTATAGCAAACATGCATGTTGTGTGTACACAATACTGTACACACAAAAAACCAACAGACAACACACAAAATAGGTGGGCTCGCATTTTTTGCAATATTTTATTCACAAGTGGGACCCACCGGCCACCTCCATGTGAGATTTCTGGTAGAAATCTTCCTGGTCAAATGGAATTTTCTATAGTATAAGATGTGATATATAGTATCCTACAAACGCATAAAGAAGAAGATTTAGAAAGATCAGAATGCTGTAGTGAATTTATATTCACTTTTACCTATCATCATAAACTACTTAATGAGAAGTATTAAAACAACTAACTTATGGGTAACCAATACCATGTTTCATCGTCATTTTGTAGAACTCAAATTTCTCCAAACTTATTTTTTACAATACATTCCCCCAACGAAATAATTTTGTACGTGGACACGTATCTTTTCCTTTTTTTGAACCAAACATTCTTAAAAAAAAAAAAAAAAAATTACACAAAATATATATTTTTATATTTTCCATTTATGATTTCTCATAAATTATCGATCATTTAAATTATTATGTTTTTGAATAAATAAGTATATTTGATTTTCATTTTACGTCACATATCTCTCTCAATCATTTGAAAATTTTACGGTGTTGGGTTGCTAATTTCAATTTTCAATAAACAACAAAATCTTGTTTTAATTGTATTTTACAAAAATGGCTTTTTGAAAATAAGATCAAATTTATAACATAAAACTCAAATCATATTTTTTCTTAAATTTTTAATGTTTTGAAAACACTCAAAACACAAGAAATAAAAATAACAAATAAAACAATTAAAATGTATATATATATTACTTGATAATATATTGGTATTATTTTACTGAATAATCAAATTTATTAAATAAAATATCACAATTTAATTTCTAAAAATCTCAAACTAAACACATTTTTCAGTTTTAAGAAACAATATTTCATAAGTGACAAACGAAATGTGCTTTCTATAATTTTAAAAGAAACACACAAAAAACAGGACTATTGTTGAACATAAAAACATATTAACAATTTAACATGTATGTACAAATCCACAAAATTGAAGAAGCAATCTAAAATAAGTTATTTTCACTTAAGTCACAAGACAAACAAAAACAAGAACAATTAAAAGAGGACCTAATAACTAAGAACATATTCTTAAAGGCCTGTAAAACACTGATCAATGCCCTCTAAAACAAATCAATTAAGAAATTGAAGCTAAACAATGACTGATGAAAATGAGCAGAGAAAAACGTCTGCTATTGATTTTGATTAGAATTGTAAAAATGAAGAAGGTTACAAGAGAATAAATACACAAAATTACAATAGCCTTTGTACATGTGGCAAAACTAAATTCTGTTATAAATAACTAAAATTTGGAATCAATTTTAACTTCCTTCAGCTAGTGGCAGCATTCCTTCATTCCAGCAGCTTCTACATTCTTCTAGCATCTCTTGCTCCACAACCTTGATCTCCAACAGCCCCCATCAAGGTGGAGAGTAGATGTCTTCTACTCCCATCTTGGACAAATGTGAATGTAACACATTATAGTGAAGATATCAGCAATTTGCAAACCTGTTCTTACATGTTTTGTAATAAAACTTCCTTCTTGTATTTTGTCTCGAACTAAATGACAATCTAATTCAATATGTGATGCACGACGATTGAGAATTTAGGGCAAATTAGAATTAAGAAGCTAAAAGAAAGAAGAAAAGCTAGAAGAAGAGGGGGAAGAAGCGAGGAGAGAGGGGGGAGGGGAGGAAGAGGGAAGAAAACGGCTACAAGCCAATCTATAATTCATCATAATCATCAACTGTCTAAATTACAACGAAAAATCCAATAAATAGTGAAAACCTAACGGGTTTGGGCTAACCCACTACTACAAGCCCAATAACAAAAATGTAAATAATAAAGCCCAATAACAATAAAATTAAGTCTCGACTGACAAAACACAATAATAATAATAATAATAATGAAAATAAATCTCGATGATGTCCGCATCAATATGCTTGGTCCTTTCATGAAATACTGGGTTGGGTGCAATGTGTAAGGCTACCTGATTGTCACAAAATAACTCAGCCTCTTGTAGGTGTCTGCATATATTGACTTAGTAAATGCACTGAGTACGATAGATCAGGCCTGGTGATGGTTAAGTAGAGCAGCCTGCCTACTAGTCTTCTATATGAAGCTGGATCTGAGAGTGCCTCTCCTTTATCCAGGGACAATTTAGCATTCTGATCAAGTGGGATTTTAGCTGGAGTAACCCCAATCATCCCTGAGTTCGATAAAATATCTAGTGCATATTTTCTTTGGCAAATTTGAATTCCTTTAGTCGATCTAGCCACCTCTATTCCAAGAAAGTACTTCAGATTTCCTAAATCCTTAATCTTGAATTTGTCGTCAAGAAGATCTTTAAGAGAATTAATCACCTTCGCATTGCTTCCTGCTATTATTATGTCATCGACATAAACTAGTATAGCAGTGAAGGAATCATTCATGCTTATGGTGAACAAGCTATAGTCAGCTTTGGAATGATGGAACCCCTGCTCAATGATGAAAATTGATAGCTTTGAGTACAACTGGCGAGACGCCTGCTTTAAGCCACACAAACTTAATTTTGTTGAGTTTGCAAACCTTTAAGCCTCATCATGGTAAAGACCTGAAGATTTATCAACAGAGTACCCAGGAGGGATCTCCATGTACACCTTATCCTCTAAACTTCCATGTAGAAACGCATTATTTACATCAAATTGATGTAAATACCACCCTTTTCCTACTGCTACTACTATTAACGTTCTTACTGTTACTAGCTTTGCCACAGGCGAGAATGTCTCGTGATAATCAATTTCCTCTAGCTGAGTATATCCTTTTGTCATGAGCCTTGATTTATACCTCTCAATGGTTCTATCTGCATTAAACTTGATCTTATAAACCCACATGCATCTTATAGGAACCTTCCCAGGAGGTAAATCAGTCACGGTCCAGGTTTTGTTTAACTCAAGAGCACATTTCTCATCTTTCATAGCTTTGCACCATTCTGGAAACTTAGGTGCTTCTTGATAGGTAGTTGGTTCAGAATGTGTAAGAATGGATGATGCAAAAGCCTTATGTTGATTAGACAATTTATGATATGAAATCGATGCACACAAGGGAAAAAGAGTACCTGAAGTTGCAGTGCCTTTCCTCTTATCAGACGTTTGAGAGTGGGTGAGTGAGGTTTCATGTTGGCAAATGAAATCCTGTAAATAGGCAGGTGTTCTTTTGTTTCTTTCAGACCTTCGAGGAACGTAGGAGTCATTGAGGGGTTTAGGTTGAGCTACAAATTCAGGGTGAGGCTGATTACTCTCTTGAGTGTTCCATATCTTGGTTAAGTTCTTGATGTGGTTCTACTTGTAAGTTGTAACTGAGGATTGAAAGAGATAGGATAGTCTAAGTTGACATTGCTTGGTTCTGGATAGGCTAATTGACCAGGAGTAGGCAGTTTATGTATGAGTTTTGAATTGTCAATATGATCTGGATTTTTGCAGTCTTTGAAAGGAAAAATGTCTTCATAGAATTTTACATTTCTTGATATAACAATTTTATTAGTCTCTAAGTCAAGTAGTTTATATCCCTTTGTTCCAGAAGGATATCCCAAAAAGGCACACCTTCTTCCCCTTGAGTCAAATTTGTGCGTGTTATGTGTGAGTGTGGTGGCAAATGCTAAACAGCCCAAAACTTTGATATTAGAATATGCTGGTTTAATTTTAAAAAGGACTTCAAAAAGGGACTTATTTGCTAGAACGAGCGTGGGAGTTCTATTTATTAAAAAGACAGCGGTTAAAACAAAATCATTCCAATATTTCATAGGCAAATTACTTTGAAATTTTAGTGCTCCGGCAACATTTAGTATGTGTTGATGCTTTCTCTCAACCACAGTATTTTTCTGAGGAGTCTCAACACATGAAGTTTGATGTATTATTCCATTGTTAGAGTAGAATTGTTTCAAGTCAAATTCTCCTTCATTATCAGTCCTGATTATTTTGATTTTGGAACAAAACTGAGTTTCAATCATAGTATAGAATTTTGTAAGGTAGTTGAAGCATCATATTTCAATTTTAGTAAATAGATCCAAGTGCATCGACTGTGATCATCAACAATAGTGAGAAATTATTTTGATCCCTCATAAGAAACATCAGTGCAAGGTCTCCATAGGTCACAATGAATTAAATCAACACATTTTTCTGACCTGCGATAACTAGTATTGAAGGGTAGCCTATGCAGTTTAGCTAAAGGACAGAGAACAAGGTTTCTTGGCATGTTTGAAACTGGAATTCTGATGTAAGTTGGTCAAATGCATTCTGGGATCTGAGGGATGACCTAATCTGAAGTGCTATAGGTCATAGTTTTCTTGGTCAGTAGCAGCAGACGACGTGATTTGGTTTGTGAATTCTAGTAATTTCTGAATCAGGCTGGCAGGAGAGACCTTATTTTGCACTAAATGATATAGGCCTTGCCTCACTTTATCCAGACTAATCGTCTTCCAAGTTGAAAGGTCCAGCATAAAGCACAAATCAGAGAAGAATATAAGGCAGCAGTTTGATGTTTTAGCAAGTTTTCTAGCTGATATCAAGTTAAATGAAAAGGATGGCACATAGAGAACATCATGAAGGTGTAAATCTTCCGTGATTCTAGCATTTCTTATGCGAGTTGCAATGATGGCATCTCCATTAGGTAGTCTAATGGAATGTGAGATTTCAGATTTTATTTCTGTGAGAAACGAAATGGAGCAAACCATATGATCTGTGGCTCCAGTGTCTATGATCCAAGGTATGGATGAAGTCAACCTATCTTCATCATTATGAGCAGACAAACATATATAAGTATCAGATATTTTAAGTGCATCAGTGTGTTTGGTGGAAGGAGAGTTCGAAGCATGGCTAGCAGAAAATGAGTGAGAATGGTTGATTGGTGGTTTGAGCAAAGCCATCAGTTGAGTGTATTGCTCTTGGGTTAAAGTAACTTGGTTCATATCACAGATTTGCTCCTGAGTAGTCCCTATATCATCAGTACTTTGATCAACAATAGCAGCATTTGCCTTCATCTTTCCGTGGAACTTGTGGCCTGGAAGATACCAATGAATCTTAAAACAATTGATGATGGTGTGACCTGGCATCTGGCAGTGTGTACACATTGGCTTATCCTTGTTAGCCTTAAAACACCTCAAAAGTGAATGACCAATGATTTTGCAAAACATGCAGTAGTATTTCTTCTGAGGGCCAAGATCCCTCCTCTCTGCTTCCCTTAGAGTATTCCTTCTCGCCATCATTGCCATTCCTTCAAAGATAGGTACATCAGTAGAGATGTCTCTCCTCTTTTCTTCCTGCTGTATAATGGAATATACCTCATTCAATTTGGGAAATTGTTTTATCAACAGAATTTGAGCCTTAATGCTTTTGTAGGAATCATTCAGCCCCATAAGGAACTTCATTACCCACTACCCAGTCCCTCTCTTGGTTACTAACCACCGTTTGCAGCCCCCAACAGGTACAGTTGGGAATAGACTCATAGTTCATTAGTTCATCAAGTAATGTTTTGAGTTTTGAAAAATATGTGCTGACAGAATCTTGCCCTTGCATCAATGTAGTTATTCCTCATTTGACTTCATAAATTCTGGGAGCGTTTTACTAAGCCAAGCGTTGCTCTAATTCCAGCCAAAGTTGATGTGCTGTTTCAGCATAGAGTGTGCTGGCCTTAATATCAACTCTCATGGTGTTTTGCAGCCCGGTGATGACTAGCTGGCCTTAATATCAACTGTCATGGTGTTTTGCAGCCAGGTGATGACAATGTCATTACATCGAAGCCAATGCTCCATTAATGGACTATCAACATCAGTAGGCTCACAGATGCTTCCATCAATGAAGCCAAGTTTGTTTTTGATTCGAAGTGCTCTCTTCATAGACCTTGCCCAAGAGTGGTAATTGCTGGAGTCAAGCATTTGAGTTACCATAGTGCCCAGAATTCTCGTTTGCACCAATGAAATAGGGGCTGATGGGAAGGAACGGATCATGAGAGTTTTGAGTAGGATTTGAGCTTTGAGGTGGGATTGGAATTTGATTTGTATCAGTAATACTTGTGTCATCATTATCAGCCATTAGACTCTGATACCATAAAACCAATCAATTAAGAAATTGAAGCTAAACAATGACCGATGAAAATGAGCAGAGAAAGACGTCTGCTATTGATTTTGATTAGAATTGTAAAAATGAAGAAGGTTACAAGAGAATAAATACACAAAATTACAACAGCCTTTGTACATGTGGCAAAACTAAATTCTGTTACAAATAACTAAAAATTGGAATCAATTTTAACTTCCTTCGGCTAGTGGCAGCATTCCTTCATTCCAGCAGCTTCTACATTCTTCTAGCATCTCTTGCTCCACGACTTTGATCTCCAACACCCTCAATTTCTGCTACAAATTCCAGTCTATTCATCCACCAAAAGAAGAACAAAAAACCATTCAAATGCAAAACAAAGCTATGGGGTCAATTTTCTTTACAAATAGGAAGGTATAAAAACATGGCAAATCAACAATAATCAGCCATGAAAAAAATCTGAAAAACCCTCCTTTAAAATGAACCCCACAGCAAAGTAAGCTTAAAAAATGGTTTGAAATGGTGGAAGTCAAAAACAGGCTTTTGATAGCCAGATAATTGGCAAAATGTCGTTTATCTATGGCTTCAACGAGAACTTCATCAATATCAGATGAACATTTTGAGCGCTGTGCGTAAATTCTTCACAAAATCCTTCCCTGACATATTGTATACTTCTTCCATCTGCGAGAAATCAAGAGAATTTCTATCTTATTTGCAAGACATGAAAAATTACGAGATTTTATGAACTATTATGTATGAAGTACCTTTGCAATTATAGTAATGTCAAGGACAGAATCTCCAAAAGTCATGGCACTGCTATTAACAACTGATAGATGGAGCTTCTCAATTTCAGTAACTGTTTTTTCAAAAATTCCTTTCCTTTTCTCACAATGGATTCTTATAAGGACATCTTTCTCAGAAAATCTAGCTTCAATTTCTGGAAGTGGCTCATCAATGAAGTTCTCAACCGAGGGAGATTTTTCATTATTCGTATAAATATCATATTTCTTGACAAAAACCACAGATTCCATGGATTTGTTCTTCCTTGATTGCTCCTCAAGAGTCCTCACTCGATCTTGAAGTTCTTTCATGTACGTAATAGTGTCACCAAGAATCGATGCCTTGTCCATCTGCTCGTAAAATGGTGAGAAAATGTATTGGCATTATGCACACATTTAGGGACGAAACCCTAATCCCAAGCATGAGAGACATACATAATACTAAAATATGAAAAGCACAATAATATTTATGGTTCATTCTTTAAAAAAAAAAAAAAAAACTTAATTTATTTGGGATATTAGGTCGATTAGTGGTCGAGAAAAAAGTGTACTGTGTGTGAATCCATTCAGTTAATTCAAAATATGAATACTTGAAGAAATTAAAAAAGTTCTATACCTTTTTCAATCCAGGGACTAGGGCGGACAAAGCTATGAATCTCAAGCTGAGTGTTTCTCTCCTCTTTCTCTCAGCTATAATATGATCCTGTCCATGAGAAAGCCTATCATTTGTGCTAATTCTCTTATTCCCCGGACAAGCCTTCACCACGTGATTTCCAGTCCCACACGAAGCTTGAAAAACAACAGAATCATCGGGAAAATTTAGAGTACTAGAAGAAGGCCATGTCTCCTCTTTAGGCTTCACTATTCCTAATTGATTGGTGAAATTGGGATTCATTGAATTGAGATTGTTTAAGGGATTAAGCCATTCGAGCTGTTTCGGGGGCCTTTCAACCCCAGATTGAGAAAATTCTGCAGTCCTTTTGAAATTCAACGTTGGTTGAGAGAGAGACTGGCAAGAACCTTCACCAAATGCAGCAGAAATAGACACAGTGTTGAGATCGTCTAGTGAATTTACAGGCCAATGGTGTAGAAAACCAGTCTCATCCATTCCCTGTAAATGATGAAAAACATGTTTAATGAAACTAGATTATTAAAATATGTTAACATCTGCCATCATCATTGTGTAATAATCGTCATAGAAAGACTAATTTGATGTAATGCTTACCAATTCTTCTAAGCTTTTGATGCTTGCAATCTCCATCAGCCAAGCCAAGAACCACCCTGCATGATATAAAAACTATACTTAGCAACACTCAATTTAGATGGTCTGAAGGCACGAACCCTAACCCGTCCCACCTAGGATAAAACTCACCCTTGAAGACAAAGCTTGTCTTTTACTTAAACCTCCAGCGTTCTTTCATTTAAGAATATAGCTCGACATTTATAGGCCCAACAAATATATTCTCAATTATTTTCCCTTAAAAGTCGTGGGAATTTATGCTGATGTGAAACTGGCTTTGAGACATTTGAGTATCTGTTTCAACGTAGTATAAACATGAAAAATTAAATATTAGTGGTAGTTTTAAGTTGGCGTGAAGTTAAGAATTAACTAAAACTTTCCTCAGCTGTCATATTAAGAATTCTAGACTTTTTAGCCGTTGAAGTTTGAAAATTCCAAGTGGAAATTAATTTTAGGGCACTCATGTCAACATGGGCGGACGGGTGACGTGACCCCCCAACTTTGCCCCCTTTTTTTCACCCTTAAATTTTTTATATTTTGTTTCAATTTTTGAAATCATTATGGAATATGAAACGAAATCGAAATATTGCATTCTTAATACCATTTTCGAAGTGGTCACGATCTAATTTTCTACGTCATTAATGACGTACGAAACGATTCATCGTAGCAAATATTACGACTTGCACAGTAGACCGTTCAAAATTAGTATTTCGAGAATTTCGATAACATGCTAATTTTAAAAAATTTTCGACGATCGTACGCTAATCGAATCTACAAATTGCTTATGTCATCTCAAAACTTATTTCGAGAACTACCTTATAGGCATATAAAATAGTTCAAACATATATCGAAAATAATTATAGATGCATTAAACGTGGGTTTCAAAGAAAGACGTCTAACTCGCATTTTCTTTATAAAAAAAAATCAATTATTTCATTAACATGTATTATTTTTGTGATACAAATCTCTCAATGTAAATTTCATCATTTTATTAGAAAATTTTATATGGAATATGACATCAAAAAATTTCAAAATTTTACATTCGAAAAAGTCATATCCCATATAAATTTTCGGATGCAAAATTACATAGGATATAATTTTCTTGACGTAAATTTTTTATCGTAAAATTTTTCTCAATTTCTTTGTAAGTTTGATCCCGGCATGTCAACCACCATCTGGTCCCTCAATGGAGTCATAATCAAGAAAATTTTGTCCAGATTTCGGGGAAACCGCTGTATCAACATCTCGTTGACTCATATTTGTTCTTTTGTGCATGTGTATTAAATTCCAGCTTGAAATATATTATGATGAAGAAAGTTTTCTTAAATATTAATAATTAGTATATGGTTGGCTTCCGACCAAAAATGTAGGCGAATTATTTGAAGTGTATTTTATTTTAAATTGTCAACGTAAGAGCTTGCGTAGGAGTTAATATGCATTTGTGTTTGAAACATTTTACTTTTATTTATCCTAATAGTAGGTCTTCTTCACCATCTTCTTTTTCACTATCACTCTCTAAGTTTTTTTATTTTTATTTTTCTGTATAACAACTTATTTTTACCCCGTCTAGACAATATTCCAACACTTTCTTGACCCATGCGTTTCTCTGTCACCCACCTTTTTTGAGTTTCTCAATAATACAAGGGAGGGAGCGGAAGTTGGGGAAGGGAAAGAGAGGCATCCAAGTGGCTACGGGATGGAGATAGGACAACGAAGTTAGCAGATATGATTTAAGAGTATTTCCAATATATTCTATGAAATGATATTTAGACAGTATGGAATTAATTGAAAGATTATACGTCTATATGACATTATTGTCTAATAAATATATATTCAAGTCTAAAATCAGTCTTTGATACATTATTTGGATTGTTATATAAGTGATTGTTATCTTCTTAAAATAAAAATAAAGCAACGCTTAATTCCGAATCACTTCAACTTGACAAAAAATTTATATCAGGCATTGTAAATAGATATATATATTTTTAAATACTGTCTATTTTTATTTATGTGACTTTTAAACAATCCACAATTACACTGAAAGTGTTCTAACTCAAGGATGTTGGGTGAGTAGGGGTGGCAGTAGGGTTAGGATAGATGTTGTTACGCCTTAAAAAACTAGAACTCGAGAAGGGGCCCAAGTGGTCTACGTGACAAACAATTTGGGGGCCCATGTTTCATACGTTGGAATGGGACAGCCCAACTACATGCTGGCAAACCGATCCAAGTGCGAGTAACCCGCCTCTATCCTAAACATCCTCTTTTACAAGCAGACCCCATTGATAGAGCTGATCCAACATGAGGTAGTGGCGAGATCTTGAATGGATCTCACACCGTGTGAGTTAACAAGACAACTCACTGCCACTACCACTGCCGTCATCTTATTTGTAAGTGAAATATGTCATCCCTGGCCCCTCTCGCATCCTCATTAAAGTGTATATCGGCCATCTTTCTACTGTTTTCTTGCTCGGTGTTTTATGAGAATGAATAACCACCTCTGCTAAGCTTTTTTGTATTGGTGTTTTCCTCGACGGTAGTAGCACATCGAGAAAGCGCACCAACCAAGTAACGCGCAATCGGCATGCGCAGGACTCCGTCAGCCTAGCCGCGGACTCACCGGAAGCTCGGCCGACCGATATCGCCGGCAACTCATTCCCATGAGTCTACTGGCCGGCGCCCAACACGAACACGCCAGAAACGATCGACATCCCATTACTGGTAAGCAATCTGATGTTCACTCAATGACCTGAACGCGGCCCAGGGGCTGGCGTTCGCGTATAGCCGAGTTGCAGCATGAGTGCGCGTTGCCGAGCATGTATGTAGGGTGGAGACAATGAGGAAAAAGCCACGCGGCCGACGCTGGCACGCTACGGGGCAAGGCCGTGGTCAGCCTGACAGCGGAAGAAACGTGCACTGTAGACGCGCTACAAAGGACCTCGTAGCAAAGCATATCGGCGACATCAGAGAGAGAACGGCCCCGGACAGATGGGGTGCAGGAGACACCAGACTGTCAGAGGCGAGAGAGGAGTATGCCGAGGGGCGGATCGGGGCGGCGCGGCGGGGGCCAAACGGCGGCCGAATTGGGAATGGCGGAGCGGGGGATGCTCAGGCGATGCGAATGGTAAAGGAATGAGCACACGAGAGGATAATGCTAGGAAACACGTGAACTGAGAATAGTGTGACGTTCCCGCCGCTCTTTGCCCCCAGAGGTGACCTGACTCGATCGGAAGGACGGTACCCAGATATGCCGGCAGCTGACGCAATGTGTGGAGCTCATATGCGGCCGAGATTTTTTATCCCTGAGTCTCGCAAGTTCAACTCCAGTCGGGAACAGTGCTCGCCGAGTATAGATAGCGTTAAACGAGACCTGGCCCACCCGGCGCCGAGCGGCATGCGCTGTGCGCGACGTCGTGCGGTCAGAGGGATTAACCGGCGCTACGGCGGCGGCACAGTACAGGCAAGGACCACCCATTACGAGCCCGGCCCCTCTTCGACCCGAGCGAGGCAGAAGGGCATCAGCGACGCGAACCCCGCACCTGAGCGCCAGCCCATCAAAGAGACACTGCCTAGACACTGTGCGTGGCGCGCCGACCGGCGCGTTTTCGCTAGCCTGCTAGGACTGTATGCTAACAGATACCGGTCACCATCACTCGTCACCGCTCCCGACCACATGGGCCCACGGAGACGTCATCCTCGAGTAAGCAATACACTCTTGAGCGGACGGAATAACCCGCACGAGGCGCTGGGCCGGCGGCACGGGCGGAGGTGTCAGCGCGCCAACGTCAAGGGCAGCTGTGATTGTGTTGAGAAATGTGAACGGTAACAGTGAGGCGCGTACCTCCAAAAATACGTGGCAGCCTAACGCGGATTCGAGATCTGGTCGCGGGGAGCAAGGGGACAGGACGCGGCCCGACGCCGAGCACGATCAGTGGCGACTCGAACATTCGCAGTCAGAGCCTATTGTCATCATTCTTCTGCTATCGTTTGATACCTTGCATGCTCAAACTTAGTCGCCTTTGCACTGAACTAGCCCGCTACACACCATTCGATCGGTGGGTACTCGCGGGCGAAAGCCCTCGTCACACTGATCCTTCTTCTATTCTTCGACATTGGTACTATAAGCGCGTCCTTCAGTGGGTTAGGTGTGCGCACAGTAAACAACGGGAAAGCAACATAGGACGCACGGGATGCCCCATTCTTTGCAATACATAAGCACTACGCACTTCAACAGCATCGATGTTAATTTAACGATGTATGAGGACCATCCCTTCCCTCACCGGAAGGTTCCCTTCGAACCCTCGGATCAACGTCTCAAGTTCAGGCTCGTATGAATTTCAAAAAGTTTGCGCAGGCATAAAATGGTAGCGTGTTGCAACTCTCCGAACTAGAATACACCGAGAAGGTCCAGGAAAGCCAGCAGTTGGAGCCGCTTGCTGTGATCGTACCGTTGATGGCCGCCCGAGCAAGTGTTATTGTTAATGACATGCTAGCCATCGTGCGGGACCAGACGACGGCGAGACAGTCGAAATCGTAAGTATTTATATTTTGTTTTGTACTTTCAGACTTAGTTTTTTATCTAACACGTTGTCGCACTAACATTATTCTTCAATTGTAGGGGTGATTGCGGCATTTTTACAATAAAGTACATCTAGTTTTTGAGTATAGGACATAAGGTCGATGGAATCAACCAAGCATGGATACAAATTTGGAGGAATAAATTAGCATGCGATTTATATGAGTTCGAGTGTGATCCGTAAACATTATACATTTAATTGTTGATTCATTTATTTAATACTTGTAAATATTGTAAAAATATAGTACGTTGAATTGAATTGAGTAACTCGTTTATGTATGTGTGAAATAACTGTACTTTTATATACTTAATTATATAATTAAATATTGTGCACTTAACTGTTACTATTGTACACTTAATCAAATTACCAAATTATGGTTAAATAATTAAATATTGTTCATTTAGCAACAATACCATTACATATTTGACTAATTGTTATCTAGGGAAATTTGACTCGTACAATTTTGACGAGTATGACCGACTGCTCTACATCTGCCGCATCGACGTGGTCGAGAAAACTCTCCGGTAGATGGTATTCTAGAAGTTCGTGGACGTCCGGGCTACGCGGTTCAGCTACCGGTGGCGACAAACTATTAAATGGAAAAATATGGTCAGGAACTTCCCAATCAGATTCGTTCGATAAGGGAAATATAGTCTCAGCATATGCAGTTCTCCAATATTCAGCCGTGTAATACTGAGAGCATAATGTTCTCGCTGCAAAGCCTTTGTTCATAGATACCGCGACTGCATGCTCACATGGAAAACTCTCCAACTGAAATCGAGCACAAGTACATGTGTGTTCATTCAGGTCCACAATGTATACCAGCGACGTGCATCTTGTACAGAGAAGCGCGACTCATCCAGTGGTTCCACATTCAACCTCATCGCAACCTCTGCGGCCGTGAACAATTTTTCCTCTTGAGCCGAGGCTAGCCAAGTCGAGCAGTTCTGCGATTCCAAACGTCGATCGTGAAACCACTGCTGCAATTTCGTACGGATGTTCTCTATCAATGCGAGAATTGGCAACTCTCGATCCTTCTTAAACAGTGAATTCATAGACTCCACGTTATTTGACGTCATCAAGTTGTACAGACGTCCTGGAAAATGTGATCGCCCAATGTTCTATCCTCATTTTTGTAAGATAATCCCATGCCGATATCGACTTATTTCCTATCTCGACCAAAAACTTATTACATTCCTCGACACTGTAAGCTTCGGCCGCCCTCCTGAACAATGAAACGATGCATTGGCCTCTGTATCTAGTCTTCAGATTACCTTGTATATGGTACATGCAGTACCCATGATGTGCCGCGGGGAAAACTTCAGCGATAGCATTTATTAGAGACTGACCCCGATCAGAGACGAAGGCAAGATGAGGGACTTCCCCGATCACTTCCCTGAGTTTCGTAAAGAACCAACTCATAGACTGATCATTCTCGCTGTCGACTATGCCGAATGTAAGTGGGTAAATCTGGATGTTGGGATCTTGACATGTAGCAATAATCAACATACCCCTGTATTTCGATTTCAGAGTTGTACCGTCGACTAAAATTACCGGTCGCATCGCATTTGTAAACTAATGCATTGTCCAAGAGCCATGAATAAAGACTTAAAACAATTCTCGCCCTCCGTCTCAATGAAAAAAGTGGAACCGTGATTAGTTGTCCCCAAATTATGGCAGTATCTGGCCAATTTAGCATAACTCTCCTCGACCGAGCCCATTAAATCCTCCAACGCATATTCTTTGGCCTTCAAGGCGTTCTGGTAGCTCATGACCACTCCGTACTCTCGTCGAACGTCGTTAATGATGTCTGAAGGTCTATAGATCGTCCGTGAGTTCTGATACTTGTGCATTATCTGTCGTCCAATAAACCATGATCGAGCTTGTTTGTGATCGTTTTGACGAATCCCCAATTCACAAGTATGTTCCCGTATATACTTGCGAACTACAAAATTCTCATTCGTATCCATCTTAGTCCCTCGCAACCGCCAACGGCAACTGTCGTCAACGCAAACAAGTGTCAACAATGATTTGTTTGATTTCTTTACCTTGAACTCAAAATTGAATTTCAATGCCAGGAGGTGCACAACTTCCTGTAAAGCTTTCTTCGTTTCAAACAGTTGCTCAACATACAAATCTTCTTCATCGGGAACCACACGTGAAGAATTAGATGAAGGTCCGCTCGTTCCGGCCCCTGAGCTCCCACCCCGCTCATGTCTCTGACGGGATAAAGCAATTAAATCTTCATTTGTAAATTCATTTACATTCTCGCTGTCCTGAACTATCGATTGAATTATGTGCGTCTTAGTGATGTCATGATGATGAACAATTGTCTCGGGAATATTATTGTCATCCTCGCGAGCTATCTCCACTGTATCCCAAAAATTATTTGCATTGTCATCAGCTCCATCCGAATGTTCATTTCTACCTTCTAAGTCGTCCTTCATCACTAAAGTCACGCAAAGTGGTGTCATTTGCGTTTTGTTCAAATCATACAGATAACTCACGTCAACATCAGATGTAACCTTTGCAGGTGGAATTGAAAATGGCAAATGCTCTTGGAATTGATATCTCAGTACCATATTGTATAGAGATAAATCGACGTTCAGCTTGTTCTGTATATCATGGTACGGTTCGTCGTACGATGTAGTCTTTGTTATATGTGTTGGCATATTACGTTGTTCGTCACTTGTCCATTTCCATGTCCATCGATTATTTTCATCCAACTTAAAATCACCAAAATAACAAACCGGGAGTATAATCCTCATATATGTGTGGCATGACAAAATCGAATTTGTAAATATTTCAAATAGAAACTTATTAAAAAACAAAACAGGACCTAACAGTCTAAACATTCAACATTTTGGCTGTTAACAGCCAATTATTGCCTGTTAACAGCCGATTTTTAGGTTATTAACAACCTAAAATATTGGCTGTTAACAGCCCACCTTTTAGGCTGTTAACAGCCTAAAAATAGGCTGTAACAGCCTAAATTTCGACTGTTAACAGTCGATTTTTGGCTGTTTTGTTAGTCAATTTTTAGGCTGTTAACATCCATTTTTTGGACATTTTCCTTGTTTTTCGTAACAGCCGTTAAGGCAAACCAATCGAAAAGTTATGCAGATGAATTCTTTTCCCATTATGCTTAAAATAAATTATATACATCCGCTAAAAAAATTTATCTGCCAACTCCTATATCGAATCTTAATTTATCAAGTAAAAAACATACACATATTTAGCGAAAACGAAATTAAACATATGTAAATGTACTTACTGATTTGAAGTAATTGATCGAGAATTTTTTCTTCTTCAGCTATCGATATTTTTGAGATTTTCAGAGTGTAGAAGATGGGAGAATTTTTATCTGTATTTGAGCTGATTTTGTAATGTTATGTAGAGAGTGTTTGATTTTTATTTGTTAACTAAAAGGGCAGTGTTGTCTTTTTAACAAAATCATATTTTGTAATTATATTATTCACTTAAGGGTATTTTTGTCTTTTAAACACCATTAGGCCATTTTGAAATTATTCACTTGTGAAAAAGTCAAAAAAGAATTATGACTTTTTGACGAAGCCATTTTTAAAGTTACCCCTATAGCAAACATGCATGTTGTGTGTACAGAATACTATACACACAGAAAACCAATAGACAACACACAATATAGGCGGACTCGCATTTTTTGCAATATTTTATTCACCAGTGGGACCCACCGGCCACCTCCATGTGAGATTTCTGGTAGAAATCTTTCTGGTCAAGTGGAGTTATTCTATAGTATAAGATGTGATATATAGTATCCTACAAATGCATAAAGAAGAAGATTTAGAAAGATCAGAATCTTATACTAGTCATGAAAAAATGTGTAATTTTTTTTTAGTGAATAATAAGAATATATAGTTTATTGTAACTGAGAATAATTAAATTATATATGATGGATATTTTGAGATAGAATTATTATTTCTTACACACATTTATTTAACCTAGAATGCTATAGTGAATTTATACACTTTTACCTATTATATCATAAACTACTTAATGAGAAGTACTAAAACAACTAACTTGTGGGTAACCAAGATCATGTTTCATCGTCATTTTGTAGAACTCAAATTTCTCCGAACTTATTTTTTACAATACATTTCCCTAACGAAATAATTTTGTACGTGGACACATATCTTTTCCTACTTTTGAACCAAACATTCTTTAAAAAAAAATAAAAATTACACAAAATATATTTTTAAAAAAATCTGTACTAAATAAATTCTAACTTTTATTCTATTTCCACACACTCCCACGAAATAGATTAATTATTATTATTTAAAACAAAATGAAATTTATTTTCTGCCTGGCCTATATATGTACACTCTTTTTAGTGTTTTAACGGTGGTAAACGGAGTTATGCAATTAAAATAAAAAAGCTAACTTATATGATTAATATATAATAAAGTAATGTTACATGAATATTCGTTAATTATATTTTCCATTTATGATTTCTCATAAATTATTCGATCATTTAAAATATTATGTTTTTGAATAAATAAGTATATTTGATTTTCATTTTACGTCCCATCTCTCTCTCAATCATTTGAAAATTTTAAAACAAACACACACAAAAAACATATTAACATTTATGAACAAATCCACAAAATTGAAGAAGCAATCCAAAATAAGTTATTTTCACTTAAGTCACAAGACAAACAAAAACAAGAACATTTAAAAGAGGACATAATAACTAAGAACATATTCTTAAAGGCCTGTAAAACACTGATCAATACCCTCAATGTCTGCTACAAATTCCAGTCTATTCATCCACCAAAACAAGAACAAAAAACCATTAAAATTCAAAACAAAGCTATGGGCTCAATTTTCTTTACAAACAGAGGGTATAAAAACATGGCAAATCAACAATAATCAGCTATGAAAAAAATCTGAAAAACCCTCCTTTAAAATGAACCCCACAGCAAAGTAAGCTTAAAAAAATGGTTTGAAATGGTGGAAGTCAAAAACAGGCTTTTGATAGCCAGATAATTGGCAAAACAACGTTTAACTATGGCTTCAACGAGAACTTCATCAATATCAAATGAACATTTTGAGCGCTGTGCGTAAATTCTTCACCAAATCCTTCCCTGACATATTGTATACTTCTTCCATCTGAAAGAAATCGAGAGAATTTCTATCTTATTTGCAGGACGCGAAAAATTACTAGATTTTATGAACTATTATGTATGAAGTACCTTTGCAATTATAGTAATGTCAAGGACAGAATCTCCAAAAGTCATGGCACTGCTATTAACAACTGATAGATGGAGCTTCTCAATTTCAGCAACTGTTTTTGCAAAAATCCCTTTCCTTTTATCACAATGGATTCTTATAAGGACGTCTTTCTCAGAAAATCTTGCTTCAATTTCTGGAAGTGGCTCATCAATGAAGTTCTCAATCGAGGGAGATTTTTCATTATTCGTATAAATATCATATTTCTTGACAAAAACCACAGATTCCATGGATTTCTTCTTCCTTGATTGCTCCTCAAGAGTCCTCACTCGATCTTGAAGTTCTTTCATGTACTTAATAGCGTCACCGAGAATCGATGCCTTGTCCATCTGCTCGTAAAATGGTAAGAAAATGTATTGGCATTATGCACACATTTAGGGACGAAACCCTAATCCCAAGCATGAGAGCCATAATAAACATACAAAATACTAAAATATGAAAAGCACAATAATATTTATGGTTCATTCTTTAAAAAATAAAAATAAACTTAATATATTTGGGATATTAGGTCGATTAGTGGTCGAGAAAAAAGTGTACAGTGTGTGAATCCATTCAGTTAATTCAAAATATGAATATTTGAAGAAATTAAAAAAGTTCTATACCTTTTTCAATCCAGGGACTAGGGCGGACAAAGCTATGAATCTCAAGCTGAGTGTTTCTCTCCTCTTTCTCTCAGCTATAATATGATCCTGTCCATGAGAAAGTCTATCATTTGTGCTAATTCTCTTATTCCCCGGACAAGCCTTCACCACGTGATTTCCAGTCCCACACGAAGCTTGAAAAACAACAGAATCATTGGGAAAATTTAGAGTACTAGAAGAAGGCCATGTCTCCTCTTTAGGCTTCACTATTCCTAATTGATTGGTGAAATTGGGATTCATTGAATTGAGATTGTTTAAGGGATTAAGCCATTTGAGCTGTTTCGGGGGCCTTTCAACCCCAGATTGAGAAAATTCTCCAGCCGTTTTGAAATTCAACATTGGTTGAGAGAAAGACTGGCAAGAACCTTCACCAAATGCAGCAGAAATAGACACAGTGTTGAGATCGTCTAGTGAATTTACAGGCCAATGGAGTAGAAAACCAGTCTCATCCATTCCCTGTAAATGATGAAAAACATGTTTAATGAAACTAGATTATTAAAATATGTTAACATCTGCCATCATCATTGTGTAATAATCGTCATAGAAAGACTAATTTGATGTAATGCTTACCAATTCTTCTAAGCTTTTGATGCTTGCAATCTCCATCAGCCAAGCCAAGAACCACCCTGCATGATATAAAAACTATACTTAGCAACACTCAATTTAGATGGTCTGAAGGCATGAACCCTAACCCGTCCCACCTAGGATAAAACTCACCCTTGAAGACAAAGCTTGTCTTTTACTTAAACCTCCAGCGTTCTTTCATTTAAGAATATAGCTCGACATTTATAGGCCCAACAAATATATTCTCAATTATTTTCCCTTAAAAGTCGTGGGAATTTATGCTGATGTGAAACTGGCTTTGAGACATTTGAGTATCTGTTTCAACGTAGTATAAACATGAAAAATTAAATATTAGTGGTAGTTTTAAGTTGGCGTGAAGTTAAGAATTAACTAAAACTTTCCTCAGCTGTCATATTAAGAATTCTAGACTTTTTAGCCGTTGAAGTTTGAAAATTCCAAGTGGAAATTAATTTTAGGGCACTCATGTCAACATGGGCGGACGGGTGACGTGACCCCCCAACTTTGCCCCCTTTTTTTCACCCTTAAATTTTTTATATTTTGTTTCAATTTTTGAAATCATTATGGAATATGAAACGAAATCGAAATATTGCATTCTTAATACCATTTTCGAAGTGGTCACGATCTAATTTTCTACGTCATTAATGACGTACGAAACGATTCATCGTAGCAAATATTACGACTTGCACAGTAGACCGTTCAAAATTAGTATTTCGAGAATTTCGATAACATGCTAATTTTAAAAAATTTTCGACGATCGTACGCTAATCGAATCTACAAATTGCTTATGTCATCTCAAAACTTATTTCGAGAACTACCTTATAGGCATATAAAATAGTTCAAACATATATCGAAAATAATTATAGATGCATTAAACGTGGGTTTCAAAGAAAGACGTCTAACTCGCATTTTCTTTATAAAAAAAAATCAATTATTTCATTAACATGTATTATTTTTGTGATACAAATCTCTCAATGTAAATTTCATCATTTTATTAGAAAATTTTATATGGAATATGACATCAAAAAATTTCAAAATTTTACATTCGAAAAAGTCATATCCCATATAAATTTTCGGATGCAAAATTACATAGGATATAATTTTCTTGACGTAAATTTTTTATCGTAAAATTTTTCTCAATTTCTTTGTAAGTTTGATCCCGGCATGTCAACCACCATCTGGTCCCTCAATGGAGTCATAATCAAGAAAATTTTGTCCAGATTTCGGGGAAACCGCTGTATCAACATCTCGTTGACTCATATTTGTTCTTTTGTGCATGTGTATTAAATTCCAGCTTGAAATATATTATGATGAAGAAAGTTTTCTTAAATATTAATAATTAGTATATGGTTGGCTTCCGACCAAAAATGTAGGCGAATTATTTGAAGTGTATTTTATTTTAAATTGTCAACGTAAGAGCTTGCGTAGGAGTTAATATGCATTTGTGTTTGAAACATTTTACTTTTATTTATCCTAATAGTAGGTCTTCTTCACCATCTTCTTTTTCACTATCACTCTCTAAGTTTTTTTATTTTTATTTTTCTGTATAACAACTTATTTTTACCCCGTCTAGACAATATTCCAACACTTTCTTGACCCATGCGTTTCTCTGTCACCCACCTTTTTTGAGTTTCTCAATAATACAAGGGAGGGAGCGGAAGTTGGGGAAGGGAAAGAGAGGCATCCAAGTGGCTACGGGATGGAGATAGGACAACGAAGTTAGCAGATATGATTTAAGAGTATTTCCAATATATTCTATGAAATGATATTTAGACAGTATGGAATTAATTGAAAGATTATACGTCTATATGACATTATTGTCTAATAAATATATATTCAAGTCTAAAATCAGTCTTTGATACATTATTTGGATTGTTATATAAGTGATTGTTATCTTCTTAAAATAAAAATAAAGCAACGCTTAATTCCGAATCACTTCAACTTGACAAAAAATTTATATCAGGCATTGTAAAGATTTTTTTTTTTTTTTTTAAAACACTGTCTATCTTTTATTTATGTGACTTTTAAACAATCCACAATTACACTGAAAGTGTTCTAACTCAAGGATGTTGGGTGAGTAGGGGTGGCAGTAGGGTTAGGATAGATGTTGTTACGCTTTGAAAAACTAGAACTCGAGAAGGGGCCCAAGTGGTCTACGTGACAAACAATTTGGGGGCCCATGTTTCATACGTTGGAATGGGACAGCCCAACTACATGCTGGCAAACCGATCCAAGTGCGAGTAACCCGCCTCTATCCTAAACATCCTCTTTTACAAGCAGACCCCATTGATAGAGCTGATCCAACATGAGGTAGTGGCGAGATCTTGAATGGATCTCACACCGTGTGAGTTAACAAGACAACTCACTGCCACTACCACTGCCGTCATCTTATTTGGTCAAGTCTGAAGTACAAACTAGGCTTTATAAACATAAAAATGGTAATAGCATTGAAGGTTGTGATTGATTGATGTCTATGACAAAAAATGGGAGTCACCCTAAATTATCTCCCCAACTGACTTGATCGTTAGAGCATGCACAACCAACTTCACCCCTTCCAGAGAAGGCCATGTGTGACAACGATTCGTCCAAATGTGTAGGAATTAAGCTTGCGTGGATGTGAGAGGTTTTGGGATCTGTTAGCCACATTATTGGTACGTTTTTGGGGTCAACAGAGGCTAAAAAATAAATTAACTACAAAACTTAAGTACATTTTTAAAATAAAAATGACGAGACAATTTTTTATTCATTGAAAAAATGATAGTAGAGAGATGTTACAATATAAAGAATTGCAAATGGGGAATAAACAAAACAAGTACTGTATACAATAGAAGGCATATATAGTAGTAATTGAAAATAATATACGATAATAACATTACGTGTTACAAATGTTCGAGAATCAAATTAAAACATAGAAATTCTTTGGATCGACCAACCTACAAAATTAAATTAGTTGCTGCGTTAATTGTCATCTATATAATATTACATAAATTATGTTAGTCTACGTATATGTTTTTGTCACTGCTGACTCGGCCTTCATTGATAAATTAGGTGGCAAAAAATAACAAGATGAAGGAGGAGGCATTTTTGGACTAAATGTCCTTTTTTTTTTTTTTTCCTAGAATGCCAACTTAAATTCGTGAGAAGGGTTGATCGATTTACACCTTCACAAATACTTGCGGGTAAAAATTATCTTTTACGGTATGATGATTACAATCATATGCTTCAATATCATAGTCAAATTTCTGATTTGAGGAGACGATGATCAGTTGTCAATGGCACAATGGTAGCCAACATGTAATATATTATTTCTTTATAATCTTGAAATAACTCGAAAAATGTTGCGAGAACAATTGCCCCTCTGCTATTCCTATGTGTGCACCCCTTTGCACACCCTTGAACATGAGTATACATAAATATGAAAACTTACACTTCGAATCGACAAGATTAGAGAAATGTAATGAAGAAGATTGCAAGCTCCAATTCAATGAAACCCATCTTCAAATTTAAATTTTGAATCTATATTATATTCCATAGACACTCCCAATTGCACAAATAATGAAGTATATACTCAAATATTCTTCTTACACCTATCCAATCTCTACTCTCTACAAAAATATTACGGAAAATTGCAGCAGCAGTTCCTAACATTTTCAATTATTGTAGATTTTACCCTCACATTCAATTTGTGCCAACGAATGTCCTTAACATTTCATAAATATACACCTGGAGTCCAACTAGATGGAAATCATCCGTTTGACCGTTAGTTGATCAAGAAAAGTTGATTTTGATCAAATTGAAAGTGGTAAAATAATAATTATTTTATTTAGTCCCATAAAACAATTAAAATAACTAAAAGAAAAGAAAACTATTCATCTACTTCTTCCCCTCATCCATAGTTATAAAAATCGGCCTGGCCCGGACCCTTGATTGGGACAGGCAGATTAATTTAAGTGGTAATTACATTCAACCAGAAGTTTTAAGATTTAATTTCAAAAATCAGATACAAAGTTTATTTATACAAAAATTAGATATTAATTCAGATATTTAATCTTATTAATACCACCAAAGTTCCTCACAATCCCTAATTACCAAATTTAATCCAAATCCTAACATTTTTTTCTCTCTTTCTCTCTCTCTCTCTTTTCCTCTTTCATCTTCCCTCTTCTTTCACACCGACTAATTTCTCTTCCTTCTTTCTCTATTCTTACCACCATCGAAAGATCACCACTGGAAGATCACGATCGAGCAGCACTCATGGCGATGTCGACGGTAGTAAAGAAAAGGGGAGAAATTAGGGTTTAGGTAATGATTTGAGGGTGGGGTCTTTAGTGTAATTTTTGAAATTATAGGCCCATGCTTGCAATTTCAAATTGGGAGTTAGTTTACAAATGATAACGATGGTGGTTGTGGTGGTGTAGTAGGTGGTGGTAGTGGTGATGGCAGTTTTGGTGTTGTTTGGGCGACGATTTTGTTGCTTACGATTTGGTGTTTAGGCGACAATATTGGATAATGTTGGTGGCGGTGGTTTTGTTGGTAGTTGGGTGGTGATTTTGTTGATTTTTGGGAGGTGATCTGATGTTTGAGCGATAGTGTTGTATCTTGTTGATGCGGTGGTGCCGATGATTTTGTTGGTGGTTGTGGTAACGAGGTGATGGTGTTGCTAGATTTGAAGTTGAAAATTTGTTGGAGGTGGTCGGCGACGATAATGGTAGGGTTGAGGATTTTTTTTTTGGGTTGTAGGATGGGAGTGGTGGTGGTTCCGACGACGGGGGTTCGGTTGTCATACTGTTGGTGGCAGTGGTGAGGTGATTGTTACAAGTTTTGGTGGTGGTCACAGATTATTTGGTCGTTTGTGACTATTAAATTCATTAATTTGTGATCGATAAATAATATGTGACTACTGAAAAATATAAATTATGACCAAGAAATAATGTGTGACCTAAAAAATTGTTAATTTGTGACCGATAATATGACAATTTGTAATTGTCTAATAAGTTGTGACTTATAATATTTATAATTTGTGACCGATGAATAAGTTGTGATGTATACATGAACAAATTGTGACTTATAAAATTTCTCAATTGTGACCGTAAAATAATTTGACCTATAAGATTTCTAATTTGTGACCATAAAATAATTTGTGGCTTATAAGATTTCTGATTTGTAATGGATTAACAAATTGTGACACATAAATTTTTTGAATTATGACCGTAAAATAATTTGTGACTTTTCAATTGTTTGTTTATGACTGATGCACAAATTGTAACCTATAATTTTTTTGAATTGTGACCATAAAATAATTTGTGACATTTAAAATTTGTGATTTGTGTTCAATTAATAATATGTAACCAATTATATAGAATTTGTGATCAAATTATATGGAATTATAACTCTAATATATTTAATTAATTAATTTATATAAAAAAATTGAAAAATTGAAATTTTAAACTTTAAAAAATCTGAAATTTTAAATTTTAAACATTCTCTCTTAAATTTGAAATATATGAAACTAAATCTCTTAGTTATGAACTTTTCCCTTAACTTAATAGAAATGCACCCGACTCGGTCAAAATCTAGTTTTGACTGAGTTAATCGGCGTTTTACCTTCGATTGACCGATTCGATAGGTTTTTGAAATCCTTCTACAAAATTTTTGAGTATAGGGAAATTGAACATTGGACTTCTATGAAAAATAATGAGTTCCTCACCACTTGAACACAAAGTGATTTAGTATTACTTGTGTGCAATAACTTATATCTAACTAATAAATCATTTATAGATTTTATAAAAATATTCTTTTAAGAAACTTTGGTCCAATATTTTACTTTATTTTATAAACCTAAATAATTAGTGAAAAATAAATTAAAAATTTTAATTTTACCCCTAAAAATCGATTCTTTGGATGTGTTAGACCCACATTATTTTGAAAGAATGTATTTTTGAATAGTAGATTGATGGTGAATGCGTGGTTGAAAAGAAATGAAAAGTTATTGATGTAATGTAAAATATTATTTTATTAAAGAATGTGTGGTTGAAAATGAGTAGAAGAATGAGAATGAAAAAATTAATGTGTACCAAACAAGAGCTTTATATTTTTTATAGGTTTTTATGTAATGACACGTCGGTTGACCACCGGGTCGATGATTGAACCACTAATACATTGACTCGTTGTATTGTCCAGATCAGTGTCCGAGTCGAGTCTGACAAATATACCCCCATCCTACCCACACAAACCAAAAATTAGAGCCACCACCCCCTACTGTCATGGCTACAACCACCACACATTTTCCAAATCTTAACAAAGCTTTCCCACTGCAGTTGTCTCTGTTTGGGATTGTCACCACCCCTGCAAATATCCCCATTTGGGATAAACGAGATCGCCACCACCGCTGTAATTATCCCCGTTTGGGGCCACCACTACGGTCACTACACCTTTCACCGCACCAACAATAGATCTCAACAAAATCATCAACTACCATCAAACCAAAAACAACCATCAAAATCTCACCCACCATTTTCCTCACTCCTTCACCATTTGGACAACAAACGTGGGACTCTGACAATTTTCGATTCAAATTTATACAACACTATTTATGGAAAATATCGCCTATCCATTTAAAATTAAAACTTAATTAAGGTGCTTAAGCTCCATTTAAAAAGGAAATTGAAGAGTCAAACATAATCAAACCTCGCCTGTCGTTTGGTTACTTGATTGATATGGTGTTTTTGCTGCAATCCTGTTATGAAATACAAAAAAATTTACCAAAATCATCATATCCCAAAAATTGTTTTTTCCATCAATTGAAATGAAGAAGGTCAAAATCGATTGGTTTTGATTTGGTGGTGGTGGTTGGTTTTGGTTTATGGTGCGGCTCGTGTGAGATAAATGATTGTGACCGATCGATCGACAATGGTGTCAATGTCGTCGTTGGTTGGAAAACGAGATGAGGTGGGAAAGGGGATGAGGGTAGGGGTAGGGGCTTGAAGGAGAGAAACTTCTTTATTTTCTTTATTTTTATTTTTATTTATTTAATGTGAAAATTGTAAAGTTACCATTTTTATCTCCTTTTAATTTGGTCAAAATTGATCAAAATGCACTTTTCTTGGGTAACTACTGTCGAATAAATGGTTTCTATCCAATTGGACTCCATGTGCATATTTACGAAATGTTAGAGACATTCACTAGCACAAATTGAATAAAAGGCTAAAATTTACAGAAAATTGAAAAGGTTAGAAACTGTTGCTGAAAATTTTCCCAAAATGTTATTAAAACTTGCAGTAAGATCATTTTTGTGGATTTATTGGTTTATTTTTGTTTTAGTAGGCATAATAATGGTGTAACATTTGTCACATTCTATGCATTTTTCGAAAAAGGTTTTTCAAACTTTTTGCCCTACAAAGTTTTTATAAATGTATTTATTAGACTTGACCCGAACAAGACACCAAGTCATCAGATCATTGGTCATATCGGCAGGTCAATACTTGAAAAATTGTGTAATTTTTTTTAGGGCGTAGACCCTCCAACAAATTCGAAGAGTAAAATTTATTTTTTGTGACAAATATAGTTTAAAATTATTTTTTATATTTACTTTTGTGAGTTTGTATTAAGGAAATAAACTTAATTCAGTTAAATTTTGTTTATCTGTACATGCAAAGGATTCAAAAAATAGACATTTGCATATAAATACACATCTTTGTAATATTGGTCATGATGCCTATTTCTATGTCATTTTGCATCGGAGTGTTTGATCTCAAAATTGAACAAGATTTTAGTGGTCAATTCGATTATTGTCAGGTTGCGTGGACCAGTTCAATGACTCTCTGGTCACTAATGATCGCTCAGACAACTTCGTTGATTTTTTAATCAAATTAGCTAATCCAATTTGATTTATAACATTAAGGACTTCAAATTTCTTAAACAACAATCTATTAACACGAGGCTATGTTGCAATTTAATAGAGTTTTAGAACATGTCTCACTATTATGGACCAATTATAGAACAATAATAAAATGCTATGATGAATTTGCTCATTTTTTAAAGAATTAGAGGTCTGGGTCCAACATACTTCTAGGATAATAGGTTAGGGGCCAATACTACATATGTTTGGGTTGGAGTCCCCAACCTTTTATGAAGTGTGAAATCGGCTTTCCAACCTTGAAAATTGAAGTTTTGACTCATTAACCTATTCAATTGGGTGGGATCGAGTCCTCACTTGACGAAATCTGTTATTTTGACATTTCAAAAGTTAAAGTTTCTTTCAAATGATTATTATGTCCTTACTTAACTAAATAATAAAAGAATAGAACAAAAATCAAAATGAGAAATGAGAAAAAAAAAAAATCTATTCAAAAAACAAAAAGAAAAAGGAAAATAAGTCCCCAAAGTCTGAAGCTTAGGCATGTCATGATTTGTTTTGATCTGGTTCCAAAGAGAATCTAATTGAATTAAGAACTATCAAGTATCTAGTAAGTGGAATTGTCGGTCCAGATTTAATTACAAAACCAAATCTGAATCAAACAGTATGATTTGGTTCAATTCAGTTAATTTCAGTTCGATTTTGTGCCCCAATTCACATTTTCAAGGTTTGAGAAATAGGGGATAATTGCAACAATAGTCTCAAACCTTTCAATTATTGCAACTTTTACTCTAATCTTTCATTTATTGTAGTCATTTTCTATCATATTAATCTAACAAATTATAGGTTTCATCTTAATTCTAACAAAATAACAAACAAAGTCCAAATCTTGAAAATACAAATAATAAGTCCATTCTTCAATGTATATATAGGGATGGCAAAAAAGTTCGGCGGCTCGCACGACTCGGGCTCGGCTCGGAAAAAGCCCGAGCCGGGCCCGGCTCAGGCTAGGTTCCACCTAGCCAAGGCTCGGGCCGAGCCTACTTTTGAGGACTCGGCTCGAGCCGGGCCGGCCAGTGTGGCTCGGGTCGGCCCGTGAAAAAAAAAAATCAAAATCAAAATTTGCCAACTTATTCCACTCATCATGAAACTAATAAACTAATTATAAGTGACAATTTTATCTCATAATATATCACATAGATTATTTTGAAAAATGGGTAATATTTATTTGTTTAATATTTATTGTATTATTAGTTTATTATTGTTTTCATTTCTCTAAAACTCTAAGTACCTAAATACTTAAAATAAGCATTTTCTCATTTACACAAATGTTTATTATTCTATATTAAGTGAAATTATTAGTGATATATATTGCTTAATTACATTTAAAAATTTAGCTAATTTCATCAATGGTTACTAAAATTTGTAAGAAAATTTAAATCGATCATTAAAAAGATTACTTACTTTGTTATAATGGATAGTTACTCATTTATAAATCTAACATGTTATCCGACATAAGCCTATAAGGTGTCCCCAAAAAAAAAAAAAAAAAAAACCGAGCCAATTCGGGCTCGGCTCGGCTCGGCCCGCTAAGGCTCGGGTCAAAAGCTCGGGCCAAGCCTCATTTTTTTTGGCCAGGCTCGGCTCGGGCCCAAAAAAACTCGGGCTCGGCTCGAGCTTTTTTTTTTCGGCTCGGGCTCGGCTCGTTGACATCCCTATGTATATAGATGAACAAAAAGTAAATAATAACGTAAATAGTTCCCATTGATTCCTCCGCTTCAAGATTTTTGACGACTCTATTTACAAGAAATTATATTTTGAATACTGTCATTTGTTTTCAAATTCTACCCATACCATGGAAAATTGCTGTGAGGACCCAATTTTCCATGATTGAATAGATTAGAGATCAAAATCCTAATTTTGAAGGTTTGGGAGCCGTTCCACACCTCATGAAAGGTTGGGAGCCAAGCCTAATTTTCCCTTTTCTTCTACAAAAATAGCATTATTCAAAAATAAAAAGAAGCGAATAGCCAAGAACCAACCGGGATGTGTTTGGTGTACATATCTCACCCCATGGGAGGGTTGTTGACACCCTCTATGTACATTTATTATGGTGCTCACCATTTGGGGTACGTGTGGTACAAGTTGCACTATTGGAAAAATTGGTTTTAATTAATTGGTTTAACCAATTATTTTAGTACGTCCCGTTAATTGGACAAAAAAATTCTTTGATCAAGTGTGTTCTACTTCATGGGTAGATAAATGGAATATATTTATTTTCTCAAAATCAATTTAGGCTGAATGAGAAATTAAAGTCAAAATATGACTATTTGAAGTTGAAATAAATTGGAAATAAAAGTTGGTAGAAATTTGAAAAATGACAATCCCACACAGAAAAACTAGAAGAATAGAATAGACTTTATATTACTTAAATTTGAGAATTGTGTTTGGGCCCCAAGGGGTATCAATAGTCTTTGAAGGTGGAAGGACCTACATGCTAGTAGGTTAAGCCAAAGCCCAAACACGCGAGTTGCCGTTTGATCGATCGGCTCGGCTCGACACAGGTCATTAGCTTGGACTTGGGACAAATTGGTATATGTTTTTTGGTAAAATAATATATGAATTATATTATTTTATTATTATTTAAAATAATAATATATTTATTTTTTCCCATATTTTCTAAAAACTGGCGGTTAACAATTAAACTGTCTGTCCAAACGAGTTGTGTCTGTTTAAGACACTTTTGTGTATTTTGTAAACAACTTTTCAAATTATATATAAAGATCTCCATATCCCAAATTTTATTAATTCCAAAATCTTTCTTGATTTTCTCTCATGCAAAATATAATCTTTCCATCCTACATTATTCCATATCGTGCATTTCAATCCCGAATATTAGTTTCGTGTATTTTAGTCCTTCAGTTTTAAAGAGATTAAAAAAATTAGTAGGTTTGTCGGGTCTTGTAATTTAATGTGCTACTATTACAAGTCGAGTTCGTTCTATATTATAGGACGAGTGCAGAAAAACCATCGATGTAATAGTCAAATTTTTGCCATGAACTATTATCATTTTATTTCATTCAAGTACGAAGATGGTGGTTGCTACAGATGAGAAATTTACTCCCATTAAGCAAGATACAAAGAAGGGAAAGCTTTGATATTGTCCGTGAGATTGTTCTGTTTTCCATGTTTATTGTTACCCTCCGAAAATTAAGCCCAAAATCAACACTCCACGTAGACTGACACGTGAGCAATCTATCCACGTAAGCAGTCGTAGATTCCCCGTAGTCAAGATGGCAAAGGGCCAATAGAGCCAAAGTCAACAGCTAAATGCAGCTGTCCGAGGCTCCCTCAAGCACCGAAGTCCTGATCTATCCAATATCTCTTCAGCCCAAAACGGTAAGAAACCACGTAGGGTCCTCCCAAGCAAACGCCGAGGCTCCTTATATCTGAGGCACCGAAGTTCCGAATCCTCTTTGCAGAGGCCCCTCTTCGCTACCTGAAGCTCAAGCCAACGAATGCCGGAGTCAATGCAGCCGTATAACAAGATTCGGGGATCTGTTGAGGTTAATTGATGGGACGTCTGTAATAAAGTATCTGTAACTTTTTAGTATTTGTACGTCAATATGTCAGCCTATAACTAGGGTGGTTGACCCTTTGTCAAACATTAAATGTAGTGAGTAGATGGTGATATGAAGCTTCAGTTTAGGAGATGCTGCCACGCGGATTTAATCCAACAACTATCACGTCATCCAAACTAGTATAAATAATGTGACGTTTGTATAATAAAGAGGTGGACATCCGTGTTTAGAAAAGAGAGAGAAAATATACTTGGGTTCTTTAGATAATGAGTTGTTGGTTTTCTACATACAAATAGACGAATATATAAGAATAATGAGAGAAAAATTCCCGAGAAAATTTGGTTATCCTCCAACATCATATCTATATGTCCACATATTCAAATACAAGAGAGAGATTTCATATGGAAGATCGCAGAGATATTCGTTGATAGTGCGAGTATTGCTATAATCAAACCGCCGTGGTCCGAACATTTTTTGTCTCTTGCCGGAAAGTGTCTCCCGCGTTCATTCCAGTCAAACTACTGATTCCATTCCGATAGAAACAAGCCGGATAAGTACTCGACGTCGTAAGAGTGGGTCCGGTATTTGTTGAGTTCATTTTTTGGGATCAACATTTATCATACATCTAATTAGTATTTAATATTTATTGCTACATATAGTTGTTCGTTAGTTTCATCTACTTAATAATTACTTTATTGATTTGATCTTTTCGTGGGCTTTTCATTGGCGCATCAATTCAGCATTTTTGAGAAACAAGAAATAAAAGAAAGGCATGTGATGGCATTTTTGGTCAGATCTCATTTAACAAAAACTCTGGTTAAGTTGAAGATCAACCTGACCATAATGATGCTGTAATGGTTGTTGGTTTTTTATTATGCATCAGTTTTGCAATGAATTTGAGCTTGAATGTGTTCCTTTACTGAATGAGCAGAATAAGAAACTATAAGAAACAACTGAATGCATCAGTTTTGCAATGCATTTGAGCTTGAATATGTTCCTTAGCTAAATGAACAGAATAAGAAACAATAAGATTGCTCAAAACCACACTATAATCTAGTTTTCAGCTTCATTCATTTACCGCACTAATAGAAATAGTGGCTGGGAAAATCTTGCAAACCAGATATTTAATTAGTTTTCACCATGAGGTATAGGCGCTTGCTCCAGTCTCTAATTAATACTCGTATCTTCCTCCCTTACCGAACACAAACACATCATAAACTAAAGAAAAAGTAAAAAACTGGGAGCGGGTTAGAGCTGCTACTGGAAGTGATGACTATTTGCAGGTGTCAAAGTATTTAATTTAAAGATGGAAACAAAACTTATAACTAGGTTCAATAGATAGAAATTGAGCACTATAGTTTTTCTTTTGGAATCATAGGTAGATATTTGATAATCTTTCCCTGAATAAAGGTTTAAGAGAATAGAGTTTATTCTATAGAAACATGGAATAGATATTTGATTCGATTTTCCCATTAAAAAGAGAGAGAAGATAATGATCAGTACTTCTACAATACTTCTATCAGGTGCACTTTTATGACTCCAAAAACAAAGACACTGTTTTTTTTTTTTTTTCCAATAGATTTTGTAAAAAGTGATATTTTTGGAGAATGTTGTTAAAAAGTTGGAAAAATTATGGATTCACGTGCAAGATTATTTTTCGAAAGAATGTGAAGTTAAAAATAAGTTTGGGGATAACGGAGTTTTATAAAATATATACCAAACGGGGGCTAAGTTGCATTTATTAAATATGTCAAACTCAAGCTATTACACTTGCTTCTCTTTTGGAATTGTAACGACACAAGCCTATGTGATCAAGCCGTTATATGATATGTATTGTTTGTCTTGGAAGAGTATTTGCCCATCTTACCCCTAATGGATAGAAGCGTCCCCCAAGATTCAACTCAAGACCTCCTTCTTACGAGAGATTTAAATCAAATCTTGGTACCAATGCATAGGCCTTAATTTCGAAACATGGAGACACGATAGAAAATCGTGAGGGGTAATATGTGTATATGCTCTTTCAAAGCGGACAATATGTAAAATATAATGGTTTAGGTATAGAGGCTTGGGTCATTACAAGAAATTGGCATGATTCAGTACACATTTTGATTATTCTTTACCTGATGCTTGTTTTCTTTTTCGAAATTTTTGCTTTTTGTGCTTGGTGTTTCTTATCTGAGCCGTTATATTGTATTTCCCCAGTTGCAACATAAATTGGAATTATGGAATGCTTTTGCAAACATGGGAAGACCCTTCATTTGCAAACTCCGAAGTTGAGGGGGCATTTGGAGATAATGATCCTAGTATAGAGTAATCATTTTCAACATCTCAGTTGTCTTCTGTCATTAAGTTACCTTCTTTCATCTGTCTCCAACCAAAGGTTGACAATAGAAATAAAGTGAGTTCAACAGTTAAATTTAATAGATGACCCTTTTTCCTTTGTAGTTGATGTTGTTGAGATTGGGGAAAGACAAGCCAAAATTGGGGAAATTTTGAAAGTGAAACCCTTGGCTGCTTTGGCAATGATTGACGAGGGAGAACTTGACTGGAGATAGTTGCAATTTCACTGGATGATCCAAGAGCTTCCCTTGTCAGTGACATTGATGATGTTGAGAAGCATTTCCCGGTATGTTATTCCTAATGTGAATATCATTATTGTTAACAATTATAGAAGCCTGAGCTGATACTTGTAATGTTTTCTCATATTGATTTGTTTGTTTATTCCAATGTTCTGTAATTGGTTTAATTGCTTATTAACCATTATTATGTTGTTGGTTTCACTTTGTTGACTTAGTATTTAAATCTCTCAAAATGGGGTATATGATGATCTGATCACAGTATAAAGATTTTTTGTTAAAATTATGCTTCTGGTAGTTTGAGTTGAAATTTTATGTATTCGTTTCTGCGTATCCTTTATTTGGAACTACTCTCATGATTTTCTTCAGGGAATTCTGTAATTGGTTTAATTGCTTATTAACCATTATTATGTTGTTGGTTTCACTTTGTTGACTTAGTATTTAAATCTCTCAAAATGGGGTATATGATGATCTGATCACAGTATAAAGATTTTTTGTTAAAATTATGCTTCTGGTAGTTTGAGTTGAAATTTTATGTATTCGTTTCTGGGTGTCATTTATTTGGAACTACTCTCATGATTTTCTTCAGGGAACTCTTACTGCAATTAGAGATTGGTTTAGGGACTACAAAATCTCTGATGGCAAACCTGCTAACAAATTTGGTCTTGGCAACAAGGCAGCAAACAAGGTATCTTGTTACTCAATGGCCAAAGTTTCTGTTTGCTTCTGCTAAATTCTATGACAAGCTTCAATTCTCAGTTTCTATTCTCTTGTTCAAGTTTAATGCGTGGTAATAAATTTCATCTGCCTGTATTACTAAAGAATCATTGAGGTGCAAATATCATTTTGTGTGTGTGTATGTGTGTGAAAACTTTTAGTTAATAGCATTTAGTTATGTTGGAACTTCATAATGGTGTCAGTTCATCAATGAGTTGCAGTTTTAATAGCCTACTCTGATTTATCCCTCTTCCTCTGAAGCCTAGAGCTACGTTGCTCGGCTTCGTGTACAAATATGTATCTAGGAGTCAGATCTTTTTTCTTTTGAAACTTAGGATATGGGGATATGGCTAAAAATGATTTAAAATTTGGACATGTACATGGGCACGTCTTAAAAACATAATTTTTTTTACAATTTTATATACTGGATTATTTTAGATGTAGTTTTTAGGGGGTGTTGCATTAAATTGGCTTGTTTCACGCCTTCCAAAATCTTGGTTTTATGCCTCAAAATCGATTTTATTACTTTAAAAATCTTGGGCCCACTCCCTGCAACTTTTGCTCTCTCTCATGGCAATCTCCCTTCCATGTTTCTGCCTTGTGCACTTCTCAACTGAAGGATCCGACACGGGATCCATTCTCATACCCATACCCAATACCCATGTCATGTTATGTGAACACATATACGTCCTCCAAAATGAAGAGTCATAGACCTAGAGAACTCCATTGGATAATAGAACAGAAAAAATGTATAAAAAGAGTGGAAAGAAGGCATGCAGGAATAAAAATTATATTTAATTCTGGACCTTATAATCATTCAAAACGAAAATCAAGGCGGAGTTAATTGAAGACTATATAATGAATTATCTAGTGCTGATCACAGTAAATACTGAACCTGATGTGGTCATTATTTTATACCCGAGCACTAACAATTTGACCGTGCTCTGAATTACGAGCCTCCAGTCCTCGGGTTTGTATGTGATCGGGATATATGTCCTCGAGGACACACTCACTAGATCGGCCTAGAATACACAACGGCAGTCCTCGGGTTCATATGTGGTCGGGGTATATACTTGTTCTGCCCGTGATCAAACATCACCTATCCTCATTCACCAGAATTCCTCACCCTACAACAACGCCCCATCAAAGGAATCCTAAGTCGCAAAGGAGTCATTTCTTTGGAATCAATCCTAACAATACAAGACTCCTACCGGGTTTCTAATACCGCTCCGGAAAGTAAGGAGAAGAGTCCCACTTGAACTCCACTACCTACTACTATAAATATGTTACCCCTATTCATTATTCAGGTACGTTTTTACACACATTTTCAGCATATATTTACTCTCTCTATTCTCTCTCTGACTTAAGCATCGGAGGGGCGACGAGGCCAACCCTCGACGCCTTTGTTTCAGGTACCGAAAGATCTCGTTCGTGCTCATTCTCGGTCATCAAGCTCGGGAAATCAACAGGTACGATTTTTGGCAGCATCATTTTGGCGCCGTCTGTGGGAAACGCTACCAAAAGTCATGGTGAATACACGTTCAGGTCTTCCTATCGCAAGCTCAACCGCTCCAAACCCACCACCCGCTGCGGATCCTCAAGTTCATCAGGAAGTATCGCCAGGGGGGTCAGATTCCCCACCCGTAATGGTTACCGCTGGAGCATTTGAGGAGCTACGTCAACAAGTTGCGGCCTTGACCCAGCTACTCAGCCAAGGAAACACCTCCCGAGATTCAGCACCAGTACACACAGATGCTCGAGCTCGGGATATCCGTGATGCCCACGACAATGGTGGTTCCGGGGCCTCGGGCATACCCCCATATGCCTCGGCCTCGAGGTTGGTTACCATGGACTCGGGCGAGCTCGCGCGGATCATACAAGATGGAATTACGGCGGGACTACAACAGAATGCCAAGGGAGTGACGGGGTTCACCCCTAACACCCCATTCACTCCTGAGGTTCTCTCATATCCGCTCCCGGACAGGTTCAAATTCCCTCGCATAAAGGAGTACGATGGGGCAACCGACCCCATCAACCATCTGAATGTCTATACGGACGTCATGAACTTACAGGTTGCACCAGATCAAGTGATGTGCAAAGCTTTTCCCCAAACATTGACCAACGCGGCCAGGGATTGGTTCGCTACGTTGGAGCCCAACTCCATATCATCATTCTCTGGCCTTGCTGAAAAGTTCTCCGCCTTCTTCGCCAGCAGCAAGCGCATCCGGAAGACAGCAGCTACCCTCATGCAGCTCCGCCAGGGGCCTAACGAGACCTTGCGTAGCTTCATGACGAGGTTCAACAAGGAAAGATTACAGATACCCGACCTCCACATCACAGCAGCGGTTTCGGCTCTAACATATGCAGTGAGGTGTGAAGCTTTTAGGATGTCTTTGTCTAAGACACCCCCAAGGTCAGTAACGGAGCTCCTAACCCGAGGAGAGAAATACATCAACATGGAGGAGGCAATGAGGACCACCCCCAGCTCTGAGAAATCACAACATAAGAGGTCGCACGAGCCAATTGCGCGACAAGATCATGCTCGGGGAAAGCAGAGGCAGGAAGGATGGCCTAGGCCATTTACCCGGCTGAACACTTCAAAGTCCAACATCCTGATGGAAATCCGAGACATGAAAGATCTTAAATGGCCTCCTAGGCTGCGAACTCCCTCGGACACAAGGGACAAGAATAAGTACTGTGACTTTCACCGGGATCATGGGCACACTACGGACGAATGTATAATGTTGCAACGGGAGATCGAGGCATTGATCAAGAGAGGGTTTTTGAGGACATACGTCGGAAACGACAAACGTCCAAGGAACGATCACAACAAGGGCAGGACGTCAGGCCTAGAAGGAGGTAACAAACCCACTGCTGGTACGATCAACATCATAGTTGGAGGAATAGCTTCGGGGGGAGATTCGAATAGCAGAAGAAAACAGTATGCTCGGCAGCATAGGTCGGGCCCGCAGATCACTCCCCCCAACTTTGAAGACATCACCTTCGGGACGGAGGATTTGAAAGGCATAACATATCCTCATGACGATGCCCTGGTCATATCCGCCATAATAGCCAATTTCGAAGTCAAGAGGATACTTATAGACAGCGGGAGTGCAGCCAACGTATTGTCCCGAGAGGCCTACGAGAAGATGGGGATTTCTACCAACTAACTCAAGATGGTCAAGACCCCGCTCCAGGGATTCGGGGGCGGAACAATCATTCCAGAAGGGATAGTTGACCTTCCACTGACCTTGGGCCTGGATGAGAAGCAGGTAACGGAAATTACGTCTTTCCATGTGGCACAGGCCTCCGTACCATACAACGCCATTTTGGGAAGACCACTGCTCAACAAGATCAGGGCCATTGTATCCACCTTCCACCTTGCCATGAAATTCCCGACGAGTCAGGGCACAGGGGTTGTGCGCGGAGACCAAGCAGCAGCAAGGAGGTGTTATGTCGCAAGCATTCAGGGGTTAAGCACTGACGTCCTGCAACTAATAACACCTGAGGTCGAGCTCGAGCATCGTGATAGACTTGCACCGGTTGAAGATTTAGTAGAGGTCGAGCTCGGGCATGACAAAAAGGTCACCATAGGTCGGGATATTGACTCCTCTCTCAGAGACGAGCTCATCAAGTGTTTGTCCCGCAACATAGATGTATTTGCTTGGAAAGTGAAGGACATGCCAGGAATAGATCCCGAGGTCGTGGTTCATAGACTTAACGTGAGGCCCGACGCAAAGCCGGTGAAGCAAAGGAAAAGACAATTCGCGCCAGAAAGACGGGGAGTGATACGTGAAGAGATTAACAAACTCATCAACGCTCGGTTCATCAGGGAGGTCCAGTATCCGGACTGGCTCGCCAATGTCGTTCTTGTTAAAAAGGCTAATGGTAAGTGGCGGGTATGTATCGATTTCACAGATCTCAATAAGGCATGCCCGAAGGACAGTTATCCTCTACCTCGGATCGACAATTTGGTGGATAGCACCGCAGGTCATAAGTTGTATAGTTTTCTTGATGCCTTCTCAGGGTATCACCAGATCTTCATGGCCGAAGAAGATCAAGAGAAGATGTCATTCATAGCTGACTCCGACATTTACTGCTATAAGGTCATGCCCTTTGGCTTGAAGAATGCAGGGGCAACATATCAGAGGCTCATCAACAAAGTCTTTGCTGACCTAATCGGGAAGAACATCGAGGCCTATGTCGACGACATGGTGGTTAAGAGTAAGCATGAGAATGAGCACATCGTCGACCTCGAGGAAGTGTTTTCTACCCTCCGAAGATACAAGATGAAGCTAAACCCAACCAAGTGCGCTTTTGGGGTAGCATCAGGGAAGTTCTTAGGTTTCATGATCACTCACAGGGGAATTGAGGTCAATCCAGACAAGATACGCGCCTTAATATCCATGGAATCACCTAGGAGTAAAAGGGAGGTCCAAAAGTTGACAGGAAGGGTTGCCTCTTTGAACAGGTTCATGTCCAGGGCAGCCGATAGGTGTTTTCCCTTTTTCAAAGTCCTAAGAGGTAATCATAACTTCAACTGGAATGAGGATTGCGAGAGAGCACTCCAGGAACTCAAACAGACGTTGGCCGCTCCTCCAGTGCTCACTAAACCCGAGCCTGGAGACACGTTGTATTTATACATGGCGGTATCCCAGAACGCGGTGAGCGGTGTATTAGTGAAAGAGGTAAAGAAGGCTCAACAACCCATCTACTATGTAAGCAAGGTATTGTTGGACGCGGAAACAAGGTATACTTTGGCAGAACAGCTCGCCCTGGCATTGGTTGTGTCAGCTCGAAAGCTGTGCCAATATTTCCAGGCACACCCCATTGTTGTGTTGACGGACCAGCCCCTCAGACAGATACTCCAAAAGCCGGATGTCTCGGGAAGATTGTTGAAATGGGCAATTGAGCTCGGCGAATTTGATATAGAGTTCAAACCCCGACCTTCTATCAAAGGACAGGTCCTAGCAGACTTCATCGCAGAACTTACCCCAAAGCCTCGGGGGCCGGGAGATATCCCGACCAGTGTGGCGGACATATGGGAGATATTTGTTGATGGAGCCTCCAACTCCTCGGGCTCGGGTGCAGGGGTCATCATCAACAGTCCGGATAAACTAACCGAAATTCATTGCGCACTCAGGTTTGACTTCGAAGCTACCAACAACGAGGCAGAATATGAGGCTGTGGTCATTGCTCTTGAACTAGCTAAGGACTTGGGAATTGAACGCGTCAAGCTCTTTAGCGATTCCCAACTTGTGGTGGGACAGGTTGAAGGTGCATTCGAAAGAAAGAACGACAAAATGAACATGTACTGCTTGAAAGTACATGACCTACGGAGGAAGTTCAAGGATTGTGAAATTCTGAAAATCGCCCGGGCTGATAATGGGAAGGCGGACGCGTTATCAAGGCTCGTGTTCATGGGGGTAGATGGCCTCGACAAGACAGTTCACATAAAAACCGTAACAAGGCCAAGCATTAGTCAGGAACTAACAATCATGGACATCGATAATGAGCCTTCCTGGATGGATCCCGTGGTCGAATTTATAACTAACGGGAGCCTCCCCGATGATCCCAGGAAAGCTAGGAGCATCCGATCCAGAGCACCAATGTACTGCATGATACAAGGAGTCCTCTTCCGTAGGAGCCTTACGCTTCCGTATCTCAGATGCCTCAAGCCTTCCGAGTCAGCACAGGCCCTGAAGGAGGTTCATGAAGGAGTATGTGGGAATCACCAGGGGGCTAGGGCTCTTGCCTTCAAACTCATAAGGTATGGGTATTACTGGCCTACCATGAAGAAGGATGCCTCGGAGTACGTGAGAAAATGCGATAAGTGCCAAAGGTTTGGTAACATCATCCACGCCCCCGCGGAAGAGCTCACGCCCATACATTGTTCGGCTCCCTTCGAACAATGGGGGGTGGACATCCTCGAGCCCTTTCCAATGGCGAGAGGACAAGTGAAGTTTGTGGCCGTAGCCGTAGAGTACTTTACAAAGTGGGCGGAAGCAGAGCCTTTGGCAACTATTTCAGAGCCCAGGCTAAGAACATTCGTTTGGAAGTCTATCATATGTAGGTTCGGGGTACCTAAAGTGCTCATAACAGATAATGGGAGACAATTTGATAATGCTCAGTTAGGGAGTTTTTGTACTGACCTCGGAATAGATCATCGCCTAACATCGGTCGCACACCCTCAAAGCAATGGTTTGGCCGAAGTCACTAACAGGATTATATTGCAAGACCTCCGCACAAGAATCGAAGGCGCGTATGGTAACTGGCCTGACGAGTTACCCTCTATACTATGGACTTACAGGACCTCGCACAAGACGACCATCGGGGAAACCCCGTTTATGCTAGCCTTTGGGCTGGAGGCTACCATACCCATTGAAGTTCACCTACCGTCACTAAGGCGTCTGGACCAGGACTCCGGAGAGCATACCACCGAGCATCTCGACCTCTTGGAAGAGGTACGAGAACATGCCGCACTACGCGTCGCCTCCTACCAAAACAGAACAGCCAAATACTTCAACAGCAAAGTCAGGCCCCGAAGGTTCAGGATGGGGGACCTAGTGCTCCGTAAGTCCGAGGCTGCCGGCCATGCCCCGGGAAACTCGGACCAGCTTGGGAAGGACCCTTTGAAGTCATTCGACAGGTTCAGAAAGGAGCATACAGCTTGAGGAATATGGCGGGAAGACCACTCCCGAGGACCTGGAATGCAGACAACCTCAAGGTATATCACAAGTAAAGGTCATGACCTTATCCATTTTGCTATAAGTATTAGTTTGCTCTTAGTTCTTGGGCTTGCATGCCCTACGCACTTGCTCTATTTTGCTTTTCTGTTAGTTTGTTTTTTTTATCGGGCTTGCACGCCCTACGCATTTTTACTCTCAGTAATTTATCCATCAAGGCCTATGAGCCCTTTCTTACTCCAAAATATAGCAAGATTTATATGAAGTAACTATTGGGAACTCAACAAGAGCCCCCCCTTTTCAAAAGTCCTGCCACGCGCAGGCCCCTTCGAGACATGCTACGGGCATGATCTCCACAAAAGTCCTGCCACGCGCAGGCGCCTTCGAGACATGCTACGGGCATGATCTCCACAAAAGTCCTGCCACGCGCAGGCGCCTTCGAGACATGCTACGGGCATGATCCCCACAAAAGTCCTGCCACGCGCAGGCGCCTTCAAGACATGCTACGGGCATGATCTCCACAAAAGTCCTGCCACGTGCAGGCGCCTTCGAGACATGCTATGGGCATGATCTCCCCAAAAAGTCATGCCACGTGCAGGCGCCTTCGAGACATGCTACGGGCATGATCTCCCCAAAAGTCCTGCCACGCGCAGGCGCCTTCGAGACATGCTACGGGCATGATCTCCAGAAAAGCCCCGCCAATCCCGGGCACTTCACTCTTAAGCTCGACCAGTACAACACAAGTCTGGCGAAATTCCACCAAAACAAGTCCTCGAGCTATATAATCCTCGGGATATTAACTAATATCCAGAGGTACGATATCGTCGATCCATGTCCTCGCGCTTATTATTAAAATTAATAATTATGTTATCGTCGAGGACAGTTAAGTGAAATATCCTCGAGATACTGACTTGCATGATTTACTGACTTGCATAGTTTATTCTTGGATTATCCTCGAGCTCATTTATTAAATCGATGAGTACAATATCGTCGATCTCATACCTTGCCGGTTAGTGGTCTCTCCTCGCGCTTATTATTAAAATTAATAATTATGTTATCGTCGAGATCAGTTAAGTAATGTCATATCCTCGATCTCATACCCTGTCAGTTAATAATTATGTTATCGTCGGATTATCCTCGAGCTTATTATTAATATTAGTAATTATGTTATCATCGAGGTCAGTTAAGTAATGTGAGCATCCTCGAGATATTGGCATACATGATTGACTGAATCCGACCACATTGTCATCAAGACATAAAAAACAAAATAAGGCTAAACTTGCATAGATCGGGATAATTACATGACAAAAAAAACATTGTTCAAGCCCAGGTCGGGCAACAAAATACAAAACAAAAACTAATCTAAATCGACCCCAGGGTCGTTGGCCGAGGTCGGCTCGTCCTCATCGTCTTCGTCTCCCTCGACGTCGACGTCTTCTGTGGCTTCCTCGGACTCTGCCAGCTCGAGGTCCCTAGCAACATTGGGAATCCCTTTCAAGTCCTCTGGCTTAGCCTCCGGCCTCGAGCGCAGAAAGGATCGAGCCTCCTTCAGGGCGTGAAAGTACGAGCCCATAGCATATTCACCCCTCAGGGTCCTGAACTCCTCGGACATCTTAAAGTCCTCGATGGCAATATCCCGGGCTTCCATGAGCTTTCCCTCGAAATCTTTTTGGGAGCGCTCGAGCTCGAGCTTCATCTCTTCGGCCTCATCTCGAAAAGAGCTCGCCTCATCCCGAGCTTTAAGGAGGTCTCCTCTGGCCTCGTCCCTCTGTTTCACGAGGAGTTCACGCTCGGCCTTCAGATCGGCAATCTCTTGTTCTTGAGCTTTAGATTCCTCCTGAAGGCGCGACCACCTCCTAGACTCGTCGGCCCCTTTCAAGGCGAGTCCTCGAGCAATGCTCATGGCCTGCAGATAACAAATGCGCGGGCTGTTAGTCGAGCATATCAGTTGAAAAAAAAAAAAAAAAAAACAAAACAAAACAAAACAAAACCAACGAAAAAAAAAATCGAGCTCACCTTGGTCAGTAGGGTCTCGAGCATACCGTCCTCGGGGCCGGAATCCCCACTGTATCTGTCTACGATGCCCGGGATGAGGTGGCATCGTTCTCGGTCTCTGGACGCCCCGGATGGTTGGGGAACGCCCTCCTCGTCTAGGTCGACGACAATGGTAGCTCGAGGAGTCTGGAGGTGGCTAGGAGCTCGAGCCGTCGCCGCACCCGGCGGACTTACAGGAACCCTCGAGGATTCACCAGGGCCACTGGCAGGCTGCTCGTACCTAGAATCTCGAGGTCTCTTTTTCCCTTTCTTCTGACCCGGAGCCCGAGCCTGAGGGGTCTTGTTTTTCTTGTTCACTGCTCGACGAAGGTCGCTCGGGTCAAAAGCCATACCTGCACAAATAATCCCAAGGCATAAGCTCGAGCACAAGGAAACGAACATAATCAAAATAAGTCACAGAGAGCAAAGTCCTACCCTCGAGGCCTTTCATCCCTGCTAGATCGAGGATATCATCCCCGAGGATGTCGTCCATATCGTACACAAGAGGCTCGAGATTCTCTAGCATTTGCCTATCTCGCTCTAATGACTCAAAATATGCCTGACCCTCACAAAAACTCGACGTGTCAGGGAAACCCCACTGAGGACTAAAGGGAAGGTCGACGTCTCTAGGAACGACGAAGAACCACTTGTCCTTCCACCCTTTTAAGGAACTAGGCATCCTCGGGACCCTAAACCCCCCTCGAGTTGAAAGATAAGCAAAACAGGTAAACTGAGGAAGTTGCTTCAGGTCGAAGACCATCCTACAGAGGTCGGCATATGGGGTAATTCCTAGGTATCTACAGGCAATGAAGAAGTATGTCAACATCCTCCACCCATTCGGCACCAACTGGCCCGGGCACATATTGTACTCGACCAGCAGGGCCAAAAAGAAAGGGTGCAGAGGCCACCTAAACCCACCTTTCAAGGAATCCCTAAAAACTACGAACTCCCCTTCCCGAGACCTAACCATTCTATCATCGGGCTCGGGAGACCTGACGTCACATTCGGGCATCAAGCCGTATTCCCAAGCACACGCTACAGCTAAGTGCTCCTTAAATTTACATGTCTGATCGGGATATGTGAACGGGATCGGGGTTCCTTGGGCTCGGGGATGGGCACTAAGGGGAACCGCTACAGGTATGATCGAGCCTGCTCGATCCTCAGGAGTTGCTCCTGAGGACGAGGACGAGCTATCACTACTACTGGTCGACATTCTATCTTCAAATTAAAACTACCTAAATAAATAACTTAAATGCTCGAGCTCTTACCTTAATGCACGATCTCGAGGAGGTTCAGGAGAAGTTACTGAGAGTGAAAAGTGAAAAATGAAAGGGAAAGGTGATATTTATAGCCTTCCAGAGAGGGAGGTTAAGGGTCGTCCCCTCGGCCCTTGGATCTGGACACGTGTCACACATCCAAGGGTCGAATTTTAACCGCCATTTTTCACATAGGGCTGGCGTCATCCTGGCGTATGCCCTCGAGCACGTGAAGGCCCCTGTTTTTACAACGCGATGTTGCACCCATCCTCGATAATCTCGAGCATGGTTGCACGGGGGCCACTGATGTGGTCATTATTTTATACCCGAGCACTAACAATTTGACCGTGCTCTGAATTACGAGCCTCCAGTCCTCGGGTTTGTACGTGATCGGGATATATGTCATTCGAGGACACACTCACCAGATCGGCCTAGAATACACAACGGCAGTCCTCGGGTTCATATGTGGTCGGGGTATATACTTGTTCTGCCCGTGATCAAACATCACCTATCCTCATTCACCAGAATTCCTCACCCTACAACAACGCCCCATCAAAGGAATCCTAAGTCGCAAAGGAGTCATTTCTTTGGAATCAATCCTAACAATACAAGACTCCTACCGGGTTTCTAATACCGCTCCGGAAAGTAAGGAGAAGAGTCCCACTTGAACTCCACTACCTACTACTATAAATATGTTACCCCTATTCATTATTCAGGTACGCTTTTACACACATTTTCAGCATATATTTACTCTCTCTATTCTCTCTCTGACTTAAGCATCGGAGGGGCGACGAGGCCAACCCTCGACGCCTTTGTTTCAGGTACCGAAAGATCTCGTTCGTGCTCATTCTCGGTCATCAAGCTCGGGAAATCAACAGGTACGATTTTTGGCAGCATCAGAACCATTTGACAATGCATTAAAAATTAGGTTTGGAATTTCGCATGCTATGTCACAGTAATGAATAACCCTTCTCACAACCCCTCTTGTTTTTCAATTGTAGGATTATGCTCTTGAGGTTATCACCAATACCAACGAGTCTTGGGCTAAACTTGTGAAAAGATCTATTCCTCCTGGTGAGCTTTCACTTGTATAAATGTAACATTTGCAGTGCTTTTGGTAATGTGAATTGTACTGCACTGGATAGTTAACGAAGAACAAGAAACGAACTATCTAGTATTGCACACAAAACGTGCCTTCAGTATTTGAGCTGCATGTTCCTTTTGTGTACTTTAGGTTAGACTAAACTACTGGTATTTAATAACCAGATTGAACCATTATATTTGTATTTGAGATGCACGAATTCAGCAAAAGCAACTCTTATTGATTCACATTGAAATAAGTTCTTCCAATTTTATGTGTTCGTATTTTGTGCATTGGATAATTGATAGAGGTATAATAAATCAGGAATTTTTTCTTTTCTTCTAAAAATACATGATTTTGAGCTAAATTCTATGTTACTGTTACATCCGGATGAACATTTATCCCTTTGGTTTAGCTACCAGTTAATCCAGAGTATCAACTACAGATAATAATAGAGAGAGTGCACCATCATAAACTTCTACGGGAAGCTCGGTACCCATCAATCTAAGACAGAATTCCGAACAATTGGCTTCTAGCTTCTAGGGGGAAATGGCATTTTATCGATTCAGAAGAAAAATTGGTAGCCTTAAATTTTGTAACTCCTCGAGAAGAATACCCCTCCACAAGAGGCGTCATTCTACCACCTAAAAGTTTAGTTGTGCTTGTTCAATTCTTTCAAGTGTTAATAAGCAATGGATCTTACTAAATGTGTAATATAAATGATGTTTAACCAACTTATAAGTATAATCTACTTAGGAAAAATTGCAGCAACGGTCCCAAACCTTTTGACTTTTAACAGACTTTATCTTAACATTTAGTTTGTATCACCAGAGGTCTCAAACCTTTCATTTTGTTGTAGCGCAAGGACAAATGAATGGATTTCATTTGACAGTTAGTTGATTAGAGAAGTTGATTTTGATCAAATTTTAAAAGGGTAAAATGGTAATTTTGCTATTTTAACATAATATAATTCAAAAAAACAAAAAAAAAAATTGTTCATCTTCCTCTCATTTCCCTGTTCATCATCTTCCTCCCTTTTTAAATTTGATCAAAATCAACTTCTCTAGTCAACTAACGAGAATCCATCCATTTGTCATTTGACCGTTAGTTGACTAGAGAAGTTGATTTTGATCAAATTTTAAAAGGGTAAAATGGTAATTTTGCTATTTTAACATAACATAATTAAAAAAAAACAAAAAAAATTGTTCATTTTCCTCTCATTTCCGTGTTCATCATCTTCCTCCCTTTTTAAATTTGATCAAAATCAACTTTTCTAGTCAACTAACGAGAATCCATCCATTTGTCCTTGCACTACAACAAAATGAAAGATTCGGGACATCTGGTGGTACAAACTAAAGATTAAGGTAAAGTCTGCTAAAAGTCAAAAGATTTAGAACCGCTACTGCAATTTTCCCTAATTTAAAATCAAAGTTAATCATTAATTTTATCCATACATTCATAGCTACTGCCAATTTATTACAAGTTACATCATTCTACCACTTAAAAGCTTAGTTGTTCTTGTTTGATATTATTTTTCATGTGCTTATTAGTAGTGAATCATATGAAATGTGTAAATAAAAATGATGTTTGATCAGCTTATATGTATAATCAACTTGTAATTTGACATTGAAGTCAAACATTAATTATATATACATTCATAACTACTACATACTTAATATCCACACATTTCGAGAGATCCACTAAGTATAATTTTACACAAACATGTAATAGTTGCAATGGTTGAAAGAGATGAAAAATTACAAGTCATTTTCCTTCAGTCTCAAGTTAATCCATTTTCTTTAAGTACGGGCAATATGTAGTCGAAATCTGTAAAAGTGATCAAGTCTGGTAAAGCGAAGGATCTTTCATGGTAAATATAAGACAATTTTTACAACGATAGATCATCAAAGCGAGAAAGTTGGCTGGAAAAATGTGCATTGCATTAGCTGTGGCAAGATTTCTTTGTTTTCCTTCCCAGAAGAGTAATATACATATTAATAATTTCGAGCAAGATACTTTTTACACCCAAAAAGAAGCATCAAGACAGTAATTCGCCAACTGTATATGCTTGCAAGGATTTGAGTATAAAGAAAAAATCATGCCATCTCTGCTGTTGTTCTATTCTCTTCAAGCAATGGAGTTGTGTCCGACTTACCAACTGTAGGAACTGGATGATTGCTGTCTTCATTAAACTTGTCTTCACTGTGAAGAAACACTCCTGCCAAAGTGCACAAGGGTTCGAAAAACCTTCAATTCTAGTCGTCAACAAATTTGCTCAAGCGATATATAAGTTAATCCCATAAAATGGGAAAATAGAAGAAAGAACAGTAAAGGTCGGCTTGTCACTTCTTACTAAGCCCCTGTTTGGTGCCCATTCTTTTTAAAAAGAGAGTTTGTATAGTGTTTTAGAGGAATGTGTGGTTAAAAAGTTGCGAAAAAGTTTTAGATTTACTTACAAAATATTTTATTGTGTGAATGTGTGGTTGAAAATGATCATATAGAAAAAAGGAGTTTGAAAAGAATGGAAATTAAACATGGGCTAACTTTCCTTGCGACAAACCAGTGGCATTTAATATAATTACAAATACAAATTGGCCTTGGAAATAACTAAAGCCCCCGTTTGAGACCCATTTTTGTAAGAAAATGTATATTTTGGAATAGTGATTTCTCGGAGAATGTGTAGTTACAAAATAAAGAAAAGTTTTCAGTTTATATGTAAAATTATTTTATGGGAGAACGTGATTGAAAATGAGTGTTGAAAAAATGAGTTTTTGATAAAAAGGGCCAAACATAGGCAAAGTCTCGGCCATCAATCGTTTTACTGTCTTAATATGACAAAACATGGGTACCTATAAACCATATTCCAGCTGCCAGAAACAGAATGGACGTTAGAATAAGAGCGGTTACCCTCCAATTGTTAATACGATCCTGCAACAAGTAATCTTGATCAGGAGAATATCATATAATATTAGGATAAGTAATTTCACTCGAGAAGTCTACCAAGGTACAACATTTTTTTCTTGATTTCCCTGTTTCTATTGCATGTTTGGGACAAGATATAAAAAATTATTTTATTGAGCTTATTATGTTTTCTTTTGATCAGTGGTATATAGCAACAATTTAACGGAATATATGAACCTTCACAAAAATACCCAAGGAAATAACAGAGTTATTAGTAATCAATTACAGAAACTAAGCAGACCTGAATAAGCCCAACAAGAGGAGAAGAAGGCACGTCACCAAAAATGTGAATTGAAACGGTTGACATAGCCATAGATAGTGGTCTCAAACTAGGCTTGACAGTATGTAGGCACACAAAATTTACAGGGGCCTGCAGTGGAAATATGACATATTAGTGTGAACCAGTAGTTGATGAAGACGTGATCGATAAAGGAAAGGTGGCTTCAAGTCAATGAAAATAAACAGGTTTTTGAATTACTAAGTGATATGCCAACAACTATATTTCAGGTTCATTTGACCTTTACACACTTAAAATCCAAGCCAAATATCAAAAAATAATTGTTGTCCTATGTTACATATGAATTGAAAAATGAACCTATGTACTATATCCTGACTAGCACAATAATACAGCTCAAATTTATAACATATTAGCAATTTATCTATTATCAGACTGATAGACTACATGTGGCATTGACAAGATTCGGTAAATAGAAAATTTACCTGAGTGGCAAATACCAGCAGCTCTCCTATTGAGAAAAGAGCCAAGAAAGCATATAGGCTCTTAAAGCAAAAGGAAGTGAAGCAAAATATTGCTCCAAATAATGTTGCAAATGACAGAAGCTGCATCAAAGACGAGGCATAAGATTTAGGGTGAAATAAAATGAACCAGGGGAATAGAAAAATTGAGAACGCTGGATCTTAGTTGCTTCATTAGATGGTCAGTCCAGATGAGGAGGATATTTGTTAGATGTGTGCATAATCATTCCGTGGTATTGCTAGATGTGTTGAGCCTAATTATGTTTTCATTTCTCCCGTTGAACATGGATTGACCTACTATGTCCTCCCTATAAAAAGGGTATTAGGGCGAGCAGTTTGCCATGGTAGAGAGTAAAAAGAGAGGCACAAGTCAAGAACTGATTGTAAATCTGTAATATCCTTCGTTATAGTGAAACCTTGCATTAGCAAGTGGTCGTAGCTCTCACATTGAGTTTACTATAAATCGTAAGGTTTTACTTGTGATTGATTCTCGTTCCACGTTATTGCTCTTAGTACTCGAGATTAGGTGTCTAATCCATATTAATATTCGATGAAACTACTCTTCATTGCACACTCTCCAGTAATTAAATTATTCTGCATGCAATAGTTTACATGTTCTATTTTGCAGTCCTCTATTAACCCATAAAAAATCAGTCCCTTGAGTGTCACCAAAAGAATTAGACAGTATTCAGTGCAATGTTGGCTTCAATAAATTTCAGCCTTCAATAGTCAAGATTCATTGCAACGTGCAACTGTATCTTATTATCCTCTTTGTTCATCAAGTTTCTAAGTTATATCATCATCTAGCTGGAGGAGACAAATTGTTCTAGAAGGAGTTCATTAGTGTATTAACATTTCTTTACATTACTATTGGAGTTCATTAGTGTATTAACATTTGCTTTACGTAAATTCAAAGTAACAAAAGAATGAAATCTAAATATGAACTAAGATTCTCAACCAAATGTTATGCAAAAGTACGTTGCAAGCAGGCCCACCTTAAAAGCATTAGATATTGTGGAAGTCATAAGATCAAGGACAAAACCACCTGCTAGTGTTCCCAATATTCCACAAACTACTGTAACGCCTCCAAACATAATATCTGCATTACTCTGGTAAAAGTAAAACAAGCTTCAAATGTTAAATTATATAGTAAGGCCCTGTTTGAGCCAAATTATTATAGAATGAGAATGAAAAATATAGCCGTTATTGGGACCCACACAAGAGATAGAAAATTTGAATTTAAATGTTGATGTGATGGATAACGGTCATATTTTTCATTTTAATGAGTTAATAACGTAGATCAAACAGGGGCTAAAAATTTTATGTGACGAGAAAAGAGGCGTTTCATGTCAAATAATTCACACGTCTTTTGTATAAGAAAAACTACATGTAATAATGACAATGAGAAATTACCAGTTCAAAGGACACTAAAACCTTACCATGTGATATATATTATAACCAGCCTTGGGTCCCCAATAGGAATACGCACCTATGACAAAATTATATGCTATGTAACCTGCAATAGTATAGAAAAATCAAGATGTTGAATGCTAGCAAATCAACGTATTCAACGTGCTTATTTTAGTGGTTATAACCATTTACAGTAAATCAGTAATCAATGCTTGTCACTTTTCAGCTACAGATGTCCAAACACAAGATAAGTAGAGGGGATATAAAATCACCACTCCAAATATTATTCATATGATGAGACTAGTCACTAGTGTATAAGATTTCGGCTATGGAAGGATGAAGAATATACCAAGAACATTCACAACATAAACCTTATCCAGCAACAGAATTTTCATGTCTTCCCAAAATCTTGACAAAACACTTGCATTCCAAGCAACTGTTAACCTGAATTAGATACAAGGAGTACTACTAAGAGATTAATTTAATCTAAAGAAGTGATCTCGTTAAATATCAGACATACTTGAATGATATTCAAACTAAATGTTCATTAATTAGTCTTGATATCTTACAATGAGCTCAATAAATTCCTCACCCAAAAGGTCCTGAACTTTGATCTGCTGCTTCTCTTGTGAACAGTTCGCCATCTTCACCATTTGAATCTATTGCATTCATTCATAATAAGCCATTAAATAAATTATGTAGCACACGACATGCTTTTCAAAACAATATACTACCAACCCTGAGGGGTAGCTCAATTGGTCAGGCCTTGGGTTTGCTCCCCAATGGTCACCAGTTCGAGTCCCCTCAGGGCCACTGAGGTGAGAAACGGCTGTAAACTTCAGGGCCCCGTGGGATTAGTCGAGGTGCGCGCAAGCTGGCCCGAACATCCACGGTTATCAAAAAAAAAAAAAACAATATACTACCAGGAAAAAAAAAAAAAAAAAGCTAAAGGGATGTCCAAACCAATTCCACAGCTAAATTGATGGCTGTGAAAGGGCAACTTCCAGATGCAGAATAATGAGAAGGTGTGTGGCGGTGGAAGTTGTGAGGTTTCGGGGATGGTAGGGAAGGGTTTTTATTTCTTATCCAGGACTGATGTTTATTGGGTTTTTCCTTATAGGGTGATGCTCATTGAATTGTTTGCACAAAACTTCAGTTGGTTGTAGATGGGTTGGTACAAAGTAAATTTATCGGGTGTATTTGGTCATCCATTGACAATTGAGGGGACTCATATCCCAACTATATCAGGTGGATTTGGTGACTTGGTGGGGGGATGGTGAATTTTCCAGCTCTTCACCAATCAGGACTCTCCAAACATAGAAAGTTATTCTTTAGTGCATTTAGAGGAATCCTCCCTAATCTAGGGACTTTATTAGTCTTAAATAATTCACTCCACGAAAGCTCAGAGACAAATTATTTATCGGGTAAATGAATCATCAAAATAACATTTCAAAGGGTTTGTATCCAGATAAGAGCCTATCACCGTAAGCTTAAGGCCCGATTTTGCAATTATTTCTCAACAGAAAAGATTGGCAAAAAAAAAATTTGTCGAGTGGTCTTAATGCGTGTTAACAGTAAAATCTCGCACCCTGATCTTCCGAGCCATCCGGAAATATTGATGCTTTTTTGGATCCAGCAGGAGAGAAACCTGCATGAGCAAACGATTAAGAAATAACTGGAAAAGAAAATGGGATCAAAGCAAAGCAAGGCAATGACTTAATATGGACCTTTCAACTGCAAAGGTTTCATCACAAAGCCTAATATAGCAAAAGGGAGCATCAAAATTGCCTCCCCCCAGAATGCGATGCGCCAGTTTAATTGACCAACCTGTAAACATAGAAAGAAGGAATTATAGAGTGGTTCCACAGTGGAGAAAATCGAAATTACATGAAGATGGAGATAAGAGGGAGAATGTAATGAGATTTTATCTCATAGCAAAGTCAATAAAGAAATAAATTTGAAAGTACTAATCATAATGAAAAGAGTAAGAGTATTTTTTTCCAAGGGAACAGCCAAAGCAGTTGTCAAGAATATACATACCAATCCACCATAAACATAGCCAACTGCAATACCAGACGGTATACACATGTAAAATGCACCCAGCCATGCCATTTTCTGACATAAGAGAACATAAAATGTAAAAATCAATGCATAAGAGGCGACATTAAGTTTGATACAACCAACGTCAATGCATTGAGGACATTTGAATGGCTGATACTATGGATAGAAAACCAGTATCTCATTACTCCTTAGCCAGATTTATCCTAAAATACTCGTGTTCTTTTCAAAACCCCAAAATTCTAATAACATGAAATCGACAATGATAATTAAAGGAATCAACTCATGGGCATGTGCCTCAATTTTTCAGTTGCACCAACCTACATGTCTTGAGGGAATCATGGTTCGTCATAAAATTGATGAAAAGGTCACTTATAACTAAGTGCGGGTGTAGCAAAAATAAATAAATAAAAGCACACAGAGTAAGTAAACTATCATGTGCCAAATAAGTCTGAACAGGCTACAAACCTGTGCAACTGGGGCATTATCATCGATGAATGGAGCTGCGAGACTTATGAAAGAAGCCTCACCAACACCCACTAGCCTAAATAAACAATCATCCAGAGAACAGAAAGAATTTTGAAAAGGTAAACAATAAAAGGTATACAAAGTAGCCTCTGAGTGTATGAAAGAACTTTACTTACATGCGAAAAATTGTGATGGACCAAAAATTAAATGAAAAACCACAACCAGCAGTCGCAAAGGTCCAGACAGACAAACCGACTCCAATTAGTCTAAAAGGATTGACACTGCCAAGTTCAAGTAGACAAAGAACGAACCGAACGATAGATTAGAAAAAAAAAAAAAGCATCAAACTATCAATAATTCAATACAGTAAGATACATCAGCAAATTCTTCTAATTACCTCTCTTCTTTCAATGTCAGTATTAGGATAGAAGTGTAATTCTGGAAACAAGGCATTGTGGACATGAAAGTGTAATGGAATAAACAGACAAGAAAGATCATCGCATTTGGTTGTAATTATACTTTCTAATGCTATATAGCTAGACATAAGTGGGTAAAATCCTATTTTGCTGGACAGACTAGATAATTCAAAGTTCATATCCTATATTGATCCAATCCATTAAGTACTAGAGAAAGAGTTAAGAAATCTCACTTGACATGGTAATTTTTTATTATTTTGACCCATCAACTGAATGGATATCAACCTCGGAAAGGTTTCTACTTGTTGACAGCCATTTGTGTTTTTCTTCATTTTTTTTTTTTTTTTGATAAGTAATCAGTATATTAATTAATAAATCAAAAGATAATACATGGGGAATGTATTATCAACATAAACAGTGCAAAAACGACATGAAATTAGGCAACCCTTCTATATGGTTATCAGCCACAGTATTAAACCAATTGTACAAAGTGAGATAAAACAGTTATGTGAACTATTCAAAAGTTCTTGTTTGATCTTCAAAACAGGCGTTGTTCCTTTCTCTCCACACGCACCAGACAATACATCCCGGAATAAGATTCCAAACAATCCTACTATTCTTATCTCGAAATTTCTTCCTCCATGCCCGCACCACATCTTCAATTCTCCTAGGCATCACCTAATCCAAATGTTGGGAGACAAGAATGTTGTTCCAAAGCCGCCTAACACCATCGCAATGAATGAACAAATGATCAATCGTCTCCCCATCCTGCTTACACATGTAACACCACTCGGTAACACAAAAACCCCTCCTTCGAAGATTATCAACCGTTAACGCTTGCCCCCGCACAACCGTCCACAATAGAAAAGCTACCCGTGGAGGCAATTTACATTGCCACACCATCTTCCACGGGAATGAACTCTGCACAGGTTCCAATAAAGATCTGAAATAAGAACAAACTGAAAATAAACCATTATGTGCCAACCTCCACCTGCTACGATCACCTACTCCAACCTGAATGTGCGCCTCATGCAAAGAAGTCAAAAACAACGCATAATCATCTAATTCCCAATCCTGTAAGCCCCTCTCAAAAACAGGATTCCAACTGAGACTTCTATTGTGAACAGTGAATGCATCCTTCACCATAGCAGACAGTTCCAAGGCAATACGATGCAAAGAAGGAAAACACGCCTTAAGTGGTTGATCTCCGCACCAGCAATCGTCCCAAAACCTGATATTATAGCCATTTCCCACCTCATAATTTAGATTATCTCGGAACTCATTCCATCCTCGTCGAATATACCTCCACAGACTCACCCCATAAGATCCGCGACCGTCACCTGAGCACCAACCCCCCTCCAACACACCGTATTTCGCTCCAATGATTTCTCTCCAAAAACTCGCCCTCTCCATTCCAAATCGCCACAGCCACTTGCCTAACAAGGCCTTATTAAACAGAACCACACTCCTCAATCCAAGGCCCCCAACCCTTACAGGAGAACAAACTACACCCCACTTGACTAAGTGGAATTTCCTCCCTTCTCCCATCCCTGCCCAAAGAAACTCCCTTTGGATCCTCTCTAATTTACGTGCCACTGTAACAGGAATAGGAAATAACGACAAAAAATAAGTAGGGAGATTTGAGAGGGTAGATTTAATGAGAGTAAGGCGACCACCCTTTGAAAGGTACATACGCTTCCACCCCGCTAATCTCTTCTCCATTCTTTCAATGATTCCATTCCAAATATGTTTACTTTTAAATCTTGCCCCTAAAGGGAGCCCAAGGTATGTTATAGGCATATGCGCAACCTTACATCCCAAAATACCAGCCAACTCATCCGCATTAGCTACCTCTCCCACTGGGATAGCCTCAGATTTCCCCAGATTAATCTTTAAGCCCGACACCGCTTCAAAGCAAACAAGTAACCGACGCAAATTTCTCACTTGCTCATCATTAGCATCGCACAAAATCAGTGTATCATCTGCAAATAACAAATGCGAGACCTGTGCATGTCCAACCGTAAAGCCCTTAATCAGACCTTCCTCCACAGCTTTCTCAAGCATCCTGTTGAACGCCTCCATAACGATGACAAACAACAACGGAGATAGGGGATCTCCTTGCCTCAATCCTTTGCTACTTCGAAAATATCCTTCCGGAGTGCCATTAACCATTACTGAGAAAGAAACAGTTGAGATACAAAACTGAATCCATCTACACCACTTTTCCCCAAATCCACATCGTCGGAGCATATACAAAAGGAACTTCCAATTTACATGGTCATAAGCCTTCTGAATATCGAGCTTGCATAGAATCCCTGGCACACCCAAACGCAATCTTGAGTCAACGCATTCGTTTGCAATTAGCACAGAGTCCAAAATCTGCCTTCATTTCACAAAGGCACTTTGGAACTTAGACACAACTTTCCCCAACACTTCCTTCAAACGATTCGCCAATAACTTCGCAATAATCTTATACACCCCACTAACAAGGCTAGTAGGGCGAAAATCCTTAATGTCCACCGCCCCTGGTTTCTTGGGAATCAGCACAATAAATGTAGCATTAGAGCTTCTTAGAAACCTGCCATACTCTGAAAAATAGTTAAGAACATCCGTAATATCCGCTCGCACCACCTCCCAACAAACCTTATAAAATGTGAACGAGAAACCGTCCGGTCCTGGTGCCTTATCATCATTCATGCTAAACACAACCTCCCTGATCTCTTCCTCCCCAAACGGTCTTTCTAACCCTCTAGCATCCTCCTCCGTGATGGTGGAGAAATCCAGTCCCCCCAACTCCGGCCTCCACTCAAACTGTTCCCGATAGAGAGTTTGATAGAATCTCACCATTTCGTTTCCAATTACTTGTGGATCCTCATAAGTAATCCCATCTACTTCCAACAGCGATATAGAATTATTACGCCTATTTGAATTCGCAATCCTATGAAAGAACTTAGTACATTTGTCCCCCTCTTTCAACCATGTAACCCTTGATTTTTGGCGCCACACAATCTCCTCCATCTCCACCAATCTCTACAACTCTCCCCTTAACACTCTACGTCTCTCCCTCTCCTCCCCAACCAACCCACAGCTTTCCTCCCTCTTATCTAACTCCTCAATGTCAGAACAACATTGACTTTTACGCCAATTAACATCTCCCACCACCTCCTCATTCCACCTCTTTAAATCCCCTTTCAAAGCTTTTAATTTCTAATCCAACACAAAGCTAGGAGACCCTCTAAAGTCATAAGAGGCCCACCATGTCCGTACACGCTCCCCAAAACCCTCAACTTTTAACCACATCTTCTCAAACCTAAAAGGCTTTCTACCCCTACCCCTCATATCCCCAGATAATGAAATAGGGAAATGATCCGAGTACACCCTCTCCAGTCTCCTTTGTGTCATATCTGAGTACTTAACTTTCCACTCCCCACTAACCAAAAATCGATCAATTCGGGAATGAACCGGTCGGTCCCTATTAGAAGACCAAGTAAAGTCTCCCCCAACCATCGGAAGATCTACCAACATATTCTCCCTAATGAAGTCTGAGAACTTCTCCATAGCCCCTGTAAACCTTCCACCGCTCGACCTCTCAGAAGGAAATCGAACCACATTGAAATCACCCCCAATACACGTTGGGAGACTCCACCACGCCATCATACTAGACAATTCATCCCACAAACCCCCTCTACTACCGTCCGCTGTCGGACCATAAACTCCAACAAACATCCACCCGAATCCATCCCCTATATTCTTGAGGGAAAGCGATATGGTGAATAACCCAACACTAACATCCTCCATATCCAACACTCTAGTATCCCACATGACAAGCACACCTCCTGAAGCCCCTGAAGACTCCAAAAATTGAAAACCCACATGCTGCCCCCCCTCCCCCCCCCCCCACAAACTACTAACCACAGCCCTCGAAACGAGCTCCATCTTAGTTTCTTATAAACAGATTAAGTCCGCCCTCCATCCTCTAATCAAATTTCGAATACCCAACCTTTTCTCCCCATCATTAAGCCCCCTCACATTCCAGCTTATAATTTTTGGGATCATTTCAACACTCCATCATCCCTCCCCAACATACCTCTCTTAGAGTCTCCACCTTTGATGTCATAATTCACTGACCATTCAAGCCGCTTTAGTTCACGATCGCCTTTTCTTTTTGACTTCCCTCCTTGTATGTTCTTTTCATGTTCTCTATTAGTCTCCAGTGCCTCAAATAATTCCATAAGATCACGTTCATGTCCAGTACAGGACACACCAACCATCCTGCTGAACTCCTGAATTTTTTGAAGTACCCAATTCGATGGTGGCCCATCAGCAAGGGTGTATCCCTCCACTCCATCCACTGGAGCTGCGCCATTGTCTATCTCTCCCTTCTTACCGTCATCCACCCACACCACCAAAGCTCTTTCAGACCCTTGCTCCGTTCCTTGTAAAGGCTTCGATTGCCTTCTATTGTAAGTATTCACCACCCTATTGGTCAAACCCGTCTCCACGTATTGTTCCACACCCATACAAGCTGACCCATCAACTAATACACCACCCTTCCGATTCTCGTCCTCCACTAATCCCTCTTCCAATTCACATGTATCCAGCGCAACCATAGTTACTGCCTCCAAATTAACCATCGGCTCCCCTCTATTCACCTTAACCAACCCCGTTACATCCACTACATCGTCCTGGACTGAGTACGCTGGTTCCATCTGAGTCTGAGACTCCTGAAGTGGCTCAATCAAGACCTGCTCATATTTATCTTGGGCATCTTTTGAAGATAACCCCTTGGAATCCATAGGTGCCAATAATTCTCCATCTCCTGGAGATTCCTCCACTCTCCTCCCACACCTGTTACAACAAATTAACTCGCAGCCCACATCGGACTCGCTCCCCACCAACCTAATTAATTCATCAAGTTCCCCTTTCAATGCCTGGATACGTGCCCTTATTTCAGCAGACCTCCAAAGCCCTCCATGTGTGCCTCCTGCACTTGCTTCCGCCCCCGTGTACTTTTCAACATGAGGGTTACTCACACCCTCCACCCCTTCCTTTCGCCCCAACACCCGTTGATCCACATTGAGTGACGCCTGTGGGTTTGCCACAACTCCGGCGTACGTTCTTCCTTGTTGCATTCTATTGTCTACAATTCGACGTTTGGCCTTGTCGCCCGCGACAAATGAGTCAATAACGTCCTGAAACACCCGTGAGATCGATGCCCAGCTTTCTCCATTCACGCCCTCCGGTACCATCACGACTCCCTTCCGACGCCTCTCCCCATATTGTGCTATCATCAAGTACCTACCGCGGTCGTTCGCACATCGTTGTGCCAAAAAGGCTCTATGGGCTTCATTGAACTTAGAAGCAAAAACCGTCAGTCTGTTGGTCGCCCTCAACTTGTCCACCATGTTCACCATCCAAAGTGCACCAAATCTTCCCATACAGATAGAGTTTGATAACTTTGTGCCCTACTCAGTCATCCTAATGACACCAAAATTGTTAACAGAGATTGCAAACTCCTTCGCCTCAACTCGAAAGCGACGTTCAAATACCAAACCATATGCCTTTCCCAACATTTGTGTAATCGGCATGTCTGATGGTAGGATAGGTGGCGTGGCTGGCCCGGGGACATTCTGGCGCAGAAACTGTCTTTCCGGCACCGGCGCATGGGGGTCACGCGCCGGCATACGCGCCTCCGGCGCGGCGCGTGTCCAGCGCCGCACGTCCCTCGGCGTCGGAACCTTCCCCCCAGTCCACTGGTCCGGCGCGTTTGCCCGGGGGGGAGCCGGAATCTGCAGAAATTGAGCAGCGGCGCTAGGGTTTCCACCTAGGGCTGCCGCCTGAGAGTAAAGCTGGTTTGGCGTGAGGCCGGTTTTCTGGGGCTCGCCGCACGTCGCGTAGGTGCCGACGCCGGCGGGAATAGTGGTGGTTGGCTGGTGGACGGCGGTAGGTTTGGAGAAAAGCTCAGGTTCCATGCGTCGGGTTTTTTTAGTTTTTTTTTCTTCATAAAACACAAGTCATTTCCATGTACATATTATCTTGATTAATCTCCACATTCTACTTCTCGACGATTATTGTTACACTATTCAAGATATATATCATGGCAGTGATGGGGAGAGAAAAACTTGTAGCCAGCCCAAATTGATTACCTCTTGGCTAAAGATGCAAAAATTGGAGAGGCCACAAGGAGTCCAACCATGAAGGCAGATGATAAAACCCCATCCTCAAAATTACTCAGGTTAAAATCACCCCTGCATAGAATTAGAGATCATAGAGTGAGGCAAAGTATATGCAAAATTATATATTTGGCAGTTATCCTAAATGTGCAGGATTTTGGAGAATAATTGATGTGCATAAATATGATACTGTTGCATGGGCCAAAACCCATTCAGGCACTGCATTGCAGAAACCCATACATAGAGCTGATTTTCAATAGATTTAACAACTAGAAGAACATCTTCCACTTGTAACCATGTGATAATAACATAATCAAGATGCTATGCAGTAATTAATGAACAGCAATACATATTGCCTCATCCTGCTGAGGTGTTCTTTCTTCCTTTGCTTCCCATTTTCTCCTTTAGGTTTATTTTTTTCTTTTGAGAGAGAGGGGGAAGGTTGTAATTTTTGTTCTATGTGATGCAAATCTTGAAGTTATAGCTATAGTTCTGTACCACCTTCAACCCCTCAATTTTATATTTGGGAGGGAATAAAAAGAGCTTGGAAAGGTAAGGTACCCCTTCTCTTTACCAAACAAGGGGAAATAATCATTTTCCACTGTCACTTTCCCTCCCATGTCTCTAAATTTTAAAATAGACTAGTGGGCATAGGCCAAGGGTAAAATCATTAGGAGCCCTCATGTTCCTCCTCTCAATACTTTGTTGCCATTAACAACTACAAGGGCCATATATGGTAATATCGCTGGACAAACAGCTTCACTGTGAGGATAAAGAGTACGTAAAATGGTTAGGGATTTGTGTTAGTCAGAGAAAGGTGAATATTGTGCTGAACAAAGTGTAGCATTAAAAATAGTAACCAATTGTTGAAATTAAACTTACTGAATTCCACTACCAGATGAGCATGCACCACCTTTTGTGCAAGTCTGCCGGCTCCCATTAACGCCATTGCTTGCTATTGCCCCACGATCCACATAATTTAGTAAGTTTATAATACAAAAGATAACAAGTAACCTGCCAGAGAAACAAATTGAATCAAATTGTTAAGGGATTGAATCCCACATTGAATAAAGATAAAAATATAGACCAATTTATAAGAATTTGAGCTACTCCTCTTAATAAGATTGACATTTTAAGATGAACCCTCAAATATTATCATGGTTTCAGAGCCCGTTAAGCTCCAACGAGTAATTCGATCCGATTAAGACTCAAAAAAATTGAACACAAGGATTTCAAGATTGGTCTGCTCAAATGAGCCACCATCTTGTGGGGGAATGTTAAGGAATTGAATCCCACATCGAATAAAGATGAAAATATAGACCAATTTATAAGAGTTTGAACTACTCATCTTAATAGACCTTTAAAGATGGACCCCCAAATCTTAACACAAACTAAGGAAATATTAAAACACAATTAAGTGATGCAACAAATTCCAGATTTAACAAGCATTATTCAATATTGCAACTTATGATAGGCATTCCCATTCTTCAATCACATCACCCATAATTTAGAGAGCTGCAATATCACAGGAACTGAACTTCAACAAAATTCAAAATAAATTGGGAATCAAACCCTAATATTTGCCATCCCTTCCATTACCTGATCTACAATTAGTTCAAAATCAAAAACCCTAATCATTATGTTCGTTCCATCACCCAACTCATAAACAGTCAATTTCATGAAAATCCTACTAAAATATCTTCCCTTTAGATTTATATACATTTAGTTAGCATCATCGCACGAATAATTACACCAAAAAATCTGAACTATTTTCCAAATATTAGTTCCTCAGGCAAGTGTAAAGAGTCCACTTTTTGCCCTTTTTTTTCTGAAACAAACATTTATAAACCCACCAAAACATAAATTTTATTGAATTAACAAGAAACCCACCATCGCACCACATAATAAGCACTTTTATGCACAAAAATACACATTAAATGTACAAAAAAGTAACCTTTTAGGAGTAAACCAAGAAGGGTTAGGAGCTAATGGATGGTGAGGTGGATCTGTAGCCATGCCTTTCCCTGAATCACAGCCCCTGGTGGAGGTTTCAGGTTCGATTTTGGATCGTCAAATGAGTGTTGATGAGTTGAGGTTGTTATATTTTATATAATTATATTAATGATCATTGAAATTATTTTTTAATAATAACGATCATTTAAATTTCTAGCTCTCATATTAAATTATGTGACCTAGGCGTCAACATGTCACGGAACGACATTACATATTACAGTAAGTCAACAAAATTAGAGAGTTAAGACATGTATTCACCACATTCAAATGAAAAAAATGTAATACAACTCTCGTCTAGTCAGTTTTTGAATTTAAATCGTATAGCGGATTCATGTTTTTTAACAATGATTTTGACTGCTCATAATAAATAATGTAATTTTGTGACATGTTGACATACAATAGTGACCGTAGGATTTGGCATTAATATTTTTATTTGAATGATCATTAATGTATCGCTTAAAACCTTGAACTATTGTTACCTAAGATAACTTTAGTGACAATTAATGTAATTGCTCAAAAACTTTAATGACATTGGTATAATTAACCCATCAATCCTTAGATATGTTTTTTCATTAAAAAAAAGTATAACTATTTGAGGATTTTTTAAATTGGGTGAATAGATTTAAAATTAAAGTGAAGGGATAAATTTTAGTATGCTTGGGAGTAAAATTTAAGGAATTATAAGTGATGAATCTTATGGAATGTGTGAATAAACGTATTTTTTTTTTTTTATCGACTTAAATTATAATTTAAACTTTCCAAACATGCACCTAGTAATTCGAGCAAAAATAATAATAAGAGCTATATAAATAAAACACTTCTCAAGTTTTACAAAACGTTAGAGAATATATTGCTACAATTCATGTTGACTTGATAAGTTATCTAGTGAAGATTCGCTGAAATAAAGCATATCCCTCGTATGTACATTGGATCACATAAATTTCGTAAAGAAATTCTTTGCTCCCATGACTGAATAAGAAAACCTTCCTGCATTGAGGATATCTGGGATGGCAACTTCTTTTCTTACTTTTACTGGGCTGTGTTCTTTTCCTACTTTGGCTGTGATATGTTTCATCAGAACCCGGGATTGCTTTTAAATTTTACTTAGTTATAAGAGATTTCTTTGAACATTTTTTCGGGTTCTAGCTGTGATATAAATATGAAAAACTTGTGTAGGTTTTCCATTGATTAAGCTCAGATATCTTGCTGATTCTTGGATGATCATATACAAAGGCTATTGTGGGGTGTTTAATCAAGTGCTGCTCCTTCCAAGAGTATGATTTTTGTCTGATAATTCGTGATAAAAAAACAAAATAAAATGGCAGAGAAAAAAGAAAACATTAAAAAATATTACTGATTATGAAGAAAAAAATGCTGAAAAATGAACATTTGCTTGAATAAAGCAATCTGCTTATGACAATAAGTTTATATACAGTAGAGTGAGGTTCCACAAAAAAATTAAACTTTGTATAAAATCCTTGAATTTCTGCTTCCAATTCTGTTTGCCCCTTCACATATTACTGTTTCTAAACTGCAAAACTCAAGTACCTCCAATGGCAAAACAGCACTTCCACAGCATAAACATGGGACCAGAATCAGACAATTCTTATGTCCACTGTACAATCCAATAAGGTTAAATGAGGTTCCTCATTTGTAACTCATAGTTACAGAATCTTTTCAATCAATATTGTCGAGGGGAGCTCCAATATGATTTTCAGTATCTATCTCACAGTACAAAACACCTCTGCCTTCTATATCCTCCAACTGACTGAGCTCACTATCATGAGATGACTGACCGACTCCCGACTGCGACTTTGACATGCAGCTTTCAGTTGTCATGTCCACCTTTAGGGGTTCATCTTTGATAGAGGCCGACTTTACTAATGTACGAGCCTCAACTAAGTCTGCAACTCTCACCTTCAAAGACACATTGTTTCATTAAATGTCAAGAATTTGTCACTCTTAGATGATTATTTTGACATACGTGACAAAGAGGTAAAACAAGGTGAACGCATAGAAGATACTTAAAAGCCATAAAACCCTCTGAGATTATTTGCAGTTACTCTCTATGCTATCATTTAAAGGCCAAAGGATCCCAACCCTCGTAATATAGATGTAAACTATTGCTGTGCATTTATACCTGCAATGGCTTCATCACTTTTGACTCTTGATCATCAGTTTTCC